>JANUWF010001142.1:0-1206192 GCA_026120185.1 Voacanga thouarsii
GTAGTCCTTGAGAGAGTTCCTCGGGAAATTCATCTTCGAATTCCTGTAGTATCTGAACAAAAGAACTAGGAAGAGATAGGTCTAGAGTGTTAGCAGTAAAAAAAAGATTCCTTAAAAATGGAATAAGATCATAGGTTCTTTTGCATTAATAGCTTCAATCACTTCTCTCTCTTTGCATAAAAATTCTTTTTGACTTTTTTTTTCTCTCTTGTTTTTCCCCTCCTTTTTTTTTTTTAAACTCTCTATTCTCTTTTTTTTAAATCTTTTTTTTTCATCACTCTCTTTTTATTTTTCCTTTTGAGTTTCATACACTTGTTTTGGGGTAAGGGATGCAAGGATGACCTTTTTATAATCATGTACAAAAGTATATGTGTTCATGTAACCTTCATATACTACCTTACGATCAAATTGTTATAGGTTCCCTAAAAGGATGTGACCAGCTTGCATGGGAATTACATTACATAAGACATCATCCTTGTACCTTCGAATGGAAAATGTTACTAATACTTGCTTAGTAACTCTTACCTCCCTATAGTCATTCAGCCATAGCAATTTGTAGGGTTTAAGATGTTTTATCCAAGGTAATGCCAATTTCTCCACACGAGTAGTACCAACTTCATTAGTACAACTTCTACCATCAATAATTAAATTACCTACCTTTCCATTGACAAAAAACCTTGTATGGAAGATATTTTTCCTTTGCACCTTGTCGTCATCTTCCTTAATTTGCAAGTTCAATGCTCTTCTTATCACAAGGGCTTCTACATCCATTAGATATTTAATACTTTCATCTTCATCACCATCATCAAGGGGTGGCATGGAGTCATCACTTTCACTATCACTTACCAATTCTATATTTTCGATCATTATTACTCGATTGTTTTGACATTCGTGGGATACATGTCCCTATCCCTAATATTTGAAATAAACAATTTCTCAACTTCTTTTAGGGAGTTCAATAGATTTACCTTTGTCCTTAGGAGTTTCTTTGATTGGTGCCTTATCTTCCATTTTTCAATTTGTTTTAGATAAAGTGGATTGATTGAATGAAGGTTTGATTTTCCCCCTTCTTTTGAGTTTCTTTTCTACCTTAATCACAATGTAAAGAATCTCCTCCAAATCTATGTAATGATGAAGTTCCACCACATTAGCAATGTCTCGATTTAGTCCTTGTAAGAATCTTACTAATTTAGCTTCACTACCTTCGACAACATTAGCTCGAATTATGGCCATCTCTATCTCCTTATGATAGTCCTCTATGCTTTTGTTCCATTGGGTAAGTGCTTGGAGCTTTTGATAAAGCTCCCTATAGTAATGTGAAGGAATAAATCTTTTTCTCATTATTTTCTTTAAATCATCTCAAGTTTCAATAGGATCTTCATAATTTCTCTTCCTTGATTTAATTATTTAATCCCACCAAGTAACAACATAATGAGAAAATTTAACTATAGCCAACTTTACCTTTTTCTTTTTGGAGTAGTTGTGGCAGTCAAATACTAATTCAACCTTTCTTTCCCACTCCAAATAGGTTTCATGGTCATTTTCCCCTTGGAATGAAGGAATTTTCATTTTGATAGATCCGATGTTGGCATCTTCCATATTTCCCCCCGTTGGTCTACCTTAATGTCCTCTTGTGTCTACTTCTTCATAGCATTCGTTCTTCTGATTATCTCCAAATTCTTATTCCCTCTTATGAGTTCCTCTCCTAGTAGTCCAACGAGAGTTGCTAGCTCCACTAGGCTGTGCATTTTCCATCTAATCCAATCTACCATTCATGAAAGTAAGTTTATGCGTGTTTTTTAGTGTAGAAAATGTTACCAACAAATTACACAATCAATCAAGCTTTAATAAAATGCTAACCACTAAAACCATACTACGAGCAAGTATACCCATCATATAGTATAGGGAATAGCAAGTATTGAATCCACAAAAACTTAGACTCCCATATTACTTTACCTAAATTTTTATTGTTTAGTGAATAAAATAAAAGAATAAAGGTAAATAAAAAACCATCATAGTATACTAGAGAAAATTAAGTCACACAAGAAAAGTCATAAGGATAATCAAGAAGTGAGAATAAGGAGAAAAGACATGTAAATAGATAAAAATCTTTGAATACATAATAATGATTGACTAGCTATTCTCTCAATTAATCAAGTCACACAAGAAAACCAAGGGGTGAGAATAAGGAGAAAAGACATGTAAATAGATAGAAATTCTTGAATACACAATAATGATTAATTGAGAGAATAGCTAGAGAAAAGACATAATATACTAGAGAAAATCAAGTCATAAAAGAAAAGTCATTAGGATAATCAAGGAGTGAGAATAAGGAGAAAAAACATGTAAATAGATAGAAATCCTTGAATACACAATAATGATTGACTAGCTATTCTCTCAATAAATTATTATCTTGGCATCATGAAGAATTAAATTAGACCCACTTTGTTTGTAATCCATGGAATCACTATTTTCTAGTTAAATTAGTGAATATATTATGTTTAAACCAATTTACCTAAAAGATGCATTAACATCAATCATTATACAAATCCCCATATTCTAGGTGATTTAAGTATGAAATTAGCCAATGAATCTATATTCTATCAATCATCAACCAATCTTTGATTACTTAGTCTTTACCTTTAACCTCTTTTTTAAGCAAGTTAAGAATAACTAGTATTGAATTAATTAGTTGACCATTCTCTCATAATATCATTTTGCAAGTTAATTAGAAGAGAATTAATCAATCCAACAAGATATTATGCTCAAGTAATCAAATACCAAGAATAGTAATGAATTGATTAAAGAACTAAAATTAATACAAAAGCATGAATCTAGAAGAATATCATTTAAAGACAATTAAAACATTAATATCAAATTGTTAATAAGTTACAAAGAAGAGAAAAAGAATCCACTCATAGACAAGTAAGCCTTCTTCTTCTTCCTTAAAACCTTCTTGAGCAACCTCCTTTTCTTCTCTAAGAATTCTCCTTTCATCCTCCTAAATCTTGGTATTTCTCTAGGAGTTTTTTTTAAAGATATTACATTCAAGAATTGAAAACTATGAAAACTCTTTTGTACAAAGTTATTCTTTTGTATTTATATGAGTTCTAATTGCCAAAAAGTGCTTACAAGAATCCTTTTCCATGGTTGAAAGAGTTCCCAAAAGAATTAAACTGAAATTGCCAAAATCTGATCTGAAAAAGAAAATTCGCCACCTCTGCACAGAGTGGACCGGCGTCGGGTCATTTCAACCCACCTGGCACTGGGTCAATTCTAGTTTCTCCTAAAAATTGTTCTTTTCCAGAACAGACCTGGAGCCTGGTGCCTTAACTAGACCTGGCGCTGGGTACAATATGGAATCTTTCACTTTTTGCTCGAAATTTACTCAATTCTGCACAAATTCATCCAAAACACTTTTCACAAGTAAAATATCAAATGGGAAGAAATATTCCTAGTTATTACATTAAAATTATCTCAAAAGAGCCTCAAATAACTAGGAAAATAATGATAAATTTAGCCCCTATCACAAGTTGTCTTTGGATTTGCTCCAAAGCCATTAGCAAGCTCATCTCTTCCTTTTTAGAAGAATCAGTTTGCTCTTATTTCTTAAAATTATTGTTATGTTCTTGTGACATGTTTAAATACCGGCAAGAATTTTTGGTAAAAATATTTCCTCACACACATAAGCTCATGTGTTTACGCTTGAAAAGATGGCACTCCTCTTGTGTATGCACTCTTTTTAATGGCTTTTGAAATAATAATCTTCCTTCTGTCTTTTACCACTTTAGTTCATTCTTTAGGCTCCTAGGAAGACTAAGTGCTTAGGAAAATCATACAAAGAATGACACACCCTACTATTCAATTTAGTAATGCCTAAACTGTTCTAAGAATCAAGAGTAGGAATTGACTTGCCAGGAGAATAACTAACAGATAAAGTCGAGGTACTAAACAATCAATTAGGTGTTTCAAGAAATGAATTATTTATTATCTTTTTAAAGTAAAAGAATAATTTTTTTTGAGGAATCAAGAAATAATAATAATAATAAAAGATAGACCTGGATTAGGGAGCTTTAGCTTTGATACTAAGATGATGCGAATCCCCATAAGCCAAAGGCTTGTAAACCCACATTCGATCAAGATAGGGCCAAAATCCCAAGTTACAAGTTGATTTGATCAACCACGAACCCTATAGGCAAAGCACTACAAGACCCTAGGTGATATCACTCAAAGGATGATTAATCCTCTGCTACAAAAAGGATATCTTAGTCTACTAAAAAACACATGAAAGGACTCCCCCAAAGAGAGTAAAAGACACAATTATATTATTGAATGAATCAACCCTATTACAATAGTTAAAAATCTTTATATATAGTTTGACTTCTTGGAAAATAATAAATTACTAAAATGATTAGGAAATTAGAATAATTACCTAAAGAGATTAGGCTACTAAAATAATTTCCTATAGAAAATATAAATATTCAATTATAATAATTTTCTAAAAGAATAGGAGGAATATTATTTTGTCCTAAAGAATATCTTTGAAATATTCATTATGATCCTTTAGGCCTCCTGTAAGCCCCCACTTCTCTTTGGACTTTTAAATCTCCAAAATAAAGATTTTTAATGATGTTTAGGTCTTATGAAAGCCTTCAATATCTTTGATGGACAACTCTTATCGCCAGTGGGACATAAATCCTTACAAAGCCTCCATAAATTGTTTGGCTCTCGATCTAGTTACTAGTCCACTAGGTAATTGTAATTGATCCTTGGGCCTTGAGACTATTAGATTCGTATTAGATCTCAAAAAACATGGAGGATATAATGGCTAAAAAGGATGAGAAACAATGGCAAAAATAGACTAAGGAGGACCTATAGGAAGAAAGTAGCAAAACGGCTTATCTACCTAAATACAAGCAATACATTCCACACTCCTCACAACTAAGGGAGGAAAAGTAAGAAGACCAATTACTTACATTTGCCAAAATATTTAACTAATTGAGTATTAATAATCCTTTTATTAACACTCTTCTGTAGGGTTCTAAGTATGTAAGTTCCTTAAGAAGACATTTTCTAATAAAAAGAAGTTGGAAGAAGTGTCATCAGTTGTGGTGGGAAATGAGGACTCTATAGTTATCACAGACAAACCCACCTACTAAAACTTAAAGATTCGAGGAGTTTTACTATGCCTTGTGCTATTGGCACTTTGAATATTGATAAAGCCTTAGCTAATTTGGATTCGAGTGTTGATGTGATGTCATATTTATTATCTAAAATGTTGGAATTAGGAGACTTTAAACCCTCAAGTGTAACACCCCACGACTACGTATCCTAAAAGGGCGGGGATGTCGCCCGTCCCGTAGGACAAGGGGTCTTTAGAACGAGGTATAAAATATAAAGGCAATCTCCAAAAGGATCAACTTAGATAAATAAAGAAATACTCTTATTATATCAGGCTCAACTTGGAGCAAAACGAAATAAACAAAGATTGATCAGAAGTATAAACGACAAAAGTCTCCTAGAACAACATAGGAAAAAAAACAAAAGCCTCTACTCGTCAAAGCCCCACTTGTCTCAAGCACAATCTATCCCCCGAAAACATGATGTAAAATAGTGTGAGAATAAATCTCGGTAAGTCCTGTGTGTGCACATGGTGTTTTGAATAGTGCGTGTATGCAAAGTGTAAAACATTTGTAGAAATAATTTGGCAAGTTGTAAACAATCTCTTTTCGCAAGGAGTGGGTTTTTCTCATTGTCACACTTTGTACAAAATAAATCCTCCGCTCGAATAAACGGTCATGTCACCACACGTTGGGCTTCATGAGAACAAAATGGCCAAGGCACCACACTTTGTGTACCTTGTCCGGACCAGATTACCACACGTTGGGCGTTCTGATCAAGGTGAGTGTACAGCTCACCGGGTGAGATACTCCTCCATCTCTACACCTAACAAAACCATCCGGGTGTCCATGCCGGGAATATAAGTGATACTATACCGGTACACATGCTAGCTCGGACTGGCTCGACCAACTAACACTGTCGCCTTTTCATGCGAGTTCATCTTCCGGAGGTGGCCTCCGCGCGGAAGACTTACTCGAGCTCTCCAAGACTAGTATTGTTAGCCTACCCTTATTGAGTACTCAACGACCATCTCCGTCAATTCCTGATTCAAAATATTTCCAAACCTTAGCTTTGTAAAACGTGGTTTTCTTTAAAAGAGATTTCTAAAAATTTAAGGAAAGAATAGTTTTCTTGCTAAAATCGTTAGTTTGACAAAACCGTTTAAAGAATAAATATCGACATTTACAACCCAAGCAAACATAGTTTAACAATAGCTTTACAAAGCTTCACAACATGGACTTGCCATCACAACCTTTAACAAAACAGTTTATAAAAGGACTTACCATCACAACATTTAATAAAAGAGTTTATGCAAGGACTTACTTGATATGCCTCAGATAACGAGATAAAAATCACAGCTTGCACTTCTCAATTATCCTCCCAATCTAAACCATATAATATCATGATCAGGGTCTCAACTAATCCAAACATGCTCTAATCTCATTTATTTTCACAACAATTCGCAATCCCCTTTTTAATTCCAAGTAAGCTATTCAATCCCCAAAGATTATATACTACGACCACATGTTTATCTCGCTAATAAACACCATTAAGCTTTACTTTCGGCATCAAGGGAGGGTATTCCCTTACCTTGCAACTACCGGGTAATGAGGTCTCGATGTTCCTATGGTGATCGTCCCGAGTTCGCTTGAGAAGAAGAGAGAAGCTACCTCCTTTGCTACTCTTACCCGAAAATTAAGGAAGAAGATGAAATCAGCCTCTATGGGGCATGATTTAAGGGTAGAAGAAAGAGAAAAGAATCATTAGAGAAAACGACATCAAGAGGTTGAGAGGATTTTTGCTTACCTTAAGGTGTGTTCGATTTTTGCTTGGAATAGCTTTTGAGTTTTCGAAAATTTGCAGAGAGATGTTGCTGAAATTTTCTTGTAGAATGGAGAGGGTAGATGGTTTCTATGATTTAGAGTTGGAGAAGATTGGTTTAGGGTTAGATGGTGATGTTTAGAAAGACTCCTAATGGCTTTAGATTTCTTGGACAGCAAGGGCAAAATTTCAGCTTGTTGTGCCCTTTGATGCTGGCCGAATTTGGGAGGGTGTAGTGGAGGAAAATATTCTACAATTTGCTCCTCTATGCTGGCCGAAATACTGCTCAAAAGAAGGCTGAATGTGTTCAGAATTTTGGGCCAAACAAGGAAGAGTTTGTGTGGATGTTGATGACTGAAAAATCCTGTGCAAGCTGTGCGAAAATTCTGTGCAAGAGTAACAAGTTTTGGACTATTTTGGCTGCTGTAATTCTACCAAAATTTCTAGAGGAAAATTGAGGGTTTTGGATGCTGAAAATAGCTTGATCAGCTGGGGTTTTTCAGTGGGTTGTGTGTGCAGAATTTCGGTTGGAGTAGGAGTTCAAGGCTGGCCGAAATTCCTGCACAAAGCTGACCGAATTTTCTGTGTACAAGCTGGACGAATTTCAGTGATTTTGTGTGAATAAAATTCTGGTTTTGTGTAGCTAAGGTACCCTGAATTGATGAGGAATATTTAGGTGTTTTGAGCTAGGATTTACAGAGTTGGATTGTAGCTAAGAAGGGCTGGAATTTCGGACAGCTTGTGTTGATACAAAGCTGCCGAAATTCAGCTAGGAAAAGGAAGAAAATCCTAGTTGAATTTGGATTGAAATAAAATCTGATTTTATCAAAGATTTGGATAGGATTTCCTCTAGTCCTAGAAGAGTTTGGATTGAGCTAAAAGTCCTCCAAGAAGTGGCGGCACTTGCTCGAATTTTTTTTTCCAGATTTTTAGTTAATATTCTAGGATTAAAATCAACAAGATTTCCTACTAGAAAAAGGACTCATTAATTCCACCTATCCATGGCAACATCTATCTAGCTAAAATCAAGCTAATATTTTAATTACTAGCTAGGGTTTTTTCGAAAATCCTAAGGAACACAAGCTGAAAATTAAAGGTGAACTTTATTCACATCAAAATCCTTGAATTTAGGAAATAAATATAGAGACTTATTACCTTGGAGTAAAAACACTAAAATTTCTCTAGGATAGCTAGATTCTTTTTCGGCCAAGACAAGAAATGGTTTAAGGAAAAGAATTTCAAGAAGAGAAACTAACTTCACAAAAGGTAGGATTCGAACTCGGGTCACCAAAGGTAACCACCAACCTCCCCGCTATTCCAAAACAACTCCAATACTAATTTTTCTACAAGAAGTTCTTACCACCCCAATACTCATTCTTCCAAATCTTCGACCTAACCTCCCTTATCTAAATCTTTAACAACACAACTATTTCACATCAATTAATTCAAATGCAAGAGCAACGGAAAAATTCACATGCATCCATGCAAATAAAATTATTCTAGCTACCACATAAAATGCAAGATGCTATGCAATGCATGACTTTTCCCCGTACCCAAAGGTGATTTTGGGCGGGGTATTACATCAAGGATGACTCTTTAATTGGATGATAAATTGATTAAATATCATATAAGTGTTGTTGAGAATGGGTTAGTTAAAATAGAGAAGTTTATATTCAACATTGATTTTGTAATTTTGGTATGGAGGACTATGATGGCATGGTTTTAATTCTTGATAGACCATTCTTAACTACTTATGATGCTTTGATTAATGTAAAGAATGATAAATTATTATTACTATTATTATTAATCAAAACAACCAGCGTCTTGGTAGGACTTTAGGTAGATCTCTACTTGTTTATTGAAAAAAATAAAAGATTACAAAAGAGGACCTAAACCACTTTGTAAAGTACAATGATTGATTATGATGCTAAAACACATTAGTTCCAAATACACGCTAGCAAGCTATTAAAAGATGAAAAGGAAATAGTTTGATGTGATGAAGAAGCTAACTTAGATAAGGAGTTAGCAACTATCTTAGCTTGGTGAAAAACATGCTAAATATGGTTCCTGTTAAACCGAACCATTAACATCCTGATTCTCTGAAGCTCGTGATATGAGGACCATGAATCTGACTAAACATAGAAGCATATTAATTAGAAACAAGGAGTGAGATTGTGCTTCAATCTCCTGAATTCCAAGTGTTAGACAATGTCTAAGAC
Organism: Voacanga thouarsii; assembly: GCA_026120185.1. Classification (NCBI taxonomy): domain Eukaryota; kingdom Viridiplantae; phylum Streptophyta; class Magnoliopsida; order Gentianales; family Apocynaceae; genus Voacanga; species Voacanga thouarsii. The sequence goes on from JANUWF010001142.1 coordinate 9,162, forward strand.
CTAGTGAAAAATCTCTAGCCTTGCTATGAAATTATGACCAAGATTAGAGAAGTGAGAAAAACAAAAAATGAATGAATCATCAAACCGCCTAACAATTCCTTCCAAACCGAGTGTCCTCCCCAGACAGATCTTGCTATTAACATTAAGAGCACAAATAGGTGCAAGAAAAACTCGGCCAAGAAACAGGAATTAATCGCCTTGTTGGTTTGCTAACATTCTTGTAAATCACTCTTCTAGTTACGGAGATGAAATTAACAAGCATCTGTATAAAGCAGTAGCACTCATTTCCTTACTATCATACTTGCTCATACTCAAGCCATTTCAAAGAATCCAACAATAGGAAAAAAAAAAAAAAAAAAGCCGTCTAACACCATCACCATGGTCAAGCAAATTCCACCAGTAGCCTAAAAAATGAGGAAAAGAAAGTCCTTGCCTCCCTTTTTTCCATACGGCTAAAGACTTAGCTAATACTCCTAGACAACCCAAGAAACCAAATAGGCCATAGAGACATGGTGAAAAGAATCCTCATCTAAATGGCATTGTTAACATCAAGAAGGTAAAGAGAAACCCATACCTTTCAGAATAGAGTCTAATGGCAAAAGTTGATTAAAGAACTTCCACATGAAAAAAGGAACTTGCTACTGAACCTAAATACACTACAAGTTTGCATATAATTTTCATGGTTGGCGCCATGGTCTAATCTTCTCCAAAGCAGACAAGCAAGAAAACTTTCTATTAGAGGCTAGTAACTATATAAGGACATTCTTAGAATGATAAAGAATGATAAATTAACCCTGGGGTAAAAAAATGATAAATAAACTAATCTTCTATGTTCACAAGTCATTTAGGAATATATATGATAAGGGAGATACTACAAATTTCATTCACATGGCATTGAAGGTCCTTCTATGCAAGAACATAAAAAACTAAGTTCTTACTTCGGTGGGAAAACGAAGAAGAAGAAGAAATTCCCTTACAAACCACTACATTGATCAACAGAACTTAGTCTAGTTAAAAAACATTTTTTTTTAAAACCACCAAAATGGTGCAGAGATTTTATTAAATAAAAATAAAGGAAAAATACATCTAACAACATAAAACTACAAACGAAACCCCCTAGATGCCTGCCTAGTGATCATACTGTGCTTGGGCAATGTGATCTCTGTGCTATTTTCCCCTTTTCGAGTTCTAACTTGAGTGTAATCCTCACCATCCTATTAAAAAAAAGAATCCTCAACTAAATCAATACAGAGCTCTAAAATAGGAAAGTACTGATGTGATGATTTTAGCTTCTTTGATTTTTACTTTTTACCTTTCTAAGCTCGGCAATATGTTGCTGTAATTTATTTTCAAAAGTAGGCCTAACATCAAAAGATGATGAATTTGAAACTTGTTCATCTAATGATCCTAAACCATGGAACATTAATAAGCTAAGCCAAAGTAAGTGGGTGAAAAAACTAGCACCGATATGAGCAAGAATACTAACCTGTTACCGCCTACTCACCATGCTTAACCGAAGGGTCAACAAGGGATAGAAACAGTGCAGTCAGATGATCTACAATACTCTCATGGACAACCAGATGATGATTCCTTGTCTGTTAAAGATTCTGGTTCTAAGAAGAATCCTACTAGAATTAAAAAATCAAGCATATCTTCTATAGATAATACTCATATTATGCTTTATCATCATAGTCAAAGTAATCAAAACTCTAAGGTATTTTTGAATAATTAAAGTTAGCTCCTAATAAAGTTCGGGATATGCTTTAGGAACAAAATAAAACTCCAATAGCAAAACCAGACATGACGATAGCAACGAAGAAACAACAATAACAACAACAATAACGAAGAAACAACAACAACAACAACAACAACAACAACAACAAATAGCTATTAAAAAAAAATAAAAGAGAAAGATACAAGGACTTACATAGTTCGATCAAATGACCTATGTCCATAGGCGGAAGTAGAATAAAACTTCACTATAAAGAAGATAATTTATAAGGTTTTAGGAAAATGTTCCTAAGCCACCTGAATACCAATAATATAAAACATAAGAACCATGAAGAACCAAATGCCTAAAGCCTTATTTAGTGTTAATATTACGAACAAAGACTTTATTCTCAGCAATGATATCTCAAATGAAGTGAAACTTCACATCAATACGTTTCATCCTCTCATGATACATATGATATCTAGTCAAATGTATAGCATTTTGACAATCATAATAAATTGTAATTACACCTTTATGCAGACTGAGCTCACTAAATAAACCTTTCAACCACAAGGTTTCTTTTATTACCTCAGTCAAAGCCATATATTCTGCCTTAATAGTAGGCAATACATGTTGTAAGTTAGCTTTCCAACTAATCGCACAACCTCTAATGCAAAATATATAGCCAGTAAGTGATTTTCTTCTGTAAAGATTTTTAGTATAGTTAGAGTCTACAAAAACCAACCAAAGCGTTTTTACTTCTTCCAAACTCCAAACAAGCATCTGAAGTACCTTGCAAGTATCTGATAATCCATTTCACGGCTTGCTAATGTGCTTTTCCCAGACAAGACATATATTTGCTAACCTCACTGACTGCTTGTATAATATCTGGACGAGTATAGAACATTGCATACATTATAATGCCGATTGCACTAGAATATGGAACCCATGCTATATAATCTTCCTCTTCACTTGACTGTGATAACTAAGTCGCTAAAAGTTTAAAATGACTAGCAAAAAGAGTACTTTCCGAGTTGTGCATTTTTCATGCCAAACTTTTCCAAAGCCTTCTCAATGTAACTTTCTTGAGTTAGGTACAACTTTCCAAGACCCTGATCTCTCTTGATCTTCATGCTAAGAATCCTTTTAGTTGTTTGAAAATCTTTCATGTCAAGTTCACTCTTTAACTATCTCTTCAAGACATCGATCACTAGAATCTTATCAGCAATGAGCATGTCTTCTATTGGAATGTATGCACTCTTATATTAGATTTTTGATGTAATTTTAACTTGTATTAATGAAAATATTTTTCTCAAAATTTGTTTGTGAAATGTTCTTTATATTTGTGCACAATTTTATTAGAAAAGATCCATTGTATTTAAGTAAATGGTTCATGTGAATGGAGGTATTTCACAATAAGGTATGAACCATACGATACTTAAAACATAAACTATTGTTTTTAATTAGATGAAGAGGATGGAAATCTTATCATGGCAAGGTTATTATATTATGAATTCTAAATAGGGAATGACTTACCTTTAGCCAATCAGTAGTCTACTCATTTCATAACATAAGCATATTTTGAATACGTAGAATATGACCTCGTAGTAGTGGTTTCTAAAAAGTACAATGTGACAAAAACCGAGACTACTACTCGCTACAACGTGGACTTGTACTCTACAGTTTGAGTATAAGTTGGTGGTCTGACGAAGGTGGAAGCGTATGTTTTGATATACTATAGTTAAGATTCTTTAGAAGGATCAATATATTTATATGTTGGATATATGTGACTAGTTAGTTAAAACAGACTTGTATAAGATAAAGTCTACACTATATTGTCCATTGTGGTTTTCCGAATAATCTAATTATCCAAGGCCCTGGGGAACATGACTTGGATACTGGCTTTAGGGTAGCGCCTTTGGAGAGCTGAAATATTTTAAGAAGTCATGGATCATTAGATTAGAAGCCTAAGGATGATAGATATCGTTTAGAGAAGTGTTAGTACACTCTTTCCTCTCTAAATGAATGACGGTGTGTAGAGGGGTATTTTAGTTATTTCACTTATGGGTCGAAGACATAGCTAATGCAACATTGTCCTTGGAGTTAATATTTTCTTATAGTGATATTAAAAAATATTTAATATGAAAAATACAACTATTTATATATTAAGGGTATTTTGGTCATTTTAGTAGCCAACGTGATGTGTCTTTTTAGTCCTCGAAATAACCCGTAAATCCTAATTATTTTAGGTCTAGGAAATGGTCATAATGAAAAGATTTTTTTTTATTCAGGAAGTCTAAATTTATATTTGGACTGGAATAAAATAAAAGAACGAGAGAAATTAAATTTATTATCTAGTTTAATTAGTTAATTAATTATTTAGGGCCTAAGCCCAGATTGAATAATTAGAAAAATTAACTTGGCTTAAATTGGTTAATAAAAGGCTTAATAATTATTTTTGTTTATTTGGGCTCATTAATTATTTATTGGGTTATTTTAATAGGTCTAGAAAATAAATAATTAATGGTTATTATTTTTGGGCTCATTGGGTCCAAGAAAAAAAAAAATTATTTTGGCCAATAGCCTAGACTAAAGGGTCTTTTATTATTCATGGTACAGAAGGGTTAAGGATAACCAAAACCTCTTCTGTTGATAACCTCCAGATATTTGAAATATCAAAACAATGGGGTTGGGTTATCTGGTGGCGTGATAGAAGTTGGGTAGTTTAGTTCTGAAAAACAAAACTCATGACATTGTGAAAAAAAAATAGAGGTGTTCTGTTGGTTTTCTCTCTCTGGTTCATCCTTTACCCTTCTGTGTTCTTCTTGATCTTGCTAATCAATAGCAAGGATTTGAGAAGTGTCATTCCTCGCCTAGGTTGTTTCACCAACATAGATTAGGTGGAGGAATATTCTGAGAAGCGAAAAGTTTCGCGTATATGCCAAGGAGAAGCCGACGGATCACTGGTTTCTCGCCGGAATTGTCATCGAGACAAGTAGCCACTCCCATAGTTGTCACTTCTTCTTCTCAGCCAGATAGATAAAGGACATAAAGGTACTATTTTTACCTTTCGTTGTGCCGTATCTTTGCTCTACTGGGTTTATTTTCACACATGCATGGCATCTTGTATTTTTCAATGTTTCATCATCAACATAAAGCAGCAAATAAATGAAAGAACTATCATGTAGCTTTTAGAAGTAAACATAACTACCATACTTGCTCCTTAAATAACCATGACTAAACATAAAGGAGTCAAACCTTTTATACCTTTGTTATAGGAACTGCTTCAATCCATATAAGGATTTCTTCAAAAGGTAAACATGGTATTCTTTTCCTTCAATTTCAAATCTCTCATGCTATTTCATGTAAATTTGTTCCTCAAGCTTACCATGCAGGAAATCTGTTTTAATGTCAAGCTGCTCCAATTCCAAATCATATATAGAAACCAAAGAAACCAAAACACAAATGGAGCCATGTTTAACATCATGTGAAAATAAGTTATAAAAATTCACATATTCTACCTGACTATAACCTTTGCAACTAATCTTGCTTTCTACCTTCCATCATCAGCCCCGAGAGTATCTTTCTTTTTCTTGAAGACCCATTTGCAACCAATAATTTTCTTTCCTAATGACGGCTTTACAAGAACCCAAGTTCTATTTTTATGGAGAGACTCAATTCTTCATTCATTACAATCAACAACTTAGTTGAATTTTCATATGAAACAACTTCATTCACTACAAGAAAAATAGGCTATACTGACACTTTTTTCATGACACTTTCTAGAAAGTGTCATAATAGACGGCCTACGATAATGCTTGATTTTTGGCGTCATTATAGTGAAATGAAAATGACATAATTTTAATTTGTTATCTTCAATTCAGCCTTTCATGACATGTGATTCTGCCGCACAAGATTTTGTATATTTTATGACATCTTTGTCGTGTAAAGGGCAAAAAGGCGTCTGCGGCTGTTAAAATTTTAACTAAACATTGCGAGTTTGATAAGGGCTAGTTTTTGTTTACTGAGCTATTTGCTTCATCTGGTCCTTTGTTCTTTAGCTCAGAGGTCCTTGTGTGTATTTTTTCCTCACCGTTTGTCCACTCTACTAAAGCTGAAATTCGTTCGGATTGGTTCCTTCTTTGTGTTTCAATCTCAAGTTTTTGGTTATCTGATTAATTGATCTTAATGTTTTTATTTTTTTCCCTCCATTCCATGTATTTCTTCTTCATCCTCTATCCACTCTGCCGCTGCTTGAAATTTGACCGGTTAGTTCCCTCTATGCATTTCAAACTTTAGTTTTTAGTCAACCCATTAATTCCTCTGAATGTTTTTGGTTTTTTTTTTATTTGTTCCTTCTCTTACTTCTTCTTGTCAATCTAGTTCGGTAATGTGTTTGAGCAGTGGGCTTTTTATGTTTTTTAAGTAATAAACAAAGGAGTTTAATTTTAGGTACTAGGATGAATTGTTGTCCTCTTTACAGAGATGGTTTTGTCATTTTTGGGAAGGATTGGAACATAACAAAAGATGGTTTCTATTAATGGGGTTTTCTTCTTTGTTATGACCCCAATTGCTCTGCGATTTATTTGGGGTTTTGTTATTCCAACATGATTTTGAATAAAAGTATAGTGTTTTTTAGTTCTTGATAAGTTTTGCTGCGTTGAGATTGTTTGGTGTAATTTTTGTGGGTGAAAACTTCTGACGAGTTGGAATTAATGTAGCTTTATTTGCATTCCTTTATGTAGATAAATTCATGGGCATGCTGTTGATTGATTTCTAAAGGGCAGATAGAAAGATAAATTCAGGTTTCTGTATATATGTGTGTTGCATTGATTTTTTTTTCATGTTAATATTTCATTGTAGTAAATGATATTAGGAACTAGTTCTTTGTGAAAAAAAAAATCATGTTAATTGTTCAATTTTCTGCTACAAGAATAGAATCATTATTTAATGGTTAATTGAGACACTTAATGTATAATGATAACTACAGCTTTATTGTGTACTCTTCATAAATTGAGACAGAAGTATGATTGTTTCTATTGTATTGACCAATGAAATATTGGGGCTAAAGCTTGTTTCTACAAAGATTAGAAGCATACCATTTTTTTTTCTTGATTATGTCATGTTGAAGAAAGCTGTTAATAATTTTGTTTTTTTCTCAGTTAGTGCCTTATATGAGCAGCGAGCTACTTGATTAGCAATTTTCATGTTAATTTATGTTAATTTATATAGATGAATCAAGAATATTTTTTTGCTTCTTGATCCCAAAAAGAATAACTAGGAATGAAGATCTATTTTGGATATTAGTGGTGTATAGCATGTAGGCCCTCTTTTATTCACTTTTTTTCCAGTTTCACCAAGGAGCCAAAGGGCATAAATGTCGAGCCCATAGTTGAAGCTAGAAAATATTCACAATATAAAATTTCTGAATTGACTATACAAGGCATATTTCTTTTAAACCAAAATAGATAACACATGCATCTTTATAGTTATGATGGGGATAAATTGTGTAAGTTGGCATCAATCATTGTAAGCTGAGCCCCTACTAGCATTAGATCATTAAAATCAAATCAAAATTTGCCTATCCACCTAGGAGTAATTGCAAGTGCTAATTATTATAATATCATGAGTATTGCTTGACCTGCTGTTGTACCCTTCTTGTGTGAAACTCCAGTTGAAACCAACCTTAGAGTAAGGGGGTTGGGATGCATATCATACTTTATTGCATGCATAAATATATTTTCATATAATTTTATGTGCTTTGGATTTGTAATTTGTAGCCTAGATGGCTTATTTGTGCTTGTTGAGTAAGAAGGGCAAAATGGAAATTTTTGCTTGAGGTGAAAATAGGGAGATAGCTTGAGGATTAAATAGGAAAAATATTTGGGAGAGAAAATAAGAACAAGAGTTGTTGTGGTTTAGTGGGTAGAGCTTTGGAATTAATTCTTAATGTCTTGGGTTCAAATTCCTTCATTAAAGTTTTAGCATGATTAAATTTTATTTTTGTGTAGGAATGCTGTATTTTCAGCCTTGTATGCCTTAATGAAGAGTAGGAGTGTTGTCATAGGGGAGACATGATAGGAATATCCTAATCCTATTCTTATGCCCTACAAAAAATTTCTAAGGGAATTCATACCCTTCTTGATCCTTAGTTTTTCTTACTTCTCAATTTATTAAGTTGTTCAATTTATTCAAGCCAACTTTATTCTAGAAAAATTTCAGCAAGGATCTGTGAGGTTTAGGTTTTGAAAATGGCAATGAATGAGTTATCTTGTGGTCGAAAAAGGGAAGGAGTTTTGGAAGGGTCCCAAGAGAACTTATCTCCACGGTTGAACCTTCAAAACTCCAACCTAACTGTGTTCATTTCCTTCATGTTGTAAACTGAAAATTTTCCAGCTTTTTGTCCAGTCCAAGTGTCAAAATTTTCAGCCACCTTTACCTCTCAAATTCTACCAGAACAATGGTCAAACCACTCAGCTTGAAGACTGAAAATCACAGCCAAAATCTGTGCAAACCGAAAAAATTTTCTGGACAATTTCGCAGCTTTGGTGAGCCTAAACCAAGCTGTTTCTTCTAGTTTTTCACCCAGCATCTTAGCCATGTTTTTCCTCCATAAAAAAGGCTGGAAACCAGCCTTGAAAGACCTCTGAATACCTTTTCAAAACCTCTACAAACTAACTAAATAATGGCAGCAAAATCTGCCCAGAATTTTCCATCAAACTTGAGAAAAAAACTGGGCAGAATTTCCAGTTTTCTTCCTTCTTCAGTCTTGACCGAAACTTCACCATTTTTCTGTACAAACTCCTCTTGAACAGCCATGAACTGAGCTTCATCATCTTCCCCAACATTTTGCTCGAAAAACCAGTCCATGGCTGCTCCTAAAAACTCTCCATCAATTACTACAATCAAGCCATTGATTGGAGACCAAAATTCCAGAAATCATATTTAGTAAACTACCATAATTCATCTCTCAAACAACCAGAAATCCCTTCACCTTTGTACTCCATATTTTTGGCCACCATTAAGTCCCTTCACACAGCTTTCATCCAAGCAAAAACACTGATCAACCAGCCGGCCATTAGAGCTTCCAAAAGCTCTCCATTGACCAAGATCTTCTTACCAATTTTGTTTCCAAAATTGATCCCCTAAAATATTCTTTTAGGATTTCAAACAACCAGTTTTCCTTTTCCTTTCAAACTAGAAAATTCAGTTGCCAAAACCCCTCAAGCAATTCGGCCACTCTCTTCCACAGAATTTCAGCCAGCTCTCCCTCAATCCTCTTCATTCTCTTCAACCTTCAAGAACAACAAGAACACCTACTAACCTTCTCTCGCCTAAGGCCACCAAAACCACTTCAATCTTCTTCAAAAAAATTCCAGATTGTACCTACTCACTTCTATGAATCCATTCCTATCACTTTTAATATCAACTCAGAAATTAAGCCCTCTTATTCGGATAAAAAAAACCAGTATTTTTGAGAAGGCCAAGAACACCTTCAAGGTAAGCATGATCAAACACTACCACCTTCACTCATCTTCAACTCCTAATGAATATATGTATAAATAACCATACTAATGGACTCTCTTCTCTCTCTCTCTTGGCCGAATGCTCTCTCTCTCTTTTGGCCGAATGGTGACTTCAACCATGGCCATGTTTCCTTTATCTCTCTTGGTCGGATCAAGTCCCTAAGAGTTAGGATCCATTCGAAACTACTCCAAGGTACTCTTCAATCATGTAAGCCACTTCAACCCTCTTTTTAAATTCTAGATTCATGTCTCTAGGATGATATTGGAAGGAGGTGGATTATGATTAGGGTTTGAGCATGTGTTGTTTTGATGAGTTGAGATTGAAGCATGAATACATGCGTGTATATGATAGAGATGGGATTGATGCATGACGATGATTGGTCTTGGTTTCGTTATATGATGTTTTAGGGTTTTATTGCACGCTCTCCATGTCGTGAGTAGTATATGTGATCAAGCATGTTAGAGATTATGTCACCGTTGGTGAATAGGGTTTATGTTCATGTATGATTGTTAAAGCCATGATTGTGTTTATGTTAATAGAGTTTGGATTATGTCTTAGTAAATTTAGATTTATGCCTTTATTCATGATTTGGACGATTTGATGAATTATAGTGGAGTATATGTTCATAATTGTGGATAGCATATGGAAATATGATCATGACCTTGTTGTCCCTAAGCTAATTTTATTTCATCAATAAAATGATTAATACTATGACTTCTTCTAGTAAATTTTTGAAAACCCTAGGAAAATGTGGATTTGGTCTTATATATAAAATAGTGATATTTAGTCAAATAAATGATAGCTTTTATTAAAGAAATAAAATATGTAGATATTATATAAAATAATAATATTAAATAAAGCCTTTTATATAAGTAATCATAATAAGTGAAATATTAATTTTGTAATTCTTATATTCATAAATACTATTAAAATTTATTTATTATCTTTTAATCAAAACCTATTAAAATTTACTTACAACTAATTTTAATTACCAATTTTTTTCTAACAATTAATTATCAATAGATTATTATTTTAAATAATTACATCTAGGTTTTAGGACCCTTCATCAAATAAACCATAATTTACTTTTAGCAAGATTTAAAATTTCAACTTATAGTACCTATTATCCAAACCCTAGTTATTTTAATATCAAGCTAGATTTATTTTATAAACCCTTTTATTTGTTATCTAGCCTTAAACCTCGGGACATTAGGGACATGATGGTAGTAAGTTGAGCTAGTTTTATTTGTGAAAGTGAATCTTTGGCTTAAGTCTGATTATGGCTCATGTTAACCCAGGCGGGGTTAGGTTAGCTGTTGGAGACCTTTACTTTGAGCAAGGATCAGGTAAGCTCCTACATAAAAATCGTTTGATGCAAAATGATTATTAGGGCAAGCAAAATATAGAGTGTATGAACACTCATTTCTGTAAAGGCAATTGAGGATTGTCCTCTTTCCCATTTCAGTCAAACAAATTATTTGGAAAAAAAAACAATGAACAGATTTACTCAAATCCTAAAACTCTTTCTAAAACTGATTTTGACAAAGGCTTTAGAAATCCTTAATTACCATTTTCAAGTAGAACTATGTTTTGTTCATTTTTCTCCAAGTGGGATTAGTTACGTTGAGTACTCAATAAGGGTGGACTGCTAGGACTAGTCTTTGAAGGGTTAGGGTAAGTCTCTCAGTTGGTGGCCACCTCTGAGGGGTGAGTCGTTCCCGGATAAGATGTCAGTCCAGTAGGTCATGTTGGTCCGAGTTAGCAGTTTTCAGTCAAGTGGATTGTGTGTTGCCGGAATGGACAACCGGTTTTGTTTGGGTATAGAGAAGGAGGAGTATCTTGCCTGGTAGGCTGATCACCTACCTTTTGTCAGTCTGTACAAAGTGTGGCATTCTGACCGTTGTATGGTTATAGGGCCAAACGTGTGGTAACTCATGACCACCTTTTTGAGTGGTTGATTTTATTGTACATGTATGGTTGGAAAAGCCAAAACACCACTCTTGATTTTGACTGTTGTTTATTGCTTGCTAGTATTTCCCTTATGAAAATTTTATACTTTGCATCCACGAACTGCTTTTATTGGACACTTGAAGCACACACGGACTTACTGAGATTTTTATCTCACCATGCTTTTTTACTATGATTTTAGGTTGATCCTGTTGTAGGGATGAGTAGCTAGTGTTGTCCGCCTTGGAAGAGATTTTATTATTTATTTTTATGTAATGCTTTGGGAACTGAGAGTGAATAATTTTATTTTTGGATTTGTTTTTGAATTCTTGGATTGTATAAGTTTTAAGTTTTAAGTATTGTTTTATTCCATTATTTTGAATGTGTGATCTAGTTATAAAGACCCCTTGTCCTTTGGATGGGGCGACATCCCCGGCCCTGTTGGGCCTAGCTAGTAGGGTGTTACATCTTGTGTAATTCAGTAGCTTCCTATAGATCCAAGAGATCTTCGACGCCCATTAGAATTTTTAATAGAAATTGCCTTATATGATTGTTTAATATAAAAGGCAGCAATGTGTTATTGTTATTTTTTTAAATCATTTTTTCTCTAGATTTGTTTTTTTTTTATTCTGAATAAAGGGAAGTGTTTTGATTTTTTTTTTCCAATATGAATTGGTTTTTTATTTCTCTTTAATTGTCTATAGAGAGTAATAGCTGAACAACTAAAGGAAATCTAACTCATTGATAAAACTGTGCTAGGAATAGTTTAAGTCTTTTTCTTAATTTTCTTATTTTTTATTATTATTTGTTTTTTCTTGTGGTTGGAGCCTTTAGCGTTGGTGTTCAACTAAAATTTTCTTTTTCTATATTTCTAACATTTGCATAAGTACCAACATCTCTCTTTCTCTTATTCACTAGTTCTTGGGTTAGTTTTGGGTAATCATGTTTCATTTTTTTAAGGTGAATTGGAAATTTAAGCATTCATTTTTGTTTTCTTTATCTTTTGGTGCTCTATTTTTCAATTTTTCTCATATACAGAAGCTTAATTTAAAGGGGACCTTAATTTAATTTCTCTAAAGATCATATTAAGTAATGCAATTTTTTTTAAGGTGTACTTGGTTTAGGATTATATTCAATTTTTCTAAAAACATGTGAGTATGATTTTGAATTTTATAAAGAATATCTAAACTCAAAAATTAATAATCTGATCTACTTGGACTAAATATAATTAATAATCTGATCTACTTGGACTAAATACAATTTAGTCCATTTTTTCCCCTTCTCTAGTAATTCTTCTCTATTAATAAGTATCAAATATCTACTATGGTATTTTAAATTGTGTGTCAGGTACTCTTAGGAGTTCTAGCATCTTTGAAATGTTGTATTATTTTACATTTATTTTTTTAATTTTTTTTTCACTAGACTAATTAGGATTGCTTAAGTTGATCTTCTACTATTTGATTTGGGTTTTTAGTTTCATAGGTATGGATAAGGGTTGGATGAAACTTCCAAGGAATACCATTGAATAATAAAATGGGGTTGAAAGGTTTTTAAACTTTGCAATGAACAATGCAAGTTTAAATGGAATGATATTGTGTCCATGTTTGAGATGCGGAAATGGAGTAATGAGAAAAAAAGTTGAGGCAATGGAGCATTTGATTGTTACGGGGTTTATTAAGGGGTATACACATTGGATAGCACAAGCAGAACTCTTTAGTTCTAGTTTATCTATATCGCATTTAACTCACATCGTGGATAATGTAGTTAATATGCTTGATGATATGGAAGTAATATTGCATAATGCTTTTGGAGTCCCACCTAGTGGAAATATAGATAAAGAAAGTAATATACCACCCTTAGATGTTGAAAAACTTTACAGACTTATTAACGACTCTCAACAAGAATTATATCCAGGTTGTAAGAAATTCTCCAAACTTGCTTTAATCATTCAATTACTTCATCTCAAATGCGCAAGGAAGTGGTCAAACAAGCATTTTTTATATGATTTGTTGACACCTCTTTCCTGAGGGTGTAGAACTTCCTAAATCTTTTTATGAAGTTGAAAAATTAATGAAACAATTGGGCTTAGGCTATGAAAAAATAGATACTTGTCCTAGTGATTGTACATTGTATTGGGGGGATAAAGAAGGATGGAAAGAGTGTGAAATGTGTAAAGAGTCTAGGTGGGTCAGTTCTGAAAAATGATCCAACCGGTGAGAAGATGAAGATTTCAAAGAAAGTTTTGTGGCACTTTCTCTTGAAGCCTCGATTGCAACATCTATTCAAGTTAGCCAAGACTTCAGCTTCTATGAGACGACATGTAGAAGGTCACAAAGATGATGGTTGTATGAGACATCCTATTGATTCACCTGCTTAGAAAGCTTTTGATAGTCTGAATTCAAATATTTCAAAAGATACCTGAAATGTGAGGTGGGATTAGCATCTGATAGTTTTAATCTATTTAAAAATATGAATGTTGCTCATAGTACTTGGTCTATGATACTCATGCCTTACAACTTACCCCTTTGGATGTGTATGAAGCAACCATGTTTCATATTGTCATTGTTGATACCTGGTCCATTTGTTCCTGGTAACAATGTTGATGTTTATTTACAACCTCTAATATCTTATTCCAGGGGCATAAAACTTTCTTATTGCGGTGGTTCGTAGTGTAAAGTACCATATTCTAGAATTGTAGAATGTGATACTAGTTTTGGCAATTCATATTTACCAATCTCATTGTATGTTCGACATTGGTCGAACTTGAGTGCTGATTATGGATTAATTTCCATAGAGTTTATTTGAGATGATGGTCCCTCGTGTCTACCACCTTCACAATCTGTAGGCTAATTTTCTGGATAGCTAATTGAAGCACCAATATGTTCGAATGAGGTTGCCATCTCTCTATTTTACATCCATCCACAATTCCTGGTGAAGCTAGTGCAGCTACTTTTATTCTTGTTGCCCTTCTAAGGTTTAAATTTAAAAGTAGAACTATTGAAATAGAAAGAGAAAAGGGTGGTCCAAAAGAAAAGATTTAACATGAAAAATCTATGACTGTCTAAAGTTGTAAAAAGGTAAAGTTCATTACAAGAAGAAATAAATTTTGATTGTAGGGGTATATATATAATAAGAGTTCGGCTTTAGTTAAGAGATCTGTGAATGTAGGGAGCAAATATGGACACAAACACTGTTGTATAATCTTTGTTCTTACATTGCTTTTCTAGAATTTGTTTTGTCTCTGGACATAAGGTCACAAACAAAGTTTTGTCTCCTTAGATTCTAGAGTATTCTAAGCTTTTATTTGATTTATAAACTTGCTAATCATTAGAAAATAAAAAAAAAAAAGGGAAAAAGGAAAAAAAAAAAAAACTACCTAGAGTTTAAAGAGCAAGAAAAACTCCATTTAAGCCATTCTCCAAGCTTGGGATAGCTTCATTAAACAGGTAAAACTTCATCCCTTAGAGCAAATGCTGGAAGAAAAACTAAAAATAGACTCTAAAAGTTGTATGCCAAATCAGGGAAGAAAAACTAAAAATAGTTGTAAAGGAAATGCTGGAAATGAATTTGTTCAATGTTTGTAACTATGGATTAGTTGTGATTTCAAGGTACAAAGCTTAAAAGACTGAACCAAAACATGTTCTTGAGATTAGTGTGTAGAGTTTGTTTGTGCAAGTAACCGTGTAAAATGATGCTTGTTCCTAGGATTCTATGAACTGGACAATATAGATAAATGTCTTAGGAACAATTTTGGACAAGTTTTATGTAATTTGGATGAATAAATAGAATATTATGGCACAAAACAGATTTAAATATCTATTGGCAATGTTGACGATTTAATTTAAATATCTACTTTATATCTAGTTCATTTGTTCTCTTTTCAATAGAATAAAATGGATGAAAGAACTACACAACTCCCTCCAAGCTCAAAAGATAGACTTGGGCTAAATGATATATTCTCTCAAGTTGTTGGCCCAGATAGATATGGCAGAATCCACATGTTTAGCAGTGGTGTTCACCCCTTGGATGTATTGGGTAAAATACCAATTCGCAGCACATCCTTTCGTATAATTGAAGAGCAAAGAGATGAAATTACAAGTATGAAACACCAGTTAAGTGAACAAGCAAAAGAATATGCAGAGATACGTGCATTGTTAATGCCCCGGAGAAAAAGTTCGTCCCCACCTGATTCAAGAATTCCATCAATATGTTCCAATAGTAGCACCACTTCATTACGGGTATAGAACATATTTAAACATAATACGTACCTTACTTGTTTGTTAATGCAGCAATGCATGCATATAAATAGTTCATCATCCTTTTTTTTTTTTTTTGTTTGGATTTGGAGTTCAAGTCGATTTAGATGGCGGGGTGAATGAGATGAAACATTTAAAATTGCACCCAACAATTGATTGGACTCGTTCATGCTCATATAGATTGTAGTTTTCTCAGTTTGTTTGCTAAAAAGCTTCATTATTTTTTCTGTATTTAAGACATGAAGATTCATGGCAGGAGATAAAACCATGAACACAAATAGTAGCATTTCAGTGCATTTTTAGTGAACACAAACAATAGCATTTTTAGTTGTCTTAGTACAATTTTAGTAGTATTTCAGTGTATTTTCAGCGAACACAAATAGTAGCATTTTAAATGAACACAAAATGGTAGCATTTTGGTGGATTTTAAGTGCATTTTCGGTAGTATTTTAGTGCATTTTCAGTGAACACAAATAGTAGCATTTTTAGTGCATTTTCTCAGTTGTCTCAGTGCATTTTCAGTGCATTTTCTCTACTATCTCAGTGCATTTTCTCTGCTACCTCAGTGCATTTTTAGTGAACGCAAATAGTAGCATTTTCAGTGCATATTCTCAGCTGTCTCAGTGCATTTTTTCTGTAGCATTTCAGTGCATTTTCAGTGGATTTTCAAATAGGCACATGTCTTATCTTTCAAATATTCAGCCTTTTGTCAGGCATTGATTTTGATAACATAGTTAGTGAAGTCAATAATGTATGTTTTTGTTTATAGACCAAGAGGGATGGAGGTTGGTAATGGTAAGGAAAGTTCAATAATAAAAAACGTAGATTTATGTTGTATTGATGTGGGACATTTAAATGACTCTTTGTTTGGAATTGTTACTTGGGATGGCCGGTTGGTTGGTAATGGGATGAAGTTTGATTTTTTCTGTATTGATATGGGACATTTAAATGCCCTTTTGTTTTCTGTGCCTTCTAGAATAATCCTTTATTTCACTTAGCTTTTCTATGCTTTCAACATAATTAATTAATTTTGATATTGATTTATGTTATATCTTCTTTCATTGTGATTGGCATTTACTATTTAATTAGTTTTTTTTTTGAATTATTGGCTTTTTCATGAGCATGAGTTGTTTAGCTTGTTTGACTAATTCCATTAAATATAGAATGAATAAAATATTCATTGTAGGTTGATGCATATGTTTCAATTTTAAGCACGTTGGATTCAACTAAAGTAGTTGCAACAGGCCGCATTCAAGATTTGGATCCATCCCAACAAGTTAGGTGACTAAGGCTTGGTAAGGGATGGTGTGAAGTTGTGGTTTTAGCTCCTTTCCATCATGATAAGCAATTGATACGGCCATTAGATCTCATTCAAACCATTAGAGACTATTGGATTATCTATTGCTTGGCCACTCTATTTGGTAACTATCTAAACACTTACCTTATTAATTAGTTTAATATTTGTTGTTTTTCATCATGCTTTATAATGTTGTTGTTACTAAATTCATTCCATATAATAATAATATAGGTGAGGATACGCGAAGAAGATTGGATATGCATCTCAGTATCAAAGAAGTTTGGGATTGGGATAGTTTGGGATTACATCTCAGTAATTCTCAATGTTTGGTTTTGAAGAACTAATATTTAGTTTTACATTAGCTTGGTTTCAAGAACTGATGTATATAAATGTACTTAGTCTCACTTTTGTACCGCTTTTGTTCGATGAATATGAATATTAAATTTATGTATTATAAAATTTGCATTTGGATTTACTTTTTCTTCAGTGTGACTTTTGATTGTTTTGATATTTCATAATGCATTTAAAATTATATTTTATTTACGGGGAAATAGGTACATATATATATATATATTAAGGCAGGTGAAAAAAACAAAGGCATAACGAGCACTGATACTTATTGGCATTACAAAACCTATAGTGATGCTTTTTTCCATCACATCAGAGTCGACACATTTCATGACACCATTCTTGGTCACACAATAGGCCCTATTGTGATGCTAAGTATGTGTCATATTAGAGGTACTTTCATGACATTATTCCTAATGGCACATTATAGCATCTATTGTGACGGATGCCTGTGTCACAGTACAACTCCTATTGTGACACAAAATTTCGTCATATTAGCCATGATTTCATGACACCTCTACTGACACGGTTGGTGGTCACAATAAATACCCTGTTATGACAAATCAATGCGTCATATTAGTGGTATTTTCCTGACAGTTATTGTTGTCACAACATATTACCTATCTTCTCAAAGTTAAATCAAGTTTATAAATTTGTTCTTTAATAATTTATCTGCTGTAAATTAATTTTTTATTTAATAATTTATTTAATTATAATTATTTATTTATTCACTCATTTTTATTCACTTATTTATTTACTTGCCTATTTATTTATTTATCTATTTTATAAATAAATAAATGATATATTTATTTAAATTTAATTAGTTAAATATTTATTTATTTATTTATTTGAAGGTATCTAGATATTTATTTATTTAGTAAAGTACTTAGTCGATTTTGGATTCTAGAACCCATTTTATGGTGATTTTTTAATTTACTTTGTTTAAGTGGAATAATATATCCCATGTTTGGCATGCTCTATGTTTGAGGGGAAGAAGTTAGTTGATTTGAACTATTGATGTCATGATGATAGTAGATAGACTATGTTGGATGCTATAACAGTATAAGGGTCATAGAGAAGTCCGTTACAGGGTCTTTGTATTTTCTTTAGACGGGGCTAAGTTCGGTTGAACATGTCGTCGGAAGAATTTTCTATCTGTGAGACTGAGAAGTCGGGTAAGTCCTTGCATTTAATGTTTGATATAAAAGTTCTGAATTGCATGTCATTTTGGAAAGTTTATTATCTCAATGATATGGTTATCTAGAATGCAAGCTTGACTAGATTTTATTGAAAGTTTTGATCAAATAAATATTTTATCGGAAAATCACTTTTGATTACAAAAAGGAATTTACAACTAAACTTTTGGTATTCATGCTTTCATGTCCAAGTTTGTGGGAATTATTTTCATTGAGATTGGATTCTAATCGATGCGATGAAATGTTGAGTACTTAATAAGGGTAGGCTACTAGCAGCTTGAGAAGGAGCAAGCCAGCTTTCCAGTAGGTGGCCACCTTCGGGACGGGAACTCGGTCTCAATTAGCTAATAGTGCTAGTGAGTTAGGCCGGTCTGAGCTAGCACCACAGTCCAAGTGGACTGATATTCCAAGATGGACATCGGACATGTTGGGGTAAGAGATGGAAGAGTGTATTACCCAGTAGGTCATACACCCACAACACTGTGATGTAGGGTATCACAGTGTGTGTCATAATATAGAGTTTCATGACAAGGTTATGATGTAAGGTTTCATAGACATTTGTTTTGAGTGGCTTTGTATATTACAAACTATTGTGATTTTGGATACGATTGATACCACTCACTTTGTTTATGGAAAATGTTTAACATGCAATCAACTTTCAATAACTGTCTTCAAAATGCATTCATAAAATTCATTTTAACTTAATCATGAGCACACACAAAGCTTACTAAGATGTATTTCTCACACTTCCTTGATGTCATGTTTTAGGAACTGCCAGCTTTGGTAAGATTGCGTGTTACTAGAAGATTCCTATACTTATTTCTTTATTTTTGGATCCTATATGAGGAATGCTCTTTTTATGTAATATGGGATATTTGCAAACTTTGTTTTCTGTTGTAATCAGTTTTGAATTATTTTTTACTTGTGATATTTCTTTTCCTAGTTATAAAAACTTCTAGTCCTTTGGACGGGGTGACGTCCCCGCCTTTTTTGCGCACTTGTGTTGTGGGGTGTTACAATTCTAATGTCACTACTTACAGACACCCAATGAGTATATGGGAAGTTGTTGTGTTGTGCTAGAGTCAAGGACTTTAACGACATTAGATGACTATATTTTGATATTAGTTGGATTAGTGTATGATTTTAATTCAATATTATATGATTGTCAGACGAAGGTGATTTATGGGACTAGAAAACAAGTTGTCCATTTTTGCTTATTTGAGAAGCTAATCCAAGTAAGTCTGTGCATAAATGATTTTCCTGTATAAAGCTCTTGTTTGCAAGTTAGTTATATTTTGTTAATTTGTTGCTTATGATTACTTGGGTTGCAAGCCTAGACTATTTGCTAAAAAATTTTGACATACGAAATTTATACAAATGTTCTTTTTTATACACCAAATCATTTTATAAACACTCACATGCACTTTTTAAATGTTTTCAAAACTTGGAGAAATTGGGATGCAAAGCCAAGTTATTTGGAAATGTTAATTTGTACACATTCTGTATTGATTTTACAATATTGAGTACTCAATAAGGATAGGTTACTGGTACTGACCTTTGTCAGTTAGGACAAGTCTTCCAGTAGATGGCCACCTCCGAAAGGTGAACTCTAGCTGGGAGAGTGACAATACTAGTAAGTCTTGTCGGTCTGAGCTAGCTATAGTCTATAATGACTATTATTCTTGAATGGATAATGATGAGTTTAAGAGACGACATGGAGGAGTATCTCATATCATGGTCTGTACACCCACTTTATATCAAAATGCATAATGTGTGGCATTTTGATCAATGTCTTGTCATGGAACACAATATGTAGTGCCATGTCCATTTTTATAGTTTTTTTTTTTTGTGAAACATGCAATAATGGAAAAACACCACTCCTTACTTTGAAAAATTGATTTGTGAGTTGCAAACACTTTTCTATAATTGTTTATCAACTACTCGTACATGAAATCACTTCTAATTGTACAAGGGCACACATAGGGCTTGCTGAGATATAAATATCACACCTTTTGTATCATGTTTTTTGGAGTTAATCATTTTCAGCAGGTTGGACGCCACTAGAGATTGAAGATTCTCATTGTTATTTATTTATATTTCTTTTGTGAAATGTTTGGCTGATTTGATGTAGAACTTGTATAAGTTTTGAGATAATTGTAAGAAGTGATTTGATTTCTTTCATTTATGCAGAATTTCCTTCATTACCTCATTCTAAAGGCCCCTAGTCCTTAGGAAGGGATGACATCCCCGCTCTTTTAGGTACGTCTATAGTGGGGTGTTATATATGTTGTACCCAATATCCTCCTCATATAGGCAATCTTGAAGAGATTCTAATGATAGGAATCAAAGTACAACATTAAACATATATAGTATCTTGGAGACCTCAAGTTTAAGAATGCTTATTGATACTTAAATTATAGGTGTATAAAAATCATTAAATTTAAATCCATCCCTTAGTCAAGTTTTAATTAAAACATTAATCTAAAATTACACATACGAGTAAGCATACTCATCACAAGCATAGTATAGGGAATTAACAAGTATCAATCCTCAAAGGAATAAATACACACTAATCACTTTTCATTCATTGTTTAACCAACCCAATAAAGTGATAAGATAATAAAAAGAAAATTAATGAAAAATATAAGCGACTCATGGATATGAAAATATGCAATTTAGACAAAGGCTTTTGAAAATATGATAATGAATCACTTAGCACATATCACGATCAATTATCATCTTTATCTCATGAAGGATTTAAAATCGACCCACTTCATTTGCAATCCATGGAATTACTACCTTCTAGTTAAATTAGCAAACATATTTTGTCTTAACCAATTTACCCAAAAGATGCATTAAAATCAATCCTTATATAAATCCCAATATTCTAAGTGATTTAAAACATGTAATTAGTCAATGAATCCATATTATAGAAATCATCAACTAATATTTGATTACCCAAGTTCTTAACAATTAACCTATTTTTCAAGCAAGTTAAGAGATAAAAAAATATGAAATTAATTAATTGAAGTCATTATCCACCCCTTTTTTCAAGCAAATTAACACAAAAAATGAATTAACCAACTTTGGAAGAAAAACAAGTAATCAAATCCCAAGATAAATAATAAATTGATTTAAAAGACTAAATTAACTCAAGAAATCATGAATCCCAAGAACAATGTGAAATTACAATGGAAATATTAATTACATCATTATTCTACAAAAAGAAAACAAAGGTAAAAGAAAAAACTCATAGACAAGCCCTCCTTCTTCTCCCTTGAACAACGCTCCTTGATTTGATAAATTTCTCCTTCAATGAGTGATTTTCCGATTTAACCCTTGAATGCACTACTTTCCCTTGTGTTTTTCTAGTTTTAATAATCTTTTTTTATACTAAAATTCATTGCTTGAGGAGTCTTGGTAGGGTAGGATTCGAAAAATAGCAAAACCTTTGGAAGATTCCAAATTCATGCACAAAATTACGCGTGTCCAGACTGGACTTGGCGCTAGGTACCTTCGAGCTACCTGGAGCCAAGTGCATTCTGTTTTGCTCTTGAATTTGTGCTCTATTTTCTCTGTTTTCCAGATTGGACCTGGCGCTTGGTGTAGCTGCCAGACTTGGTGCCAGATGCAAGCTGAAAATTTCTACTTTTTGCTCAAAATCCACTTAATTCTGCACAAATTTGTAAAAAATACTTCCTCAAGCGAAATGCCAAAAAAGAAGGAATATGCCTAGATGTTACATCAAAAGTATCTCAAATTAGCCTCAAATAACTAGGAAAATAGTGATGAATTTAGCCCCTATCAATTCCCCCACACTTGAACTTTTTCTTCTTCTCAAACAAAAACGTTTAAGCCAAGAAAATTATCAAGAAAACACAAGCTCTTACTCTTCAAAAAATCTAAAACATAACAAGGATTATAACTTATCTTCAAACTTTAGATAAAACTCTTGACATTCATCAACCATTTGAAAATAATTAAAACTTTGAAGCATTTGATAAGACATCACAAAACCCTTGAAGTTAAATTAAATAGGTTTATACCTTAGTTTAAGAATATTATTTCATCCTTCAAGCAAAAATATACATAAATTGAATCTTATAAGTCAAACTATCTACCAACTTAAGCATTATAAATCCAAACATTGCACAACTCAAGTCATGATGTAAAGAAAACACTCCAATATTTTTTTTCTCTTAATTTTTTCAAAGACTTATGATAGCCTCAAGTGCATTGATTTCTCTTCATGCACCGTATTAGCTCCATTTTAGTCATCACTCATCATTTTTCAACTTATTTTCTCTCTTTTGCTCTTAAGAATTAATAGCCTTAAGAAAGTGGATTTCTCTTTATTATATGTATCGATCCCCATAATCAAGCAAAAACACTTTTCTCAACAACAAATAGGAAACAACAATCAACTCATTTTGCTTCAACTCATAATCAATTTTTTCACTCAAAGATGTTTTTCCTCACAAGAAAAGTTTAAACCCATAATACAAGAGCTTGCCAAAAACTTTCTCCATATTCATCATATCCTCCACATTTAAACTAGATGAGTCAAATAATATTCAAACACTAATCATAAACAAGATTAATTCAAATTCTCATCTTTTAACAATATCCTATCAAATAAACCAATTTCATAAAAATCCATCAAATGAATGGCAAAACTCATATCTAAGAAGAAAAGAATTACACCCTTGCTAAACAATGAAACCCACAAAAAATTTTGAAAAAATTTCACACAAAACTGATAGGAAAAATATCTTCAATACCTAATGTAACACTCCACTACCTAGGTCTAACAGGGCCGGAGATGTTACCCTGTCCAACGGACAAGGGGTCTTTATAACTAGGACACACAACAAAAATAAAGCAATACTTTAAAATTTAAAACTTATTACAACCCAAAATTCATGAATAAATCCAAAATAAAAATTGTTCGCTCTCAACTCCCAAAGCATTACACAAAATAAATATCAAAATATCTTCCAAGGCAGGCAACAACTAGCTACTCATCCCCACAGCAGGATTGACTTGAAATCATGGTAAAAAGGGTGATGAGATAAAAATCTCAGCAAGTCAGTGTGTACTTTGAGTATTCAGTGAAAATAATTCGTGAATGCAAAGTGTAGGAACTTCCTAAGAGAAATACTGGCAAGCAATAAACAATAGTCAAAATCAAGAGTAGTGTTTTGGCTTTTCCAACCATACAGGTACAATAAAATTAACCACTCAAAAGGGTGGTCATGTGTTACCACACGTTGGGCCCCATAACCATACAACGGTCAGAATGCCACACTTTGTGCAGACTAACAAAAAGCAAGTGATTGGCCTACCAGGTAAGATACTCCACATTCTCTATACCTAAACAAAACCAGTTGTCTATTCTAGCAAAACACAATCTGCCTGACTGAAACTTGTCAGCTCAAACCGGCACGACCCACTGAACTGACATCTTATCCGAGAAGGACTTACCCCTCAGTGGTGGCCACCTACTAAGAGACTTACCCTAATCCTTCAAAGACTAGTTTTAGCAGTCCCCCCTTATTAAGTACTCAACGTAATTTATCCCCTTGGGGAAAAATGAATAAAACATAGCTCCACTTGAAAATGGCAATTAAGGATTTCCAAAGATTGGGGCAAAACTGGTTTTAGACAGGCTATTAGGGTTTGAGTAAAACTGCCCATAGATTTTTAAATAATTTATTTGCCTAAAATGAGTAAGGAGACAATCTTCAATTGCCTTTACAGAAGTGAGTGTCCACGCACTCCACATTTTGCTTGCCATAATAACCATTTTACACCAAACAAGTTTTATGCAAGAGTTTACCTGATCCTTTACTCAAGATAAAATAAAGGTCTCCAACAGCTGACCTAACCCCGCTTGGGGGTAAACATAAGCCATAATTAAACTCAAGCCAAAATTTACTTTCACAAATAATCCTAGCTCAACTTACTACAATCGTGACCCTAGTATCCCAAGCTTTAAGGCCAGATAATAAATAAAAGGGTTTCTAAAATTAAATCTAGCTTGATAATAAAATAACTAGGGTTTGTGAGATAGATACTAATAAGTTTAAGATTTAAATCTTGCTATAAATAAATTAGAGTTTATTTGATGAAGGGTCCTAGGCCCTAGATAATATTATTTAAAATAAAATCCATTAATAATTAATTGTTAGAAAATAATTGAAAACTAAAATTAGTTGTAAGTAAATTTTAACAGGTGTTGATTAAAAGATAATAAATAAATTTTAATAGTATTTATGAATATATGACTTTCAAAATTAATATTTTACCTATTTTGATTATTTATATAAAAGGCTTGATTAAATGATATTATTATATATAATAACTATTTATTTTATTTCTTTAATAAAAGTTATCATTTATTTGAC
The DNA here is from genome assembly GCA_026120185.1 of Voacanga thouarsii. NCBI lineage: Eukaryota > Viridiplantae > Streptophyta > Magnoliopsida > Gentianales > Apocynaceae > Voacanga > Voacanga thouarsii. Next base: position 33,851 of record JANUWF010001142.1, read on the forward strand.
TAAAATATTATTAGTTTATATAATCGCTCAAAACCATATTTTCCTAGTGTTTTAGAAATCACTAGGAGAAATTATAGCATAGATAATTTTTATTGATGAAATAAAATTGGCTAACTTAATTAGCTTAGGGACAACAAGGTCATGATCATAATTTCTATTGCTAACCATAATCATGAACATACACTCTACACTAATAATCAAATCATCCAAATCATGAATAAAGGCATAAATCTAAATTTACCAACACATGATCTTAACGCCACTAAACATAATCATATGCATGGCCTCAACAAGAATACAAGAACATAAACCCTATTCACCAAAGGTGACATAATCTCTAACATGCTTGATTAATCATACTACTCACAACATGAAGGCATGCAACAAACCCTAAAGCACCATAACTTTCAACCAAGACAAATCATCCCATGCAGCAATCCCATCTCTATCATATACACACATTCATTCATGCTTCAATCTCAACTCCATCACAACAACACATGCTCGAACCCTAATCATAATCCGTCCCCTTCTAATATCATTCTAGAAACATGAATCTAGAATTTAAAGAGAAGGTTGAAGGGCTTACTTGAATGATGACTACCTTGAAGAAGTTTCGAAAGAAGCCTTACTCTTAGGAGACTTGATCTGTCCAAGAGAGAAGAAAGAAATATGGCCATGGTTGAAGTAACCATTCGGCCGAGAGAGAGAGAGAAAGACAATTCATTAGTATATATATAGATATATATAATATATATATATTCATTAGAAGTTGAAGATGAGTGGAGATAGAGATGATTGATCATGGTTACGTTGAAGGTGTTCTTGAGCCTTCAAGAAAATTCTGGTTTTTGATCCAAAAGTGAGACATTGATTTCCGAGTTTGATGTTAAAAATTGCAGGAATGGGTTGATGAAGTTGAGTAGGTATAATCTGGAGTTTTTGGGGAACATTGAAGTGGTTTTGGATGGTCTTAGGCATGAGAATGGTAGTAGGTGTTCTTGGTGTTCTTGAAGGTTTGGAGAGAATGGAGAGAAATTGGTTGAAGCTGGCTGAAATTCTATAGGAATAGGGTGGATGAATTGTTTGAATGGTTTTTGGTAATTGGATTTTCAGATTTGAGAGGAAAAGAAAAGCTGGTTGTTTGAAATTCAAAGAGAATAATTTAGGGAATCAATTTTGGAAAAAAATATGGTAGGAAGATCTTGGTTGATGGAGAGCTTTTGGAAAGCTACAGTGGCCGACTGGATTGCTGGAATTCTGCTGAGATGAATGTTGTTTAATGGAGCTTTAGGGTGGCCGAAATATGATGTACAATGGTGAAGGAGTTTCTGGTTGTTTGAGGTTTAATTTATGGAAGGTTGATGAAGTAAATTGCTTGAATTTTTTACTTCAATAAATGGTTTGATTGGAGAGATTGATGGAGAGATTTTAGGAGCAGTCATGGACTGTTTTTCGAGCAGAACAATGGTGAAGAAGATGAAGTTTAGTTCATGTCTATTCAAGCAGAGTCTGCACAAAATAATGGTGGAAGTTTCGGTCAAGGGTGAAGAAGTAGAAAAGTTGGAAATTTTGAACAGATTTTTGCAAGTTTGCTGGGAATTTCTGGGTAGATTTTGCTACCATTTTCCTGTCAATTTGCAGAAGGTTTGAAAGGATATTTAGAGGTCCTTCAAGGTTGGTTTCCAGCCTTCTTTATGGAGGAAAATGAGGTTGAGTTGCTGGGTGAAAAATAGGAAGAAACAGCTTGGTTTTGGCTCACCAATACTACGAAAACTGACCAGAAAATTTTCTTGGTTTACACAATTTTTGTGGAGCTCGCTTATGGCCGGAATTTTTAGTCTTCAAGCTGAGTGAATTGATCATTGTTCTGGCAGAATTTGAGAGGGAGTGATGGCTGAAAATTTTGACTATTGGACTGATCAAGAAGCTGGAAAAATTTCCAGTTTACTACATGTAGAAGATGACACGACTAGGTTGGAGTTTGAAGATTCAACCACGGAGATTAATTCTCTTAGGAACCTTCCACGACTCCTCCCCATTTTTGATCAAGAAGACATTCTCTCATAGACATTTTCGACACTTCAAGCTCAAAGAAGCTTTCTGGAAATTTTCTAGAAATAAAATGGCTTAAATAATTGGATCAACCTAATTGATTAAAAAGTAAGGAAAGCTAGAGATCAAGAAGGGTATAAATCCCTTAGAAATTTTTGTAGGGCACAAGAGTAGGATTAGGACACTCCTATCATGTCTCTCCTAAGATAACACTCCTACTCTTCCCTAAAGCATGCAAAGGCCAAAATATAGCCTACCTAACCAAAAATAAAATGTAATCATGACAAAACTCCAATGATGGAATTTGAACCCAAGACCTCAAGAATTAATTCCAATACTCTAACAACCAAACAATAACAACTCTTGTTCTTATTTTCTCTCCCAAATATTTTTCCTATTTAATCCTAAAGCTATCTCCCCATTTTAACCTCAAGCAAAAATTACCATTTTGCCCTTTTTACTTAATAAACACAATTAAGCCTTCTAGACTATAAATCACCCATCTAAAGCACATAAAATCATACAAAAATATATTTATGCATACAAGAAAATATGATATACATCCCAACCCCCTTACTCTAAGGTTGGTTTTAACTAGGGTTTCACATCCTCCCCTCCTTAGAAGAATTTCGTCCCGAAATTCAGACGTACCTCTATTTCAGATCGGGATACTTCCGCTTAACCCACTCTTCTGATTCCCATGTGGCACCCCGCGTGTCATGATGCTCCCACTGAACTTTTACCGTCGGTATCTGCTTGTTCTGAAGATTCTTGATACTACGGTCCAATATTCGCACGGGCTTCTCCACATAGCTCAAATCAGGTTGTAACACCAACGGCTCATTATTCAAAACCTGACCGGGATCGGCATTGTACTTCTTCAGCTGTGACACATTAAAGACATCATGAATTCCCGTCAACCTATCTGGCAAGTCTAATCAGTATGCTACCGGTCCAATCCTTTTCTTTATCGGGAACGACCCCAGATACCTCGGATTCAGCTTTCTACCATTCGGATGCTTCAAGATCCTCTTATTCGGCGTCAATCTCAGAAATACACTGTCTCCTACTTGAAACTCCAATTCTCTCTGCCTATTATCTGCATAGCTCTTTTGTCTGCTCTGAGCTACCTTCAACCTCTCCCTGATCAACTTTACTTTATCCAACATCTCCTGGACACAGACTTCCCCGGATTTGCTTACGTGACCATCTTCTGACCAACTCCATTATAGCGGTAGACACTTGCGTCCATACAAAGCCTCATATGGTGCCATCCCAATTGAAGCTTGGTAGCTATTATTATACGACAATTTTGCAGACGGTACACACTCGATCCACTTATCCCCGAAATCCAGAACATAGGCCCTTAGCATATCCTCCAATATCTGTATAACCCTTTCTAACTACCCATTGGTCTGCGGATGCGCCGTTGTACTGAACTTCAGACTCGACCCCATCGATTCTTGAAACTTGCCCCAAAAGCGAGACGAAAACCTTAGGTCTCAGTCAGACACGATACTTGAAGGTACTCTGTGCAATCAGACTATTTCTCACATATAGGTTTGAGCCAACTTTTCCATTGAGTCTCTTATATTCACCGATATGAAATGAGCCGATTTGGTTAGTCGATCCACCACTACCCATATGGCATCATTCTGGGTCCTTCGCATAAGGAGTCTGGTGACAAAATCCATGGTCACTTCCTCCCACTTCCACTCAGGTACTGGCAATAGTTGCAACAGTCCTACTGACTTCTTATGCTCTGCTTTGATTTTCTAACAGGTGAGACAAGTCGAGACATACTTAACCACATCCCGATTTAGTCCCGACCACCAATAGGCCCTCTTCAGATCCTGGTACATCTTGACTTCTCCCGAATGAATGGCATATTTGCTTTTGTGCGCCTCTTCCAAAGTTTTATCTTTTAATTGATGCTCTACGGGTACACACAACCGATCCCTGAAATGCAAAACTCCCACCTTGTCTTACCAGAATTCATTGTCTGGCCGATTAAGCTCCTTGTCCTTGAAATGCTGAAACTCTGTGTTGCTTTGTTGAGCTTCCATGATTTCCCATCTTAGATCTAGTACTAACTTTAGGTTGCTAACAATGATTCTCTTCTCTTGCACTTCCACCCTTCTGTCCAACACTTCCTAAATCACTTGAATTTCCTGCACTCTTAGTCTGGCCATACTAACTTTTCTGCTCAGGGCATCAACTACAACATTGGCCTTCCTGAGATGGTAATTGATTGGACAACGGTACTGCTCCAAAACTTCCATCCATCTTCATTGCCTCAAATTCAGATCCTTCTGAGTGAAGATGTACTTCAGACTCTTGTGGTCGGTGAACACTTCATATTCAACTCCATATACGTAGTGTCACCATTTCTTTAGGGCGAACACAATGGCTGCCAGCTCCAGATCATGAGTAGGGTAGTTAACTTCATGAGGTCTCAAATTCCAAGAAGTATAAGCGATCACTTTTCGGTCTTGCATCAATACTGCTCCTAATCCTTCTTTCAAGTCATCGGTATATAGTGCATAAGGCATATCTTCCTCTGGCCGACTCAATACCAGCATTGTCATCAATCTTCGCTTCAGCTCTTGAAACATTTTCTCACATTTCTCACTCCAAACGAATGGAACATCTTTTCTCAGCAGTCGAGTCATAGGCGATGCGAGCGTTGAGAATCCTTTGATGAACCTCCTATAGTAACCAGCCAATCCCAAGAAGCTTCGAATCTCGGTGATGTTCTCTGGTTGCTTCCAGTCTGACACTACTTCAACCTTTGCTGGGTCTACCTTGATTTCCTTCTTGGTCACCACATGGCCAAGAAATGCTACACTGTCCAACTAGAACTCACACTTGCTAAACTTGGCGAATAGCTTGTGCTCCTGCGGCTTCTCCAACACGAGCTTCAGATGTTCCGCATGCTTCTCCAGACTCTTGGAATAAATAAGAATGTCGTCGATGAAGACTACCATAAACTTGTCCAGGTAGGGTCGGAACACTCGGTACATTAAGGCCATGAATACTGCTGGAGCATTGGTCACCCCGAACGGCATTACCACGAACTCATAATGCCTATATCTGGTGTTGAAGGCCGTCTTTTGGATATCCTCTTCTTTTATCCGTACTTGATAGTACCCTTGCCTCAAGTCCAATTTGGAGTAGCAACTGGTCAAACAGCTCATCAATCAGCGATAGAGGATACTTGTTCTTGACCGTCAAGTTGTTCAAGCCCTGATAGTCAATACATAGCCTCAGAGTCCCGTCCTTCTTCTTCACAAACAGCATAGGTGCTCCCCAGGGTGACGTGCTAGGTCTGATGTAGCCTTGCCTCACTAATTCTTCTAACTATTCCTTCAGCTCTGCCGATGCCATTCGGTACGGGGTTCGAGTTACTGGTTCTATTCCCGAAACTAAGTTAATGGTGAATTCAACTTCTTGGCTGAGAGGTAGAGAAGTAAGTTCCACTGGAAACACGTCGAAAAAAATCCTTCACTACCTTGGTGTCCTCCTGAGTGCACTGGTCATTTGGCTTGTTTATCACGTAAGCCAGGTACCCTTGACATCCTTGCTTCAGTAATTTCCGGGCCTTAGCCACCGCTATCAAATACTTCAATTCCTTTACTCTTTTGCCATCGAATTCCAACACATCACAACCCGGTCTAATGAACTAGACAGATTTATTCTTACAGTCTACCTTAGCCCCGTGCTTTGCTAGCCAATCCATTCCCAATATCAAATCATAATCCTCAATGTCCAATACTATCAAATCTCCTTCCAGGCTTTCTCTCCCTACATCAATTTTACAATTCCGCACATATCGATCCGCTTGCACTATTTTTCCCAAATGTGTACTTACCACTAAAGTAAAAGGTAGCTCCACTCCATCCCAACCCAAATGACATACACATATCTTGTTTAAATAGGAATGAATAGAGCCAGGATCTATCAATGAATTAACGAAACGTCCTTGGATAGTAAACGTACCTTCCACTACTATTGCATCGGCTCCAACCTCCTTTCTGTTGAGAGCGAATACCTTAGTTTTTACTTGAGGTTTCGGTGCTCCACTCCCGGATGCTCCCATAGTATTGGCTCTATTGGGCCCTGATTCTAAGCCAAATTTCTTTGCCCAACTCGGTGCAACTTAGAGCAGGTGTTCCGTAGGTGGTTTGGGTCGCCGCAGTGAAAACATTTCCGTTTGCCTCATTTGGACCAACAGTTCTTCTCTGTGTAGCCCATTTTTCCACACTGCCGGCATGACGGAAGGTTCTAAGTAGGACCAACTGGTGCTGTCCGAGCTTGTTTTTCCCGATTCTACCACTGCTGGTTGGTGGGGCACTTGTTGGATTGCTGTCCCTGGAAGTGTCCTTGCGGCTGTCTTAGCGGCTGGAAAGGCCTCACCGCCATCCTGCAGCGGTCCTCATTTTCAATTCGAGTAGCTGCGTCTCCGGCCCCCGAATAGGTCATTGGTGGAGAAGGTGCCAATGCCTTCCTCAATTCCAGTTGCAGCTCCTTGACAAACTTCCTTGTCCTATTCTACTCGGTATCCACTAATCCCTTGCGGTACTTTGATAGCTGGGTAAACCGTACTGCGTACTGGGCCACTGACATGCCTCCCTGCTTCAAATTCTGAAATTTGTCCTCCCACTTTTCACTATCCACTGAGGGATGTACTCAGCTATAAAGGCTTCAACAAAGTTGGACCACGTCTATTCCTACTCAACCATTTCCCAGTCATCTTGAAACCGCTGCCACCATGCCCGAGCTGGTCTTCTCAAACGGAATGCCGCAAACTTAACCATTCGCTCCTCGGTGTACTGGAGCATTGCAAATATATCCTCCATCTGCTTGATCTATTGCTCTACCTTCTGGTACTGTTCTACTTCGCCCAAGAAGACGGGCGGCAAACTTCAAAAACTGCTCTAATGCTTCATCTTCTCCCTTAGGGTTCCTCCACTCCGTCAGGGTTTGTAGAATCTCTGCCATCTTACTGAATGCCTGTCCCATCGACACATCAACCGGTGCTTCTGACCCCATTCCCATCTCTGGTTCACTCTTATTACCCCAGTTGGGTGATTGCATCAGAGTTGTCTCAACTTCTGGTGCAACATGGTCTGCTTCCGGAATTCTCCTGCTTGACGAAGCTACACGACGCTTAGGTTCCATTCTAAACCATACCCAAATGATAAATTTATGCATTCAATTATTAAATCATTTTAGTTGAGCATGCATTCACAGTCAGATATAAGCAAAAGGAAATCAGGTGCAAGTTTTTGTCTAAAGAATTGCTCATAAATTCTCTTTCAAATCTTATTTTGCATGAATTCGAAACTTTAACAGAAAACAAAAATAAAATTCCTCAACATAAAAGTTTACGAAAAATAATAAATAAACATATGGATAAAAATAACTCTCAGTCCTCTAGTCTTCATCAGAATCCTCAAAATCAGCCTCATACAACCATCCCCCAGAGTTCTTAGAGAAGTCAATCCCAACCCTACTGGCAAACCCCTCCATTGGCTCCTTCCTGGGTCACCTAGAACTCTCCCCGGACTCAACTCGGCTGGGAGGAGAAACGAAAGAAGGCCTAGGTGGAGATTCATAATCTATCTCCCTCGGGTCATTACTATCTGCTGATAAATCCACTACGGGACTAGGAGGGTGGGGAACATGCTCCACGGGTATCACCATATCTTCACTGTCAGAACTTATGTCTATCACTGGGATTGGGGGTGGCTCATGGATCGGAACCTTATCATCTCTGCTATCTTCCAATAGAATAACTGACTGAGGAGCAGGCTGAGGTATTGGAAGGTCTTCTGGGTAAATAAGGATAGGCGGATGCCATTGCTGCCCTTTCCTCGCGATTCTAAGCATTCTAACCATCCTACAACATAAACAAGATAGGTTAGATAAAGATTCCAAACTTAAATAAATAGAACATATAATATCAATATTTTCCTAAACCTAGGCTCTGTTACCACTTGTAACACCCCACTACTTAGGCCCAACAAGGACGGGGATGTCGCCCCGACCAAAGGACAAGGGGTCCTTATAACTAGAACACACAACAAAAATAAAGTAATACTTTAAAATTTAAAACTTATTACAACCCAAAATTCATGAATAAATCCAAAATAAAAATTGTTCACTTTCAACTCCCAAAGCATTACACAAAATAAATATCAGAATATCTTCCAAGGGAGGCAACAACTAGCTACTCATCCTCACAGCAGGATCAACCTGAAATCATAGTAAAAATGGTGATGAGATAAAAATCTTAGCAAGTCCATGTGTGCTTTGAGTGTTCAGTGAAAACAGTTCGTGAAAGCAAAGTGTAAGAACTTCATAAGAGAAATACAGGAAAGCAATAAACAATAGTCAAAATCATGAGTGGTGTTTTGGCTTTTCCAACCATATAGGTACAAGAAAATTAACCGCTCAAAAGGGTGGTCATGGGTTACCACATGTTGGGCCCCCTAACCATACAACGGTCAGAATGCCACACTTTGTGCAGACTAACAAAAAGTAGGTGATCGTCCTACCGGGTAAGATACTCCTTCTTCTCTATACCCAAACAAAATAGGTTGTCCATTCCAGCAACACACAGTCCGCCTAACTGAAACTTTCTAGCTCGGACCGGCACGATCCACTGAACTGACATCTTATTCAGGAAGGATTTACCTCTCAGAGGTGGCCAGCTACTGAGAGACTTACCCTAACCCTTCAAAGACTAGTCCTAACAGTCCACCCTTATTGAGTAATCAACGTAATTTATCCCCTTTCGGGAAAAATGAATAAAACATAGCTCCACTTGAAAATAGCAATTAAGGATTTCCAAAGGTTGGGGCAAAACTGGTTTTAGAAAGAGTTTTAGGGTTTGAGTAAAACTACCCCTAGATTTTCAAATAATTTATTTGCCTGAAATGGGAAAGGAGACAATCCTCAATTGCCTTTACAAAAGTGAGTGTCCACACACTCCACATTTGGCTTGCCATAATTACCATTTTACACCAAACAAGTTTTATGCAAGAGCTTACCTGATCCTTAGCTCAAGATAAAATAAAGGTCTCCAACAGCTGACTTAACCCCGCCTGGGGGTAAACATAAGCCATAATTAAACTCAAGCAAAAATTTACTTTCACAAATAATCCTAACTCAACTTACTACAATCGTGACCCTAGTGTCCCAAGCTTTAAGGCCAGATAATAAATAAAAGGGTTTCTAAAATTAAATCTAGCTTGATAATAAAATAACTAGGGTTTGTGAGATAGATACTAATAAGTTGAAGATTTAAATCTTGCTAAAAATAAATTAGAGTTTATTTTATGAAGGGTCCTAGGCCCTAGATAATATTATTTAAAATAATAATCCATTAATAATTAATTTTTAGAAAATAATTGGTAACTAAAATTAGTTATAAGTAAATTTTAATAGGTTTTGATTAAAAGATAATAAATAAAATTTAATAGTATTTATGAATATATGACTTTCAAAATTAATATTTTACCTATTATGATTATTTATATAAAAGGCTTGATTAAATGATATTATTATATATATAATATCTATATATTTTATTTCTTTAACAAAAGCTATCATTTTATATGACTAAAATATTATTATTTTATATAATCGCTCAAAACCATATTTTCATAGGGTTTTTGAAATCACTAGGAGAAATTATAGCATAGATCATTTTTATTGGTAAAATAAAATTGGCTAACTTAATTAGCTTAGGGACAGCAAGGTTATGATCAAAATTTCTATTGTTAACCATAATCATGAACATACACTCTACACCAATCATCAAATCATCCAAATTATAAATAAAGGCATAGATCTAAATTTACCAACACATTATCTCAACTCCACTAAACATAATCATATGCATGGCCTCAACAAGAATACAAGAACATAAACCATATTCACTAAATGTGACATAATCTCTAACATGCTTAATTAATCATACTACTCATGACATGAAGGCATGCAACAAACCCTAAAGCACCATAACATTCAACCAAGACAAATCATCCCATGCAGCAATCCCATCTCCATCATATACACACATTCATTCATGCTTCAATCTCAACTCCATCACAACAACACATGCTCGAACCCTAATCATAATCCGTCCCCTTCTAATATCATTCTAGAAACATGAATCTAGAATTTAAAGAGAAGGTTGATGGGCTTACTTGAATGATGACAACCTTGAAGAAGTTTCGAAAGAAGCCTTACTCTTAGGAGACTTGATCCGTCCAAGAGAGAAGAAGGAAATATGGCCATGGATGAAGTAACCATTCGGCGAGAGAGAGAGAGAGAGAGAGAGAGAGAGAGAGAGAGAGAGAGAGAGAGTTCATTAGTATATATATAGATATATATAATATATATATATATTCATTAGAAGTTGAAGATGAGTGGAGATAGAGATGATTGATCATGCTTACCTTGAAGGTGTTCTTGAGCCTTCAAGAAAATTCTGATTTTTTATCCAAAAGTGAGACTTTGATTTCTGAGTTTGATGTTAAAAATTCCAAGAATGGGTTCACGAAGTTGAGTAGGTATAATCTGGAGTTTTTGGAGAATATTGAAGTGGTTTTGGATGGTCTTAGGCATGAGAATGGTAGTAGGTGTTCTTGAAGGTTTGGAAAGAATGGAGAGAAATTGGTTGAAGTTGGCCGAAATTCTGTGGAAATAGGGTGGCTGAATTGTTTGAATGGTTTTTGGTAATTGGATTTTCGGATTTGAGAGGAAAAGCAAAGCCGGGTGTTTGAAATTCAAAGAGAATAATTTAGGGAATCAATTTTGGAAACAAATATAGTAGGAAGATCTTGGTTGATGGAGAGCTTTTGGAAAGCTACAGTGGCTGACTGGATTGCTGGAATTCTACTGAGATGAATGTTGTTTGGTGGAGCTTTAGGGTGGCCGAAATATGATGTACATTGGTGAAGGAGTTTCTAGTTATTTGAGGTTTAATTCATGGAAGGCTAATGAAGTAAATTGCCGGAATTTTTGACTTCTATCAAGAGTTTGATTGGAGTGATTGATGGAGAGATTTCAGGAGTAGCCATGGACTGTTTTTCGGGTAGAACAATGGTGAAGAAGATGAAGTTCAGTTCTTGGCTGTTCAAGGAGAGTCTGCATAGAAAAATGGAGGAAGTTTCAGTCAAGGGTGAAGAAGAAGCAAGGCTGGAAATTCTGAACAGATTTTCGCAAGTTTGCTGAGAATTTCTGGGCAAATTTGCCATTTTCCAATCAGTTTACAAAAGGTTTGAAGGGATATTCAGAGGTCCTTAGAAGGCTGGTTTCCAGGATTCTTCATGGAGGAAAACAAGGTTGAGTTGCTGGGTGAAAAATTAGAAGAAATAGCTTGGTTTTGGCTCACCAATGTTGCGAAAACTGACCAGAAAAATTTCCTGGTTTACACAGTTTTTGTGGAGCTCGATTTTGGCTGGAATTTTCAGTCTTCAAGCTGAGTGAATTGATCATTATTGTGGCAGAATTTGAGAGGGAGTGATGGTTGAAAATTTTGACTATTGGACTAATCAAGAAGCTGGCAAAATTTCCAGTTTACTACATGAAGAAGATGAACACAACTATATTGGAGTTTAAAGGTTCAACCATGGAGATTAATTCTCTTGGGAACCTTCCACAACTCCTCCCCATTTTTTGAACACAGACAGTTTCGAAACTCCAAGCTCAAAAAAGCTTGCTGGAAATTTTCTGGAAATAAAATGGCTTAGATAATTGGATCAACCTAATTGATTAAAAAGTAAGGAAGGCTAGAGATCAAGAAGGGTATAAATCCCTTAGAAATTTTTGTAGGACACAAGAGTAGGATTAGGAAACTCCTATCATGTCTCCCCTAAGACAACACTTCTACTCTTCCCTAAAGCATGCAAGGGCTGAAATATAGCCTTCCTAACCAAAAATAAAATTTAATCATGATAAAACTCCAATGATGGAATTTGAACCCAAGACCTCAAGAATTAATTCCAAAACTCTAACCACCAAATCACAACAACTCTTGTTCTTATTTTCTCTCCCAAATATTTTTCCTATTTAATCCTCAAGCTATATCCCCATTTTCACCTCGAGCAAAAATTACCATTTTGCCATTTTTACTCAATAAACACAATTAAGCATTCTAGACTATAAATCACCCATCTAAAGCACATAAAATTATACAAAAATATATTTATGCTTGTAAGAAAATATGATATACATCCCAACCCCCTTACTCTAAGGTTGGTTTTAACTGGGGTTTCACACCTAAACTCTCCATTCAATACTTAAACGAGACATTATCCTCAATGGTAATATATATATATATATATATATATATATATATATTAATAAAATTACACATGAACAATTATCTCTCAATCTATGACGCAAACATCATGGTAAGATCAAAATTACACATATGAGAGGCATGCTCAATAGCTTCCAAAAAGATGCGAAACATGAATTGCATTAATCAAATATCATTGTTAGTCATATACCCATGCAAAATAGGCCTCAAAGAAAGCTGTTAGGGGCTAAAATTATCATTATTTTTCTAATTATTTGAGGTTGTTTTTAGATACATTTGGTACAATAACGTGTTCATATTTGACATATTCCTGCATACATTTTGACATAAAATCACCATTTCTTTTCCTAAATAGGCATATTCCTTCATATTTGACATTTTACTTGTATAAAGTGTTTTTGACGAATTTATGTTGATTTGAGTTAAATACAAGCAAAACTGAAGATTTTTCAAAGTACACCTAGCGCCAAGTCCATTCTGGACGGCCAGAAGAAAATTGAGAAAAATTCAGAGGATGAGCAAATTGCGCCTGGTGCCAGGTGGGTTGACTGGACCCAGCGTCAGGCCCATTCTATGAAGCCAAAATCTTGTGCACAAATTTAGGAATTTTTAAATAATTTTTGTGTTTTTCGAATCTTACTCAGCCAAGACTTTCCAAACTACAAATTTAGCATCCGAAAGGCATATAAAAGCAAGAGAAAATATGAGAGATTAAGAAGGCAAAGTTAAGAGCATAAATTCCAAACACTCATTGAAAGAGAAATTTACCAAATCAAGGAGGGTTATTCAAGAGAGTCTTCAAATGAGAAGAAAGAGGCTTGTCTATGAGTGCTTTCTTTTATCTTTGTTTTCTTTTTCCGTAACAATGATGTATTTAATGTTTTTATTTTAATTTAACATTATTCTGCATTCATGATTTTGTGTTGATTTGGTTATTTGATCAATTCTTTATCATCTTTGGTGTTTGATTACTTGTTATCATTAGTTATTAATACGAGTTCTTCTAATTGACTTGAAAAAATAATGTTAGGAATTTTATTGCATTGATTTTGTATTTGTTAAATCTTAATGGACTTGAACGACAAAGTTAAGATTATAGGACTAAGTGATCAGAGATTAGTTTATTTCACCTTGAACAAAAGGCCATTAGCTAATTTCATATTTATGAGGAATTGAGCTTAAGGCATGTTTTGGTTATGTTGGTTTGATTGACAAATCTGTTAATTTAATCAAAAGATAGCAATTCCATGGATTGGGAAAAAAAAAAGTAAACTTACATAAGTAAGTTTATGACTTCGGAAACAATTGAATTTTACTTTATATTCCTTCATGATGCCAAGATGATAATTAATTGAGAAAATTGCTAGTTAGTTCGTTATCATGTTTTCTAGGATAATTGTCTAAATTGCATATTCCTACATCCTTGAGTTCTATTTATTTTTTTAATTTTTATTTTTATTATTTTCTCACTTTATTTGCGTCAGTTAAACAATGAATGAAAAGTGACTAGTTTGTACTTGTTCCTTTGAGTATCGATATTCATTAATTCCTTATACTATGCTTATGATGAGTATACTTGATCGTATGTGTATTTTGAAATTAATATTTTAATTAAAACTTGACTAAGGGATGGATTTAAATTTGAAGATTTTTATACACCCAAAATTTACACATCATGTTTTGGGTGCCGTTGCCAGTGAACAATATCATGAAAGTGTGGATTTTGTTGATTTAACTATGTTTATATGTTTATGTGTTTATATGTCTATATGTAAATATGTATATACGTTCTTTGTGTAACTAGGGGTTATATCTTGTTGTTTGTAACATTGTGTGACTTAATTGACTAGCTTAGTTCATGTTGTACCTGTAAATATCACTAACACTTATGTTTAGGTAGTTTGTGAATATTTCTAATTTATGTATTTTTCTTTTTCTTTGTTTTTCTACTATTATTATTTGTTTTTATTTTTATTTTCGATTTGATTTTTATTTTTTTTGTGAGTGCGAGATTCAAAACATCATCATGGACAATTATTCATGGGCACAATGTAAAAGGAGCTATAATGATGATACGTTGGCAAGGTTGCAAGCTTCTATTAATGCTTTTAGTGAGACGTCACTTGAAGCTTCAATCAAATCATTTGTTGCCAATACAAACACGCCTATTAAGTGGCATGAAGAAGCATCCCAGCGTATGCGCCATCAAAGAATACAACTAGCCAAGTTGGTTGAAGTTGCCATAAAGGCCTATACACTTGCACAAGAGAATCTCCAAGGAAATGAGAGAGGATATAAGGAATAATCGCCCAATGAGGAAAGGGAGGTATTTGGGTCTCCTCTATGTACTAATAATTCTAATCTCTCTTTGTCACATGATCTTTTAGGTTCCTCTGAATTCTTGGAGAACAATAGTCTAAATGATGATGTGTTGAGCTTAATATACCTTAAGGAGTTGGATTTTTCAATGCTACATGATACGAAACCCTTGGAGGATGGTGTTAATTTCTACCTTTCACCCCATTCAAATGGAGGTAACTTAGTATTTGTCAATGTGGTGCAAAGTAAGGATTTCTTGATTCCATCATTAAAATCTACACTATAAAGTTTAACCTAAAATTTTAATTGTGAAAATTCTTTTGAAGGGTTAAATGGTAATTTCAAGTTTGATGCATTCTTTAGATATCATGTGCACTCATATGTTGAAAAAAGTATTTATGTACCTAAAGGAATGTTAGAGAATGAGGTTCATTTGTTCTGTTTTATTGAGAAAAAATGTTTTCATGAACATGACCATTTCCCAAAACCTCCCTTCTTTCTACATTTATCTTGTCTATTTTCTACTTTGAGCTTAAATTTCTTTCACAATGGTTTGATGAGGAAGCATAATGAGTGGAAAGAGTTTTTTTTTTTTTTTTATGGGTTTTGGGTTTGTTTTGAATTTGGATTTCTTTAAGTCTTTTAGTCATTCTTTTGTTTTGGCTAAGTTCCATTTTTAGTTATTTGGTGTTATTTCCCTAAAATAAGGAAAATAGTTTCTATCATAAGTGTGGAGGAATAAGTCGTGTCTTTATTTGCTTTCTTAGAATTTTTTTAGTATTTTTCTTTAGATTACTTTCTTTTATTTAGGTGTTTATTTTTTTTTATTATTTTGCTTGTTCTTTTATTTCTGTTTTGTTTTATAGGTAGGAATAAAGTCCTCTTGAACAAGCCCCTCTCTCTTTTTCCAGTTTTGATATCTATTAGCACTTTATTGCACTGGGAAAGTATTGCTTAAACTTTTTATCCCTTTATTGTTTTTGGTCCCTTTGGAGATGCCTTCTTGTGTTTACTTTTTTCCAATGAGGACATTGTCCAATTTAGGTGTGAGGAAGTGGTTTGGAAATATTCTTTGTCCAAGTTTGTATCAATCGTCTTGGTATTTTCTTGGTATTGAGCTATTACTTTGGAAAATTTTTGAATTTTGAAAATTTGACAGTTTGGAAATTTTGGAGCTCCTACGTAATGGGAGTATTTTCTTTTCTCTATTCCTCCTCTTTATTGATTTTGGGTCTTCTTAGCTTTACTTTTATTGTTATATCTTTGGCCATTGAGGACAATGTCCAGTTTAATTGTTCAGGGAGGGGGGGGGGGGGGAGAATGAGATTGAAGAAATATTTTTCCATATCATTTTTGTGAAAAATTTTCAAAATTTATGTGGTTTTCGTTGTTTAAGCATGGTTGTAATTCTTTTTCTTACTTGGATATGATTCTTTATCATTCATTTGGTGGATTTTTTTTGAAAATGGTTTATTTAGTAGAATATTGTCAAGGCTTGAGAATTTGGATTAATCTTTTTTATGCATTAGTGTTTGAATATTATTTAACTCATCTAGTTTGGATATGGAGAATATGATTAATATGGGTGAAGTTTATTGGCTAACTCTTGTATTACGAGTCTAAATTTTCTTAGCTTTGACTTATCATAAGGAATATGAGTTGATAAAAGATTGTTCAGAGGAAAGATTGCAGAAGATTGTGGAAAATTTTTTGTGTTGAAAGAAAAAAACAATTGAGTTGAGAAAAAACAATGCTCTTATTTTTAATCTTTGAAGACCTTTTGTAGAAAAGGAGGTTAATATGTGGAGAAGTAGCAAGTATTATTCGGTGCACTCTCTTGAGGCTATCCCGAAGGCAAAAAAGGCAAGGAAGAGCAAAGAAAGAAATATGTTGAAAAAAAATGCTAAAAAAAGATGTTGACTAAAAAGGGGCCAATACGGTGTGTGAAGCGAAATCGATGTACTTGAGGCTATCAATTCCCTAAGTCATTGAAAAAATTTTTAGAGAAAAAGATTGGAGTGTTTTGCTTCTATCACGATTTAAGTTGTGTAATTTTTAGATTTATAATGCTTGAGTTGGTAGATGACTTGACTTGTGTAATTCATGTTATCTATATTTTAACTTGAAGGGTGAAATAATTTTCTCAAACTAAGGTATACACTTGATTAATTTAACATCAAGAGTTTTGTGCTATTTTGTCAAATGTTTCAAAGTTTGAATTGTTTTCAAATGGTGTGAATGACAATAGTTTTATCTAAAGGTTGAAGAGAAGTATAATCCTTGCTATGTTAAAATTTTTCGTGGAATGAGAAGAACTTGTGTTTTCTTGATGATTTTTCTTAGCTTAAGTGTTTTGCTTGAGGACAAGCAAAAATCCATGTGTGGAAGTATGCAGTAAGGGCTAAAATCACCATTATTTTTCCAGTTATTTAAGGTTATTTTGAGATACACTTGGTGCAATAACTAGGAATATTCCTTCCTATTTGATATTTTGCTTGTAAAAAGTGTTTTTAACAAATTTTTGCAAATTTGAATTAAATTCAAGCAAAATTAAAGATTTTATAGAGTACACCTGGCGCCAGGTCTACCTAGTAGACCAGGCCCCAGGTCCATTTTGGACGGCCAGAGGAAAACTAAGAACAATTTAGTGGATGAGTAGATTGCACCTGGCACTAGGTGGGTTAACTGGACCCAGTGCCAGGCCCGTTCTGGGAAGCCAAATTCCTGTGCACGAATTTATGAATTTTCTAATGGTTTTGATATTTTCCGAATCTTACTCGGCCAAGACTTCCCAAACTACAATTTTTTCATCTAAGAGGCCTGTAAAAGCAAGACAAAACACAAGAGATGAAGAAGGTGAAGTTAAGAGCACAAATTCTAAACACATATTGAAAGAGAAATTTACCAAATCAAGAAGGGTTATTCAAGAGAGTCTTCAAATGAAAAGAAAGTGGCTTGTCTATAAGTGCTTTCTTTTACCTTTGTTTTCTTTTTCTGTAATAATGATGTATTTAATGTTTTTATTTTAATTTAACATTATTTTGCATTCATGATTTTGTGTTGATTTAGTTATTTGATCAATTCTTTATCATATTTAGTATTTGATTACTTGTTATCATTGGTTATTGATATGAGTTCTTCTAATTGACTTGAAAAAAAAATAATGTTAGGAGTTTCATTGCATTGATTTCGTATTTGTTAAATCTTAATGGACTTGAACGACAAAGTTAAGATTATAGGACTAAGTGATCAAAGATTAGTTTATTTCACCTTGAACAAAGGGTCATTAACTAATTTTATGTTTACGAGGAATTTAGCTTAATGCATGTTTTGATTATGTTGGTTTGATTGACAAATTTGTTAATTTAATCAAAAGATAGCAATTCCATGGGTTGGAAAAAAAAAGTAAATTTACATAAGTAAGTTTATGACTTTGGAAATGATTGAATTTTACTTTATATTCCTTCAAGATGCCAAGATGATGATTAATTGAGAAAAATGCTAGTTAGTTCATTATCACGTTTTCTAGGATAATTGTCTAAATTGCATATTCCTACATCCTTGAGTTTTGTGTGTGTGTGTGTGTGTGTGTGTGTGTGTGTGTGTGTGTATTATTTTTATTGTTGTTAGCCCTAAGGGCTTTTTCCTGTTATGACAAATATTGATGTGGACTAACTTGTGTGATCTATATGTGATAGGACGTGTTTGACCTAAGTTCTTCTAAGGTATTCAAATAAGAATGTTAAGTAACTTTTGAGCAATAGAATTCTAGAATGGGTTATCAAGATGAAGTTCAAGCTTATGAGATTGCATACCAAGAAGTCCTTAAGGAAAAACTTTAGACTAGGAATTGTTATTAATGTATTTCTTGTTAATTCCTTTGTCTCTTTACTTTTTGATTCAATTGATTTCTACCTTGAAGCACACAAAGAAAAAGATTTCAAAGTTTTAAATCTAAAAACTTTAGATTAAGTAGTTTGGATGATTTTGCATCCAAAAGATTCGTCCAAAATCCAGTAAACTGTGACAAATCATTTCTGTCTGAAAAAGTACCATTTTGGACTTACTTTATGGATGCTTCGTCATCTAAAACATGAGTCCAAAATATAGGTAAATTTAACAGAAAAATTGTAGACATTTTATAGCCATTGGTACTTCACTTTATGGCTCTATATCAAGTCTCTAAACTTAATTTGACGCAAGATTTTTGTGGTATCCTTCTAAGAGACACTCTTGCTCTATAGAAAACAAAAATCTCCTTTATCAAAGTGCTTCAAAGTGAACTCAAATTGTGTCAAAAAGGTAAAAGTATTTGTGTTTTTTCCTTGGTGCACATCTGCTCAAATAAGTGAGCTGTTACTATTCCATTGATATTCAATCTCTTTTGTATTGCAAGATTATGGTGTAAAACCTATCTGGGGTGAACCTTGATTTGATTGGTTGGTTGAGAGGTTTTGGAAAACTAAGTGTGATGATCATCTCTTGTATTTTGTGCATATTGATTTCATTAAGTTGAGTAAATGAATTCTAGTTGAAAATCCTTAAGTGTGAGCTTAAGGTGGTCAATATAGATCTTGGTACATCGAACCACTATACATCTTGTGTCTCATTTTTCTGCATACAACATTTACTGCATTGTATTTCTTACCTTAGTCTGAATCTGGATATTTCTCAAAGTTTCCTCGGATAGCTTTCTTTGTTGCCATGAAGTTGGTTCAAAAAACTTGAAGATCATTAATATTCTGTATAATAGACTACTTAAAAATTTTAGTTTGCCAAAAACCTTATTCACGCCCTCTAAGGTTTTTCATTTGGTATCAGAGCTTGGTCTACATATTCTTGGTTTAACAACCTTGTAGGAAAGATCATCATGCCAAGCTCATCCTCTCTTCTATGTGTTAAAGGATCTTCAACAAATAGACCTCATTTGTTCAATTGAAACAACTACACATTCTGAAAAAATAGAATGAAAATCTATGTGTGTTCAATAAATTTTAAGTTGTGAAATTTGATAGAGAAATGTCCTTTTATTCCATCAAAAGTTGTTTATGGCATAAAAATGCCTAAACAAAATGATAAGTTTAATGTTGAAGATAATGCTAAGATGACATTAAATTTTTAGATTATGAACATCTTATGTTGTGCACTAGATGCAACTGAATACAATCGAGTTAGTGGTTGTAATTCAGTTCATGATAGGTGGAAATTACTTAAGGTCACCCATGAGGGGACAAACTAAGTTAAAGAATCAAAATTAGAGCTTCTAATTCATGATTATGAATTATTCACAATGAAGCCGAATGATGGTTTCAAAGCCTACGGGAAGGTTTATTCACAATAAAAAATTGTTCATGATTATGGTCTCAAAGCCTATGGGAATGTTTATTCCTTTGGGAAACAAAATCAAAAAATTCTAGATGCCTTACCTAAAAGCTGGTAGCCTAATGCTCTTGCAGTGAAAGAATCCAAGGATTTAAAATCCTTACCAACCGAAGAGCTGATCAGCTCTCTCCTAACATAAGAAATGAAACTCAAAAGGTTTTAGGAATCCAATGATCATGATAAAGGTAAAAAGGGAATAGCATTGAAATTTGAAAAAGGGATGAAGAAACTAGTCAATCTAACAATAGTGATGGAACAAAAGTAGACAATGAAGATTTGGTAATGATTGCAAAGAAATTCAGAAGGATGGTTAATAAAAGAAACTTCAAAAGAGGAAAGAAGTTCACAAAAAGGAAAGGACAATCCTCAGCTTTCAAGCCTTAATGTTATGAATGCAAAAGCACTAAACACTTCATTGTTGATTATCCAGTTGCAAGAGGAAAAGAATGCAGAATGCTTAAAAAGAAGAAGGAGTTGAAGGCAAAGAAAGGCAAAGTATTGATAGGGACCTGGAACCTAAATAGGACTGAATCTGAAGAAGATGATTCTGAGAATGAAACTATGAACATATGCTTCATGGCCATGGTAAACAAAGTAAACTCTACTACCACTAATTTCATGTCTAATTTGCTTATATCTATGACTAAAACGCATGATGATCCAAATAAGTTGTTAATTGATATATTCCATGAACTAAAAAAACTATCCAAAAAAATAAGAAAATGAAATTGAAGATTAACTGTTTGATAAATAAGAATGAAAAGTTGTTGAGTAAGAACAAAATGTCTCTTGAGTCACATATAAGTGCTATTATTGAAAAAGACATGATCATGACTACTTTATAGTATGTATCTCTAGAAAATAGAAGTTTGTATGATAGAAATCAAACTCTTGAAAGTATGGTTAGCACTTTTGATGACATGAAAAATAGAGTCAATGACCTTACCACATGCATTGAAAAATTCACAAATGGAAAAAGCAACCTGGAAAAATTACTTAGGACTCAACATCAAGTTAGAAATTGAAATGGCCTAGAACATAGATATGAGAATAAGGACAAAATTCACAAGCCTTGATTTGTTAAAGCTGTCTCATGTTACACGACACATAAAGTATGCACATAGTGTGAAAAATTGGGACATATAGTATCAAGATGTCTTATTAAAAGAAAAGTGGAATATGGTGGAATAACTTTTTGAAAAATCAAAGGAAACGCTACTAACCTCCATGGACCCAAGAAAGTGTGGCTACCAAAAATCACTCCTCTTTCACATGTATAGGCACATTCTTTGAGCTTCACCAAGTGGTTCTTGGACAGCGGTTGTTCAAGACATATGACTGGAGACGCAGCCTTGTTAGAAGATGTATAGACCACAAATGAAGGATTCGTTACTTTTGGAGACAAGAAGAGAGGAAAGATTCTTGGCATTGGTAACATTGGTAAAAGTTCCTCAACTATTATAAAACAAGTATTACTAATAGATGATTTGAAATATAATTTGCTTACTATTAGCCAACTATGTGATAATGGTTGCAAAGTCATTTTTGAAAATGATTCTTGTCCTATCATGGATAGCACAAATCTTGAAACAATCTTTGTTGCCAACCGTGTTGAAAATGTGTATGTATTCTATCTAAATGATCTTAGAGCTCATAGTATTAGATGCCTCTCTATACATGACAATGATGGTTATCTTTGGCATAGAATATTAGTTCGTGTATATTTTGATTTGCTAAACAAACTGTCCTCAAAAGAGCTTGTTAGGGAAATGTCCAAAATGAAGTTTGATAAAAGCAAAATTTGTTATGCATGCCAATTTGAAAAACAAATCAAAACTTCCTTTAAACCTAAGAAAATGATTTTAACCTCAAAACCTCTTGAATTAATTCATATGAATTTGTTTGGACTGTTAGTCTTGGTGGTAAAAAGTATGCATATGTGCTAGTTGATGATTGCTCCAAATTTACTTGGACGTTGTTTCTCGGGCAAAAGGATGAAGCATTTTCTAAATTTTTAAAACTGATCAAACGCATCTAAAACTCTATTGGATGCAAACTAATTTCTATTAGAAGTGATAATGGTAAAGAATTTTGCAACAATGCATTTACACACTTTTGAGATGAAAATGGAGTCTTTCACAACTTTTCAACAGCCAAAACACCTTAACAAAATGGTGTTGTTGAGAAGAAAAATCAAACTTTGCAAGAAATGGCTAGATCCATGCTTTGTGAAAACACTTTTCCAAAATACTTTTGGGCTGAAGCTGTTAATACAGATTGCTATATAGTAAAGCGAGTTATGCTGAGACCGTTTTTGAGAAAAACACCATTTGAACTTATGTTTGACAAAACTCCATCAATCTCTTATTTTAAAGTGTTTGGTTGCAAATGTTTTATCCTTAATACTCGAGATAATCTTGGGAAATTTGATAGCAAATCCAATGAGGCCATATTTCTTGGATACTCTTCCAATAAAAAGGTATATAAAGTGTATAATAAATAAATTAAAAAAAAACTCTATGTGTGGAAGAATCCGTATATGTTTTGTTTGATGAATCTAATATTTATGCTCCAATAAAAGATGATGATAATGTAGGAGGTTCAACGGAAGTAAGAAAAGACCAACTCAAAGCTCCACCGCTAGATACTCATGCAAAAGAAAAAGAAATTAATGAACAACAAGCTGAACAAGGAAAGGAACAAACTGAAGATTCTATGGATCAACAATTACCAAAGGATTGGAAATACAAAACAAGTCATCCTAAAGAACAAATCATTGGTGATTCAAGCTATAGAGTTAAAACTAGACAGTATTTCATAGATAACTTTGTTCTTCTCTCAAATATAGAACCTAACTGTATTGATATAGCACTGCATGATGAATTTTAGATTATTGCTATGCAAGAAGAATTAAACCAATTTGAAAGAAATCAAGTTTGGAAACTTTTTCCTAGATCACTTGATCGTCCGGTTATTGGTACGAAGTGGGTATTTAGAAATAAACTTGATAAAAATGGAGCTGTGATTAGAAATAAAGCTAAATTGGTCACCCAAGAATTCAATCAAGAAGAGGGCATTGATTTTGATGAGACATTTGCTCCTGTTGCTAGACTAGAATCTATAAGAATGCTTCTTACTTTTGCATTCTTCAAAAATTTTATACTCTATCAAATGAATGTTAAGAGTGCATTCCTAAATGGTTTTATTGAGGAGGAAGTATATGTTGAACAACCTCCTAGTTTTATTTATGAGCATTTTTCAAATCATATTTTCAAACTTGCTAAGGCTCTTTGTGGGTTAAAAGAAGCTCCATGAGCTTGGTATGAGAGGCTTAGTGGATTCTTGATTTCAAAACGTTTTTCGAGAGGCTTAATTGATACCACCTTGTTCATCAAATCTGATAAATTCGGTGATCTACTAATTGTTCAAATCTATGTTGATGATATCATTTTTTGTGCTACTAATGACTCTTTGTACAAGATATTTGCTAAAACAATGCAACAAGAATTTGAAATGAGCATGATAGGAGAACAAAATTCTTCCGTGAGCTACAAATTAAGCAAACCAGGGATAGAATCTTCAAAAATCAAGCTAAGTATGTAAAAGGAGTTGCTCAAAAAGTTTGCTATGAATGAAGCCAAAGAAATATGCACACATATGAGTACCTCTATAAAACATGACCATGATGAAAAGTGTAAGAATGTCGATGAACATAAGTATAGAGGTATGATTGGAAGCTTACTCTATCTTACTACTAGCCAGCCTAATATTATGTTTTCAGTATGTCTTTGTGCCCATTTTCAATCATGTCCAAAGGAATCGTAATTCTGTGCAGTAAAACTCATCATTCGATATCTAATCGGCACATGTGATTATGGCTTATGGTATCCTCACGCTAACACATTTGATCTTATAAGATACACTGATGTAGACTATGGGGGATGCAAAGTGGAAAGAAAAAGCACAAGTGGTCATTGTCAATTTCTTAGACATATTTTAGTGTCATGGCACAACAAAAAGCATGCTTCTGTATCCTTATCCACAACTGAGGCCGAATATATAGCATTCGGCAGTTGTTGCGCACAAATGTTGAGGATGAAGAGTACATTGCTTGATTTTGGTCTTACCTTTAATTGTGTGCCTATGTTTTGTGACAATACAAGTGTTATCAATTTAACAAAAAATCTTTTTCAACATTCTAGGACAAAGCATATAGAAGTTAAACATCATTTTATCCATGATCATGTTCTTAATGGCAATGTGTGTGTTGAATATATTTCAACTGATGAACAACTTGCCGATATCTTTACAAAATCTCTGGCCAAAGAAAGATTCAACAATCTAAGAAGAGGTTTGGAAATTACAAAATTCACATAACTAACCTGGTTGCACAAGTTTTTTTTTTTTTTTTTATAGGATTAGTAAAGACGATGTTTTTGGATGCAATGTTTGTATCCAAAACACTCCAACAAAGTATTTGGACAAAATGTTTTAATCCAAAATGCACCAACAATGTTTTTGGATGCAATATTTGAGTCCAAAACTCATTCCTGAAAAAGTTCTATTTGGATGATTATTTCGGTTTGGGTCGAAATCCAAAATAGAATTATTTTTTATACTTCATATTTCTCTTTTAAAATAACTGCTTCCATATTTCAATTTTTGAATTTTTGAATTTTTGCTTCTATATTTTGGTTTGGATGATTACATAGTTTCTAAATCTCTGAGTTAATTTGTCTTTTCAATGTGCTTTCTATCACAACTTTCTAGACATTCAAAAGACCTTTGTTTCTTCTCTCTTTCGATCTCTGTAGCTGATGACTATACACTCCATCTTCCAAAAACTCTCTGAGTCCTTTCTCTCCAAACAACTGACAGTTAAAGCCATAATCTTCTCAACGGCAAAAACAAAATCATCTACACCAAAACCCAAGAAGGCACAAAAAATATCTCCAAAGATAAAGAAGAAGGGTTTAGCGTTGAACAAAGCAAAAGAAGTTTCACTAGAGCTAGACTTCTCCGCTTCACATTATGATTCTTCAAAATCTTCACCAAAACAAGCGAGTTTCGAAAATCAGGTACTCCGATTTACTGATTCTAAGAGTGAATCTGATTACAATGACTGGGTATCTAGGAATAGAACTGCTTTTTCTGGGTATCGTGTCAATCCATCATCCTTTCTGAATCTCTCAAATGTGTTGGATATGTTTGAGTATATTAGTTCGTGTGGTTTACTATCTATTGATGAAAAATTATATACCCCACTTGTTTGGGAATTTTATGCAAATCTGAGAAAAGGATGTCATGAGGAGACAGGGGAAGTATGATTCATTGGTATGTTTCTAGAGTTAGAGGTAAGGACATTAAGTTTGATCATTGTTTGCTAGATAGAATCTGTGAAGTAAAAGATGAAAGGGTTCAATATTTTGAATTAAATAAATTTTCAAAGGGAAATGACATGTTTAAGTTAAAGAAATTTGAAGAAATATTTGCTGTAGGAAAGAGATTTCAGAATTCAAGTAACAAAAGTACTAAATGGTTGAATGGAGTAGGGAGGATCTTGCACCATAGGGTTTCTACCATGGTGGCGCCAAGTTTTGGTCATAAGATCTCCATAAATATTTTGCATATGGTAATTATGTTAGCTTTGGCAGAGGAAAGGCAAATTAGTTTTGGGTTTTTAGCTGTCGAGTTGATGTTGTAATTGAGAAATACCTCTAGCAAAGACTTGCCATTTGGAAATCTGTTAACAAAGGTCTTCAGATATTTTAATGTTAATTTAAATTCAGTTCCCTATGCCCTGTCAAAAATGAAGGTTTATAGCTTTGATTCTTTTGAGAGAATGGGATATGTGAAAATAGGTAATGAATGGAAGTTGCTCCGAGATACTGAAGGTGAGGAAAATGGAAGACTGCTGAAAATAAAAACAGAAGGAAAGAATGCCCCTTTAGTTGGGGCAAAAAGAAAAATTGAGGAAGATCCTCAAGAAGAATCCTCTACTAAAGGAAAAGAAAAGGACAAGGGACTATCTGAAAGTATTTTGGATGCTATCAACTCATTGGCTATCAACCTGGATGGCCTTAGTTCAGAACTTCAAAATCTTGGCAATAGATTAACAACAGTGGAAAAGAAAGCAAAAACAGATGACCCGATATCTGCACCTACAGTATCTGCTCAAGCAAAGGCAACAGAAGAGGAACTAATCATTGAGGAAGAAACTGATCAAGAACAGCCTGCAGCGGAGGAACTGCCTATTATTGTGCAAACCAAGGAAAAGTCCTCGATTCAAGAAGCTGTAGCACCCTCTGCCTCCTCTAAACCACATATCTCATTTGGAAAGAGATAGAAACATGTTGTGGTAAAGAGGAAATGCAGTAGGATTACTGGTCAACACTCTTGAAAGGGTGCAGGATCAAGAACTGAAACAATTAACATTTCCTAATAGACCTGTTTGGCAGAATGCTCTTCAGTTGACCTCTAACCGGACTGCCCTCAATTCTCTTTGATATTGTGAACAATTTACCTTTTGCAGTTGAATAATTCACTTTTCTGGCTTTACTTATGCACAAGCCTATCTGCTTAAATTCTGAATACTTTATATCTATATATATTCTATTTCTTTTGCTTCTTTTCTGCTATTTCTCTTTTTGATTGATGACAAAATGGGAGAAAACATAAAACTGACTAGATATAATTGGGTAATTTTCTGCTGGAAAATGTTGGGATAGTATTTGCATAAGGGATATGATTGAAAAGTGTTTTGCTTGAGAAATGTTGGGATAGTTACTGGATATGATTAATTATGATTGGGAAATATTGGGATAGTTTTTTGCATATGATTTTGCTTATAATTGTGAGTGTTACAAGTGATTATTCTACTGATTTATTAGATTATCTATCTATGTGATAGTACGCTATGCTCTTTATTCCACTGATTAAGTAGTAAATTTACTTGAGGGAAACTTTGTGCTTCAATTTGATATTTTTGGATGAACTGCTTCAAATAAATATTAATCATCTGTGATTTCAATTTGTTGATATCCAAATTGGACAGTAGTTTTAGTATCCTAAATTTCGTCTAAAAATACTTTTTTCCGTAATAAAGGTATCTTTGAGGCTAGATTGATAAGAATTTTTTTAAGTGATTTTGTGAAAATTTCATAGTTTAAAAAAAAATAGTAAGATAAATTACTTCATTTTATGATCAAAACTCTTTAAGAAAATCAGGACAAATCAAAATTCTAAAAAATCCATTATCTCGTGCATTATGTCAGGGGGGAGTTTTGGACTCATATTTCCTTCGTCCAAAAATCTTGTCCAAAAAGGTTTTCTTCAAAAAATTTATACCGTTTTGGACACACACCTTTTGGACATCCAAACCTCACATTCATAAAGGTTTCATATTCTCTTTCACCAATGTTTTGGATGTACGTTTTAGACGTACAAAATTCACTTCAGTTTCTATCTCATTTACAAATATTTGTATGTGGGAATATTATGGGGGAGCATCTCATCATATAACTTGCATGCTATATCTCCTTTATAAAAATCATTGTACCGGTTATTTCTTTATAGAATAATTGTTTGATGGAAGGATGGAATATATGGAGGTAGGTTGGGCCATAGACTCATTGAGCCATGCTTGTGAAGCTTATATATATATATATATATATATATATATATATATATATATATTCTCTATCTTAATCTTATAAGAATTCTTTAAGTCCTATAATGAGAGATTGTATTTCAATGAAAAATATTCTTATTTCTCTCAGTTTAACATGTTTATACAGTTTTTTATTTCACAATCCCATCAAATTTTGTCATCACTCAAAAAGGGGGAGATTAATAGCCTTAAGGGCTTTCTCCTATGTTTTGACTTATGACAAACATTGATATGGACTAACTTGTGTGATCTGTATATGATAAGACATGTTTGACCACAGTTCTTCTAAGGTATTCAAATAAGATTGTTAAGCAACTCTTGAGCAATAGAATTCATGAATGGGTGATCAAGATGAAGTTCAAGCTTATGAGATTGCATACCAAGAAGTCTGATGCGTATTTATTTGGGTATAAAAATCATTTAAAAATAAGCACATTCCCAATCAAGTTTAAATTAAATGTTAACCCCAAATTATACATATGAGCAAACGTACTCATCATTAACATAGCATAAGGTTCAAACGAGTGTCGATCCTCCAGAAACTAGTATGTATTAATCACTTTTCTTTCATTGTTTAACCGACTCAAAAAAGTGAAAAGAAAATAAAATAAAATAAAATAATATATACATGTTAATGATGGAGAATTATGTAACTCAAACCATTATTTTGACACACATGACCTTAAAGCACTTAACCATTATCATAACTAATTATTCTCTTGGCATCATGAAAGATTAAGATAGATTCGCTTCTTTTCCAATCCATGAAATCACTATTTTCTAGATAAATTGGTATCATATTCTTGTCTCAACTAATCCACCCAAAAGATGCATTAAACACAATTCTTGATTAAATTTCCATTCCTGGCAAACCTAAACATGAAATTAACCAATGAATCTATTCCTGGCAGACATCAATTAACCTTTAATTACCTTGTTCTTAGCAAATAACCTATTTTTCAAGCAAGTTAATAGACAACAAATATGAAATTAATAAATTGAGACTACCATCAACCCTTTTTCCATGCAAGTTAATGGAAAGAAACAACCAACCAAGCTTGTAATACGCATAAGTAATTAAATACTAAGAATAACAATCAATTGATAAAAAGATCAAATAATTCTAAAAATCATGAATACCTAAAACAATGTAAAATTACAATAAAACAATTAATACATCATTTTTCAATAAAAGAAAACAAAAGTAAAAGAAAGCACTCATAGAAAAGCCCCCTTCTTCTTCATTTGTAGACCTTCTTGTACAACCTTTCTTGATTTGGCAGAATTCCTCCTTGATTTGAGTGATTTTCTGTTATGATCTATGAATTCTTCCATTTCTCTTGTGTTTTCCATCTATTTATAGGCTTAGGAAGTGGCTAAACTCATTGGTGTAGGATTTTTGGCCGATTAGAAGTAGGAAATGCTAAAATTCTGCAGATTACCAAAAACTGTATGCAAAATTCAAGGCACCACCTTATTATCAGGGCATAGCCGGCACTGCCTTGACAGCTGGGGCCGGCACCGATTGTATTCTGTTTCTTCAGTTGTTCATCGATTTTTTCTTGATTTCCCCGCAATGTTTTCCAAAGTGCAGCTGGCGCCGCCTTGACTACTAGAGCTGGTGCCGGTTCTGTTATATTTAGCACTGTTTCATTGATCTTTCGTCACCTCGAAATGCTACCAACAACACATGGTCGGCGCCACTTCCTCTGGTCTGTCCAGCGCCACCTCTATTCTATTTTGCGACGTTTTTATTTTATTTTGCTCCTAAAATTTGAAATATTTCACAAAATACCTTTCCAAGAGTAAAATCTCAAATATGAAGGAATATGACTAGTTATTGAACAAAATGTATCACAAAATAGCCTCAAATAACTAGAAAAAATATGACTAATTTAGGCCCTATCAAAGTCCTTATGGAAGAATTTTAGATTAGAAATTTTTATTAAGGTATTTCTTGTTAATTCCTGTATTTTTACTTTTTGATTCAATTGATTTCTACCTTGAAGCACACAAAGTAAAAGATTTCAAATTTTAAATCTCAGAATTTTGGATTAAGTAGTTTGGATGTTTCTGCATCCAAAAGATTTGTCCAAAATCCTGTAAACTTTGACAAATCATTTCTATCTGAAAAAGTGTCATTTTGGACTTACCTTTTGGATGCATCGTCGTCCAAATCATGAGTCCAAAACATGGGTAAATTTAACAGAAAAATTATTGCTGATGATACTTCACTTTATGGCTCTATATAAAGCCTCTAAACTTGATTTGACACAAGATTTTTGTGGTATCCTTCTAAGAAATACACTTGCTCTATAGAAAATAATAATCTCTTTTATCAAAGTTCTTCAAAGTGAACTCAAATTGTGTCAAAAAGGTAAAAGTGTTTATGTTTTTTCCTTGGTGCACATCTGCTCAAATAAGTGAGCTGTTACTATTCCATTGATATTCAATCTCTTTTGTATTGCAAGATTATGGTGTAAAGCCTATCTGGGGTGAACCTTGATTTGATTGGTTGGTTGAGAGGTTTTGGAAAACTAAGTGTGATGATCCTCTCTTGTATTTTGTGCATATTGATTTCACTAAGTTGAGTAAATGAATTCTAGTTGAAAATCCTTAAGTGTGAGCTTAAGGTGGTCAATATAGATCTTGGTACATCGAACCACTATACATCTTGTGTCTCATTTTTCTGCATACAACATTAACTGTATTGTATTTCTTACCTTAGTATGAATCTGGATATTTCTCAAAGTTTCCTTGGATAGCTTTCTTTGTTGCCATGAAATTGATCCAAGAAACTTGAAGATCATCAATATTCTATATAACAGACTACTTGAAAATTTTAGTTTGCCAAAAACCTTATTCAGCCCCCCTCTAAGGTTTTTCAATTTCTTTCTCACTTTATTTGGGTCGGTTAAACAATGAATGAAAAGTGATTAGTGTGTACTTGTTTCTTTAAGGATCAATACTCATTAATTCCCTATGCTATACTTGCGATGAGTATACTTGCTCGTATATGTATTTTGGTATTAATATTTTAATTAAAACTTAGCTAATGGATGGATTTAAATTTGATGGTTTTTATACACTCAAAATTTACGCATCAAAAGCAAAATTTCATTCAATCCATCCAACCAAGAAAAGTAAACAAGAATTTTCAAACCAAAATTCATAGGAAAATACCAAATAATCAATATGAACAATTGAACCATAGAAAATGCAAAAAAAAAAATCATACCACAATAATGTCCAATGTAAGGGTGATGATCCTATGGAAAAAGATTGAAGAAATTGTGCACCAAGTGGAGGGATGGAAAAATGGCATTTGTGAGAAAAGATTAGATTTTTCTTGGTTTTAATCCAAAACTTCAAGAAAAAAGTGATGACTTGGTGTTTAGAAGGTGTTTTGGAGGTTTAGAAAGTGACTCGGTGGTGTTTTTAAGTTGGACCTAACAATGGGTTGAGAGAAAAAAATGAGGGAGATGAAGGTTGGTTTGAAAAATATGGCCAAAAGTGGCCGTTGGTGACTTATGGCCAACGGGACTTCGTGCCAGGTCCAAGTACTGGCATCGGGCCCATGCTGTCTCGACACAACTATTTTGGCCATGAGGACCTGGCGCCCGGACCAATATTCGGGCCTGGTGTCAGGTCAGCTCTGTCTGAAAAATATAATATTTTTTAATTAATTAATGAAAATAGCAACAATAAAAACCACGAAAGCATGAAGAAAATTCATTCTAAAAATTTAAAAGACACGAAAATAAAAGAAAGCACACAAAAATTAAATAGATGTTCAAAAATTAAAAGAAACCAAATCAATAAAGCTTTTTTGTTTTTTTTTTTCCATGATCAAGAACACGTGGATTGGTCTCCGTATTTCCTGGAAGAAATCCTACTTAATGATCTCAAAGGAGTTTGGCCAATTGTCTAATTTAATTCTTAAGGTTGCGTACGAATGTATCCAAATTTCTCATGGTTGCCTCCACTCCTTTAAATTGTGCTTCTGTACCACTTACCAATTGGTTAATAAACTCTTCTATTGATGGCTTAGGCGATGGTGCATTGTAAGGTAAGGGGGATTGGGTCCTTTGATTCCCAATTAGAAGATGTCTACCTAGGTTGGTTTTGATTGTTCTATGAAAAGTTAGGATGATTCCTCCAACCAGGGTTGTAAGTGATGGTATAAGGATTATTTCCTTGTCATCCATTACCCACAAACATAGCTTGTTCTAATGACTCTTCTGATAACCCCATACTTTGTCACTCATGCTTTCAATGCCCTTCCTTACAAAAATCACAATTAACATTCATTATCTATCCTTGGGAAGGAGACATCACCATTTACTCCATCTTTTGTGTCAGTGCCTCTATCTTGGCCTCCAAAGTTGGCATTGCATCCATCTTGTGCACTCTATGAACACAAGCTTTTGACCGTGACCTACCCCAAGCATAGTTATTTGTTGCCAAATTTTCAATCAAATCAAACGCCTTCTTCGGGGTTTTAGAATTAATGCAACCTCCTACAAATGCATCAACCAATTAGTTGTAGAAAAACTTAAACCACTTTGAAAGATTTTCATTTACATACCTAACTCAAACCCATGATGAAGACACTTTCTAAGTATTTCCTTGAACCTCTCCCAACACTAATAAATATTTTCAAATTCTAACTGTTGGAAGGCAAAAATATCGGTCCTAAGCTTGAATGTTCTAGCTGAGGGAAAATATTTTGCTAAAAATCTTTCCACTAAAATATTCCAAGTGGTAATTAATCCGGCTGGCAAAGACTTTAACCAGTATTTAGCTCTCTCTCTCTCAAAGAAAAAGGAAATAGCCTTAGTTTGATAGCATCTTCAGAAACACCATTCATTTTACACGTGTCATAGATTTCTAAAAAGCTCGCAAGGTAGGAATTAGGATCTTTCTCAAGTAGACCATCAAATTTTACCATATTTTGGATCATTTGGATAATGTTGGGCTTTATCCCAAAGTTATTAGCCTCTATCGTAGGTCTCGTAATATCCAAACCTGTACCCGAGATTGCGGGTGATAGGGGCTAAAATTATCACTATTTTTCTAGTTATTTGAGGTCAATTTGAGATACTTTTGTTACAATAACTATGCATAGTCCTTCCTATTTGACATTTTTCTTGTAAAAAGCATTTTTCATAAATTTATGCAGATTTAAGTGGATTTTGAGCAAAAAGTGAAAGATTCCAAATTGTACCCAGCGCCAGGTCCAGTTTAGGCACCAGGCGCCAGGTCTGCTCTGGAAAAGTAGCAATTTTGAGGAGAAATAGATTGTAGTTGGCACTAGGTAGGTCAAATGGACTCGACGACATGTCCATTCTGATCAGTGTTGGCGAATTTTCCTTTTCCAAGTAGATTTAGGCAATTTTAGTTTTATTCTTTTTGGAACTCTTTCAACCATAGCAAATGACTCTTGTACACACTTTTTGGCAACTAGAACTCCTATAAATAGAAGAGAATAACATCTCTAAATTAGTTTTCACCTTTGGGATTTGCAAACCGATAGGAAATTGCTACAGAAATACCAAGACTTAGGAGGATCAAAGGAGAATTCTTGGAAAATAGGAGGTTTCTCAAGAAGGTTTCAAGGAAGAAGAATAAGGCTTACTTGTCTATGAGTGGATTTGTTTTCTTTTCTTTGTAATTTATTGACAATTTGTGTTTAAATTATTTTAATTATATTTAGAGGATGTTTTTGGATTCATGACTTTGTATTGATTTTAGTTCTTTGATCAATTAATTATTGTCTTTGGTATTTGATTGCTTGTTATCATTGGTTTTTGATGTGTTTTCTTCTAATTGATTTGGAATGATGTTTAAATTTTATTGCATTGATATCATATTTTTCAAATCTTAATGGGCTTGGGAAACGAAGTTAAAATTAATAGACTAGTGATCAAAGATTAGTTCGTTTCACCTCGAGCAATGGGTCATTAGCTAATTCCATGTTTATGGGGAATTTATTTTAATACATGTTTTGGTTATGTTGGTTTGATTGGAAAATATGCTAATCTAATCAAAATATAGTGATTCCATGGATTGAAAAATAAGTGGAGTTTATATAAGTAGATTCCTGACTTGGAAAATGCTTGAATTTTTATTTTATATTCCTTCATGATACTAAGATGATGATTAATTGAGATAATTGCTGGATGATTCATTATCATGTTTTCTAATATAGTTGTCTAAAATGCGTATTTCAACATCCTTGAGTTGTATATATTTCTCTATTTTTTTATTATTTTATCACTTTATTAGGTCGATTAAACAATGAATAAAAAATGATTAGTATGTACTTGTTTTTTTGAGGATCGATACTCGTTAACTCCCTATGCTATGCATGCGATAAGTATACTTGCTCGTATATGTATTTTGGGATTAATATTTTAATTAAAACTTAACTAAAGGATGGATTTAAATTTAATAATTTTTATACACCCAAAATTTACACATCAAGTTTTTTGCACCATTGCCAGGGATGAGCACTACCGGAAACACTCGAATTTTATTGGTTTAGCCTTTGTTGTATTTGTACATATCACTAACCTTTTTGTTTAGGTAGGTTGTGAATATTTCTAATTTAAGTATTTTTCTTTTCTTTGTTTTTGTATTATTTTTATTTATTTATTTATTTATTTTTGAGTGCGAGATTCAAAACATCATCATGGACAATTATTCATGAGCACAATGTCAAATGAGCTATAATGATGATACGTTGGCAAGGTTGCAAGCTCAGATTAACGCTTTTAGTGAGACATCATTTCAAGCTTCAATCAAATCCTTTGTTGCCAATGCAAACATATCCATTTGGTGGCATGAAGAAGCATCCCAACTAATGAGCTCTACAAGAACACCACTAGCCAAGTTGGTTGAAGATGCCATAAAAGCCCATACACTTGAACAAGAGAATCCCCAAGAAAAGGAGAGAGGATATGGGCAACAATTGCCCAATGTGGATAGAGAGGTATTTGATTCTCTTTTATGTGCTAATAATTCAAATATCTCTTTATCACATGATTTCTTAGGTTCCTTTCCATTCTTGGAGGACAATGGTCCAAATGATGATGCATGGAGGTTAACATATATCAAGGAGTTAGATTTATCAATGCTACACCATAAGAAGTCCTTGTAGGATATTAACAAATTTTACCCTTCACTCCAATTTTTGGGAGGTAACTTGGTATTTGTAGAAGCATTGAAAAGGAAGGATTTTTTGATTCCATCTTTAAGAACTTAATTGCTAAGTTTTCAAGGGAATTTTCATTGTAACAAATCTTTTGAAGGGTTAAATGGTGATTTTAAGTTTGATGCATTCTTTAGAGACCATGTACACTTATATATTGCCAACAATATTTGTGTGTCTAAGGGAATGTTAGAGAATGAGGTTTATGTATTTTTCTTTGTTGAGAAAATTTATTTTCATGAACCCTCCATTTTTCAGAAACCTCACTTATTTCTACTTTCATCAACCTTACCTTTTTTGATGAGCATTAATGTATTTTACAAAAGGATGATAAGAAAGCATGACGAGTGAAAAAAGTTTTTTTCTTAGTCTTAGGTTGGGTTTTTTTTTAGTTGATTAAGTATCTTTTCCCTCTCCCAAATAAGGAAAATATTTTTCATTTTAAGTGTGGAGGAGTGAGTCGTGTCTTTAGTTGCTTTCTTAGGATTTTTAGTTTGTTTTCTTTTATTTAGGTGTCTTTCTTTTGTTAGTATTTTCCTTGTGAATTTATTTGTGTTCTCTTTTATAGGTTTGAATGAAGTCTTTTTGAACAAGCTCTTTTATTCTTTTTCAAGTTCACATTGTTTGGAGCATTATTGCGCTTGGAGAGTATTGTTTAACTTTCTCCCTCCTTTATCATTTTTGGCCCCCTTGGAGATACTTTCTTGTGTTAGTTTTTTGACCAACGAGGACATTGTCCAATTTAAGTGTAGGGGAGTGGTTGAGTAACATTCATTGTCCAAGTTTTTATCAATTATCTTAGTGTTTTCTTTGTATCAAACAATTTTGTTGAAAATTTGAAAATTTGAAAGTTTAGAGATTTGGAGATAAATTGAGTTTATTTGTCTATAATGGAGTTATGATTTTCTTTTTAACTTTGGATATAGATTTGCCAATCATTATGGTTGGATTTTTATTTAAAAATTAATTTGTATATTAAGTTGAATTTTGCTAAGTCTTGAGAATTTAACTTAACCTTGGCTATATTTGGTATTTGAGTTTTGTTTTATTCTTTAAGTTTGAATGCGAATGATATGATGAAATATGGGAAGAGTTGTTGATTAATTCTTGTATTATAGATTTAAATTTTTCTTGACTTTAAGTTGTGAATAAGGAATGTGGGAAATAAAAAAAAAATTTTGAGTGAAAAGGAAAAAATGTGAGTTGAAAAAAATTACTTTCATCTGATGAGAAAATAAAGAGAGAGAGAGAGAGAGAAAGACCTTTTACTGAAAAGGGGGCTAATACGGTGAGTGGAAGAGAGGAAATAAAAAAGCATGATGCTTTCTTAAGGCTATCCCGAAGGCAAGAAGGTAAGGCAAGAAAGAAGAAAGAAAAAGAAAATTGCTAAAAAAATGATGATAACTATATGGGAACTAATACGGTGAGTGAAGAGAAATCCATTCACTTGCAATTCTCTAAGTCATTAAAAAAAAAAAAAAAAAGAAGAAGAAGAAGAAGAGAGTGGAATTTTTTCCTTATTTCATTAACTTAAGTTGTGTAAATTTGAGATTATATTACTGAAATTGGTTAAATGGCTTGACTTGTATGATTTATGTTATCTATGTTTTTGCTTGAAGAGTATGATGATTTTCTTGTGTTAAATATGAGCTTGTTTAACTTAACTTTAATGGTCTTACGATGTTTGATTTAATACAAGAGTTTACAAGGTATTGAAAGGGTTAAAATAAAGATGAATTTATGTTTAAGGTTGGAAAAAGGTTATGTCTTCATTATGTATGAATTTGCTAAGAAAAAATTTGCGAAATTGTTTTAAATGCTTAGTGTCTAATTCTTTTTTGCTTAAGGACAAGCACAAGTTCAAGTGTGGGGCTATGTGATAGGAGCTAAAATAATCACTATTCTCCTAGTTATTTGAGGTCAATTTGAAATACTTTTGTTATAATAACTAGGCATATTCCTTCCTATTTAACATTTTGTTTGTAAAAAGTATTTTTGACAAATTTGTGTAGATTTAAATAGATTTCGAGGAAAAAGTGAAAGATTCCAGATTGTACCTGGAACCAGGTCCAGTTTAGGCACTAGGAGCCAAGTTTGCTCTGGAAAAGTAGCAATTTTGAGTAGGGACAGATTGGACCCTGCGCTAGGTAGGTCTAATGGACCTAGCGCCAAGTCCATTCTGATCAGTATCGGCGAATTTTCCTTCTCCAAGCAAATTTTGGCAATTTCAATTTGATTCTTTTGGGAACTCTTTAAACCACTGAAAAGGACTCTTGTACATACTTTTTGGCAATTAGTACTCCTATAAATACAAGAGAATAACATCTCTAAATTAGTTTTTACCTTTGGGATTTGCAAACCCATAGGAACCTCCAAGAGAAACACCAAGATTTAGGAGGATTGAAGAAGAAATCTTGGAGAAGAAGAGGAGGTTGCTCAAGAAGGTTTCAAGAAAGAAAAAGAAGGCTTACTTATCTCGAGTGGTTACTCTTTCTCTTCTTTTTAATTTATTGACAATTTAAGTTTTAATTATTTTAATTATATTTAGAGGATGTTTTTAGATTCATAACTTTGTATTGATTCTAGTTCTTTGATCAATTGATTGTTGTCTTTGTTATTTAATTACTTGTTATCATTGGTTATTGTTGCATTTTCTTCTAATTGACTTGGGAAACAATATTAGAAGTTTATTACATTGATTTCATATTTGTCAAACCTTAATGGACTTGGGAAATGAAGTTAAGATAAAAGGACTAAAGTGATTAAAGATTAATTAGTTTCATCTTCAGCAAAGGGTCATTAGCTAATTTCATTTTTATGAGGAATTGAGTTTAATGCATGTTTTGGTTATGTTGGTTTCATTGGGAAATCTACTTATTTAATCAAAAGATAGTGATTCCATGGATTGGGAAAGATGTGGAGTCTATATAAGTAGATTCATGAATTGGGAAACAATTGAATTTTACTTTATATTCCTTCATGATGCCAAGTTGATAATTAATTGAGATAATTGCTAAATGATTCATTATTATAGTGTCTAAGATAGTTGTCTAAATTGTATATTCCTATATTTCTTGAGTTGTTTATATTTTTTTATTTTTCTCTTTATTATTTTATCACTTTATTGGGTCAGTTAAACAATGAATGAAAAGTAACTAGTGTGTACTTCTTCCTTTGAGGATCGATACTCGTTAATTCCCTTTGCTGTGTTTGCGATGAGTATACTTGCTTGTATGTGTATTTTGGGTTTAACCTTTTAATTAAAACTTGACTAAAGAATGGATTTCAATTTGATAATTTTTATACACCTAAAATTTACGCATCAACGGGTTTCACAAAATCATCCATAGTCCTATTATTACCACCATTATCAAAAATCACTCAAATCAAAGGAGGAATTCTTCAATTCAAGGAGGGTTATGCAAGAAGGTCTTCAAAGGAAGAAGAATGAGGCTTGCCTATGAGTGCTTTCTTTTAATTTTTTTCTTCTTTCTTCAACAATGATATATTAATTATTTTATTGTAATTTCACATTGTTGTAGATATTCATGATATTTAGTTATTTGATCTTTTGATTAATTGATTTTTCTTTTTGTATTTAATTACTTGGGCGTATTACGAAATTAATTGATTATTTCTTTTCATTAGCTTGCTAGACCAAAGCGGTTGATGGTGGTTTCAATTGATTAATTTCATATTTATTGGTTGTTAACTTGCTAGACCAAAGAGGTTAATTGCTGAGGATTAAGTAATTAAAGTTTAATTAATGTTTGCCAGACTAAGGATTTATTGATTAATTTCATGTTTTAAATTTGCCAGACCAAGGAAATTTACTCAAGGATTGTGTTTAATGCGTCTTTTAGGTGAGTTAGTTAAGACAGACCAAGTGATGTTAATTTATCTAGAGGATAGTGATTTCATGGATTGACCATCGAAGTGAATCTACCTTCATCCTTCATGATGCTAAGAGAATAATTGGTTATGATAATG
This sequence comes from Voacanga thouarsii, assembly GCA_026120185.1. Lineage (NCBI taxonomy): Eukaryota > Viridiplantae > Streptophyta > Magnoliopsida > Gentianales > Apocynaceae > Voacanga > Voacanga thouarsii. The sequence goes on from JANUWF010001142.1 coordinate 72,815, forward strand.
GTTCGGTTCTTTAAGATCATGTTTGTCTAAACAATGGCTTGAGTTACATAATTCTCCATCCTTGACATGTATATATTTTTATTTTATTTCATTTTTTCACTTTACTGAGTCGGTTAAACAATGAAAGAAAAGTGATTAATGCATACTTGTTCTTGGAGGATCGACACCCGTTTGAACCCTATGCTACTTTAATGATGAGTACGCTTGCTCATATGTGTAATTTAGGGTTAACACTTTAATATAAACTTGATTGGGAATGTGCTTAGTTTTTATATGATTTTTATACCCAAACCTATACACATCAAGTTTTTGGCACCGTTGCTGGGGAAAAATATCATGAAAGCTTGGATTTTGTTGATTTAACCATGTAAATATGTAAATACGTAAATATGTAAAATTGTTCTTTCCGTAAAAATGTGCTATCTTTTGTATCTTGTATACCGTTGTAACCTAACCTACTAACTTTGACTATGTTCTATTAACTAGCTTTGTAATCTTGTAATTTTGTGTTGTAATCATGAATTCTGTTATCTAACTTTCGTCTTGTCTTTGCTAGGTGTTTGCCTTGGTAAATGATCCAATGACCTGAAGGCGATATAGTAGATTTCATTTTGTTTCATTTTTACTTCTTTCTTCATGAATTAAATTACATTATTCATTATTGCTGCATGTTCATCATTTTTATTTCATTTTTTAAAAAAAAATTAGTGTATTGATGATAGATTGGCAAAATTACAAGCTAACATTGATGTTTTTAGTGAGACGTCATTAGAAGCATTGGTGAATTATTTTGTTGCCAATACAAATTCATTTGTTCAGTGGCATAAAGAAGCTTCACAACAATTGGGCGATCAAAGGAAACAATTAGTGAAGATTGTTGAGGAGACTCATGAGTTCATGCTAGCCCATATAATTGACCATGAAAAAAAAGAGAGGCTATGAGGGACAATTGCATGATGTGGCAAGAGAGGTATTTGATTCTACTCTATGTGCTCATAATTCTAATATTTTTTTGCCACATGATTTCTTAGGTTAGTAGGTTGTAACCTAACCTACTAACTTTGACTATGTTCTATTAACTAGCTTTGTAATCTTGTAATTTTGTGTTGTAATCATGAATTCTATTATCTAACTTTTGTCTTGTCTTTGCTAGGTGTTTGCCTTGGTACATGATCCAATGACCTGAAGGCGATATAGTAGATTTCGTTTTATTTCATTTTTATTTCTTTCTTCATGAATTAAATTACATTATTCATTATTGCTGCATGTTCATCATTTTTATTTCGTTTTTCAAAAAAAAAAAAAATTAGTGTATTGATGATAGATTGGCAAAATTACAAGCTAACATTGATGTTTTTAGTGAGACGTCATTAGAAGCATTGGTGAATTATTTTGTTGCCAATACAAATTCATTTGTTCAGTGGCATAAAGAAGCTTCACAACAATTGGGCGATCAAAGGAAACAATTAGTGAAGATTGTTGAGGAGACTCATGAGTTCATGCTAGCCCATATAATTGACCATGAAAAAAAAGAGAGGCTATGAGGGACAATTGCATGATGTGGCAAGAGAGGTATTTGATTCTACTCTATGTGCTCATAATTCTAATATTTCTTTGCCACATGATTTCTTAGACTCTTCTCACTTCTTGGAGAACAATGGTCCTAATGATGATGTATGGAGTTCAACATACCTCAAGAGTTAGATTTATCATTCATTCTAAGATTCCCTTTGAGGATGTTGACAAATTCTACCCTTCACCCAAATCATAGGGAGGTACCTTAGTATTTGTAGAAGCATTGAAAAGTAAGGATTTCCCAATCCAATCTTTAAGAACTCAAACACTAAGTTTAAAGGGGTATTTTAAATTGTAAAAATTCTTTTGAAGGGTTAATCGGTGATTTCAAGCTTGATGCATTCTTTAGAAACCATGTGTACTTATATGTTGATAACAATATTTGTGTATCTAAAGAAATATTAGAGAAAGAGGTTTATGTGTTTTGCTTTAGTGAAAAAACAAAATTATTTTCATGAACCTTCCATTTTTCAAAATTCTCCATTCTTCATTCTATATTCATCATGCCTATCTTCTATTTTGAGCTTTAATTTCTTTCCAAAAGGTTAACTGAGGAAGCATGATGGGTGTAGAGAGTTTTTTTTTTTAGTCTTTGTCTTTAGTTTGTTTTCTTTTATTTAGGTATGTTTTTATTTTATTATTATTTTCAGTGTGCTTTTATTTGTATTTTATTTTATAGGCATAAAGTCTCTTGGACAAGCCCTTCTCTTTACTTCAAGTTTGGCTATCTATTGGAGCATTATTGCACTTGGGTAGTATTACTTAAACTTTCTAACCCCTTATTATTTTTAGTCCCTTTGGAGATGCTTTCTTGTGTTTAATTTTTGCCAACAAGGACATTGTCTACTTTAAGTGTGGGGAGTGGTTTGGTGATATGCTTTGTCCAAGTTTTTATCAATTTTAGTTTGAGCACAAAGTTTGGAAAATTGGAGCTATTCTGTCATGAAAGTAATTTCTTTCTTATTTTCTCCTTTCTATTTTTGGTTCCATGGCATTGTTTATTCTTTGTTCTATTTCTTTGGCCATTGAGGACAATGTCCAGTTAAAGTGTGGGGGAGTGGTTCGATTAAAAATTCTTCTATGCATCATTCTTGTATCCTTCATCCTTCTTCTAAAACTAAAAAGTTTCAAAATTTTTCTGATTTTCTTTGAGATTTCAAGCTGTATTTTTAATGCATGTCTTTATGATGGATTATAGAGCATATGTTCTAGATCATTTATGGCTTATGCATGACTTTTTGCATGCACTTGGACGAAGTAGTTCTTGATCAAATACTTTGCATAGTTCTTAAACCTGTTTTTCTACTAAAATTCATGGAGTATTCTAGAACTTACTTGAATACCTCTCAAGGCGAAATAAGAAAGACAATCATGATTTAACTTAGGAATGACAGTAATAGGCCTTCTTTGGATAGTTTGAGCTTTTCAAGCCTACCTATTGTTATATTATCTATAGTACCTATTTTAAGCCTAAATTGTTGATTTCTTTCTTTAAAACTCGTTATCATACTTTGTCCATTGCTTGTTTCTGAGAGTTTGAATAATTTTCCAAATCTTTATGCTTTTGATGGATAAAAGTATATGTAGGAGCATGTGAGGAAGAATACTTAGAGAAAGATCATGACTCGTTGTTTTCAGTCATGTATTAATAGTGTGTGAGCTGGAGAAAGAAAAGAAAGAGAAAATAGAGAGTGAAAACAAGAAAAGAAAAACAAAAGCTGCCAAAAAGAAGGGGAAGAGAAAAAGTGAAAAAGAAAAGAACAGCAGCAGTGGAAACAAGAGAGGAGTGAAAGAAAAGAAAATAAAGAGAGACGAAATATCACAAGAGGAATGGTGGTTGAGCTGTAAGAGTTAAATTCATATCAAATCTTTGACACCATTGCTGAAAAGTCGAGTGATCTTGTGAAAAATAGAGAAGAGTTGATGAAGAAAGTAAAAAGATGAGAAGAAGAAGAGAAAAAAAAGAAAAAATGCCAAATTTTCTTGAGTTGAGTTGTAATTGCTGAATAAGTTTATGGTTTGATTGATTTCTGGAATAGAAGAGCAAGAAGAGTTGGAAATTATTAATATATTTTGTTTATCCATTTCTTGCAAACTCTTGTCTTCTTTGATATTTGATTTTCCTTTATCCTTCATTTGATAAGCTACATTATAAGCATTTAGCCTTACATTACAAACTTGAAAGTCCTACTTGACCTAAGTAGAATCATGATGTGTCTCGGATTAGTGGAGATAGTGTATGAAAGATAAGCCTATGGAATGCATATTCTTTTTTAACTAAATTCTTTCCAATGGTTCGAGAATATTGTTAAGTATTGAGATGGTTCTACTAAGTCATTATTCACTTACACAAGTCTTGCATTTGTTGTGAAAGATACAGTGGCATGTGTTTTATGTTATTGAATGAAGGAAGCATTAGAGATATTGTTCTAAAATTGATTGAGTGATTTGATGAAATTCTTAAAGAGTTGAGTGTGGGGGAATATGATAGGGCTAAATTAGTTATATTTTTTCTAGTTATTTAAGACTCTTTTATAATACATTTTATTCAATAACTAGTCATATTCCTTCATATTTGAGATTTTACCCTTAGAAAGGTATTTTTTTCATTATTACAACTTTTTGGGGTAAAACGAAGCAAAAACGTCGCAAAACAGAAGAAAGGCGGCGTCGGCTAGGGAACTGAACCGGCGCCGGCCATGCACTGATGACACAAACTTCAAGGTGATAAAAAATTGTCAAAATAGAGCAGAACAGAGTAGAACAAGCACTGGCTCCAGTAGCCAAGGCGGCGTAGGCAGTGCTCTGAGGAAAATGCGGGATTGTGATTTTTCTACGCGGTTTTTGGTAATCTGTGGAGTTTTAGTATCTTCCAACTTCTACTCGGCCAAGAACATTGCACCAACAAGTTTAGACACTTCCCAAGCCTATAAATAAATGGAAAACACAAAGGAAAATGGGAGAATTCATTGATCATCCCAGAAAATCACTCAAATCAAAGGAGGAATTCTTCAATTCAAGGAGGGTTACGCAAGAAGGTCTTCAAAGGAAGAAGAAGAAGGGTTGTCTATGAGTACTTTCTTTTACTTTGTTTTCTTTTTTTCTTCAACAATGATATATTAATTGTTTTATTGTAATTTCACATTGTTGTAGATATTCATGATATTTAGAGTTATTTGACCTTTTGATTAATTGATTGTTCATCTTGGTATTTAATTACTTGGGCGTATTACGAAATTAATTGATTGTTTCTTTTCATTAGCTTGCTAGACCAAAGCGGTTGATGGTGGTTTCAATTGATTAATTTCATATTTATTAGCTATTAACTTGCTAGACCAAAGAGATTAATCGCTGAGGATTAAATAATTAAAAGTTAATTAATGTTTGCCAGATCAAGGATTCATTGATTAATTTCATGTTTTAAATTTGCCAAACCAAGGAAATTTACTCAAGGATTGTGTTTAATGCGTGTTTTGGGTGAGTTAGTTGAGACAGACCAAGTGATGTTAATTTATCTAGAGGATAGTGATTTCATAGATTGACTATCGATGTGAACCTACCTTCATCCTTCATGATGCCAAGAGAATAATTAGTTATGATAACGGTTGGGTTCTTTAAGATCATGTTTGTCTAAACAATGGCTTGAGTTACATAATTCTCCATCCTTAATATGTATATATTTTTATTTTTATTTTCTTTTGTTTTATTTTATTTAGTTTTTTTCACTACATTGAGTCGGTTAAACAATGAAAGAAAAGTGATTAATGCATACTTGTTCCTGGAGGATCGACACTCGTTTAAACTCTATGCTATGTTAATGATAAGTACGCTTGCTCATATATGTAATTTGGGGTTAACGTTTTAATGTAATCTTGATTGGGAATGTACTTAGTTTTTATATGATTTTTATACCCAAATCTATACACATCACCAGATTAGCTCAAGTAACCTTAGTAAATTTATTTACTTTGGGCTTATTGGGTAAATTTATTATTAGAAAAATTATTCTAAAAGTCAAATGAATCATTTATTTAGGCTAGAATAATTAATTGGGCTAATTTAATTTAATTAATTTATTAACTAATTGTCCTAGGTAATTTTATATTTGGTCTAAGTTGACCAATTAATTAATATGAAAGCTATTTAATTAATTTTGGACTAATTAAGAAAACCCTGGCCACTAGGGTTGTTGAGATCGCAAAAGGTTTAATGATAAACCCTAATTGCCGCCTCAATGGATATAAAGGAAAAAGAATGAGAAAATTGCTGGTGTTGTGCATGTTGGTTGGGTGAATAAAACAAAAGGTGGCAGTTAACTTTCCACATTTTCTTGTTTGTTGAACTAGCCACCATTTTTCTTTTCTTCTTTTCCCCTCGATTAGCTCTTCCAATCTTCTTCTCAATTAAATTCATCCTATTCTACTTTCACCGGTTGTAGTTCATAGGAGTTTCGAGAATACTCTAGAAGGCTAAGAGCTAACAAACATAGTATGTGTTAGATGCGAAGAAGCCGACGATATGCTAGATTTCACATGGAACAAGTTAATGTTCCAACACAAAAAGCTTTGTCGAACCTAAATCTGACACCGGTTGTTCAACCTAAGAATCCAAGAAGTAAACACTCCTAGACTTTATCTCGGGAAAAATTTAAATTTGCTATCTTCCACTACCTTTTTATTTTCCAACGGTGTTTTAAGTGGTATCTGAGCCAAGTTGCAATCTTGAAGCATGCTTAGGGTTAATAATTGAAAAGGTGGTTCATTTACTAATAAAAATATAATCTTTGTGATTATATGGATTTGTTGTGGTTTTTCATATAGGTAGATATTGTGTACGCCTTGCATGTGGAGGCATAGGCACCTGTGATTTATTATTTATCATTTTCTATAGAATTTGTGTACACATATTTTTCAAAGGCATAGGTGATTGGGATTGTATTAAAATTCAATTTACTAAATTTTTACAACAATATTGGTGTTGAATTAACACTAGAAATATCCCTGAAGAGGAAACTGGAGGAAATTCCAAAAAGGAAAAAATTTGTAGAAGTTCAAACAAAAGAAAACCATGGCTAGATTTCATCCAAGCCATGGTTGGATTGGCTGGTTGAGAGCCAAGCCATGGTTGGCTTGGCAGTTTTCTTTCTCACAAGTCCTGACTAGCATAATGCAAATACGTAACGGGCTGTTGAAATTATTAAGCTGCGGCTGGCTTCAAATAATCCTCGGCTAGTTTTGTGGTTTTTGTTTCACGAGCTGCAGCTAGCTTTACTGAAGCTGCGGCCGACTTTGTCAATGGTAGCTGGCAGTTCGAACCATTTTATGGGTTTGGGTCATGGGTTATTAATTCAGGCATTGAAGACATTTGTTCTTCTTCAAATTTACTCGTAATTTTCTTTTCTTTTTTTTTTTTTGGGTCCCGTATCACATGAGGTTGTTTTTCTATAATGGTATATTTATAATGATAAATAATTTTGCATGAAAATAGTTAATAAAGGAGTAACCACCTTAGAATTAAACAAGATTTGTTTAATTTTATCAGTATGATATTTAATCCATTATTTTGTCATAGAAGAATTAAAGGATAGAAATAGCATGTATAAAGTTTATTTTTTTGGAACATGGCTATTTTATTTAATTTTGTAATCAAATGCACAAGGTTTTTAAGAAATTAAGTTTTTTTCTCTAGATAAAACAATTAAGAAACCTGTTTTAAAAGGGAACTAGGATATTAAAAATAAAATTCATGATTTATTCTTCCAAAGGGTATTATTCTTGATATGGAGAATATTTTGAATTTAAGTATTTTAAATTTAGTTCCTAAAAAATGGTTTTAACTTAAATAGTAAAAATAAAAATTCATCATTTATTCTTTTAAAAGGTTTCATCCTTGACATAGAGAATAATTGTTAAATTTTTAGAATTTTTACTGAAGTTAATAAATACCAAATGTATTTTAAAGAACATTTTTCTCAAAAATCTATTTTTCTTAAAAGATTAAGTAGGAGAGGCGTTCTAACGGCTTCCATCGCAAATTTCTATTAAAGTTGTGGTAATCCCCATGTCATTCTGAGCATGATCCCCTATAGGATGAATTTTCACGAGAATCTAGATCTAACAGAGGAATTATGATTAAGGCCATAGATATATGCAGGTATCGAGTAGCCTACATTGGAGGTATTAACATTAGATTATCCATAGTTAATGTGAGTAGTGGTCATCCTATCGATAGAACTATTTCAAGATTACTAACTATTAAGAAAGTTTAATTTGTTATGGTTATACATTTAACTTAGAAAATTGTCAACCTTCCTACGAAGCTCTGTCAATGTTTCTAAGAGCCAAATTTTCATATTTTTTTATAATGGTTTTTAATAGGTTAACAATAAATCAGATATAATATGATGTTTTAAATGTGTATTTTTTATATTTCTTTCAAAAACAAACATTTTTCTGAATGATTTTTTTTTTTCCAATCAATAGAAATGTTTAGTTTCAGTCCCTTGGTCATTATTCTTATGGAGAACAAGTTAATTGAACCTAACTATGTGGAACCTGAATATAGTACTCACTATCAAGGAGTACAAGTATAGTCTGACCAACCCCTACCCTAAAATTGGGAAAGATTCTACGGACCAAGATCGTGAGGCTAAGAAATCATAGAGGAAAGCTAATAAGATGGTTGGATGCTATATGTTAGCCTTCATGTCTAATATTCTTCAGTTTAAGCACAAGAACATACCTAGTGCATGTGATATTGATGTACCAGTACATACCATATTTGCAGATAAAAACTGACCTACAAGGCAGGAAGGTCTTAAAGCAATCATGAATACTAGGATGGCTAAGGGGGCATCATTTCATGAGCATATGCTCAAGATGATTCCTCATTTTAAGAAAGCCAAGGTCCTAGCACTAACAATTGATCCTGAGAGCCAAATTAACATGGTTCTTGAAACTTTGCCAAATTCATATTCTCAGTTCAAGTTAAACTATAACATGAACAAGTAGGTTATGTCTTTGACTGAGTTAACGAAAGAACTCTAGGCTGATAAGAAAATCATGACTCATGTGTCAAAGGCTTTGGTTACTCATTTTGGTTTATCTTCTAGAACTAAGACCCAGTCTAAGAAGTTCAAGAAAAAGAAGGCCTAGAATAATGCTAGGGCCTAGCACAAAGGATCTAACCCTGGTCCATCCAAGCCCAATGCGAAACCCAAAAGTAAACATTTCAAATTTGGCAAGAAGGTGTACTTCAAGAAAGATTGTCGGACTTCTTGGCTAAGTCTTCTTCAAGTATTACTCTTTACTTAAAGTCTTTTTTTATGATTGGTTCATCATCCACTTGGAATGTTAATTCCAAGGCCACCAACTATATCTGTAACTCTTTGTTAGGGTTCAACAAGATAAGACAACTCAACAGAGGAGAGCATAGACTTATAATATGTAACGGAGCACAAGTGTAGGCCAAAGTAGTGGAAGATTTGGAATTTTTATTTGATTGTAATAGGATTTTAGTTTTGAAAGATATTTTATATATTTTTAGTTTTAACCAGAATTTAATTTCAGTTTCAAGATTGATTAATCAATGATATCTTGTTTCTTTCCGTTCTGGTATTTCTATCAATAGAGATTGAAAAATTATTTATTTTGGAAACATGTATGGCAATCTTTTCTATGTTAATCCTATTAGTCGTCAAATAAATAATACCCAAATGGAACATAATAATAATAAGGAAAAGCCACGTCAAATAACTCATTTTTATGGCGTATAAGACGAATGGCCTCAACACAAATCTTGTTTTATAGGAAAAATGACTAAAAGGTCCTTTACTCAAAAGGGGAAAAGGGCCAAGAAAATATTAAAATTAGTCCATACTGATGTTTGTGGTCCTATATCTACACCAACTAGAGGAGGATTTAAATAATTTATCACGTTCACAGATGATCACATATATTTTGATTACGTTTACTTGATGAAGCGCAAGTCTAACTCATTTGATAAATTCAAGGAGTTTAAGATTGAGGTAGAACATCAAGTAGGTAAACTTATCAAAAAGCTAAGATCAGACCGTGCGGGAGAGTATCTTCTTGGTAAATTCAAGAACTGCTTGGCACATCAGGAAATAGTATCTCAACTAACTGTACCTAGGAGTCTCTAGTAGAAAGGACTAGTTGAGAGAAAAAAATAGAATATTTACGGAAATAGTTAGAAATATGATCAGTTATGTAACTCTTCCTTTTTTTTTTTTTTATATGCTCTGGAAACAGCAATTATATTCTAAACTTGGTGACTTCCAAGTCAGTGCTTAGGACACTCTATGAGATATAGACTAGACGCAAGCAAAGTATGAATCATCTCAAGGTATGAGATTATCCAACTTATTTACTGACTAAAAGAAGTAAGTTAGACCTAAAATCAAAATTGTACGACTTCGTAGGGTACTCAAAAGGCATAAGGGGTGGACACTTTTACTATCCCTAGAGCAAAAAGTACTTGTTAGTACTCATGTTAGATATTTGGAGGGAAAGGTACTTGTTAGTACTCATGCTAGCAAAAGTGTGCCTACTAATATTTCGAGTAAGGTAGAATTTGAAGAGAAGTTGTGATATGACCTTGTGGGGGATTTTTCTTGGTGTTGTGAGTGGTTTAGTTGGATATGTGTTAAACTCAACCAAATGGGACCAAAATAGAGATTATTCTAGAGACAAAGAGGATAAAATGAAATAACAACCTACCCTCTATCAAACCCTTGAAGAACTAAGCTTCAAAGACCCTCAAGAAAAGTCGAAAGTCCTACTATAATCTTACCCCAATATCCTTGAAGTAACAAAAGCAAACAAGAACAAATAGAATAGAGAAAATAGGCACCCAAATATTGGAATTCAAACAAACCTTAGAAGAACAAAGTAATTAAGACCCATTTAAAGAAAATAATATTGGATTATCCAAAAGATTTATAGACTCATTCATAAGGAGGATTAACCATTAAGCATGGTCTTGAATAAGATGAACAAGGAGGTTAGGGCCTCTCAAGATTCTCCATCAAATTTGAATTAAAATATGTGAATTGTGTTGTCAAATCACTAAATATGCTATTTATACTATCCTAACCCTTGCTAAGTAATTCCTGAGGTTCTATTACAGTTTAGGGTCATAATAAGTCTTTACAAGCAATTAAAATTGAAGAAAACCTGAGAAAATATTAAAAACGCGGGGCAGTCGCCGGCTGCCCAGGGGGAAGCTGGCGTTGGCTAGGTCCTTTGAAGCCGATGCTAGTTGTGCACTGCCTTCTGGCCTGTTCAAGTTGCTATTGAGGTGTTGTAGGGCAGATTGGAGCCAACGCCGGCCGTCCACTGGAAGGCCTCCCTTGGTTAAGTTTCATCCTATTTGTTGCCGGCTTAAGTTTTTGTTGGGGTCCTTCTTGGATGGTCATCAACATGAACTCTTGGCTAGCTTCTTCAACCTTCCAACCCTCTTCCATCCTCAAGTATGGTTTGACGAGTAAGTGGAAATCATTTTGAAGCTTCTTGGACCTAGCTCTTGTCATCGGTCCTTGTCCGTGCATGGTCACGCTTCCCCCTCCTCAATCTTGACCTCTATGATGAAGTGGAATGTGTGGGCTTTTTCTTGGTGTTGTGAGTGATTTAGTTGAATATGTGTTCAGCTCAACCAAATGGGACCAAAATAGAGATTTTTCTAGAGACAAAAAGGAGAAAATGAAATAACAACCTACCCTCTATCAAACCCTTAAAAAACTAAGCTTCAATGACCCTCAAGAAAAGTAGAAAGTTCTACTATAATCTCATCCTAATATCATTAAAGTAACAAATGCAAATAAGAACAAATAGAATAGAGAAAATAGGCACCCAAATAATAGAATTCAGGCAAACCTTAGAAGAACAAAGCAACTAAGATCCATTCAAAGAAAACAACATTGGATTATCCAAAAGATTTATAGACTCATTCATAAGGAAGACTAACCCTTAAGTATGGTCTTGAACAAGATGAACAAGGAGGCTAGGGCCTCTCAAAATTCTCTCTCAAATTTGAATTAAAATGTGTGAATTGTCAAAGGTACTTGTTTGTCCATCATCTCTCTCAACTCTTTTTCTCTCATCTCTTGTTCTTTCCTCTCAATTTCTTATTTTTGCTTAACATCTTGCACTCCCTTCTTCTTTTCTTTCTCCTTCATGATTCTTTGATCTTTTTTCTCCTCGCTAGGGGCAATGGGAGTGAGGGTAAACTTAGTTCTCTACCTGAGTAGGGAATAAGTATTCTTCCTCCCATTATGCTTTACATGCCTATCGTATTTTCAAGGCCTCCCTAGGAGCAAGTGACCCGCTTGCATGGGTACCACATCACATAGCACATCATCCTTGTATTTTCCCATCTCAAAAGACACAAAAACTTGTTTGTTTGCTCTCATTTCTCCGCTATCATTCAACCATTGTAATTTGTAGTGCTCTGGGTGTTTAATCCAACTCATGTCCAATTCTTCAACCAAGTTTGCACTAATCACGTTAGTTCAACTCCCACTATCCACAATGACACTATAAGGGGTCTTATTGATTAGAGACCTAGTGTAGAAAATGTTCTCTCTTTGTTGGTGATCTTGATCTTCAATGGCTTGTGAATTTAATGACCTTCCTGTGACTCCCACCAAAGAATATTCTTAACCAACAACATCCCCTTCATCATTTTCTTCATCTCCATTTCCCTCTTGGTCTCCTTGGTATCTTTCTCCCTCTTCTTCTTCGTCGGTAGAAACCTCACCATAGGGATTAGTATACATCGTTCTCTTGCTTGGGCACTTATGGGAAGTATGTCCATATCCAAGGCACATAAAACACTTGATATTCCTATTCCTTTGTGGCCTCTTCATGGCTTTTCCCTTGTCATTATTCCATCCTTCCCTAGGTTTTCAATCCTCTCTAGGCTTCCAATCCTCTCTAGGTTTCCAAGCCTCCATTGGTTTGTTAAAGTCCCTTTGAAATGGCTTAGGGGCTTCATCTTTCTTAATTAGCACATTGCTAGTAGTGTTGGGGTTTGGAAGTGGTGGTCTAGTAAATGCCCTCCTCTTTAATTGCCTATTAATCTTCATGACAGCATGTACCAAATCCTCCAATTAATCATAGGGATGCAATTCTACCAATTTGGCAATTTCCCTATTTAATTCTCCCAAGATCCTCGCTCTTGTCGCTCTAGGATCCTTATTAATCTGAGCTCTCATCAACATTACTTCTATCTCTTTATAGTAATATTCTATACTCTTGTACCCTTGCTTGAGTGATTGGAGCCTTTGATAAAGATCATTGTAGTAATAGTGTGGTATAAACCTTACCCTCATCATATTTTTCAACAAATTCCAACTAGCCATAGTTTCCACTCACATTTATCTCTTTTTGTACAATAACTTACTCCCACCAAACCAAAGCATACTCCGAAAATCTAAAAATAGCCAACCTTACTTTTGACCTCTCACTATAGGTATGACTTTCTAGGAATATCTCCATCTTACTTTCCTACTCGAAATAAGCTTCGGGGTCACTCTTGCCATAGAATGTGGGTACTTTCAATTTGATGTGGTTCAACTCCTTCTCCTCATCATTTCCTTCTTTCCTACCTCCTCTATTGCCCCATCCTCTATGGTGTTCCCCAAAGGCTTCAATTTGTTCCCCCTCATACCATTCATCAACTCCCTCAAACTCTCTTTCTAACCCCCCTTAGGTTGTTCCCACCATTCCTTTCTTAACCTCTACCACGTCCTCCTCTTATACCATGTTCTCCCCCTCTCATAGGAGCTTGTTGGAATACTCCAATAGAATGCTCATCCCACTCTTCTTCTTGTTGGGAATTTAACGGAGGAGTATGAGCATCATTATCCCTCACCCTTGGGCTCGGTACTTCAAATCATTCTTGGCTTCTCTTTTGTGCAACGGTAGAAGATTGTCCAAGATGATTTATCAACTCCCTTGTCATGTTTTGGAATTCACTTTACATAGTCCTCATCATAGCTTGCAAGTCTTCACGTAAACCCCTAGCATCAATTTGTTCTTCTTGAGGTCTACTAGGGTCATTTAGGTTAGGCCTATAGATCTCTGGGTCATGGGCCATGATGATGAAATATTTACTTACTTATACCTGCAAAACAAAAGAGATTAGGAAGAAAATAATTCTTCACTTCGCTTCCTTGCGTGTTGGTTCTCAAGGAATGGTTACTCCACACTCATATTTGCTCTCTTAGGCTCTTTTAGTAATAGGCTTACCCTCTTGCCTTTTTCTCAATACTCAAGCCTTCTTGTTCAATCTCAATTCTCCCCAATGGCTAAAGTTTTAGTCCAGCTTAGTGAATTGCACAAATCAAATGAATTTTCCAATTATGGAGTCTTAGGGGAATTTCAACAAATACTTGTTGGGCACCTCAAGTAAAGAAGTTTTTAATCAAGAATTTCAAGAAATGTGGACTCAATCAACACAAGAACAAACACTAAATGCACAAGAAACACTTCTAAGCAAGAAACGAACAAGAATTAGCAAGAACAAAGAAACAAGAACAACTAGAACTAAGATTTTGAAGAACAAGATGATCATAAGTGTCCACTAGAAAATTTGAGTTCAATTCACATGGAATTCAACAATAGAGTGATATACTAAGTCCCAATACCCGAAGGAATGAAAATTAAGAATCAAAGTTCCCAACTATAGCAAAAAACATTCTCATAGAATATTTATCAAACACCTTGGCTGCAATCCCATCACTTAACAACAAACATTTTCACTCATATTCAAGCCAAATTTTACCACAACACAAGAAATATTTGTTCCCAAGAATTATATTAACATCAAGGAGCAGTTTCCCAAGAGAAAATTTAAGAAATAGCAAAAATTTCATGACCTTTTTGGAGCATGTTTTTGAGTTACGGGATTTTTCTCTATTTTCTTTTTCTTTAACTTTGTAGGGCTCCTTTTCTTGCTTTCAAGTTTTGATTGAAAACAAGCTTTTCCTTACTCTGATACCAAACTCTTTGATATGACCTTGTGTGGGCTTTTTCTTGGTGTTCTGAGTGGTTTAGTTGGATATGTGTTCAGCTCAACCAAATGGGACCAAACCAGAGATTCTTCTAGAGATAAAAATGAGAAAATGAAATAACAACCTACCCTCTATCAAACCCTTGAAAAACTAAGCTTCAAAGACCCTCAAGAAAAGTAGAAAGTTCTACTATAATCTCACCCCCAATATCCTTGAGACAACAAAGACAAACAAGAACAAATAGAATAGAGAAAATAGGCACCTAAATATTGGAATTCAAGCAAACCTTAGAAGAACAAAGCAATTAAGACCCATTTAAAGAAAAAAATATTAGATTATCCAAAAGATTTATAGACTCATTCATAAGGAGGACTAACCCTTAAGCATGGTCTTGAACAAGATGAACAAAGAAGCTAGGGCCTCTCAAGATTCTCTCTCAAATTTGAATTAAAATGTGTGAATTGTGTTGTCAAATCACTAAATGTACTATTTATACTATCCTAACCCTAGCTAAGTAATCCTTGAGGTTCTATTACAGTTTAGGGTCATAATAAGTCTTTACAAGTAATTAAAATTGAAGAAACCCAAGAAAACATTAAAAATGCGGGGCAGTCGTCGGCTGCCCAAGGGGAAGCTGGCGCCGGCTAGGTTCCTTGAAGCCGGCGCCGGTTGTGCACTGCCTTCGGGCTGGTTCAAGTTGCTATTGAGGTGATGTTGGGCAGATTGGAGCCGACGCCAGCCGTCTGCTGGAAGGCCTCCCTTGGTCAAGTATCGTCCTCTTTGTTGCCAACTTGAGTTCTTGTTGGGGTCCTTCTTGAATGGTCATCAACATGAGCTCTTGGCTAGCTTCTTCAACCTTCCAACCCTCTTCCATCCTTAAGTATGGTTTGATGAGCAAGTGAAAATTATCTTGAAGCTTCTTGGACCTAGCTCTTGTCATCGGTCCTTGTCCGTGCATGGTCACGCTTCCCCCTCCTCGATCTTGACCTCCATGATGAAATGGAGTCTTATCAAGTTGAATGATACTTTAATTTCTAGTACTCCAATTGAGGAACTAGAAAAGTTACTACCAGATATTTCTATGCAGACTGAGTAGCATCATAGACGGTGGATATCTATGGTTCTAGAAGGATGGAATGAAGTCATTGCTGATGTTGATGCAAGCAAATGGCAAATAACAATGGATGCTGAGATTAAGTCTATATATCTTAATCAAGTCTGATATCTTGTCACTATACCTGAAGGGATTAAAATCATAGGATACAAGTGGGTATACACGAGAAAAAGATATATAGAAGCAAAGATGGAAACCTATAAAGTAAAATTGGTTGCAAAATGTTATATTAAAAAAAATGGATCGATTATGAGGAGACTTTTTCACCTATTGCCATGCTTAAGTCCATTCATATTCTCTTGGCCATCGCATGTCATTATAACTATGAGATATGACAAATGGATGTCAAAATAGCCTTTTTAAATGGCTATCTTAGTGAAAATATCTATATGACCTAATCTGAAGGCTTTATTGCAAGAGGCCAATAACATATAGTTTGGAAGTTTAAGAAGTATATTTATAGACTTAAACACATCACGTGCATGGAATATACATTTTGATAAGATTGTAAAGTTTTATAGTTTCATGCAAAATATGGATGAACCATGAGTGTATACAAGGTCGGAGGGGAACAATGTGTCCTTTATGGTACTTTATATAGATGACATTCTACTCATTGGAAATGATGTAGGGAAATTGTCATCTATAAAGGTTAAGCTATCAAGTCAATTTAGCATGAAGAATATGTGAGAAGCTAGCTACATTCTTGGTATTAAACTTCTTAGAGATAGAAAGTGAAGAATGTTAGACTTATCCCAATCTACTTATATTAACAAACACTACTAGAAAAATATAATATACCAACTAACCACATTCGGTCGATAATTACCAACCAAAATAAAAATTGGGAAAATTTAAAACTTTTCCAACCACTTACCAACAAACATAATCAGTTGGTAAATAGTTGATTGGTAATCAGTTGGTAATTGATTGATAATGTGGCAGGAATATATTTACCAACTGATTACCAACTCATAACAATCGATTGGTAATATTATCAATTGGTAATCGGTTGGTAATTTAATGATAAAAATTTTATCAACTAGTAACCAACCGAAATATATTGATTGGTAATATATTTAGTTGATAATCAGTTGGTAATTTGGCGGGAAAATATTTACCAACTGATTACCAACCGATAATAGTCTATTGGTAATATATTCAATTGGTTATCGGTTGATATTTTAATTTAAAAATTTTACCAACCATTTACTAACCGAAATGTATTGGATAGTAATATATTCAGTTGATAATCTATTATTATTTTAATTTAAAAATTTTACCAACCGATTACTAACGAAAATATATTGGCTGGTAATATATTCAGTTGGTAATCGGTTGCTATTTTAATTTAAAAATTTTACTAACCCATTATTAACCGAAATGTATCGGTTGGTAATATATTCATTTGGTAATTGGTAAGTATTTTGATTGGTATTTTAATTTAAAAATTTTATCGACCGATTACTAACCGAAATCAATTGGTAATATATTTAGTTGGTAATTGGTTGGTATTTTAATTTAAAAATTTTACCACCAACTACTAACCGAAATGTTTTAGTTGGTAAACCTAGTTAGTTGGTAATCGGTTGGTATTTAATTTAAAAATTTTACCAACTGATTACTAGCCAAAATGTATTTGTTAGTAATATATTCAGTTGGTAATCAGTTGGTATTTTTGTTTGTATTTTAATTTAAAAAATTTACCAATCGATTACTAACCGAAGTATATCAGCTGGTATTATATTCAATTGGTAATCGGTTGGTATTTTAATTTAAAAATTTTACCAACCAATTACTAACCAAAATGTATCCGTTGGTAATATATTCAATTGGTAATCGGTTGGTATTTTAATTTAAAAATTTTACCAACCGATTATTAACCGAAATGTATCGGTTGGTAGTATATTCAGTTAGTATTCAGTTGAAAATCAGTTGGTATTTTAATTTTTAAATTTTACCGATCGATTACTAACCTAAATATATCAATTGATAATATATTTTATTGACAATCAGTTTGTAATCAGTTGGAAGTACATATTATATTTACTTACTTATTACAAAATATTACAATTATATGAAATACACTTCTAAAACTTGTAAATTTTGATTTAAATAAATAAATAAAGTAAAATTTTTTTATCACTTTTAATTTTTAAAAATTTTTTCATTTTTAGTTTGCTTCTATTTATCAGAGTATATAATTATTGTGGTACATATATTCCTAAATGATATAAATTTTATTTTTTAATTAATAATAAAAGTAAGCAATTTTTTCATACCTTTAGTTATACAACAAATTTCTTAGTTACAATTTTTTTTAATATAATAAATATTTTTGAATTTAGAAGATTCAGTTCATAATTTTTTAATTCTATAAATTTCATAACTAAATAGACATTAAAAATTTTGTCAATTAGGTGTATTAAATTTAACAAGAAAAAAGTTATATTATATCTGTACACATAATTTTATTCATAGATATAATTGTTATTCTCTTTATCGTAATGTAAAAGTTATTACTTTTATTTGTATGACAATATAAATATATAGGCGTCATGTATATCTGTAGGATGTGTTTCCATCGTATTTATGTTTTTCTATAAACATGCACATATATAAATCATACAAAATTAAACATGAATTATCTTTATTAATGCATATAAATTGTTAATATATTCATAAATTTGATTCTTTTATTTTATATTCAAATTGATAAACTTTTAAATTTATATCATATACAGCAAATATTATAAAAATAACAAGTTTTCAGTATAAAAAGTAGAAATACTTAGTAAAGTTACTATTTTTATCCCATACTTTTAATTATTATATCACATTTTGTCTTTCTATATACATGCACATATATAAATTGTAATTATTATAGATAAAATTTATATATTTTCAAGTGATATGTGAATGTGTATTGAGACTTAAGGTCATATATTAGTTAATTATTAACGCATTTAGTCACTACTTGAATCCCTATATTTTTTAACTCAGTTCATTTGGTTAATTATATTTAAGTCCCTAAAGTTTCTAAAAGAAACCCTTACGACCATAAATTTTTTTAAGAAAAACTTATTTTAAATATCTTTTGAGAAATAACGAGCTAAGTGTAAAAATAAATAAACAAACTTTTAAAATATTTATTTCAATCTTTATATTTTTTAACTTAGTTCATTTATATAATTATATCTAAGTTCCTAAAGTTTTCAAAAGAAACCCTTAGGACCACAAGTTTTCAAAAATATTATTTGATTCATTATATTTTGTAACTTAGTTCATTTAGATAATTATATCTAATTATATTTAATCAAAGTATAAAATTTTTTTAAGAAACCAAAAGACTAAATAATGCAAATTTGATATCGAGAAATAAATTTGGTGTTTTTTATATAAGAAAATAGGATGAATTAAAAAAAAGGACCAAATAATGTAGAATATTTAGAAACAAATAGAAAAATAAATGCCCACTTTAAAATATAATATAATATATGTATATATATTTTATATAATAATTATTTTATACTTATAGAATATAATATATATGTATATATACATAATTATTAACTTTGGGAAAAATTCCCCTTCTGTCCCATAATTTTCAACTTCCCTCTTTCTAGTTCGTTTCCCCCTACCGTCTTTTGCTCTCTAACACCACTGCCCACCATTGTTGCTCCTACTGGTGAGCGACTGAAGGGTGATTTCTTTTCCTTGTAGAATCTATTTTGTCTGAGTTCTTAGTGAATTTGGGGGCCGACTAAGGGTTTTTGTTCTGCCAAAATTAGGGTCAATTTGGGGGTAATTCGAATGGCTTTGTTTGGATAGAAAGGCAGAAAGAGCGATTTGAGAAGCCCATCGCTCAGTGCTTCAACATCTTAAAAAAACTAGGTATTCTATTGTGTAAAAGAAATAATTTTTTATATGTAAAATTTTTGCATAAATTTGTATTTTTGTTTAGGCTGAACTCTTTTTTTTTTTTTTTTTGGGATATTGTAGTGATTGAGATTTGTTTTTTTTTTTCTTTTTTGGATTTAGTTCTTTCTTTTTTTTCTTTTTTTTGGGGGGGGGGGGGACTGTGTTCCTCATTTTTGTGCTGGGATTTTTTTTTTTTTTTAGTTGAGCCATGTGTTTTTAGCGTGACGTTGCTACTTTATCATCTCTTTTGATGTTATTGAGCTTCGATTTTTGGGTTGAGCTGTGTTTTTGTGGGTTTCATGTTCCCTGGAAGATCAATGTATCTAATACTCTAATTAAGTTTTGGAGAAGAGAGGATTTTCATCTAAACTAATGTCAATTTGTATGTGTTCTTGTATGAAATCTCTAAAGTGACATTTCACCTAAATGACGGAAAACAAAACTCAAAAAGATGCAATGGGAATAAAAATGTATTTTTACTAGTTGAGTTATCATCTTAATTGAACTAGGCTGAAGATCCTGCTAATTCTTTCTTCCTGTTAAATTTTTATACTTTAAAAGGATATATCAACTAAAAGGTTATGCTAATTCTATACTACTTTCTATGCAACTCGTCGTTAGCTTCTAAGTAGGAATTTTTCTATCTTGAAATTGTGCAATGATACTATGTTGTGTATGATTTTTTTTTTTTTTTTTTGTCTAGGCTGATTTAAATTAATCACTATTTAGGATAGGAGGAGCATTTGCCCTTATTGTTGAATAATTTAAAGTTCTTATTTCCATCATTTTTCATTCGTGCATGGTAATGTTTCTTTTTCATTATTCTTGAAACTTGAATTGCAATTGATTTGATAGAGGATTTAATCATCATTAAATGATGGGTTGAGCTGCTTTTTTTTTCATTTATTTTAGGTATTTAATGATGTGGGTTTCTTTTATTTTTGTGTAATTTTTCATTTTAAAGGTTTTTTTCTTTTAATGTCCCCCCCCCCCCTTAAACTCTCTTCCAAGAATTATTTAATGAATTATTTTTCATTTATTGCTTAAGTAAGTGTTTAGAATTCTTCTTTATTCTCTATTCAAATTAATAATTGAATTAGTGATTATTGTAGTTTCTATTTTTCATTTTTTCTCATGAGATGGTACTTTTCATTCTCTAGCTTCTATTCATATACTTATTCCTCTATGGTAATATTTGATTCACATCTTCTACTACATGGATAACAATACATTGAAGTGGCTACTCAAGAATAATGTAGGCAGTTTAGTACAAGTTGAACTTAATAGTACCCTTGTATATTTACCTAATGACTTTATAAACTTGAATAACCTTATCTATTATTGGAGTTTGCTAGTTAATTCAGACAAAGTTTGCTTTATCTTAATTAATGACCAATCTACAAATTGGTTCTTCTAGTTATGTCATTGCTAGGATAATTTGTCGTTTGTGTTGACTTGACTTGCTGGTAAAATGGTTGGGCACAAAAATTTTCACTTGTATTTGTGTATCATTGAACACAAATGACTTTGTTGTTTGTTTTATTATATTATGGACTTGTTTTTTTAGGTAAGTGGCTAATTGTACTTGTATTTGGCAATGCATACGTGTTCAATCTACTAAAATGAATATTTTATTTCTTCATTTTATTTATTTTATTAGAACTTTTATGAATTAGTTCAAGTACAATTAAGCTTGAATATATATTGTCTAAACAAGAAATCTATGATAGATAACTGTTGGAAAAAATGAATATTTAAAGTTCAAGATCTACTGGGAACATTTTCAATATTTTTTATTTAGAATATCTATTTCATTATTTGCATTTTTAGCTTGTCCAACACAACTGCTCTCAATGAGGCCTGATTGAGTATGGATGTACAATAGGCTCCTACCTGGTAAAAAGGGGACAACGAGAGAGTTTGTGAATGGTATTAATGAATTTGTCCAATTTGCAAGCACACAATTGGATTTTACTAGTGGGGGGAAAATTAGATGTCCATGTTCAAAGTGTAGGAATTGAAAATTCTTAAGTGTTGATGATGTAAAGCTTTATCTATGTAAGGATTTCTTCCAAATTATTATCAATGGTATTCCCATGGGGAGCCATATATCTTCCCCCCACAGAGCAAAGAACTACCGGTGAGGTTCCTAATGTCTGTGAAATGGCCCATAAGGTAAGCAATCCATTAAGGGATATGCTTTTTAATGCAGTTGGATGAGATAGGACATTGGATGAACATATGCAAATAGATGAGTTGCCTAATGTAGGTGCACAAAAGTTTTATGATTTACTAGAAGCAGCAGATGAACTATTGTGGCCCGGGTGCGATAATCAATCCAATTGTCCACGATTGCTTGACTTTTAACGATCAAGTCATATTAAAACTTGCCTGAAGCTTATTTTGATGCTATAGCACAACTCATCAAAGATGTTACACCTAAAGGAGATAAAATGCCAAAACAATTTTATGAGACAAAACTACTTGTCTCAGGTCTAGGGCTTCTATATGAACAAATTGAATGTTGTATCAATAGGTGTATACTTTTTTAGAAAGAGTATGAGCAGTTTATAGAATGCAATTTTTGTAATCATCCTAGATGGAAACAAAAAAAATGGAGTTTTGGTGTGGAGAAATATGTGCCATATACAAGAATGCATTATCTTCCATTAACACCAAGATTACAGCGATTGTATGCATCAAAAGCTACTGTCCATCATATGAGATGGCATGTAGAGCATAAACCTCTTCCTGGGACTATTAGTCATCCTTCTAAAGTAGAGGCTTGGAAGTCTTTCAATCATGCACATCCTTCATTCTATGCTGAGTCTCGCAATGTAAGACTTAGACTTTGCACTGATGGCTTCACTCCATTTGGCCAATCTGGTAAACAGTATTCTTGTTAGCCTATGATAGTAACTCCCTGCAATCTGCCACCTGGGATGTGTATGAAATAACCATACATGTTTCTGAGTGTCATAATTCATGGTCCCAAAATTCCTAAGAAACAGTTAGATGTGTATTTGCAACCTCTAGTGGATGAGTTAATATAGTTATGGGAAGTAGGAGTTCCAACTTATGATATTTCACTAAAGTAAAATTTTCAAATGTGTGCTACTTTGATGTGGAAAATAAGTGACTTTCTAGCTTATGGCATGTTGTCTGGATGGAGCACGGCTGGTAGATTATCTTGTCCATACTGTATGGAGAAGTCAAAGGCATTTAGGCTTCAACATTCTCGCAAGCAAAGTTTTTTTTTTTTTATTATTGTCATCGGCAATTTTTGCCTCTTGATCACCCTTTTCGAAAGAATAAAAACTCGTTTAGGAAGAATCGAACTGAGGAATCACTACCTCCACAGAGACTAAGTGGGGATGAAATATGGGATTGAATGAAAGATTTGCCTACTATACTTGAAAATGGTGGAAATGGAATACTGGAAGGCTATGGGGAGTCTCATAATTGGGGCAAGAAAAGTATATTTTGGAGTTTTCCATATTGGAGAACAAATCTCATCAGACATAATCTTGATGTTATGCATATCAAAAAAAAAAAAAATTGACAATATATTTAATACTATATTTGATGTTAAAGGAAAAACCAAGGATGGTGAAAATGCAAGGAGAGATTTAAGTGAGATTTGTCGTCAAAAGGATTTGGGGCTATTTGAAAAAGGTACAAAGAAGCCAAAGGCATGCTATTGTTTGAAAAAAAATGCTCGAAAAATCTTGTATGAGTGGATCAAATCGTTAAAATTTCCTAATGGTTATGTTTCCAATTTGTCAAGATGTGTGGATATTAAGGAATGCAAATTGTTTGTCCTCAAATCTCATGATTATCATGTATTCATGCTCCGGTTGATTCCCATAGCATTTCGGCATTTGCTCCCAGAAGCTGTTAGCAATGTACTAATAGAATTGAGCTTATTTTTCAAGGATTTGACTTTTAGAATGTTGCATGATGACCAAGTACTTAAATTGGAAGAAAACATTGATGTGGTCATACACAAGTTAGAAAGAATTTTTCCTCCAAATTTTTTTTTTTCAACGGAGCATTTGCTAATTCACTTACCATATAAAGCTCTAGTTGGGGGTCCTGTGTAATATAGATGGATGTATCCCTTTGAGAGGTCAATCAAATAATTATTACCTTATTTGATGGCACTTATTTTTTGGCATGCCATGAATACTTTTTATCCTTAGGTTCTTATACATTTTGAAGAAGAAGGTGAAGAATAAGGTAAAGGTTGAGGCTTCAATATGCAATGCATGCCAAGTTGAAGAAGTGTCAACTTTTTGCATGCATTACGTTGAACCGTATGTCAAAACAAAGAGTAGAAGAGTTCATAGAAATGATGATAGTGATAGTTCAAAGTTATTTAGTTCAAGAATTTCAACTTTTAGCTATCCTAGGCAGGCATCGGGTGCTTCAAAAACTATATTTCTATCAGATAAAGAACATGATGCAGCTGCATTGTATATATTGTTGAACACTAAAGAGGTCCAACCCAATGTAGAGTGAGTAGTTATTTTTCTTAGTGATTACAAATAATGGGGGATACACAACTTACACATTATTTTTTTTATATAATACTTAGATTGTTCAAGGATGAAAAACCTCTTCATTCCTCAAGAATTCCTGCCTCCATCGAATTAGCACTGGAAAGATAGTTTGTTCATTAGTTTAACAGATATGTAAGCATAATTCAGCTTCTTAGGAACTCTTTTTTTTTTTTCTTTAATTTAAATAATTAATAAGTATTCCATCTTTTATGTCAACTAGGCAAATGATCCAACTAATAATGTTTCAAGTGAAGAAATAAAACACATTACTTAGGGCCCAAAGAGATCTGTTTGCACATACAATTTTTTGTGAATAGGTATAACTTCCACACAATTTCCCATAGTAAAGGGAAATCCACAACCAATAGTGGTGTATGCATAAAAGGTTCAAATAGCAATGATGAAGACAAAATGAATTATTATGGTATGCTAAAGGAAGTTGTTGAATTGGAATACCCAGGGCCAATTAAATGAGCTTGCTTGTTTTGTTGTGATTGGTATGATCTAGTGAAAAATGTTGGCATGAGAACCCATCCAAAGTATAAAATGGTAGATATTAATCACAAGTGTTGTTCGAGAAAATATGAGCCATTTGCACTTGCACATCAAGCAGGCCAAGAGTATTACATACCTTATCCAAGCCAAAGGAAAGACTTAACAGATTGGGTGCATGTTTGTCATATAGCTACAAGAAGAAACTTAGAAATGGGGACAATAGATAGTGCACTTCAAGAGGATGAAGTCCAAGCTACAGATTTTGACATTTTAGATGTGAAATAGATAGTCTCAGAGATCCCAATGGCACTTTTGATGAAGTGGATACTATTGACAATGTTGATCTAGTAGAGAGTGAGGGAGAGTTCATAAGTAGTTCTGATGAAGAAGAGTTAGAGGAATGAACAGATGACTCTGAAAAGAACTAAGCACTGATTCCAATTACCTTAGCGACTACCATGGTAGGGTTAGATTGTCTATAGTTATTTTATCTTAGTCTTGCATTATTTTTGATTTATTTATCTCCAATTAATATTTTCATTTATTTAGCGTGGTAAGGTTAGATTGTCTATAGTTATTTTATCTTATTCTTGCATTATTTGTGGTTTGTTTATCTCTAATTAATATTTTAATTTATTTGTATTCTTTTAATTAAGTGTTTAATTAATATTTTTTATTACTTATTGTATTTTTTAGAAATGGTGCGTGGAAAGAAAAACCAAACTAGTAGGGGTTCTAGTTCTTCACCTTTGTCAAGGAGAGGACGAGCAACTCTTGGTGGCCCCCTCAGTTGGTCGACGATCATCAGCATCTTCTCGAAAGGATTTGGCACCTTTGCTAAAATCTACTACTTCAGTCACTGCAGCTACTGAACAGCAGCTGTCACCTATTTTGGATGAGAATGAGAAAAGCCATATTGCTGTTGATGAATGTGCTTAGAATACTCCTGCCAACAATATATATCATACTCCTCAAAATGTTGATGCAAATGATACTCCTCTTGATGGCCACGCTGATGTTTTGCCATCTCATTGTCATCCCGATGGTACACTTTCTGATAATCATACCCAAGCATCTTGTATTCTTGGTGTGGTGTCGCCATCTACCTTATCTTATGTAATTAATACTCCAACTCAGGGCAAGATCTGTTGTTTTATCGAGAGAGATGAGTATGTGGTTTCTTTTTTCTTTTACTGCATCTTTTTTCCTACTGGATTATGAATTTACTTCAGGGATTTAAGCTTAATGGTTTAAAATGGACATGATTTTAAGCTTCAAGGGTAACATTGCAAGTATTTCTAAATTATATCTGAGTAGTGGTTTGGTCTACTGCTGCAAATGATTTCAGTAACTTGGAATACTTGCGTTGGATAAGAGGATATGTAACTTTCTCAGCTTATTTGCTGGAGTTGTGATTGGTTGCCTAATTTGCTGGAGTTGTGATTGCTTGAAGCATTGTCGTGATTCCTTTATTGTCTTTAATATGCTATAGATGGTTGAAATGCAGGTTGAATTAGCTTTTGTTGTTGATTGGACAATTGGCTTATATCTTTTGTAGCTATTTTTGGGGCTTACATTGGAGATTAAGGGGAGGTACTACTTTGCTTTGTGCCCCTGATATAATTATTGAAAGGCAGAGTTGTACATTGGAGATATACCGCTGCTTTGACGAAAGGACATGGGTGGTGATAATTTTTTGACCTTTTAACTTTTAGCATATGTCATACAAGCTACTTAATGTGAATGAAGATTTTATACACTTGCATTGCATGCAATGAATATGATGTCTTAAATTTTTGAAAATATAATACACTTAAATTTTCTATATTGTCTATGATGGAAAGAGACACATTAGCAATTTCAACAGGTTAGTTGCATGTGGGAGTTCTTTTAATTAGGTAAGACACTTTCCTCTTAGAATGAAAAAAGTTCAAAGCATCAAGAGCTTTCTTTTGATATGAATTTTGTTGGAGAAACTTGCAAAAACAAAGCTGAAGTTCATAAGAAAATTTTCTTGTTGTTGATAGTTTGTTGTTGTTGTTTGAACCCATTGTTTAGAGTTTATTTTGGATTTTTTTTTATCTCTCTTTTGGTATGTATTTCTCTGAATAAAATGTAGGAAAGAGGGCTGACACATGTTGTGTTCAGGAGGTGTGAAAATAAGAACTTAAGTTGGTTATATGTTAATGAATGCATGCTAGGCAGATTTTGTTTCGTAGTTTACAGTTGTTTATTTGGTATGTCTACAGGGTACTACTCTGAAATAACTAAACCTAATGAACCTTGAAATGTTACGAAGAGAGAAGAGTCAAATTTTTGGAATTTTGAATGTAAAAGAATGCATGAGAATGAAAAGGAACTAAAGCTATTTGTGAAAAAAAAAAATGTTGTTTTGCCATGTTTCATTTTATGACTTGTTTTAGCATTTTTCTAAAAGTTGGATAGAAAAGATGATTGAATCACACATATATAAATCCTAAACAAGGATTAGGAAGGTTTAGATGGAATGAGTTATATAGAAGAAATGGAAAATATGGGTAGTGTAAATTGTAAATACAGTAAGGGTATTCTGCTATGGGCATTATACAACTGTCTATTCTCAGCTTCAAGCAATCACAACTTCAGCAAATTAGGTTGAAATCTCCCACCCTAACCCAAGTGCAACTATTCAATGATCAGTCGACATTATGAACCTAACAACACAAATCAGGAGAACACTAAAACAAAAGCCTTCATTTCTTGTTGAAAGCCTTCATTTTTTCTGTGAAATGAAATGAATTATTATAGAATTTGATTCAAGTTCTTAAATTTCTATGTCTTTAATTTCAATTTTTGGATCACCTCCAAATTTAGAATAATCACTACCATTGCCTAAAGAAAACAATATTACTACAATCAATGAGCATAGGAAGCAAAGATGAAATTGATTTTTTTTTTTTAAAAAAATAAATGAATCTACCACTTTTCTATATACCCTAAGGGTTGTTTTTGTTAATTTTTTCTTACGTTGCAGAATCCTTTGCAAAGAAGATAAATCTAAGAGGTTGCCAAGTAACAAGCCTGCATGTTCCATTCGACCAATCATACAATCAATGTTTCTTAGACCATATGAATCTTGGTCAAAGGTCCCAAATACAGTTAAGGATGTTTGGTTTGCCGAGTTGACGGTAGTTGTTTCTTTTTTTACTTTTATTATAAGTGTTATATATTAATCATCTATATAATGTTTTGACAATTCTTATGGCTAATATGAAGAAATAGTTCCAGTGGGATAGGATATATGATGGACTTATTATATTAAAATAGGACAAGAAAGGTGGCAAGATCGACACTTATTTGTTGGACCGAGTTCATAAAAGGAAAGTCTCAAATGACTTTATGAAGAATGAAGACTATAAGAAGCTCTGAGAAATTTGGGATGGTGACAAATTCAAGAAGATTTCAGAGATAATGAAGGCAAATAAAAATAGTTATTTTGGAGGTTTAGGAGTCTCACGTCACTTCGGCGGCTCTATACCGACGATAATGCAGAAGAGAAAACTAGTAACTTTTATTATTTTTAGTACTTCAATTCAAATTTAAGAAAATAACTTGTTCTAAAGATACTTAGAATTAATATCTATATATCTAACGTACTTTAATACTATTTTATGATTAAACCAAATATAGGAGGGGAAATATCATAGGGACTACTCACGCACAATAAATGCTGAAGATGAGGTTGAGCAAGTGCTTAAGAAGGAACGCCGAATGTTAGAGGGTGAAGACGTGGAGCTTGGAGGCCCAGAACTTGTCTTTGTTGACAAGTGGTCCTCCTAATGAGAATTTGTATCGATTGGCTACTATTAATAATAGGATGAGAATTTGTATCGATGTCCAGAACAAAAGTTGATCGGTGTAATGAGGCGAATAATTTGGTGGAATAAAATTTTGTCGGGACTTGGATGTAATTATTGAATTTGTTCTACATGTACCCTAAATTTTCATAAGGCTATTATTATTTAAAAAATAAGAATTTTAGAGTACCGTGAAAAGGGAAATTGATCAGTGCGATGAGACGCACATTTTGGTGTGAATTATGCTACCCGGGATATCGGGGGCATTTTCGTCATTTTGACTGCGCCCGTGACTTTGACTACAAATTTGACCTAGTAGAGAAGGAATTGAAGAATTTAAGTGTTACCAATGGATTCCATGGAATTTTTGGAGGTGAATGGTGAAATAAAATATTTTCCCAATATGGACCTGATTTTGGTCATTTCTAAAGAAAATAAGAAAATGCAGTTGAAAATGGGATGTGTGGCTTCTTGTGAATGGTGGCCAAGGACAAGTGTTAAATAATAAGAGGATGCATGAAATTCATGCATGCAAGACTTCTTAAATATGCTTTGCAAAATAATTAAGGAAAATGCAAAAAAAAAAATGAGATCACGACACGTGTAAAGTAGCCGCCATTCATTTAATTGAGAAAAATCCTATTGGTCATTATTTTGACCAAGAATGGCAGTGGATTTAGGGGAGAAACTATCCAAGACCACAAAAGAAGAAGGAAGGAAGAAATAAGGAAGGAAAGGGAAGGAATCAAGAAAAAATAGAAAAAGTGAGAGAAAGAAAAAATGTGTGTATTTCTTGGTGTGTTCTTGGTATTCTTGGAGCAAGATCAAGTCAAAATATCCTATACATAAGGTAAAATCCTATGCTTCAAGAATTAAAGTTGTAGATTTCATTACAGTGATCATTTTGATATGAATTATAACATGAAAACATGAGATTTGTGATGATTAAAATGATGTGTACTATGTGAGATTTTATGTGTGCAAGTGTGTGTACCGGTTGGATGAAGGATTCGTAGGCTATATTTTGTATGGTAAATAAGGGTATTTGAATGGTGATTTAAAGGGGGGTTCATGATTGAGAAGAAAGATAGTAGAGTTAGGGTAAAAACGGGGTTAAACGTTAAATAAACTGGATTATGATTGTTTTTGAACGTTGATGTTAATTGTATATACTACAAAAAAATTGGACAAAAACGACGAGACTAATACGACGGTCGTAAAACCGTCATATTAGACAAATTTATACGACGGTTATCCAACCGTCGTATTAGATATAGTTAATACAACGGTTCAGGCAAAACCGTCGTATTAGGGTTAACAAATACGACGGTTCTTGTGAACCGTCCTATTTAGTGAGATCATACGACGGTTCAAAAGAACCGTCGTATTAGGTGTATTATGTAATTAATATTTTCGTTGAAATTAAATTGTGATTTTTTAAAAATACCATGATTTTTTCAACCGTCATTATAATCATCATTGTTTTTTCAAATTATAACAAAATTAATCAAAAATAGTGTTAATTTTATCTGATTATTTTCAAATTTAGTCACAGTACTACTTAATTTTTATAATTATTTTAACAAATAGATAAATTTGTTATATATTTACTCTATTTTTTGTCACAGTACTATGTTTTGTAATAAGTTAATTTAGTCATAGTAGTACTTTTTATAATCAATTAAAAGTAGTGTGTGTATATATACATACATGTGTGTGTGTGTGTGTATTAATATATATCAATTGAATAATATAAAGAACTTTAATTGCAAACATATATATTTGGGTGTGCATATCTATGTACACATACATATATACATATACATATATATATATATATATATATATAGTAGCTAGCTAGACACTCTTAATTATCATTCATTTATACATATGCATGCTATATATGTGTTTATATGCAATATAACACATCCTTGTTATTGTAAAAATAAAATTAATGTCATTTTATTTGTCACGTTAGTCAGATATATATATATATATATATAACACATATTAAAATATATAAATTAAAATTATTAAGATATAATTAAATACGACGGCTCATACACCGTCGTATTAAATGAATTAATACGACGGTTTCGCCATTTTTGCTGAAACAAATATGACTGTTTCTGTGAAACCGTCGTTTTTATTACCCTTCAGACACATTTAATACGACGGTTAATCATTAACCATTGCATTAAATATACCTAATATGACGGCAATGATTAACCGTCGTATTCTGTCCTCATTTAAGACCCGATGACTTGCTGCTTTCGGCTTCCATTCTTCCTCCTCCTTCTGCGGTGGCTTGGTTCCGGCTTCCTCTTTCTCTTCTCCGGTTCCCTCTCCACTCCGGCATTCTTCTTCGGTTCCCTCTCCACTCCGTAACTGTCAATTAACTTCACCTCCCTCTCTTCTCCATCACTGGTAAAACTCCCTCTCTTCTCCTTCGCGGCGAAAGAACCCTCTTATCTTCCTTGCCGACAAAGGTCCATTTCTTCTCCGTCGCGGGTAAAGCTGCTCTCATCCGCACTTCAATTGCTAATTTGGGCTACTGCATTTTGCATTTGGGGTTGTCTACAGGTAACAGAAGCTAAATGTCTACTGCATTTTGCATTTGGGTTGCCCTCGTCCGCAATGCCGACTGCATTTCTGGTATTCTGCACTTGTTGTCTTAGTCTGCAAATGCTAATTTGGAACTTGTTCTTGAGCTCTATGAGAAATTATTGAATGTTCAGAAGGTTAGGGTCATTATATTTTTACCGTTCAAGTTGAATTCTTTGAGCTCTGTATTTATTCTGAAATTAATTTTTAATATAAGATTTAATTCTATGATGCATTGTCTTTTCAATTAGCTATAATTCAAATAGCTTAATATGTTTAGCAGGGACTAAATGGTTGAAGGTGAGTATTTTGTGTTCTTGGTATTCATGGGAGAGTAAAAGAGAAAATTAGAAGAAGGGGGATAGTGCTCTTGGTGTGATGGCCGAAATTCCTCATAGAATGAGTGCATAATTTCTAGTTTGGTTTGATATGAGTGGTTGCTAGATAGGTGAGTGTTTTATGGAGGAAAATGTGGAATTTAGTTTTCAAATTCACAGTATTTTGAATAGAGAGAAATTAGGGGAGGTCTAAGGTGCTTTAATGGAGTTTTGTTGGCTAAGGTTGGTGAAAAAGAAACTATGTTCAGCTAGGTACCTACTATGGCTAAAAATATGATGAGACATGAAGAAGAATTGAAGAAGAAAATGAAGAGAAATGCTAGCTAGTTGAAGATTGGGAAAAGTTGGAAAAAATTCTGGTTAGCTAGTTAGAAGAAATAATAAGATTTAACTGGTTTTTTAGCTAGTATTCAAAATATTTTGAATTGGTTTTCAGCTATTAAATAGGAGTATCCTAAGGTCATTTAATGGTGTTTTTTCTAGCCATTACCTTGAAGAAGAACAAGAACCATAAAAGAACTAATTCATGGTATTGAATACCCAAAGTTCTTTGGCTAAGGCAATTACTTGTTTGTTAGAAATTTTCTGCTTTAAACAAGTTATGAAGGGACCGAAATCTTCATAATTGTTTCTAGGTTTTGCACACAAAAAGGAGTGCTTGATTTGCAAAGAAATAAATGATGTTTTGAATATTGTTGAATGGCGAATTGTTGAAAAAAAAATGGCAAATTGTTAGCTATTTATACTTCATTTTTAGCTTATTTGTTTTATAAAGCCAACATATACTTCTCTTAGTATTTAGATTGTGTTGAATGAGTATTTTTATTTGGAAATTTGTTATGTGCAAGTGTGTTTGGAAGAGGACCTAGTTGGATAAGTAGAGGTTTACTTGGAAATTTGTTATAAGCATGATTAGTTGAATTGAATAATTGCACATTTTGAGGTGGCCTAGTGCCTGGAAAATATTCATTTTATAGGCGAAACTCTGTCAAAATTTTTTCAAAATTTTTATAATATCTGGACCAACTAGTTATATACTGTGCATCTCAAAAAGTAAACTTGATCTATCTTGATTAGTTAAATCTTTTATTTTCTCTATTTTGAAAACTCTCAAGGAGTGTATTTATTTATTTTAACTACTACTAAAAATATGTTTATCATTTCCACTAGTAAAAAGGAGAATGAACACTAATCTGATTGGGATTGAATATGTTTTTCATAACGAAACTTGTAGGAAATTTGTTGATCATTTGTATATGAATTTGATATTATTTCCCTTCATTCTTGAATATGTTTATTATAACGAAACTTGTAGATCGACTAAAAATATGGATAAATGAATAAGAAGATGGACCGATCGTGGATTGACTCACAAGACCGTTTAGGTGATGAATACAGTAAAGGTCTGGATGCCTTTGTAGAATTTGCGCTAAGAGACAAACCTAATGGATCCAAAATCTATTGTCCTTGTATGAAGTGCCAGAATAGGTATCATTATGGTACAGTAGATGTCAAACAACATTGCCAAATGTGGGGTTTCATGCGTTGGTACAAAAAGTGGAGTGTTCATAGGGAAATATACTTATCTTCTCACAATACACCTAGCAACATCCCTTCGACTGAAAATGAACATGGGGATGATATGGTTGGGATGCTTCAAGATATTGGTGGCATTAGTGACTTCGATAATGCAACTGAAGAGCCTGATGATTTGAGAGAGATACATGAATTGTTGGGAGAGGCTAATGTAGAATTGTATCCTGGTTGTACTAAATTTTCTTCACTCTCATTCATTATGAGATTGTTACATTTAAAAGTCCTGAATGGGTGGTCAAACAAGTCAGTTGATATGCTACTTGAGCTTCTAACGGATGCTTTTAGTGAGATGGGAGTGAAAATTCCCAAGAATTACTACTAGGCTAGTAAGATAACGAATGTGTTAGGAATGGAGTGCAAAGTCTGGGATGCTTGTCCAAATAATTGCATAATATACAGAGGGGAAAATGAGGCCGCACAACTTTGTGAGGTATGCAATGCTCCGAGGTACAAGAAAAAGGGCAGTACAGTTGCATGCAAGCGTGTTCGATATTTTCCGTTAACTCCGAGATTGAAGCTATTGTTCATGTCTCGCAAAACTGCATCCCTTATGAGGTGGCATCAGGAATGTCGCGTGAAAGATGGAGTCTACAGACACCCAGCTGATTCTAAGGCTTGGAGAAAGTTTGATGAGTTGCATTTGGAATTTGCAAATGACTTCCGTAATGTTAGACTTAGATTGGCTTCGGATGGATTTAGTCCGTTTTCAAATATGCACATACCACATAGTACTTGGCCAGTTGTTTTAATACCATACAATTTACCACCCTGGCTATGCATGAAGCAACCATATTTTATTCTGTCAACTCTCATCGATGGCCCGAAGAGTCCAGGAAACAAAATTGACGTATTTTTACAACCATTGATCGAGGAGTTGAAACAGTTGTGGCTTGACGGTGTGCTTACTTATGATGCTGAGGCAAAAGAGATGTTCCTTCTACGTGCAGCTATTATGTGGACCATAAGTGATTTTTCAGCGTATGGTAATCCCTCTGGCTATAGTGTTCATAACCAGCGAGCTTGTCCGATATGCGGTATCAACTGTTTATCTTACCGTTTGCCTAATGGTGGTAAATATTGCTTCTTATATCATCGTAGATTTCTTCAACCAACACACAAGCTCTGTAGGGACAAAGTTTCTTTCTATGGTGGAATGGAATTACGACAAGCACCAAAAAGGAGTAGGGGGACAGAAATTTTAACACATCTTCAGGGTTGTTTAAGAGAGTATGCAGTAGATGATATGAGAATTAGAATGCAGACTGACTACGAACGGAATTTTGGCATAAATTCTTATAATTGGAAGAAGAAGAGTATTTTTTTGGAGTTGCCATATTGGGAGAGTAATTTGATGAGGCAAAACTTAGACCCGATGCATATTGAGAAAAATTTTGCGGATAATCTGTTGTTTACAATACTGGGTGACAGTACTTCTTCAAAAGATAACTTCAAAGCTCGTCAAGACCTGTAGGCAATGAATATTAGAAATTTTTTACATCCAATTTTAAAACCGTCTGGAACTGGATACAGTTTGCCACCAGCTCCTTATACAATGAGTCGGTCGGAAGTTGAAGTTTTTTTTACAGTATTGAAGGAATTGAGAGTCCCCGATGGCTATTGTTCTAATATTTCTCGATGGGTAAACATGAGGAGAAAAACTTTAGGAGGCTTGAAGAGTCATGATTCCCACATTTTACTCCAGCAATTAATCCCGTTAGCAGCCCGCACAACTTTGCCCAAGAATGTAGTGCAACTTTTGATTGAGATTGCTTCATGTTTTAGGCAGTTGTGTTCTAAAGTCAACAAAGAGAGGCATCTCGAGTATCTACAAGATCGTTTCGCAGTTACACTTTGTCTTCTTGAAAAGACATTCATCCCTAGTTTTTTTGATATAATGGAACATTTACCAATACATTTGGCCGATGATGCATTATTAGCTGGTCCAATTCAATGTCGATGGATGTTTTCAGTTGAAAGATACTTGAAAACTCTCAAGTGTTACGTGCGCAATCGTGCTAGACCTGAAGGTTCGATAGCCAGTGGATATTTAATGGAAGAATGTATGACATTCGTGTCAAGATATTTAGATGATGTTGAGAGAAAAGAGAATAGGCCTCCATGATATGTTGATGATGACAACCCAATGGGTAAACTAGTTGGAAAAGGGATTGATGTAATATTTGATCGTTTAACATTGATGCAAGCACATCGGTGGGTTTTAGCTAACTCTGACATCCTTAAACCTTATAGAGAGTCAGTTTTCGTTTCAACCCATTGTCCTTCATTTTTTATGCTTCTTTCATTATAACTTCTAAAATTTGACGTGTGTTCTACTTGCAGTCTTCACATGTCTGTCATAAATAGAGAGCATCCAAGATCTCGGTTACATGACAGACAACGTATTCATTCTCAAACGTTTTACAGTTGGCTCAGTCATTATGTAAGTAAAAACAAACACAATATAGAAAGTTTTTCTCGACAACAATTAGTTGTTATAATAATTATATTTATTATAGGTTGATGAGAATGAAGAATGCCCTGATATTCCTACTGAAGTTAAAAAGCTTGCAAATGGTCCTTTCAATCAAGGGTTGCGCTACAATGCATGCAACGTGAATGGCTTCCAATTTCGTATAATAACATATGAGGCTAACAAGTCAACCCAAAATTCTGGCGTCATGTGTAAAGCTGATACTACGAGTTATTCCAGTCCAAAAGATATGAATCCTGTAGCAGCTGGTGTCAACTACTATGGAGTGCTTAATGATATTATAAGGATTCGATATAGTAGTGAACTAAAATTTCTGTTATTCAAATGTGATTGGGTTGATGTTCATCGAGGTGTTAGAGTTGACGAACTAAATTTTACTTTGGTGAATTTGGACCGTTTGTTGTATCGGGAAAATAAAGAGATGGATGAGCCATTCATACTAGCAAACCAAGCTGAACAAGTTTGGTTTTCTCGCTGTCCTAAAGAAAGAGATTGGCATGTGGTAATGCCAATGATGAGAAGGGATAATTATGATGTGTATTCAAGGGACCATGATCTAGAAACTTTTCCTATGCAGCAGTTAGATTCTCGTCCAGTTTCGCGCAAAGTAGATGCCGTATGGGTTAGAGATGGAATTTCTGGGGAGGAAGTAGATTTAGAGGGAAGAAGAATACACCCTGCAATTGAATGTACTTAAATCACTTAATTATGTACTAAATGTGCTGCAGTTGTTAAAATCTTTTACTCAATGTTAAATCTTTTTATTTTGCAGATGGTAAACAAGCGTGCCCGATGGGGATCGATGCAGGATGCAATAGCTGCCGCAAGATCAGGCGCTAGTACCTCATGGTGTATAGAAACACCAGCTCCAGCACTCGAGGTCGGACAGGGATCACATGCAAATGTTCGCACAGGTTCCACGGATCAGGAATCTAATCATGCCACATGTATACCCACTTCTGATGTAGGTCCCAATGGCACAGGACCTTCTTCCGCAGACCTTAGTACCTCAGGTGTGCTAAGTTTATATGAAGTAAATATTACGATATGTCTGTTGGTATTACGATATGTCTGTTGATATTTTAATTAATAAGTCTGTTGATATTTTGTAGATTCCACAGCGAAGAGTTCTCGCGGGGGTGGAAAGTTACCTTCTGGATGGGGTGAGCCAGAGTTTTGAAAGTACAATGTTGGTGTTAACCAACACGGAGGGCTTATTGGGTTAGACGCATCTCGTTATAGTTCAGTGGTGGGCTGTTTTGCACACATGAGCAATAGGTTCCTTCTGAATTACAGGGATTGGCATTCCATACCTCAAAGCTTCAAGAACGAAGTTTGGCAAGAAATACAGGTAACTAATTTTATTCTAACATAGGCAATAGTGTTTTCTTCAAAAATTAACATTTTCTTATACAAAAATTAAAATTTGTACAAGGACAACACCATGATGCCACCAGAAGGACATAGTGTCACAATGAAGATGATATGCGCAGCATGAAAGGATTTTAAGTCGAAGTTAAAATAAAAATACTACGTTCCTTTCCAGCTCAATACAGAGCCTATTGTTTGTCAAGATAAACGGGTTGACGAAAATCAATGGAGGATGTTAGTTGATTACTGGCGTTTGGAGAATACATAGGTCGTACCATAGAAGTTGACTACTTTTATGTCTCAGAACTTGTTTAAATTTTTTTATATGTTAACTATTATAATTAATCACAGATGGAGGCTAAGCGGAATAGACAAAATCGATCACATTTGGCATATCCACTGGTCACAGGAAGAATGCCATATTCTGTTATACATGATCAGGTATTTAGTTTATGTTATATACTATTCAGATGAAATTTATCTACTTTGCTTGAAATTTTTTACACGTCTTTACAGATGACCTCACAAGGCCAACCGACATCACAATATGATATGTTCCTTGCGACACGAAGGTGGAACGGTCGGCAGGCTGATGGTTTGACTGCAGAGATGATTGTAAGTTATATTCAAATGCTAATTTTTCTGAGTTATTAAAATATGATAACGACATTATATTAACCTAATATAAATTTGATATAATATTTCTTAATTTTGTAGGATCGATTGGAGACAGAGTGGCAGGCATTGCCTGAGTTTAGACGCACAGAGGAAGCAAAGGATCATATATTTCGGCGATTGTTCGGTCCAGAAACAAGAGGTCGTGTTAGGTGTAAAGGAAAGGGTCCAACACCAACGTCAGTTGGTCAATCATCAAGTTCTGCAACAAATGTTGAGGAGGTCGTCAGGATTGAGGTTGAGGCACGTATGCAGAGCATGCGAGATACTATGCAGGCTGAGATGCGAGCTGAGATGCAGCATGAGCAAGAGGCTTATGAGTCACGTATAGCTGCGCTTCAAGCTACCATGGAAGCATTAGCGCGCAGATTGGATGCAGGCGCATTTGATGTACTACCTATACCTCCATCTAGTGCTTCTACGGCATCTCCTGGTGTTAGTTCCACTTCTCTGCCTGTTAGATCGAGTGATCCTGGCCAACCTATCCGTCATGATAACTGACAGTTTCATTTCCTACTAATTTGAATTTGTACTACAGTTTCTGTATACTGAGGATATACTTGTTTGTATTTGTCTACTAAGGATATTGCTTTTGAGTTTAGAAATGAGGAGATTGTGTTTTGTTATATTTGGTGTTGAATTCGTTGATTTTATTACATTTAGCTTTAAATTGTATGTGTACAGGATTCCATCCAAATAAAAAATGATTTACAAACCAAATTAGCCATAATACGATGGCTTCAACCGTCGTTTTTGCTTAGGGGCAATCAAATACGACGGCCACGGACCGTCGTATTTGACAGACCAAAGAAGACGGCCACACCTGGCCGTCGTAATTTATCCTACCAAATTTAGCCGTCGTATTTGACTAAAACAAAGTACCAAAAGCGACGGTTTTTCAAAACCGTCGTAAAAAATGACCACGGAAAGCAAAAGCGATGAGACCAAATACGACGGCTGTAAAACCGTCGTATTAGCCTAATACGACAGTTTTGTAGCCGTTGTCGAGCAAAAATGATGAGATCAAATACAATAGCTGTAAAACCGTCGTTTAGTCGTCGTATTTGGCTAATACAACGGCTGGACCATCAAATACGACGGCTGTTTGTTTAGCCGTCATATTTGTTATATAATTTAGTAGTATGTTATTTGCATAAGAACTTTTAGCTTTCTTGAACCTAAAAACCAGAAGAAATAAGTTGTATGAAGGGAAATGAAGTGGACTAAGGGTTATATAAGTGCTATGAATCAAGAAGCACAAGTAGGTGAACTTGTTTTGTGAAAATGGACTAAAAACCAGAAAACTACTGGGGCTATTTTTGCACAGTAACGAGTCACTGGGACCAGAGCTCTAAAAAGGACCGACTTAGACTTTAAAGTTAAGAGTCTTGCAGTCATTATGGTATACCATACAGACAAATCAGAGTTGTGGATTGAGAGTTATGTCCAAAACAAAATCATGTGTCAAAACAGCAAAATTTCATAAATTTGCTTGGAACATGGACGAATTTAACGATGATTAATTGTGTGATTTAGGATGAAAAAATTGAGGAAATTATTGATGAAAATGACGTGAACAAAAGTTGAGCATTTTCCTTAACCATTGGCTAACCGTCGGCTAGACGTCGATTTGACGTCAGCTATTGTCGGGCACGTTGGCTAGCCATCGGCCAACCATGGCTATTTTTTGGCAAAAAATGAATTGGCTCAAAAATGATGTTTGGTGTAGTTTTAGCAATAAACGGCCAACAGAACGTCAAAAACGGAAGAAACGGTGATTAAATGGCTGTGAACGAAAAGGGCTACTTAAGATATAAGATGAGTCCCTTGGATTTCTAAAACTCTTTCTAAAGCTAGTGTGCTTTGTTTTTACATCAAATGCTATGTTATATATACCATTTTGGAAATCCCTGAATATATTTAAGGTTTATCTAAGCAAGATTTGTTTTTATGCTATTTCGGGCTTGAATGAATTTCATGATTAGCTTGGAAACCTTAACAGATGATTAAAGTATGATTTTGTGAATTTAGTCCTTTTTGGATTAAATGCATGGGATTTTTGAAAAAAATGGTAATTTTTAGAATTGGGAATTTATAAATTGACCAAAATGCCCTTATTAGAATATTTTATGGAAATGTGTTTGGAAACTTTGAATATAATCGTCTTTTCATATTAGAATTCTAGATTTTTTGAAATGAGTTCCTTTTAAAATCGGTATTTCAAAAATGATTCAAATGTACCTATTGGAATGTTTTATGAAAACTTTGGAAATCGAGTATTCGGTAAATGACCGAAATATCCTTTTTAGAACTCTTGTGAATATTTTTCAAATCAGGTAAGTGTAAAATGACCTGAGTTTCCTTGGAAAGTCTTTTGGAATACTGACCCAAATGCCTTTGGAAAATGACTATTGTGATCGAGTACAGGAAAAATGACCCGGATACTCTTGGAAACATATTTTGATGTGTGAACAGAACTTTTTATCCTGTTTCAACTTAATTTTGGAAAATAATCTCTCGTGATAAGCTTGACTTTTGAAAAATGACTTTTGATTCCTAAAATTATTTTATTGGCCTGATATGCCTATGCAATGAATTGATTGGCTCTGCAGAGCCTATGTGAATGATAATCTGACTTGCTAATTAGTGGGATCAAATTTTAGAAAATTTGATTTTGCCCCAAAAATGTTTTGATTTGAAAATCCTACAGGATCAGATAACCCTCTAGCTTGATAAATTAGATGGGGTTGGTATTCTTAA
The DNA here is from genome assembly GCA_026120185.1 of Voacanga thouarsii. Classification (NCBI taxonomy): domain Eukaryota; kingdom Viridiplantae; phylum Streptophyta; class Magnoliopsida; order Gentianales; family Apocynaceae; genus Voacanga; species Voacanga thouarsii. The sequence continues at coordinate 113,186 of JANUWF010001142.1, forward strand.
CATTGAGTACTCAACAAGGATTTTGATCTTTGTACTAGCCTACGTTAGAGTTAGATGGCCCTAGAAACCTAACCTAGTTCTAAGGATTGTCTTGCTCCAAACGAGGTGATAGAATATTGAGATGAGTTATCTTGGATAGCCTTTTAGTACCTGGAAATTGCTGCGTCTGTGGGCACTTCTTGATTTTGAGTCATTCATTGGATTCTGAGCGTGGATACTCGGTGTGTTTAACTTCTTGCCTCCTCGATAGTAATTGACGTAAGGATTAAGACCCCTGGGTTTTGGTGGCAAGTGAAAGATTGTGTGTTGCAGTAGACTAGGTATGCTATGGTATACCTGAGTAGCAGTACGCTGTGGTGTATATATTCTGGTGATGCACAATTGAGTACTAGAGGCTACGGTCTGAGTACAATAATACGTGGTGCCGAAGGTGAGGACTGCAGGACTTGCATACAGGCCGACCTTCTATTGGAGAAGTGCCTATAATTTAAAAATTGGGATAATAATTTGAAATATGAAATAAAGTTTTTCAAAAATGATTGAGTCTAGGTAAACTCTTCTCTAAAGAGTTTTGGAATTGTTTCTAGTAAACAAATGATATGCTATTTCATACAAGTTTTATGTACCATATTCTTTCGTAAAACACTAGCACACATGGGACTTACTAAGTGATAGGTCACTCACACGTGTCTTTTAATTTACCTTTTTTAGGATCCAAAGCTGAGCAGAGCTACGGATAGAAGGACAATACCACAGAGTTGGCAGTTTAGGTCTGGACAGCTTTCCTTTTGATCATGTACTGTATTCTGTTATAGATAGAGATAACATATATGAAATCCTCTAATATATGTATATGTGTGGCCATCAATATGGGATATTATTAAGTCTAGACCTTATATATGTATTAACTTTGTTATTTTCGTTAAAAAGACCCCTTATCCGGTAAACCGGACGGGGTGATACCCAGTGTTGATATGCTTCCACTGTTGTCTTTAGTAGTGGTGTTACAATTGATATCAGTGCTTAGTTTTATAGAATGGAGGTATCGTCATATGAATTGAAAGAATATTTTTATTGCGTAGGAATGGCAGAAAGGAACGGTAAGGGCAAGCACCTAATGGACGAGCGCAGTGATAAAGGAAAGAAAGAGATAGGTGAAAGCTCGGGTGTGAAGAAATCAAGAAGGATCAGGAAGATCTTCCGATCTGGTATGCTGGGATATTTTCTTGTGACAAGACTTGGACTTGGCTGCCGTCATGCACCCCGTCTCTCCAGGAGTAGGTTTGACCCAGCAGTACTCGTTATTACTCCATTAACGTAAAACCGTAGTACGGATGAGGAATCTACTCCCGAGGGGACACCATCACTACATGAGAAGGAGGGTGGCGATTCTGATGAGATTGATGATGGTGATAAGCCGCACCATTAGGACGATGAAGATGATAAGGTGGATAGTATCCTTGATAGTACAGTATTATCTGAAGATGATGAGGAGGTGTTTGGTGGGGCTGTAATTGGGGTACTTGAGGAGGAGATACTGGATTAGAGGTTGTTGATTCGGGAGAGGACCAGAAAGTACATGAGGTGGAGGTACTTGTAGTTGAAGAGCCTGGGGAGGATTTAGAGATAGACCCAGAGCTATTGGTTTGGTTGCAGCCACATGTGGACGGAGATGAGGAGGTTGATACAACAGAGTCTTATACAATCTCGACTAATTCAACACCTCCTGTATCAGACAGTGAGAACAATGAGTAGGAAGATGAGATGGAGATATATATATAGTATAATATGTATAGTTCGACCGGTATATATGAATGTGTGCTTGGCACACGAATTTTGTACTAACTTTGTGATAAATGAGAATGAATATGTGTTATGTTTTGTTAATTGCATGGTACCTATTTTATGACTACTTTTGAGCTATGTTACATTTGTTATACTAGTAAAATCTTACGAACTGTACAGAAGCCTTCTAAATGGACCTCCGGACGATCATCATGAGTTACTCGAAATAACCCTGTGCCAACGGTGGAGGAACCTAGGTGGAAGGTCCCTACCTCCCAACATTGGACCACCTTATGTTTTAAACCTTCGAAAAGATAGCTGACATGATCCAACAACTGACTGAGAATGCTAGGGTAAATAAGGGCATGAGTAGGGAAAGTCAGCAAAGTGATATCTAATCGGATTGAGTCCTTGAGTGCTTTTTAAAATTTCACCCTCCGCAATTTCAAGGGCAACCTGATTCAGAATAGGAGGCAGAGAATTGGATTGAATGGATGGAAAAGATTTTTCCAACCCTGAATTATTCGGAGCAAAGGAAGGTACAACTTGAAAGGATCTACCCAAGATTGGTGGGCTAAGAAGATGAATCAACGAGAATGGGAGTGGACAGATTTTAAGGCCAGTTTTAAGAAGGAATTTATTCCCATTTGGTAGTAGAAAGAAAAAAGGATGAATTCTAAGCTGTTCGTCAAGGAGGCCGTACGATAGGGCAATATGCTGCTGAATTTACTAAACTATCAAAATATTACCTACTCTTAGTCTATTCAGATATGGATAGGGTTAGACATTTTGTGAAGGGCTTACGGCCAGAGCTGAAAAGAGTATTAGCAAGTATGGCTCCCACCAGTTATAACGCTATAGTAGAAATGGCTTTTAGAACAGAAATGGTTGATATTAAACAGGCAGGTGACAGGAACCGAGGCAGATTTTGGGGTATAACTCAAAAGAGACCTAAAGGGTCCCAATAGCAGAAGAAAGGAAAGATGCAAAAGAGGGGAGGCCTGACTGGACTGATAGGAGGACCGTCCTCCTTTAAATGCTTCAATTATGGGGAAATGAGGCATAAGATTTAAAATTGCCCTCACCCAAGAAGGATAGGAGGATGGAGCCTACCTGGAGGTAATTGTTAAGGATAGAGGTCAGGATTTGAAAAAGGAAACCCAGGACAGGCTTCTACCACCATGACTGGACCCTTTAAACCACAAGTAAACACTCGGCTGGTGAGCTTAAAAAGACAGATAATCAGATTGCAGTGGTGGAAGGTATGCTCCTTATTTTTTATTTTTTATTTTTATCATACTACTAAAGTATTAGTAGATCCCAGTTCTACGCATTCCTTTGTTGCCAATTCATTTCTTGATTCTATAAAGATAAAATGGGAATAAACTTCATATTAAATGATTATTAGTACCCTATTGGAAAAGCAAATGAATAGTTAGAAAATACATTAGAACTGTAAGATCTTGGTAGGAGATGAAGTATTAGAAGGAGATTTGATAAGTTTGCCCATAAAGGATTATGATGTTGTCTTAGGCATAGATGGACTATCTCAGCATCATGCTCAAGTTGGTTGTAGACATAAAGTAGTACGTTTCCATCGGCTTGAAAAACCTATATTGGAATCTGTAGATGAGGCTGGAAGGAAAAGTAATGCTTTTATTTCAGGGCTCAAGGCCCGAAAGATAATTATAAAAGGGTACACATATACTTGGCTTATATAATTAATAAGCCAGGAGAGATTAAGAAGCCTGAAGATGTGCCTATTGTAAATGAATATTTAGATATTTTTCTACCGGAATTGAAGAAGTTACTGCTGGAGAGAGAAGTAGAGTTTTTCATTGACTTTGTGCCATCGGCAAAACCCGTTTCAATGACTCCTTATAGAATGTCACCTACAAAATTACAAGAGCTCAAGAAACAACTACAGGAGTTAATGGAGCAAGGGTTTATCTGACCAAGTACTTCATCGTGGGGAGTACTTGTATTGTTTGTCAAGAAGAAAGATGGGTCATTATGAATGTGTATAGATTATCAAGGGTTAAATGCAGTGACAGTAAAGAATAAGTATCTATTGCCTCTGGTTGATGAGCTATTTAACCAGTTTTAAGGGGCTAGATGTTTTTCGAAATTAGACTTGAGGTAAAGATATTACCAAGTTCACATTTGGGAAAAAGATATACTGAAAATGACATTTAACACTTGATGTGGGCATTTTAAGTTTGTGGCGATACCCTTTGGTGTTACTAATGCCTCTGGAATTTTTATAGACTTGGTGCATCGAACATTTTGACCATAAGTAGATAATTTTGTGGCTATATTCATAGTTGACATTCTGGTATACTCTAAAAATCCCTAAGAACACGAACAACACCTTCAAAAAGTCTTAGGGAAGTTAAGAGATACTAAATTATATGTGGAATTCAGTAAGTGTGAGTTTTGGTTGCAAGAAGTAGCATTCTTAGGATATGGGATATCTAACAACAAGATCATAGTAGATCCTACAAAAGTTAAAATGGCGCCAAATTGGAAACGTCTCAATACTCCGATCGAAATCTGAAGTTCCCTGAGACTGGTAAGATAATATCAAAGATTTATTGAGAGAACTTTCTAAGATAGTTTCACCTTTGACTCTACCCGCTCAAAAGGAAGTTCCTTGTGATAGAATCAAGAAGCGATAGCGAAATTTCCAAGAGTTGGGAGAAGGATTAAATTCTGCTCCTATTGTAATATTGCCAGTGATGGAATCATTTACCGAGATTGGCATTGTATCTTGAAACAGTATGCAATAAGACAAGATTTTTTAATGAAGACACCTTGAAGTAAGTATACTATCCATTTAGGAGCCGTAAAGATGTATCAGGACTTAAAACGACATTATTAGTGGATTGGTATGAAGAAGGATATCTCAGATTTTGTAGCTCGATGTTTAACTTATCAGCAAGTGAAGCTAATCAATAATGACCTAAAGAGTACTGCCGATGTTACCCAACTCTACCATGGAAATGGAGTGAAATTACTATGGATTTCATTACAGGATTGCCCATGGCAATAGGACAGGAAGATACTCTATGGGTGATAGTGGATCGATTGACTATGTCCGCCTATTTTATCCTTATCAATCAACGAGATTCTCTACAGAAATTAAATAAAATCTACATGGAAAATGTAATCAGACTTCGTGGAGTACCCCCTAGTATTGTGTTGGACCAAGACTCTAGATTTACTTCAAAGTTTTCGACTAAGTTGCAACAGAAATATGGGACAACCTTAAAGTTCAGTACAGCAGCGCACCCATAAACGAATGGACAAACTAAATGAATAAATAGGATTTTAAAAGATATGTTGCGAGCTTGCGCTCTAGGTTTTGGAACCCAGTGAATTGATAATTTAGCATATGCAAAATTTACCTATAGCAATAGTTATCAATCAACTATTGGAATAGCCCTGTTTGAAGCTTTATATGGAAGAAAATGTTAGTTCCCATTATATTGGGAAAGTTTAGGAGGGAGAATGGGTGAACAAGATGCTTTTGATCTTGAAAAGGTCTAATAGGCTATAAAGACGATCAAAACCAAGTTAGAAGTAGTATATAATAGATAGAAAAGTTATGCAGATTGACGTGGAAGAGATTTGGAATTTACTAAAGGGGATCAAGTACTCCTGAAGTTGGCTCCACAACGACAATTGGCAATCAAAGAATAAGAAAAGATGCCAGACCATACCCTATTGTCACGAGGATTGGGAAAATAGCCTATTGATTAGAGTTATCAGTAGAACTTCAAGTTATTCACAGCGTGTTTTATATATCCCGACTTCGAAAGTATGTGGTTGATCCTGCCCACATTTTGAATAAAGAACCCATTGAATTGACTCTAAGCTTGAAGAATGAGGAAAAGCCTATTAAGATCTTGAAGTATGCTGTAAAGGAATTGTGGAATGAGAAAATCCACTTTGTACAAGTATCGGGGAATCATCATCATGTGTAAGATGTAACATGGGAAAAACGAAAGTGAGGTTGTTGAAAAAGTATCCAGATTTATTCCAAGTGTAAGCCAATTTCGAAGATGAAATATTTTGTAAGGAGGGAAGGATGTAACATCCCACCTTTTTACTTTTGACTAGCTATTATTGGTAATTGGATAAGAATTTGTATCGATGTCTAGAACAAAAGTTGATTTGTGTAATGAGGCGAATATTTTTGTGGAATAAAATTTTATCGGGACCTAGATATAAGGATTGGATTTGTTCTACCCTTACACTAATTTTTTGAAAGGCTATTATTATTAGCAAAATAAGAATTTTAGGGTACTCTGAAAAAAGAACTTGATTAGTGCAATAAGAAGCACGTTTTGGTGTGAATTATGCTACTCGGGGTATCGGGGGCATTTTTGTCATTTTGACTGTGCTTACGACTTTGACCGCAAATTTGACCAAGTAGAAAAGGAATTGAAGAATTGTGTTACCAATGGATTCAATGGAATTTTTGGAGGTTATTGGTGAAATAAAATATTTTCTCGTTGTGGACCCAATTTTGGTCCTGTCTGAAGAAAATAGGAAAATACAGTTCAAAATGGGACGTGTGACTTCTTGTGATTGGTGGCCAAGGAAAAATGTTAAATAATAAGAGAATGCATGAAATATTCATGCATCCAAGACTTCTTAAATATGCTTTGCAAAATAATTAAGGAAAATACGAAAAAGAACGAGATTGCAACACCTGTAAAGTAGCCACCATTTATTTAATTGAGCAAAATCCTATTGGTCATTACTTTGACCAAGAATGGTAGTGTATTTAGGGAAGAAACCGGCCAAGACCATAAAAGAAGAAGGAAGGAAGAAATAAGTAAGGAAAGGAAAGGAAAAATCAAGAAAAAAATAGAAAACGTGTGTATTTCTTGGTGTGTTCTTGGTGTGCTTGGAGCAAGATCAAGCCAAAACATCCTATACACAAGGTAAAGTCCTATACTTCAAGAATTAAAGTTGTAGATTTCATTACAGTGATCATTTTGGTATGAATTATAACATGAAAACATGAGATTTGTGATGATTAAAATGATTATTGTGTACTATATGAGACTTTATGTGTACAAGTGTGTGTACCGGTTGGATGAACGATTCATAGGCAATATTTTGTATGCTGAATAAGGGTATTTGAATGGTGATTTAAAGGGGGTCCATGATTGAGACGAAAGATGGTAGAGTTGGGATAAAAACGGGGTTAAACGTTAAAGAAAATGGATTATGATTGTTTTTAAACGTTTAATCATAATCTCTACCATTGCATACAATGGTAGAGATGATGATTAAATGGCCATGAATGAAAAGGGTTACTTAGGATATGAGGTGAGTCCCTTGGATTTCTAAAAATCTTTCTAAAGCTAGTGTGGTTTGTTTTTCCATCAAATGCGATGTTATATATACCGTTTTAGAAATTCCTGAATATGTTTAAGGTTTATCTGAGAAAGATTTGTTTTTATGCTATTTTGGGCTTGAATGAATTTCATGAATAGCTTGGAAACCTTAATGGATGATTAAACTGTGGTTTTGTGAATTTAGTCCTTTTTGGATTAAATGTATGGGATTTTCGAAAAACAGTAATTTTTAGAATCGGGTATCTGTAAATTGACCAAAATGCCTTTATTGGATTATTTTATAGAAATGTATTTAGAAACTTTTAAAAATATAATCTACTTTTTGGATTAGAATTCTAGATTTCTTGAAATGAGTTCCTTTTGGAATCGGATAATTGAAAAATGATCCAAATATCCCTATTGGGATGTTTTATAAAAACCTTTGGAACTCGAGTATTTAGTAAATAACTGAAATATCCTTATTGGAACTTTTGTGAATATTTTACAAATCAAGTAAGGGTAAAATGATTTGAATACCCTTGAAAAGTCTTTTGGAATTGAGCATGGGTAAACTGACCCGAATGCCCTTGGAAAATAACTATTGTGATCGAGTATTGGAAAAATGACCCGGATACTCTTGGAAACATGTTTGGATGTGTAAATAAAACTTTTTATCATGTTTCAACATAATTTTAGAAAATAATCTCTCATGATAAGATTGATTTTTGGAAAACGACTGTTGATCCCTGAAATTATTTTATTGGTGGGCTGTGCCTATGGAATGAATTGATTAGCTCTGCAGAGCCTATGTGAACAATGATCTGACTTGCGAGTCACTGGGATCAAATTTTGGAAATATGATTTTGTCCCAAAAATATTTTGATTTGAAAATCCAGCGGGATCAAATAACCCTTTAGCTTGATTAGTTAAACGGGGTTGGTATTGTTAACATTGAGTATTCAGCAAGGACTTTAATCTTTGTACTAGCTTATGTTATAGTTAGATAGCCCTAGCAACTTGGCCTAGTTCTAGGGATTTTCTTACACCAAACGAGGTGGCAGGACATTGAGATGAGTCGTCCTAGCTAGCCGTTTAACACCTGGCAATTGTCGCATATGTGGGCGTTTCTTGATTTTGAGTCATTTGCTGGATACTAGGCAGGGACACTCAGTGCGTTTGACTGCTTGCCGCCTCGATGGTAATTAACATCAGGATTGGGACCCTTGGCTTATGGTGGCAAGTAAAAGATTGTGTGCTGTGGTGTACTTATTCCGGCAATGCATGATTGAGTACTAGAGGCTATGGTCTCAGTACAATTATATGTGGTGTCGAAGGTAAGGACTGCGGGACTTGCATACAGGCCAACCATCTGTTAGAAAAGTGTTTGTGATTTAAAAACTGGGACAATGATTTGAAATTTGAAATATAGTTTTCTAAAAATGATTGAGTTCTAGATAAACTCTTCTTGAAAGAGTTTTGGAATTGTTTCCAGTGAACAAATGATATGTTATTCCACAAAAGTTTTATGTACCCTATTCTTTCATAAAGCACTAACACACACGAAACTCACTGGGCGATTGGTCACTCACACATATCATTTAAATTACATTTTTTAGGATCTAAAGCTAAGTGGACCTACGGATAGAAGGACGATATCACAGAGTCAGCATTCTAGGTTTGGACAGCTTTCCTTTTGATTATGTACTGTATTATGTTATAGATAGAGATGGCATATATGAAATCCTCTAATATATGTATATGTGTGCCCATCAGTGTGGGATATTGTTGAGTCTGGACCTTATATATGTATTTACTTTGTTGTTTCTGTTATAAAGACCCCTTATCTGGGAAACTGGACGAGGCAACACCCGGTGTTGATGTCCTTCTGCTGTTATCTTTAGTAGGGGGTGTTATGAGGAAACATATGTAAGTTTCATAAGTTAATAATGGTCATTAGTATTATTTATTTCATACTACTATATCCATTTTATTTAACTCAAGTGAAGGCAGCTTTATTGCTTCCATTTTTTCCATCCAAAGTGGAAGAATTTGACGTGCCTATTTATTGCTTTCTATCTGTATAGCCATTTTTTGAGAGTTTGGGAGAAGGGAATGGTTGGAGGGGGGAGGGGGAGCTTGGTTAAAATGTGTTTGTTATGCATGAACTATAAAAGGGGTGCTTGGTGGGTGCATTGTAGACCAAGTCAAAGAAACTTTTCTAATTGGATAGATGGTGAAATATTCTAATGATGGTGTTACTTTTTAACTTTTTATGTTACAACCAGATAATACTAATTCTGATGGATGTTCTTTGTTTTAAGCTTCACAATCACTAATATAGTTGAGACTTTCATGGTGTTTATTCCAAACTTCTTATCCATTTTATATTTTTATATTTCTGCATTTGTTTATGTGTTAGCGCCACTACCAAGAAGAATTGAAGAAAGAGATAGCATCACTTTCTAGCCAGAGACTTGAAAGGGAGTAGTCTCCACCAATAAACAAGGTTGATATTTGGTTGCGAGTTGTAGGCCAACCTAAGAAAGGGAATGCAGTTTATGGCATAGGATCCCTAAGCTCTAGTTGTCTATAGAAATCTACTTCACATAAGTCATCATCTTCTTCATCCATTTCATCGACACATCCATCACAATATGTGGAGACAATTGACTTTTAAAATATTATAAATGAGCTGGTGCAAAAGGCTATTGATACATAGATTGAAGATATGTTGAAAACAAATGAGCGGTTGACAGCGGAGGTTTCTTTGCTAACACAAAAGGTTAAGGACCTAAGTGGATCAAATCCACCAAAGAATTAATATTCCTTCACTGTGTTCCTTAATTGTATTCCTTGTTGTTAAACCATGGACCTGCACTTTATCTCACTTTCATATTATGATAAACTTTTGTGTTTAATCAAAGATGATGTTTGGTTAGGATTTGTGGTGTTTTATGAGGGAATTATATTTGCTTTGAATTTGTGGAAGGATGATGTTTATGTTGGATTTGTGAATTTGTGGAAAGATGATGTTTTGTGAATTTGTGGAATGATGATGTTTATGTTGGATTTGTGAATTTGTAGAAGGATGATGTTTATGCTGGATTTGTAGATGTGTTTTGGCTTTATTATTTTATGAATTTGTCAAATGCAGGTGTTTGGTTATTTGTTTAGCTGTACCAGAATTCAGCCAAATCAAAGAAAAAATTATCAACTGAAAAATTAGTTGGAAATTAAATATAATTCGGTTGGTATTTCAGTTGGTAATTGAAAATAATTCGGTTGGTAATATATTAAATAACTGTTAGTAATTTTCAAACCAACTAGCTACCAACAAACAACTTAGTTGGTAATTTACGAACCAAAAATTACCAACAGATTTTAAATTAGTAAAACAGTTGGAAAATTACTAACTGAATATTTGGTTGGTAAACAAAGAAAACTACCAACGGAAACAAAAGAATTAGCAATTGAACAAATCAGTTAGTAATTTACCAATAAAAAATTACCAATAGATTTTAAATAATTAAAGTAGCTGGAAAATTACCAACTAAATGTTCAGTTGGTAAATAAATAAAACTACCAACCAGAAAAAAATAATTACCAACCGAAAGTCAGTTAGTAATTACCTATACATATAAGTCAGTTAGTAGCAACATGTCTCAGTTAGTATATTAGTAAATTGCAGTCTTATATTAAATACAAATTTACCAACCAAAAATTATAAATTTACAACCTACATTTTCGGTTGATAATTACCAACCGCAACAATTAGTTGGTAACATAAATTTTTGTTGGTAATTACAACCGAAATAGTCAATTCAAATACCAAACTTAATGCCAAACTTAATGCCAAATTTCCAATCGAAGATTTTACATTACCAACTGAATTGCGGTTGGTAATTACCAACCTACTCCAAAAAATTCGGTTGGAAAATTTACAAGCTAAGATTTTTGCATGTAACGCCATTCGATTGGTAAATAATGATTACCAACCAAATTTAGCTAATTACCAACCGATTTTGTCAGTTGGTAAATCACTTTTTTCTAGTAGTTAAGATATCTGCTAAGTTTAGCACGGATCAGTGTAAAAACCAATCATACCCTTTAGACATGTATTGGCATTATCTTTCAAACAATGTCCTAAGATACATGAAGAGAAGGAAGGAATAAGCAGGATTCCCTATGCTGCAGCAATAGGAAGACTCATGTATGCCATGTTTTGTACAAGACCATATATCTACTTTATTGTAGGCATGGTTAGCAAATATCAGTCAAACTTAGGGGAAGAACATTAGCAAGTTGTAAAACATATACTCAAGTACCCGAAGGAAAAAAGGGATTATATGCTTGTCTACAAAGCTGGTGAATTGATTCCTAGGCGGATAAAGATAAAAGAAAATCTACTAGTGAATACATTTTCATTTTGTCTGGAGGGGCTATTTTATGGAGGAGTATTAAACAATCTTGTATTGATATTCCACCATGGAAGTTGAGTATGTGGTAGCTTCAAAAGATGTGATTTGGATATGGAAGTTAATCACAGAACTTAAAGTTATGTCACAAATAAACTAGCCTTTTACCATATATTGTGAAAATTCTATAGCTATGTCACACTGCAAGAAACCAAGAAAATATAGGAAGGGCAAGCACAATGAGAGGAAGTATCACTTGATCCAGGAGTTCATTCAAAAACGGAAGACAGTTGTTGACCAGATTTCCTCTGCAAACAATCTGGCGAACCTGTATACTAAGCCTTTGATGGAGAAGGTGTTCTACAAACACTTGGACGTTATAGGAGTAGGCATGTATAGACTCTCATAGTCTATTTAGTGTAAGTAGGAGATTGTTGGAATGTATGTCTAAAATGTACTATGTATTTCTGTATTTTAGAAATTACTAAATTACTTCATTTATTAATGGTTGTTTATTTACATATATTTACACATTAAATGCCTATGTACGTTAGTATGTAATCTATGTGATTAGGTCATACTTTGATAGTAAGGTTTAGATTATGGGCTACTAACATAAAAATGAAAAATTGTTCCTGATCGATTGATAAAGCTAGGCACTTTGTCAAGGTATAGATCATTATACTATAGTTTCAAAATGAGGAATAGTTTACTTTTAACTATTGAATAGTCCTCTCACGCCAATAGTGTAAGTGTATTTGAAATACGTAGAGCCAGACCACGCAATAATAATCTTTATAAAAGTAGTATAATAAAAAAAGATTGGTATGTTACTGCTACTGCATGGACGAGAACCCGAAGACTTGAGTATGAGTTAGTAGTCTGGTGAAGCTTAACTTGTGCACTTTGATGTATATAGGTGATGTCTTATCGCAAGTCCAATAACCTTCTATGTTCGGTGTATGACTCTTGTTAATTAAGAAAGACTTATACAATAGAGTTTCAATGCTTTACTTTGTGAAGACAGCATCCCCTTGTGATTGTCCAGGATAATTTAAATAATCTATAGTCTTGGAAAACGTGACTAAGTATGTATGCTTTTGGGTAGCTTCCAGATATAGGTGATTACATGCTGGAAATCATGAATTATTGAACTAGTTATCAAATGATAGTAGATATCATTGAAAAAAGGTGTCGGTACATTTTTCCCATCTCAATGATGGGTGTTATGTAGAAAGGTATTTGCATTATTGCAATTATAGGTTGATATAGGGACTAAAGTCACCATTATTTTACTAGTTATTTGAAGCTATTTTGAGATATTTTTGTTTTTAATAACAAGGAATATTCCTTCCTATTTGACATTTTACTTGTAAAAAATGTCCTTGACAAATTTGTACAGATTTAAGTTGATTTTAAGTGAAAAGTGAACAATTCCAAAACCGATCTGGTGCCAGACCCAGCCAAGGGACTAGGTGTCTGGTCCATTCTGGTCAAATAGCAAAAATGGAACAAAATTGAGGAGAAGCATAGAGTAGACCCGACGTTAGGAGGGCCGACTAGACCTGGCCCCAGGTCTACTCTGCACAGAGGCAGTTGTGCGTGAATTTAGTATTTTTCAAAGGATTTTGGTATTTTCTGAATTCTACTCGGACTAGACTTCTCAAGCAACGAATTTTGGAATCAAAGAGGCTTATAAATACAAGAAAAACATAAGAGAAATGTGTGATTTGAAGGATCCAGGCTAGCTACTCAATAACCACTCAAAGGAGCATTATTTAAAGGTGGTTTTCAAGAGAAGAAGAAGGGCTTTTCTATGAATTTTACTTTTATCCATTGTTTACTTTTCTTTAGCAATGATGTGTTTAATGTTTTGATGATAATTAGATATTATTTTTGAAATTATTATTTTGAGTTAATTGGAACTTTTGATCAATTGATTATTGTTCTTGGTGTTTGATTATTTATTTTTTCTTACAGAGTTGGTTGATTGATTTTTGTCATTGACTTGCTTGAAAAAGAGGTTGGTAATGACTTCAATTAATTAATTTCATATTTGCTATTTCTTAACTTACTTGAAAAATGGGTTAATTATTTAGAACACTAGTAATCAAATGTTGATTAATGATTGCTAGAATATGGATTCATTGACTAATTTTTTATTTTAAATAACCTAAAATATATGGGTTTATATAAGTATTGATTTTAATGCATCTTTTGGATCAGTTAGTCAAGACAGAATATGTTCACTAATTTAACTAGAAGATAGTGATTCCATGAATTGCAAACGAAGCGGGTCTATATTAAATCCTTCATGATGCCAAGATAACAATGGATTGTGATGAATGATAATTGATTCAATCTTGTGTTTTCAAGATAATTATCTAGTTACATGAAATTGCATCCTTGAGTTATATCTATTTTTATCTTTATTTATTTTTCTTTTTAGTCTCTTCTTACTTTATTGGCTATACAATAAAGATTTGGGTAAAGTAATGTGGGAGCCTAAGTTCTCGTAGATTAGATACTTGTCGTTCCCTATACTATACGATGAGTATACTTGCCCTTATGTGTGGTTTTAGGGGTTAGCATTTGAATTAAAACTTGAGTAATTATATTATTTGTTAGTAATATTTTCTACATTAAAAAACATACATCAAGTTTTTGGCACAGTTGTCATGGATGGGCACTATTGAAAACACTCAAATCTTGTTGATTTAGCCTTTGTTTTATTTATATATATCACTAGCTCTTGTGTTTAGATAGACTATGAATATTTCTAATTTGTGTGTTTTTCTTTTCTGTTATTTTTCTTTGTTGTTATTCATATTTTCAACTTGATTTTTTTTCTTTGAGTGCGGGATTCAAAACATCATCATGGATAATTATTCATGGGCGCAATATCAAAGGAGTTATAATGATGATACGTTGGTAAGGTTGCAAGCTCGGATTAATGTTTTATAAGTCACTTGAAGCTTCAATCAAATCCTTTGTTGCCAACACAAACACGTCCATTAAGTGACATAAAGAAGCTTCCCAATGATTGAGCCATCAAAGAACACAACTTGCCAAGTTGGTTGAAAATGTCATAAAAGCCCATACACTTGAATAAGAGGACTCCCAAGGAGAGGAGAGAAGATATGAAGAACAATTGGACAATGTGATGGGGAAAATTTTGATTCTAATCTATGCTATAATATTTCTAATTTTTCTTTGTCACATGAATTTATAGGTACCTCTCAAATCACAGAGCCTAATGATGCCATTGATGATGTGTTGCATTTACAATGCCCCAAGGAGTTAGATCTTTCAATGCTACATCATAAGAAGTCCTTGAAAAATGGTGGTAATTTCTATCCTTCACCCCCTTCCAAGAGAGGTAAGTTAGTTTTTGTAGATCATGTATTGAAAAGTAAGGATTTCTTAATCCCTTTTTTGAGAACTCAAATACTAAGTTTAAAGGGGAATTTTAATTGTGAAAATTGTTTTCAAGGGTTAAATAGTGAATTCAAGTTTGATGCATTCTTTCAAGACCATGTGCACTTATATGTCGACAAAAATATTTGTGTGTCTAAAGGAATATTAGAGAAAGAGGTTTATGTGTTTTGCTTTATTGAGAAAAATTGTTTTCCTAAACCTTCTATTTTTCAAAAACCGCCTTTCTTTCTGCATTTATCATGCCTATCTTCTATTTTGAGCTTTAATTTCTTTTCCAAAGATTTGATGAGGAAGCATGCTGAGTGGAAAGAGCTTGTATATTTGCTTTCTTTTGTAATTGTTAGGTGTCCCCCCCCCCCCTCCCTCTTCCTAACAAGGAAAATATTTTCCAATTTAAGTGTAGGAGAGTGAGTCGTATCTTTATTTGCTTTGTTAGGACTTCTATTAGTATTTTGTTTTAGTTTGTTTTCTTTTATTTGGGTGTGCATTTAGTTTGTTATTATTTTTTTATGCTTTTATTTGGGTTTTCTTTTGTAGGTTTGAATAAAGTCTTCTTGAGCAAGATTTTTTTTTTTTTTTTGTTACTCTTCTCCAAGTTTTAATATTTATTGGAGCTTATTGCACTTGGGGAGTATTGCTTAATTCTATCCCTCCTTTGTCATTTTTGGTCCCTTTGGAGATGCTTTCTTGCTTTAATTTTTGGTCAATGAGGACATTGTCCAGTTTAAGTGTGGGGAAGTGGTTTAGTAATATTCTTTGTCCAAGTTTTTATCAATGATCTTGGTGTTTTCTTGGTATGATCTCGGTGTTTTTGTGGTATAAAACAATTTGAAAATTTTAAACTTTTGAAAATTTGAAAGTTTGGAGATTTGGAGCTAAATTGAACTTATTTGTTTATAATGGAGTTGTGGTTTTCTTTTTAACTTTGTATATGGATTTGTCATTTATTATGGTTTGATTTTTATTAAAAGGGTAAACTTGTGTATTAAGTTGGATATTCTCCAAGTCTTGAGAATTTAAATTAACCTTGGTTATATTTGGTAATTGAGTTTTGTTTTATTCTTTGAGTTTGAATATGGATTATATGATAAGTATGAGAAGAGTTATTGACTAATTCTTGTATTATAGATTTAAAGTTTGCTTAACTTTAAGTTTTGAATAAGAAATGAGTGGAAAAAATTTTGAGTGAAATGAAAAAAAAAAAAAACATGAGTTGAAAAAAAAAAACTACTTTCATCTTTTGAGAAAAGTGACAAAAGACCTTTTGCTGAAAAGGGGGCAAATACGGAGAATGGAAGAGAAGAAACAAAGAAGTATCACACTCTCTTAAGGCTATCTCGAAGGCAAGGGAAAAAAGGCACGAAAAAAGGAAATTGTTGAAAAAAGGATGATGACTATGAGGGGACCAATACAGTGCGTGAAGAGAAATCCATTCACTTGAGGCTATCAATTCCCTAAGTCAGTGAAAAAATTTTGAGTGGAAAAAGAAAGTGGAGTGTTTCCCTTATTTCATTAACTTAAGTTGTGTTAGTTTATAATGCTTGAATTGGTTAAATAACTTGACTTTTATGATTTATGTTATATATATTTTTGCTTGAGTAGGATAATTTTCTTGTACTAAATATAAGCTTGTTTAACTTAAGTTTGATGGCCTTGGGATCTTTTTGTTTAATATATGAGTTCGAAAGGTTCTAAATGGGTTGAATGAATGACAAGTTTATATTTGAGGTTGGAAGAAGATTATTCCTTTATTATGGATAATTTTCCAAGGATAAATTGAAAATTTGTTTTGTCTTGCTAAACATGCGTAGTGTTTTAATTCAAGTTTGTTTGAGGACAAACCAAAGTTCAAGTGTGGAGGTGTGTGATAGGGGCTAAAATCACCATTATTTTTCTAAGTATTTGAGGTTGTTTTGAGATACTTTTGTTGTAATAACTAGAAATATTCCTTTCTATTTGCCATTTTGCTTATAAAAAGTGTTTTTGACAAATTTGTGTAGATTTAAGTTGATTGTGAACGAAAAGTGAACAATTCCAAAACCGACCTGACAAAAAGCCCAGCCAAAGGACCAGGCGTTAGGTCCATTTTGGTCAAATAACAAAAACGGAGCACAATTGAGGAGAAGAACCGAGTAGACCTGGTGCCAAGAGGGCCGACTGGACCCGGCGCCAAGTCCACTCTGCACAGAGGCAGTTGTACACGAATTTGGTATTTTCCAAAGGATTTTTGTATTTTCTGAATTCTACTCAGACTAAACTTCTCAAGCAATGAATTTTGGAATCAAGGAGGCTTATAAATACAAGAAAAACATAAGAGAAAGTTTTGATTTGAAGGATCCAAGCTAGCTACTCAATCACCACTTAATGGAGCATTGTTCAAACAAGGTTTTTCAGAGAAGCAGATAGGCTTGCCTATGAGTTTTATCTTTTATCCTTTTTTACTTTTTCTTTAGTAATGATGTGCTTAATGTTTTGATGGTAATAGGATATTATTTTGGAGATTATGATTTTGAGATAATTGTAGCTTTTGATCAATTGATTATTGTTCTTGGTATTTGATTACTTGTTTTTCTTACGAAATTTGTTGATTGATTTTTGTTATTGACTTGTTTGAGAAAGAGGTTGGTAATGGCTTCAATTAATTAATTTTATATTTGTTATCTCTTAACGTGCTTGAAATAGGAGGTTAATTGTTGAGAACATTAATAATCAAAGGTTGGTTAATGATTGCTAGAATATGGATTCATTGACTAATTTCATATTTTAAATCACCCAGAATATAGGAGTTTATATAAAGATTGATTTTAATGCATCTTTTGGATAAGTTAGTCGAAATAGAATATATTCACTAATTTAACTAGAAGATAGTAATTCCATGGATTGCAAACGAAGTGGGTCTACTGTAAATCCTTCATGATGCCATGACGACAATTGATTGCGATGAATGATAATTGATTCAATCTTGTATTTTTAAGATAATTGTCTGGTTACATGAAATTGCATGATTGAGTTATATCTATTTTTATCTTTATTTATTTTTCTTTTTAGTCTCTTCTTATTTTATTAGCTACACAATAAAGATTTGGGTAAAGTAAGGTGGGAGTCTAAGTTCTCGTGGATTCGATACTTGCTATTCTCTATACTATACGCTGTGTATACTTGCCTATATGTGTGGTTTTAGTGGTTGATATTTTAATTAAAACTTGAGTAATTGTGTTATTTGTTGATAATATTTTCTATGCTAAAAAACATGCATCATAGATCGAAGACACCATATTTATAATATAATTCTTAAAGTCAATATTTCCATATACTGATAAATAAAGTATTTAAAATGATAAAATATAGCTATTTATTAGCAAGGTATTTTAGTTATTTTAGTAGCAAAAAATAATATATCTTTTGGTCCCTAGAATAGCTGAAGTAGCTTCAGTAAATTTATTTGCTATATGGGCTTGTTGGGTAAATTTATTATTAGTATAATTATTCTAAGAGTCCAATTAATTATTTATTTAGGATAGAATAATTAATTGGGCCAATTTAATTAAATTAGTTTATTAATTCATTATCTTGGTTAATTTTATATTAGGTCAAAGTGGACCAATTAATTAATATGAGAGCTATTTAATTGGTCTAGGACTAATTAAAAAAACCCTAGCCCACTAAACTTGTTAAGACAGCAAAAGGTTTAATGAGAAACCTTGATTGCCACCTCAGTGGATATAAATGAAAAAGAATGAGAAAACTATCGATGTTATGCCTGTCGGTTGGATGAACAAAAGAAAAGTGGTGGTTGACTTTCCACTTTTTTCCTATCTGTTCGCCGGGACAAGAGGAAAAATGATTTTTCTCTGAATTGGCCGCCTTTTTTTCCCCCATGATTAGCACTTCCAATATTCTTCTCAATTAAATTCATCCTATTCTACTTTCATCGGTAGTAGTTCACTGAAGGTTCAAGAATGCTCTAGAAGGCTAAAAGCTAGAAAATAAAATTGTTAGATACGAAGAAACCAACGATTAGCTAGATTTCCTATAGTACAAGTGAATATTCCAACATAAGAAGCTTTGTTGAACCTAAATCCGACACTGGGTGTTCAACCTAAGCATCTAAGAAGTAAATACTCTTAAACTTTGACTCTGAAAAAAATTAAATTTACCATCTTCCACTGCATTTTTATTTTGCCACGGTCCTTTAGTTATCCATGTGATTATCTCATAGTTATGTCATCCAATAAATTTGTTAATCTAACAAGCATGGACATGTTAGCTTTTAGTATCATGATACTCACGGATGTGAGAACCACCACTTGATCTAATAATGAAGTATAACAGGCACTAGTCTTTGCACATTAATGACATCTCATCTCATTAATACTATGACTACGGATAGTTTAAATGCAACCACTGTATAGTATAGTAGGAATCTTATATCAAGATCTATTAGTGTTATGCCCTAAAGGCAATCACATGTATTTTGGATATTATACATTTATTCAATAATACAAGACACTCTTTATCTTTTAGTTTGGTTTATTTATACTTTCGTGCGAATATAACTATTAGATCAAGTCCCAAGTGCAACACTGTGTTAAGAAAATCATGATAAAGATCATGATATGAGGTTCCTACTATACTAGATAGTGTTTGTACTTAAATTATTCCTAATCAAAGTATTAATAAGATAGGACACCATTAATACATTAAGACTAGCACGTATTATACTTCCTGATTTGATCAGGTAGTGGTTCTTACATCCATGAGTATTGTGATATTCAAAGTTAACATGTGAATGCTTGTTACTTGAACAAGTATATTAAATGACCTAGCTATGAAAAAATCACATGGATAACTATTATTCTGCCAATGATAGAATCTTTAGATAGCAAATATGCAAGTATCCTTAGATTTGAGATCTCCAAAAGGTACTATATTTGTTAAGAATTGTACTTTGATTACAATATCTGGAGTCCCAACAAAACCACGTATATATAGATATTAGGTACAACGTGAAGTAAATAAAAGTAGTTAAGAAGGTCAATAAAGGAATCACAACTCCTAATAGTAAGAGTGAATATCTCAATGTCACTTGTAGGATCATTACTCAAGTAGTCCTTAGCAAAGACGATTATGTATTGAAAATAGTTTCAATTGATACACATGATGAGTAATAAATTCCGAAAGCAAGTAATAAAATATTTGGGTCATAATTAATTAATATTCTAGGGGGATTGGCACTAATTCTTTACTTAAAACCAAATGTGACATTGTACAATGAAAGGAATTTAGTGCACCGACTTTTTCGGTTGAAAGGTTCAAGTCAAGCCACTTGACTTTTTGGCTTTTGGGCAGGCATGATGTATTGCTAGATGTCGCTCATAATGTGCTAAATATTGATTTATTAATTAAGGAATTAATAAATCAATCCTAGTTACAATTAATAAGTTAATTCTAGTTATTTTGGATAATTAATCCTGAAGATGTTTTGGATTTTTTTTCATATTTTGCAACCAATAGACCAAGAAACCTAATAGTTCACACATAATAGAGGATTAAGAACTGAAGATGTTATTTGATGACATTAAAGGTTTTAATTGTGAGAAGAAGAAGTTGCTTGGTTAAATTATAATTAGTTATAATTTATGACCTAAATTATAATTATAAAAACTTATGGGTTCTATTTATAATAAAGAAAATACTTTTCCTTTAGATGTTAGGAAACATGCATGCATATATATGGATATATGCCGCAGGTTTCTGCGCACGTGTGGTTTTCCACAAAAAATACACAGAGAGAAACTGTTTCTTCTATGAACTTCTTTTTCATTAATACCCTAGCTGCCTTATACTTCTTGCTAGCACCAGAGTTAGGTGATCATTGATTTCTTTCCTAGTGTGGATACTATTGGAGGCAAACCTACTCTTGGTTTGCAGTGGCTGTGATTGAATAATGATGTGTCCGGATATGGGTATAAAAAATCATATAAAAATAAGCATATTCTCAATCAAGTTTAAATAAAAATGTTAACCCCAAATTACACATATGAGCAAGCGTACTCATCATTAATATAGCATAGGGTTCAAACGATTGTCGATCTTTCAGGAACAAGTATACATTAATCCTTTTTCTTTCATTGTTTAACCGGCTCAATAAAGTGAAAAATAAATTAAAAAAATAAAGTAAAGTAAATATATATACATGTCAAGGATGGAGAAGTATGTAACTCAAACCATTATTTTGACAATCATGATCTTAAAGTACCTAATCATTATCATAACTAATTATTCTCTTGGCATTATGAAGGATTAAGGTAGATTCACTTCTTTGTTCAATCCATGAATCCCTATTTTTTGGATAAATTAGCATCACATATTCTATCTCAACTAATTCACCTAAAAGATACATTAATCACAGTCCTTGATTTAATTCCCATTCCTGGCAAATTACACATAAAATTAACTAATGAATTCATATCCTGGCAGACATCAATTAACCTTGAACTACTTTATCCCTACTCTTAACCCCTTTGTCCAAGTAAGTTAAGAGCCAACAAATATGAAAATAACGAACCACCATCAACCCCTTTGTCCAAGCAAGTTAATGGAAAGAACCAACCAATTAATCTCGTAATAAACACAAGTAATCAAATACCAAGAATAACAATCAATTAATCAAAAGATCAAACAACTCTAAGAATAATAAATATCTAAAACAATGTTAAATTACAATAAAACAATTAATACATCATTGTCAAGAAAAAGAAAACAAAGTAAAAGAAATTACTCATAGACAAGTCTCCTTATTCTTCCTTTGAAGACCTTCTTGTATAACCCTCCTTGAATTAAAGAATTCCTCCTTTGATTTGACTGATTTTCTATAATGATCAATGAATTCTCCTCTGTGTTTTTCATCTATTTATAAGCTCAGGAAGTGCCTAAATTCATTGGTGTAATGTTCTTGGCCGAGTAAAAGTAGGAAATACTAAAACTCCACATATTACCAAAAACCACATCCAAAAATTAAGATCCCGTCTTTTCGTCAGGGCACAGCCGGTGCCGCCTTGGCTGCCGGAGCCGGCGCTAGTTGTGTTCTGTTTCTTCCTTTGTTCGTCGATTTTTTCTTGATTTCCACGCAATGTTGTCCAGAGTATAGCCAGCGCTGGTTGGGTTCTATTCTGCCCTGTTTCAACAATTTTTTGTCGTCTCGAAGTTCGTATCATCTGCACATAGCCAACGCCAGTTCCACTGTCCTGGCCGGCGATGCCTCTATTCTGTTTTGCGACGTTTTTGCTTCGTTTTACCCCTAAAATCTGAAATAATGTACATAATACCTTTCGAAGGGTAAAATCTCATATATGAAGGAATATGACTAGTTATTAAACAAAATGTATTACAAAAGAACCTCAAATAACTAGGAAAATTATGACTAATTTAGCCCCTATCAAATAACAAAAAGATCATTCTCGTTAGAAATCTTCCTGGATCGTGTCATTAGTAAGAATTATATCTTATTAACAGAGGTGACACCAAAGGTATAGTCTTTTACCTTTTCTTTGATCTGTATATTGCATATAAGTGATTCGTTGGTTAGTTTCTTGAGTTTTATTCCACCATGGAACCTGATTGCATGACCGAGTTACTAACAGTGGTTTCAAAGCCCCTTTATATGCACTTTATGGATCTTTGTTTCCTGATGAAATCGTTTTATTGTACTCTTTGTTTTTTTAAAATCGTTTTTGAGAAAAGAAAAAAATTTTCCATCATGTTTGAAGTTGTTTCAAGCATGTTTCTGGTGTTGTTCATCACTATTGAAATTATTTCATGTGGCGTTTGGGTTTTGGTTTATAGCTTCTGGGTTGTAGAAATCATTTCTTCTTGTAGGTTTTCTAGGTTTGTACGCATGATACGAATGGTTTTGTGAATGGCTTTTCTTGACTTTGTTCTATCAATCACTTTAATTAACAATCAAATTGTTGTGTTAGATTATGATGATGATCATAGTCATTGGTTAATAGAGATTGACAAAGTGTTTGAATCAAAATATGTTTTGAATGATCTGTGAAACGACTAGGAATTGTATTCTCGAATCGCTAGAGAAAATGATGAATTTTCAAAAGAAAAATAGTTTTGGGCCAAAACCACTACTAGATTCACCAAAATTGGCTACGATTTTGGCAAATTATGTGCCCAAGCCACGGCGGGCTAGGTTGAGGCCTTGGAAAGCCCAAGCCGCAGGCAGCCTGTACCAAGCCCGCATAGGCTTGGCTCTTAAAAAATATAATTTTTTTAGTTATTTCTCCTTTTGAGAATTAAAACTAATTATGGTTATTTTTTAAATAGAACCCATGATTTTGGATAAAATTATATTTTTGGACCCACACGTTTCTAAAATTTGATTTTGGCCTAGAACTTTCGAAAATTCGATTTTGGATCCAAAATGTTTCCCTAAAATCTGATTTTGGGACTCGTGTATTAATTTCAAAAATAATGATTTTGGAAATCGATATATATTTAGTTAGAAATTTCCAAATTTTGATTTTTAAAATTTTTGTTAATTTCTAAAATTTGATTTTAGAAATTATATATTTTTTAAAATTCAGATTTTAGATTTTATTTCCAAATTAGTGATTTTGGAATTATAGGCTATGTTTTATTTTGCTTAATATGTTTTGAGCATGATATTAGCATGATGGATGGTTATGGACTAAGATCAAATATATCTGTTCATGCATTGTTTACATTTTGGTTTTAATGAAATAGGGCATGTGTGTCTTGCCTGCTCTAAAATTCTTATGTAATTCTCTTCTCATCTAACTCCTATCGAATGTAACTTGAGGTTTCTTTATTTAGGAAATTTATGTAACTAGATTATATAGGTTAGATAAAGTTAGAAAAATTATTTACTAGACAATGGAGATGGCAACCAAAACGAGGTGAGAGGGTAAGACCTATATCATGCATGAACATATAGGGTTGACCATATTAATTTTCTTCGTGGCTCGAGAAAATTAATTTAGGAAAAGTCCATAACCATTCCACGTAATTATATTTTATGTCATGCATATTTGATAATACTTTGCATGCTATATATGAAACCACTAATACAACAAATCCCTCAATTAATATTAAACCCAATATCTTTCATTATTATAGCCAGAATGAGAGCTTTTTTTCGAGATCAAGTTGTTGGGCTAACTCAAGCTAACATGACATCGAGTATGTTCGAGCTATGGAATCTTTAAATTCTTCATTAATAAGTTGGGTTTAACTAATTTCTTTATTCCAGTTAGGCTAACTCAAGCATAAATAAAATTAGAGATAAGATTAAAATATGTTAATCACCCAATGATTCGGTAATTACATTCGATATACTTGGTATTAGATACCTACTATTGAACTTAAGGATAGTTTGCTAGGTAAACCCAAGGTCATTCTTAAGGAATTTGGCTATCAATCTACTAGGAAAGCTTCCAACGGGCTTTCCCACATCAATAGTGATAGCTATTAGTTTGAGTAAAATAGTGGAATAATAATGCACTTAATTAATGATCTAATTATTTGCATTACATGTGCATATATATTTTGCTAATTTCTCTATCTTTACATCTAGGTCATTGATATCATAATGACCAACTTGAATTTAAGTAGCATCTTAGAAACCAATATACTTAACGAGTCAAATTTTTTGGACTAGTATAGAAACTTGAGAATTGTTCTCGAATCGGAAAAGTTTCTCTACATGCTATAGGCTCCTATTCTGCCACCACCAGCTTGGGATGCTAATGCTGACGAGCATGTTGTCCACAAGAAGCACAAAAAAGATAGTGAAACAACATCCTATGTGATGCCGGCATCAATGACCTTAGAATTACAAAAACACCATGAGCATATGGATCCTTACTCGATTATTTTACATCTTTAAGAGCTATTTGATGCACAAGCTAGTACAGAGAGATATGAGATCTCAAAACAATAGTTCCATACTAAAATGGTTGAAGGTACTTCTGTGGCCACTCATGGGCTGAAAATGTTAGGATTAATTGAGAAGCTTGGGTCTCTTGGGTTCATAATGGACAACAAATTGAGTATTGACTTAATTCTACAATCGTTACCATGTAGTTTTTCACAATTTGTGATAAACTACCAAATGAAAAAGATTGAGTCTACTATACTCGAGCTGATCAATCTTCTCAAGAGTTTGAAATCATCTATGAAGAAGGAAACCAATGCAGTCATGCTGGCGAATTCTTCATCTTATAAGAAGAAAGTTCTCAAGAAGTAGAAAAAGACTCCCACTAAGCCTAAAGGTGGCATGAAGAAAAAATATGCATCTACTAAAGGCCCATGTTATCATTGTAGAAGGATGGGCCATTAGAGACGCAATTGCAAAGCCTACCTGGAGACTGTAAAAGAAAAAAAGGAGAAGGAGAAGCTTGCAAGCACTTCTACTTCTGCTTCTGGTATGTTTATTATTGATATTAATATAGTCTTTAGAAATAATATATGGGTATTGGATATAGGATATAGATCTCATTTATGCAATAACTTGTAGGGACTAAAGGATAATAGAAGGCTTGAGAAGGGTGATGTGGACCTACGTGCGGCAACTAGAGCAAAGGTTGCTACACTTACCATGGGGACTTATGAGCTACAATTGCCTTTTGTATTAGCTTTAGAACTTACAAACTATTTTTATGTACCTATTTTACTTAAGAATATTATCTCAATTGCTTGTTTGGACATGAATGGTTTTTATTAAATATTCAAGAATAAAAGTTTTCCTTTTTCATTAAATGGTGTCCAATATGGAACTGTGATTTTAATAAATAGTTTGTATGTTCTAGACATGAATGATTCAATTTTCAATATAAATGATAGGGGCTAAATTCACATATATTTTTCTAGTTATTTGAGGTTCTTTTGGCATACTTTTTATGTAATAATTAGTCATATTCTTTCCTATTTGATATTTTACTTTTGGAAAGGTATTCCTTGTCAAACTTCTTTGGCAAGGGTTTGATGAGGAAGCATGATGGATGGAAATAGTATTTTTTATGTGTTTTGGGTTTGTTTTAAATTTGGGTATCTTTAGGTCTTTCGATCAGTATTTTGTTTTATCTAGTTCCATTCTTAGTTGTTAAGTATTTTGTTATTCCCTCAAATAAGGAAAATATTGTGTATATTAAGTGTGGGGTGGTTAGTCATGTCTTTATTTCTTTCGTAGGATCTTTATTAGTATTTTTCTTTAGTTTGTTCCCTTTTATCCAAGTGTTTTTTTATTTGCCTTTATTTTCTTTATGCTCTGTCCATATCCGAGGCACTTAAAACACTTGATATCCCTATTCCTTTACGGCCTCTCCATTGCTTTTCCCTTATCCTTGTTCCAATCTTCCCTAGGTTTCCAATCCTCCCTAGGCTTCCAATCCTCTCTAGGTTTCCAACCCTCCCTTGGTTTGTTGAAGTCCCTTTGGAATGGCTTAGAGGCTTCATCCTTCTTAATTGGAATCTTGCTAGTAGTGTTAGGATTTGAAAGTGGTGGTCTAGTAAATACCCTCCTCTTTAATTGCCTCTCAATCTTCATAGCAGCATGTACCATATCTTCCAATCGTTTATAGGGATGCAATTCTACCAAATTGGCAACTTCCCTATTTAATCCTCCCAAGAACCTTGCCCTTGTTACCCTAGGATCCTCATTGATTTGAGCTCTCATAAACATTACTTCCATCTCTTTTTTGTAATCTTCCATACTCTTGTTCCCTTGCTTGAGTAATTGGAGCCTTTGGTAAAGATCATTGTAGTAATGGTGTGGTATAAACTTAGCCCTCATCATATCTTTCAACAAATTCCAACTAGCCATGGTTTCCACTCCCATTTATCTCCTTTGTGCACTAACTTGCTCCTACCAAACCAAAGCATACTCCAAAAATCCCAAGATAGCCAACCTCACCTTTAACCTCTCACTATAGGTATGACTTTCTAGAAAGATCTCCATCTTGCTCTCCCACTTGAAATATGCTTCGGGGTCACTCTTGCCATAAAATATGGGCACTTTCAATTTAATGTGGTTCAACTCCCTCTCCTCATCATTTCCTTCTCGCCTACCTCCTCTATTGTCCCATCCTCTATTGTGTTCCCCAAAGGCTTCAACTTATTCCCCCTCATACCATTCATCAACTCTCTCAAACTCTCTTTCTAACTCTCTTAGGTTGTTCCCACCATTCCTTCCTTAACCCCTACCTCGTCCTCCTTTCATACCATGTCTTCCCCCTCTCATAGGAGCTTGTTGGAATGCCCTAATAGAGTGTCCATCCCACTATTTCCCTTGTTAGGCATTTAATGGAGAAGTATGAGCATCACCATCCCTCATCCTAAGGTTAAGAACTTCAAATTGCTCTTGGCCTCTCCTTTGAGCAACGGTAGAAGATTGTCCAAGATAATTTATCAATTCCCTTGTCATGTTTTGAAACTCACTTTGTATAGTCCTCATCATAGCTTGCAAGTTTTTACACAAGACCCTAGCATCAATTTATTCTTCTTGAGGTCTACTAGGTCCACCTGGGTTAAGCCTAGAGATCTCTTGATCATGGGCCATGGTGGTAGAATATTTACTTATTTATACCTGCAAAACAAAGAGGTTAGAAAGAAAAATAGATCCTCACTTCACTTCCTTACGTGTTGGCTCTCAAAGGTTGGTCACTCCACGCTCGTGTTTGCTCTCTTAGGCTCTTTTAGTAATAGGCTCACCCTCTTGCCTTTTTTTCAATACTCAAGCCTTCTTGTTCAATCCCAATTCTCTCCAATAGCTAAAGATTTGGTCTAACTTAGTGAATCATACAAATCAATGGATTTTTCCAATTAGGGGGTCTTAGGGGAATTTCAACAAACACTTGTTGGGCACCTCAAACAAACAAGTTTTAATCAAGAATTTCAAGAAATATGGACTCAATCAACACAAGAACAAACACTAGATGCACAAAGAAATACTTCTAACAAAAAAACAAACAAGAGTTAGCAAGAACAAAGAAACAAGAACAACTATAACTAGGATTATGAAGAACAAGATAATCACAAATGTGCACTAGTAAAGTTGAGTTCAATGAGCATGGAATTCAACAATAGAGTGATATACTAAGTCCTAATATCCCAAGGAATGAAAATTAAGAATCAAAGTTCCCAACTACAGCCAAAAGCATTCTCGTGGAACATTTATCAAACACTTTGGTTCCAATCCCGTCACTCAAAACCAACCAATATTTTCAATCAAATTCAAGCCCATTTTCACCACAATCACAAGATAAATTTATTTCCAAGCAATATACTAACTTCAAGGAGCAATTTTCTCAAGGATAAATGAAGAAATAGCAAAAATAACATGACCTTTTTGTAGCATTTTTTTGAGTTACGAGATTTCTCTTGTTTTTGCTTCAACTTTGTAGGGCTCCTTTTCTTGCTTCCAAGCTTTGATTGGAATCAAAGCTTTTCCGTTGTGATACCAAACTCTTTGATATGATTTTGAATGGTCTTTTTCTTGGTGTTGTGGGTGGTTTAGTTGATTATGAGTTCAGCTATTCCCATAGGACCAAAACAGTAGTATTTATTGAGACAAAAAAAAAGGAGAACTTAAACTAACATCCTACTCCCTATCAAACCCTTAAAGAACTAGGCTTCAAAGACTCTCAAGAATAGTAGAAAGTTCTACTATAATCTCACCCAAATATCCTTGAAGCAATAAAGGCAAACAAGAACTAAAAGAATAGAGAAAATAGGCACCCAAGTAATGGAATTCAAATAAACCTTAGAAGAGCAAAACAACTAAGACCCATTGAAAGAAACTACATTGGATTATCCAAAAGATTTTATCGACTCATTCATAAGGAGGACTAAGCCTTAAGCATGGTCTTGAACAAGATGAATAAGGAGGCTAGGGCCTCTCAAGATTCTCTCTTCAAATTTGAATAAAGTGTGTGAATTGTGTTATCAAATCACAAAAAGTTGTATTTATACTACCCTAGCCCTAGCTAAGTAATCCCTGATGTTCTAATACAATTTAGGGCCTTAATAGGTCTTTACAAAACATTTAAAATGGAGGAAAATCAGAGAAAACATAAAAAATGCGGGATAGCAATCGGCTGCCAAGGCCGGAGCAAGCGCCGGTTAGGTGTTGTTTAGGTGTTGTTCTCGACCGTCGTCTGCAGGTTGAAGCTGGCGCCGATTCAGTTGCTTGGGCCGATGCCAGCTGTCCACTGGAAAACCACCTTTTGGTCAAATGTCGTCTGTCTTTGTTGTCGGCTTGAGTTCTTGTTGGGGTCTTTCTTCGATAGTCATCAAAATGAGCTCTTTGATAGCTTTCTCAACCTTCCAACTCTCTTCCATCCTCAAGCATGGTTTTATGAGCAATTGAAGATCATTTTGAAGCTTCTTGGTCCTAGATCTTATCATCGGTCCTTGTCCTTGCATGGTCACGCCTCCCCCTCCTTGATCTTAACCTCCATGATGAAGCGGAGTCTCATCAATTTTAGTGGCCAAAAAATGTGTACAAGAGTCATTTTTTGTGCCCAATTTAGCTCCCAAAGAATCCTAGCAGAAGTTGCCAAATTCTGATCTAAAAGAAAATTCGCCACCTTAATCCTGTATTAGGCCGACACCGTCTATCCTGGGCACCGGCTGTGCTCTGATCGGCCACAATGTGCTCTATTTTTTCACCTGTTTTCCCCTATTCTAGCCCAGGGCCAATGCGCCGATAGTGCTTCGTACGGCCAACACTCTGTGCGCCCGATGATTTTCGCCTTTTTCTTGCTTAATTCTATATAAAATTACTAAAATACCTTTCTAAGGGTAAAATATCAAATATGAAGGAATATTTCTATTTATTATATCAAATGTATCACAAAATAATTTCAAATAACTAGAAAATAAATGATGATTTTAGCTGCTATCACCTATGTAAACCTTGCTTGAAAATTATGTATTAAAGCAACTATTTTAACTTTGTATTATAGTAGAATATTATAATCGTAATCTTTAAGGCATCCACAGGATATGCACTCCATTTATAGTTAAGCATATTGTAAGCAAGTTTGTAAGATACTTTGTGTCCAAAGCCATTATAATGGTACTGGCACCATTGCAGAGTATTCCAAGATTTTTTTTATAGCCTTTATAAAGCCACCCCTTCAACAATAGATCTGTAACACCCCATAGTTTCACAACATAGTAGGCTATAGCTTTATGGGATGTTGCCCCGTCTGATTGCTTAAACAAGGGGTCTTTATAACAAACTTCACTCAATAGGCAGCAAAAATTTTTCCAAAATAGAAAAGTACAAGAATTTAGTTTCTGATACATACGCTCAATGGTATAACAGGTCCAAGATGTAACATAAGCCTCTGGGAGTGCACCGCACTTTTGCTCCACCTTTGATCCTAAATTCTTCCCAAAAAAAAAAATAAATAAATAACACACGTGTTAGCGTAAAGCTCAGTGAATCCTGTGTATGCTAGTGTTTTCCACTGCTAAAATATCATGAAAAGTAATCTTAAATAACCAAGCTAGTTAGAATTCACGTGTGAAAATATTCTCAAACAAGGATTTAAGGATTTCGAGTGAAAACAAGGATGTAAGGATTTCAAGTGAAAACATGCTGATTCAATTATTTAAGAATTCCAGTATAAAATATTCTGATTCAGGTATTCAAGTATTCGAGTATTCGGGTATTCAAGTTAATGCTTATGCCAAGTATTCAAGTCAGTGCATATGACAAGTATCAAGTTAGTGCTTACACCAAGTATTCAAGTTATTGCTTGCGCTAAGTATTCAAGTTAGTGCATATGCCAAATATTCAAGTTAGTGCTTACGCCAAGTATTCAAGTTAGTCATGTATTAGGTTCAAGGATTGACAGGTTCAAGAAATCTAGAATTTAAGATTCATATTGTTCATCATGGTTCCAAATCTATATAGAAAGCTCACACTTAAGCACATCAGGAGAACACTTTACCAAAATCGGGATTTTGAAATTGAAAAAATCACACGAAATATTTCTTATTCAAGATATTCAAGAAATCGAGTGCTTGATAATAATTTCGAACTCTAGTGTAATATTCATCTCATAATATATCAAGAAAGAATTAACTATATCAGAAAAGTACATGATTTTTTTAGGAAAACACTTAGCTAAAACAGGATTTAAAAAGACAGTGGGACTCACCTCGTGTCATAAATAAATTTTCCCTTTTTCACAGGCCGTTCGACTACCGTTTCCACCATTTTCAACGTGTCGTTGGCCATTTACCGACAAACCTATATCAAACATCATTTTTAGATTTAGTCATGTTTGGTCGAAAAATAGCCAATGGTTAGCCGACATGCCCGATGGTTAACCGACGTCCAACCGACATACCCGATGGCCAGCCATCGTTCAAGAAAATGCACGGTGGTCATTCGCATTATTTGTCTAATTCTTTCGTTTTTCTTTTTCCATATACTTCCTTTCTTCATGAATAAGGAATTATGTTCATGTTTTCCATTTATTTCACCCCAAAATCACATAATTAATCATTCTTAAGTTCACTGATTTTCCAGCCAATTTTCTGGAATTTTGCTGCTTGACACACGATTTTATTTTGCACATAAGTTTCAATCCACAACTCTAATTGGGCTTTATGATATACGAAAATGACCATAAGAATTTTAACTTTAATTCCATATAAGCTCTTTCCTAAGTTCAGGTGTTCGTGACACAGTACAGAGGCAAAAACAGCCCCAGTAGTTTGTCCTTCTTCAACTATTCATGTTATGTTTTACTATCCTTTAACCTTTAACACCTTGAGAACATTAAATTCATTCAATTTTCTCTTCTAATCAGCTTTGATCCTTCAATTTTCCAATCCCAACAACTCATTAAAGTCATGTTTATTCAACACAACTTCACTTCTTTCAATCAAAAGCTGCATAATTAATCTTTCTAACCAATTAACAACCATTTTAATTCCACTGTGATCCTTATTTCATCAACTAAGATCAACCCTTCAAACTACCATGAATATTCAATCTTTCATCACACAACACATTATCCATATGTCTTCTAGGCAACCGGTATACATAGACACACAAAAAGTACACAAACAATGTTTGTGAACCCTAGTTTTTTTATCCAAAATCAAGACATGAAATCATGTTTTCATGTTAAAAATAATATCAAAATGATCACCATTCACCCAAAAACAACTTTAATTCAAGTAAGGTAGGGTTTTACCATGTATTTAGAGCTCTTTGATGTGATTTGCTCCTAGAATTTCTCAAGAACTCACACACTACACCAAGAAAACTCACTAGCTACCTTTTTCTTGCTTTTGTTATTTTCTTTTGATTCCTTTTCTCTTGTTTATCTCCCCTTGAGGCTGTAGAATTTTTCTGGCTGTATAACAGCCTTCCCACTACCATTTCTCATCAAATTTTGGATAAGAAAATTTTAATTCAATTAAGTATATGGTGGAATTCATGTAGGTGTGTTCCAATCACAATTTAACACACTATTTTCCATGATTTTTCTCTTCTATTCACTCTTGTGGCTGCCAATTTTATGGAGAATTTTCAGCCATTCCACCACCATCCCCAGGTCAAAATATTGGCCAATTAAATTGCTCAAGGCATTAATTGAAGGGCTTCACAAGTGATGTGTTCCAATCATAATTAAACACATCATTCTTCTATTTATTTTATAATTCTTTAATTCCATGTATCTTGCGTGAATTCTTCATACAACCTCTCATAAGTTGACACATGTTCATGGCTACCAATCACAAAATGCCACACGTCCAAATTTTCGATCTGATTTTCAATATTTTCTTAGAAATGACCAAAATTGGGTCCAAAATGGAAAAATGTTTTACTTTACCATTCAACTTCAAAAATTCCGCTGAATCTAGTGGTAATACTTAAATTCTTCAATTCTTTCTCAGTTTGGTCAATTCGCAGTCAAATCCACGAGCACGGCTAAAATGACAAAAATACCCCTAATAACCCGAATAACATAATTCATACCAAATCGTGCCTTTCATCGCACTGATCAATTTCTTTCTCAATGTACCCCTAAATTCTTATTCTACTAACAGTAGTAGCCTTCCGAAGATTTAGGGTGCAGGTAGAACAAATCCAATAATTATATCCAGGTCCTGAGAAATATTATTATATCAAAATATTCGCTTCATTATATTGATCCTCTTTTATTCAAGACATTGATACAAAATTTTATTCTCTACAAAGTAGTAACCAATTAAAGTACAAAAGTAGGGGTTGTTACACGATACATCTTGCACGGCAACAGTTCTGCCTTCTTCATGGCCATTGTTTCCTTGACAAATTGTTTGCTTTTGCTTTCCTCTAGTGATCACACCTACTGATTGTACAAACTAAGCAACATTAGTATAATTTTTTACACGCAACAAATGATATTTCATTGTTAAAATATAAATAAAAAGCAACATACATATATTTCCACGTTAATGAAGATTTAACTACGTATAATTGTAAAATCTAAACAAACTATTAACTTGCCCAAAAAATGGGGAACCAAATATCTCTTGTCAACAAAGACTTTGCTCCCATGAGAATAAAAATCATCGTACTTTGACTGCCATGCCTTAGTAACTTCTCTTGTTACATTAATGTTTTTACCTCTTTCATCATATGCAAGAAGTCTATATTGATTTAATTCATTAACACATGAAAGTAACCAATTCAGTAGAAGATTTCACTAGTAAAATGAGATGAAAAGAGAAAGTTAAAAGAGAGAAATAAGATTTAACTTACGTTCCACCTGGGGAAAAAACAAGTTTATTAGGTTCATGTGCTTGTGAAGACCCTAACTTAATACTTTAGCTATTACACTGCACCAAGTTAGGTACATTTCAGCAACATATAAATCTTTTTGAACCACGTTCTCTTGAGTACGATTGCTGGCCACCCCTTCAACATTAGATATATCTTGTGCAGCAAAAGTTCTGCCTTCTTCATGGCCATTATTTCCTTAACAAATTGTTTGCTTTTGCTTTCCTCTAGTCATCACACCTACTGATTGTACAAACTAAACAACATTAGTATAGTTTTTTACATGCAAAAAATGATATTTCATTGTTAAAACAAAAATAAAAATACAAATTTCTCGATGGTAAAAATCACTTCTCAGTCTAATTGCAAATCTATCACTTACTGGTTGCAAGATTTTTCCTTTGTCTAACTTCATCTTCTCCAAATGCTACAGTGGCTATCTCAGATGGTTTAGAAGAATGGTTGCTGGCCTCATCTCCCATCGTCTTTCCACAATTAACCATATCTCTAGACCTTACTCCATTATCGTGGCTGACATCGTCAACTACATGACTAATCTCACCACTACTTAGTACGCCCCACCATGCATTGAACATGTCTAACATAAACCAATCAAGTGTCATCTGCAAATCAAAGGAAAACAATGACAATTTTTTCTCTAACTTGGAAAATGTATGACATTTATAATAACATATGATTTGTCAGCATTAATTACTTACGAAGAAGGCATGCCTTCCAAGGTAAACCTTTTAGGGAAATCTTGGATAAACAAATAGGCATAATAGAGAGCATACATCCCGCATTCTACTGCACCCGATTGTTAGGGAAACTAAGAATAAATTAAATTTCAATTAGTTGAAATATCCATCAATGCAACAATTCAAGTAATAAATATGCAGCCTTAAGTTATACTTGCATTTGGTACTAAAACAGATATTTCATTGGCTTTTGTATCATTATTCGACCTACCCACTGCATCATGTATGTCAACAATAAACCTACAAATCATAGGATTTAAGTTAGTAACATATTTGCAAGCTAGAAATAGGATTGAAATTAGTCTTATTTGAAAAACTCACTTTGTTATCAAGGTTACACGACTGTTGTTATTTCCTAACTGAAGTGAGTCTAACAAGATAGCATACTTGTTCTCTGACTCATCTGCCTTATCGAATCCGCATAATATCAAAAGGCTCCAATGATTCCTATTCATTTTAATTTGTGCAGTCCATTACCACATAAAAGGAAAATTAAGGCACCAAGACCAAGACTATATATGTAGATCATAAATTTGGTAGCTTCTTAACACATGAAAATAGGTACAACATGCATAGACATTAAACCATAAAGAATCCAAACAGAGGAATAAGTTGGACCTTTCCTCTAGAATGATTTTCAAAATCATCCTGCATTCCTATTGGTACTATTGGTGAAAAAAAGTCATGGTTAGGCAAGGTAGGAGTTGTAATCTTAATATAAGACAAGAATTCAGTATGCACTTACTCCAAATAGTGATCAAAGATGTCTAAAGGGCATGAGTTCCGTGTCTTCCTTTGATTTCCTAACTTCATTTCAGGATTTTTTTTGCATCTTCCCTCTTATGTCCACTTTCTGTTTGTGTTTCTTTTCGCCATCTTTCCAATGTCAGGCTATTAAACCTATTTTAATAATATATATATATATATATATATATATATATATTAGATACAATATATTTTAACCCCTCCCCTCGCCAAAAAAAAAACAGTAACTAAAAAAATGGTAAAGTAGATAGAATACTTATGCATCATACGTGGACTTCTAATGGTAAAGCATCATCACTTAACATAGAGTGTGAAGGGACACCCAATATACTTAGCACATAATCAGATTCAAATGAAATGCATAATTGAACACTTGTGTACAAAATCTTTACTATTTTGAAATTCATAAGTGGAAGTTCATAAGTTTACTAAATATGAAAGTTTACAGTCTTGCTACTGCTCAGAAATACTTGTGTATCATACATGGGTTTCTAATGGTAAATCGATAGAATGGCAGGAGGCTTGGATGGAGATTTCCTCATTTCTCACCTTGGCAATAAAAACCAGAAAAAGGAACTTATAAAGAAAAATCAAGCACTTGAATAACTTAAAAAAGAGAATGTTGTAAATTTGATAGATTGTCAGGAGGCTTGGAGGATTTAAAATGTATGAAGGATTTAAAGTGGGATTTCAGAAAAATATAAAGTTGAAAAGGAATAACAGGAACTATGGGTTGAAGGATTTCATAGAAAAATGGTACATTTTTATATTTTCTGACTTTGTAGTTCTATCAATGAAAAAAAATGGGGAAATATTGATCTCCTCTATTCCTGCTTCTATTCTCTGCGATCAAAGCGGAAGAAGTTATTCACTACGATTGAAATAACCAAGGCAATTTAAGGATTTAAAGTAAATTATAAGAAAAATGGAAGTTGAAGAGAATAAGAAGAACATTTTGTGAAGGATCTGTGGGAAAAAAAAATGGCACCTTTCTGTCGAAGAAGAAATGATTGTTGGAGAAGAAACCAGGAGAAACAAAAAGTCTTTTTTTTTTTTTTTTTTTGCTAAGGGAGAAAAAAAATACATCGTTCTGTAATTGACGTGGTTGACCAAAAATGTACTGGTTTTCTCCTGGCACG
The DNA here is from genome assembly GCA_026120185.1 of Voacanga thouarsii. NCBI lineage: Eukaryota > Viridiplantae > Streptophyta > Magnoliopsida > Gentianales > Apocynaceae > Voacanga > Voacanga thouarsii. Next base: position 149,660 of record JANUWF010001142.1, read on the forward strand.
AATTTTATTCTTCTCCTGCCAATAGTAATGTAAAGACTACTTAGAAACCATTTTGAGATGATAATTTTATTATTGTCTCAATTTCGTATCAAATTTGTCTATATTTTTAAAAAATCAAAATTTGACAATTTTTTAATTTAATAAATATGTAAGTAATTATCTAAACATTTCCTTCAAAATGTTTTTTGTTTGGCAAATATTGATATAAAAAGGAACAAAAATATTAAGATAAAAAGGAAATAGCTTTATAATTGTTTTAAATTTAATTAGTAACCAATGTATTGTCTTCTCAAAAAAAAATAAATAAATAAATACTCCCTCCATCTCAAAATATAAACCACTTTGACATTTTTTCAAAAATTAAGAGTATAAAAAACTATACACTTTCTAAATTGAAATACAAAAAACTCCCCAATTAAACTATTTATTTCCTGAATAGTTTAGTTGAGTAGTTTTTTTGTATTTTGATTTAGAAAGTATATGCTTATTTACATCCTTAATATTTGCAAAAAAAGTCAAAAAGATTTATATTATGAGACACATGAAATATTGTCTAATTTTTGTTTGCAAAAAAGTACATTAAAAAATGTTATAAACTACAAAATTAAGAAGACAAAATAAGAAATAATTCAACAAAAAAAAATTACAAATTTATTTTTAATACAATTTATCCAACCAACTTTATATTTAATTAACCATTCTTGAGGAATTAAATATTACACTCCATCATCCAAAATTGAATATTCACATTTCTATTTTTGGGATATTTAAAGTGAATGTTCATTTTCTAAAAATAGACATATTTTTATCATACCACAAATCACCTCCAAAATTAAGGGATTAATTCAACTAACACATGTGAGTCCTACTACTATCTACCTTAATGCTAATGGTAATGAGGTAACTTACTTTTATTAATTTTAGTAATCGAATATGTTTCAAGGTGATCGGATATGTTTTTTCAGATGATCTAACATAATCTCTATATAAAAGCCCAAAACTTAACGTAATTATAAAGATTAACATATCAAATTAACGATCCAATTATTAGATTTGTTAAAATCACTAAAAAAAAAAGATATTATGGATAAATTTGTAGGTAATCGGATAAGATTTGCCACATGATCTAACATAATCTCTATATAAAAGCCCAAAACCTAAAACATTTATATTGATTAGCATATCAAATTAACAATCCAACCGCTAAATTTGTTAAAATCGCAAAAAAAAGTATTATGGCCTATAAAAGCCCAAAACCTAAAACATTTATATTGATTAGTATATCAAATTAACAATCCAACTGCTAAATTTGTTAAAATCGCTAAAAAAGTATTATGGCCACATTTGAAGATATTCCGATATGATTTGCCACATAATCTAGCATAATCTCTATATAAAAGTCCAAAACTTAATAGATTTATATTGATTAGCATATCAAAATAACGATCCAACCGTTAAATTTGTTAAAGTCGCTAAAAAAAAGTATTATGGTCAAATTTGAAGGTAATCGGATATGATTTGCCACATGATCTAGTATAATCTCTATATAAAAGCATTTAGAAACATAAGCATATCAAATTGATGATCCAACCGTTAAATTTATTAAAATCACTAAAAAAAAGTGTTATGGGCCAAATTTGAAGGTAATCGGGGATGTTTTGTGACATAATCTAGCATAATCTCTATATAAAAGCCAAAAACCTATCGCATTTGTGAATATTAGTATATCAAATTAACGATCCAACTGTTAGATTTGTTAAAATTGCTAAAATAAGTATATGGCCAAATTTGAAGGTAATCTGATTTGTTTTGCCACATGATCTATCGTAATATTTACATAAAAGCTCAAAACCTAACATATTTAAAAAGATTAGCATATCAAATTAACGATCCAACCATTAGATTTGTTAAAATCGCTAAAAATGTATTATGTCCAAAGTTGAAGGTAATCGGATATTATTTCCATATGATCTAGCATAATCTCCATATAAAAGCATTTAGAAACGTAAGCATATCAAATTAACAATCCAACCATTAGATTTGTTAAAATCGCTTTTAAAAAAAAGTATTTTAGCTAAATTTGAAAGTAATCGGATATGTTTTGTGACATAATCTAGCATAATCTCTATATAAAAGCCCAAAACCTAATGCGTTTATGAATATTAGCATATCAAGTTAACGATCCTACCGTTAGATTTGTTAAAATTGCTAAAATAAGTATTTTGGTCAAATTTGAAGATAATCCGATTTGCTTTGCCACATGGTCTATCGTAATCTTTACATAAAAGCTCAAAACCTAACGCATTTAAAAAGATTAGCATATCAAATTAACGATCCAACCATTTGATTTGTTAAATTTTTTAAACAAGCATTATGGCCAAATTTGGAGGTAATCGGATAAGTTTTGCTACATAATTTAGCATAATCTCTATATATAAGCCTAAAATCTAACGCATTTATGATCCAACTGTTAGATTTGTTAAAATTGCTAAAATAAGTATTATGGCCAAATTTTAAGGTAATCAGATTTGTTTTGCCATATGATCTATCATAATATTTATATAAAAAGCTCAAAACCTAACATATTTACAAAGATTAGCATATCAAATTAATGATCCAACCATTAGATTTGTTAAAATTGATTTTAAAAAAAAAGTATTATGTCAAAATTTGTTGGTAATCAGATATGATTTACCATATAATCTAGCATAATTCTACATAAAATCCTAAAACCAGTGCATTTATAAAAATTAGCATACCAAATTTACGATCCAACCATTAGATTTGTGATAAGTTCATGTTCAATTTGTAATCTCCTATAATTATTATTATTTTAAAATAATAATTTTTTTTTTTTGAATTTGTCAAATTTACTTAGAGATATAAAGACGACTCAAACTGGTGTCTATTTTGTGTCTAAATAGAAAATTAAAAACCAAATGGAGACAATGACCATTGACTTGAAATTAGTGTCAATTTAGAGACAAAAACGTAAATCATCTTTTCATCTCTAAAATTTAGAGACAAAAAATATTCACTCTAATTAGTCTCAAATATTTGAGATGGATTTGATAATCTCTAAATCATCTCTATTTAGAGACAACTAAGACCATCTCCAATTTTAGAGACAAATTTCAAATTAGAGTCAATTTAGAGAAAAAAAAAACGTAAATCATGCATTTCGTCTTCAAAATTTAGAGACAAAAAATGTAGACTCTAATTAGTTTCAAATATTTGAAATAGATTTGATAATCTCTAAAACGTCTCTATTTAGAGACTAATTAGAGACAACTAAGAGCATCTCTAATTTTGAGACCATTTATCCAAATAAATGGAGTAATGAAACGGTAGAGGTGAACATATTCATCTGTAATTAGTTTCTAATTATAAACACACTAGAAACTAATAACTTTTTTGTCTCTATTTCGTCTCTAATATTAGAGACTAAAAAAATTTTTTGCCTCTATTTTGTCTCTAATATTAGTGACTAATAACTTTTTTGTCCCTTATTTGTCTCTAATATTAGAGACGCGTTAACCATCGTTGCGGTTCTAACTCTATTCGAAGACAAACTTGAGACGGCTTTACTATTGTCTCTATTTTGTATCTACTTATACATTAAATAGAAATGTTTTAATTAGAGATGAAAAATATCCGTCTTTATTTTGTCTCTGATATTCGAGACGCATTGAGAGTCATCACTATTTTGACTCTATTTAGAGATAACATTAAGACGGCATTACTTTCGTCTCTTTTTTGCGTTTATTTAGGGACTAAATAGAAATTTTTTATTCAAAGATGAAAAAATTTTGTCTCTATTTTGTCTGAAATATCTCATTTTAATTTTTTAAAAATCAATTCGTCTCCATTTTGTCTCAAATTGGTCTCTATTTAGAGACGAAATAGTTTCGTCTCTAAATCCCGATTTTCCTATAGTGTGAGTTCAAGTTATACTCCTAATGATTGTTGTGGTATTTGGTCCACAGTTGTGATAGTAACTATAAAATATTTTATTCCACCCTTTAATGTAAGGTTTTATATTTCCTTTTTATGTCTACTCTTGTCTTAAATAAGATAAAATGTTATCTAATAAAAAAAAAATCAAAATAGGAAAAAGAATGAAGATTTATTCCTAAAAAAAAATAAAAAGAATTAAGTATCATAAGAAAGGAAAAAGACCTTAGGAAATGACTCTTAATTATTGAGAAAAAGAATTAAGACATTTGAATCGCAAAACCAAACAAATATACATTAAGTAAATGACTCTTAATTATTTGTTGATAACAATAAAGATGTTAGGTATGGAAAAAGACATTAATTAGAACCTTATTATTATTATTATTATTATTATTATTATTATTATTATTATTATTATTATTATTATTAACAAATTTAATTCAAAAAAATCAAGTTTTGAACATCTAAACTCATAATATACAAAATTAATATGCTTAAACAAAATGAAAATTTTATAATTAAAACGATTTCTCATAGCCATAGGAGGTTTATTACCTGATATTAAAGTCTCAGGTTCAATACCGGATTAAGTCCTATTTATTCTTCCTTCTTCGGTAAAGGTTTTTTAAAAAAAAATACAAATTTTACAAATATAAAATACTTTTTTTTATCTATCTAAACCCGATGCCCCCATCACCATGGTCACTATATCTCAATCACAAAATGGAGTATATTAAAATTTACGTACTTCCATTTTCTATTTTTATTTCTCTTTGTTTTCCAATAAAAGGTAGATTTTATTTTATCTAAATAAAGTAAGACAAAGAGTGTACATAGGTAGTTGGTCCGAAAAAACATATAAATTGATAAAATAGTAAATACAAATATTTGAACAAACAACCACTTGAATATAAGCAATTACCTCAGTCATGGAACCTAATAATAGCTTTCATTTTGTGATAACATTTTTTAATATTTGATAAAATAAGAAAAAGTATTATTTTTCCACGGTTTAGCAAAAACTGTGAGTAATTAAATTCCTTTACCAATAATTTCAAATCTCTGCGGTAAAATTTTATTTTTACCTCCACAATTTTTAAATTTGTGGTAAAAAAAAGAGCTTTTGCCTACAGAAACGATGTCGTGGTAAAATAAAGTATTACGAAAAAGATTCATATGCCACGGAATTCAAAACTACATCAAAAATTAAGTTTTTTACCATAAATTTTGCTATGTTGCAAATAAAAGTATTGGCAAAAGTCAATTTTTTTTAGTAGTGTACATAAGTTCTTGTCTTTGTGTCATATGTTCATGTGTTTTTGTGTGTGATTTAGATGCCTGGGTCATGTATTCATGTATTTGTGTGCTAAGAGGTTAGAAATGATTTTTTAAAAAATAAAACTGCCTTTTGCCCTATTAAACATCATAGATCTCATTAGCATCTATGTTGTGGATATCAACTAATTTCTTGTATATTTATTTTTTGTTTAGAGGAATCAACTGGTGGCATTGCAATTCCTCTTGGTTATTGGTAGCTATTAGTGATGGAAAAATACCATTAAGCTATTAGGTTAATGAAAAGCAAAAAGAAAAAAAAAATGCAAGAAACTAGTTGATATCCACAACATGGACTCTAGCAAGATTTTGATGTCGAATGTGGCAAAAGGTAAGGGTGATTTTTTCTACTTTATTTCCAATAACTCATTTTGTTCAAGTGAAGAAAGAGGAAATAAGTGATCCTAAAAGGAAATTAGAAAAAAGTAAGGTCACGTTAACATATTCGTGTAGTGTATGGCCAAATTTGTTTGATCCTAAATCATGTTAAGGGCTTCTTAGAGAACTTAATTACACAATGATAATTTCTCAAATCTATGTGTTGGCCATATGTATTGGTCGATTCAAATGCATAATGGTTTGTCACGTGTCTTCTTTGTTATTTTTTTTTTTCGGTTGATAGGGGAAAAAAAATTAAAAGGCACGTTAACCTCATTGATACCTTCTCCTATAGAATTTATCAAAGTTGAAGAAGGTGACCATAACAACCAAAATGATCTATTCCCATTAAAAAAGAAAAAAGAAAAAAAAAGAGAGAGAACAACAAATGCACAACACAACAAAAAAGAAAAAGAAAAAGGATAGAAGTTGAAAATCCCAATAAGGCCATAGTGTCACCCATCAACCACGCTAATCATTTTGCAAGCCTACTCTTTCAGACGGGAGAGACTTCTCTAGTTTGGCATAGATTGGAAAGGCCAAAATAATATCCTTATGTTTTGTGATAAAAGTCCACCTTCTATCCTCAAAAAATTTGGTGCAAAAATTCAGTATCACCTATCATTAAAGCCTCTTTGCCAAAGGTTGTTCTCCTCATGAAATTAGTTAAATATGAACTCATGATCCGGAAGGTAATATAGTGGCAACGAGGAAGCTGTTGTAGTGGAATGAGTTCCCACTCAATTTCAAATTTTATAACTAGTTGCTTTTGTTTAGCCCACCTTTTTTCAAACTCTTATATAATAAAGTTAAGATACTTGGATGGGGTTTTGGAACAAAGGCCTTTATGGTCATTGTTGTAATGCATCAGCAATTGTCGAGTGATGGTATTAGGATAGTGGATACCCAAGCTCTCCAGATTAGTAACAATGTCCATTCCTCCCCCCCCCTTTTGCTAGTTCTCTCTATTTAGAAGCTACTCAATGTTGAAAATGGCAATTTTGGTAGTTAATAATTTTTAACTCATGATTATTTAGCCTAAAACAATTAATGGGAGTTGTTCTTGACATGTTAGAGATTGTTTTGATTATGTAGAAGTTATTTTCATGGTGGGAATCCAAAATTAAATATTGTTAAAGTTGAGTGGTTAAGAATTTGGGAACTCATGTAAGACATGAGTCCAACATAGCAAAAATTGAGGAGTGTAGAAGCCTTTATATACTAAAAGGATTTTCTATAGACTTGATAGAAAAGCCCAAGGTATGGGGGATGCCACACGCACCCCGCCCATCCAGCTCGGCTCGGGCGTTTTCACGTTCCTCTATTTTTTTTATTTAGCCTAATTAACTCTAACTTAAAAAGAAAAAGGAAATATGAAATCTGATTGGAATTAGGATCTCCTAATACAGATTGGGTTTTGATTTTTCCTAGAGGCGAGATGGAAAGGAAATGAACAAAACCACTGCTAAGGTTCGATTTTTTCGTGTTTTACTTCCCTGAGAGAAAAATCGCCTTTTTCATTCTCTCTATCACGACCCCATATTTTCTGACTGAATGAGACCAGTGAACTAAGGAGACTTTCGAGGAGATCGTAGTTGATATGCATCAACGGCGATCTGAGACCATCTTATCCTGTAATGAAAGTCGTTGTACCCATCGCACTGGAGTGGGGCGAATAACTTCTTGAAGGCAAATCAGTATTGAACTTATGATTTAGTCAGTGTTTCTATCCATTGCGTCACAGCATGTCAAGAGGGGAGCCTGCGCCGAGGAACCGCGAGCAACTCTCTCAAGTCCATTATTGACTTATGTATTAATTTTGAATTCTGTCTAGTTACTTTATACTTGGACCATTTAGCTTTGTCGGCTTCATTGATATTTGATAATTGTAATTTGTTAGAACCATGGTCAGGAATAGGCGGTGCTTGTTCATTTCATTGATATTCTGAGGTTTGTACCATTGAGGCTGGGACTGGTATCACTACTTCCAATGATGATGAAAGGTATGTTTCTGTTAACCCAGAAGTCTTTACTATTTATGAACCACTTGAATGGTAGATTGATACTGGAGTAATGTGCACATTTATGCTGATAAATTGCTTTTTGTGTCTTACCAGCCTATTAAAGGAAAAATTGTGAAGATGGGGAACTCAATGTAGCCAATGTGTTGGGGATTGGACACATGGACTTGAGGTTTCCTTCAAGGTGTATTCTTTCTCGTCATAGGGTGCATCTGTTAGGTATCTCAAGTTCGTATCCTATACGGTGCAGCGAGAAATAAAACGAGATACTGTAACACCCCACTACCTAGACCCATCAGGGCTGGGGATGTCGCCCCGTCCAGAGGATAAGGGGTCTTTATAACCAGGTTACATAGAACAAAATAAAATAAGGACTTTAAAATTAAATTTATTACAACCCAAAAGATAAACACCGGTACAAATCCAAAATAAATTATTTGCAACAATCTCTCAAAATGTCACATAAAGAAAATAACACGATTCTTCAAAGCATAGGCAATAATCTAGCTAATGACCTCCACAGCAGGATCTTCCTGAAAACATGGCATAAAAGGTGGTGAGATAAAAATCTCAGTAAGCCCGTGTGTGCTTTGAGAGTTTCAGGTAAAATAGTTCATGTATGCAAGTTGTAAAAATTTCATAAAGAAAAGTGCTGGCAAGCATTAAATAAGTATTGAAATTAAGAGTGGTGTTTTGCTTTTCAAACCACACATGTGCACAATAAATACAACCACTCAAATGGGTAGCCATGGGTTACCACACGTTGGGCCCCATGACTAAATAACGGTCAGAATGCCACACTTTGTGCAAGCTGACAAAAGATAGGTGTATGGCCTACCGGGTGAGATACTCCTCCATCTCTACACCCAAACTTACTGGTTGTCTATTTCGGGAACACACAGTCCACATGACTGAAACTTGCTAGCTCGAACCGGCATGACCTACCGGACTGACATCCTATCCAGGAGGGACTCACCCCTCAAAGGTGGCCACCTATTGAGAGACTTACCCTAACCCTTCAAAGACTAGTCCTGGTGGTCTACCCTTATTAAGTACTCAACGTTGATTGTCCCACTTAGGAGAAAATTGATCACACATTGTTTTATTAGGAAATAGCAATTAAGGGTTTCTAAAATTCTTGTCAAAGTTGGGTTTCAGAAAGAATTTAGCATTTTGTGTAAAACTGCTTGTTTGATTTTCAGATGATTTGGTTGACTGGGATAAAGGAAAAACAGTCCTTAATTGCCTTTACATAAGGAATGTCCATACACATCACATTTGGCTTGCCACAGTAAGTTTTGGTCTTCAAATAATTCCATGCAGGAACTTACCTGATTCTTTGCTTGCTCAAATTCAAGAGTCTTCCAAGGTTGACCTAACCCCGCCTGGGGTAAACACAAAACATAAGGTTACACTCAAGCTAAATTCACTTACACAAGTAATCCTAGTTCAACTTATTACCATCACATCCCTAATGTCCTAAGCTTTAAGGCTAGCTGATAAAGAATTCTATAAGTCTAGTTTGATAAGTTAAAATAACTTGAGGTTCTAAAATAATTGCTAATAAATTATAGACTCAATTAATAATTCTTGAGTGTTATTATTAATAAATAAACTAAGGTTTGAATATTGAATAATACTAAGCCCTAAATAATATTAATAAATGGTAATTTAAAAATAGCTTTATTGTAAATAAATAATAAATTACAAATAACTTTTAATTAATTTTTTAATAGATAATAAATACTTAGTAATAAATAAAATTAATAATAAATGAATTATTTTAAATTTTTAATTAATAAATAACAAATAGATTTTAATATAAATAATATTTAGGAATATAGGTAAAAGTTTTAACTAGGGCCTATAAGGTCATTAATTAATTCTAATATTTTATTTATTATTATTTATATAAAAGATTTATCTATTATTATATATATTATTTTTAATAAAAGATTTTATTTATTTGATAAATAAAATATTAATATTCCGATTAATAATCCAATCCAAATCTTTCTAGAGTTTCAAATTTTTTAGAGAAAAATATAGTAGTAATTCTAATTAAAGTAATAAAATTTGTTAATAAAAATAACTTAGACTTAACAAGAAAATAATCTCTCACCATGATTTTCCTATTGCTAGAAGAGATTCTTAAACATATTCTCCAACATCAAATAATAAACCAATCCATTCATGAACACATGCTTGACTTATCACATACTATCACAAGGCTAACTTTCTTCTAGGCATAATCATCATTAATGACTTCAATGGAAAATAGAAACATAAAAGTCTAATCACCTTTAGTGTCATGATGTCTAACATGCTTCAAACATCCATAAAATTCATCAAGCACGAAGAACATACATTGACTCAAAAGGAAATACATACAACTTAGTTTTATACAATAATCATCATGTCTTAACTCCATCCCCTTAATCCACATGCATATACCCAATCCCCCATTCATATTCTATCTCCCTATCACCTCCTAAGAGACATGATTTCAGAATTTAAAAAAGAAGGTTTTGAGAATAATTACTTGATTGACGAGTACTATGGTGAAGACTAAAGAAGGTCCACGCGCGACGGAAAGTCTTGAGTGATCCCACGGAAAAACAGCCATGGTTGATGGTTGATCAACCATTTTGGTTGGAAGAGAGAGAGAGAGAGAGAGAGAGAGAGAGAGAGAGAGAGAGAGAGAGAGAGAGAGAGCATTAGAAAGGTATATTGAGAATTGAACAGAAGAGGATGAACAAGAAGGTTGTTCTTGATTTACCTTGTTGATGTTCTTGAGACCTTCAAGGAAAAAGCTGATTTTGATCCGATTGAAAATTCTTGTTGGCGTGGTTTTGTGTTATAAGTACTAGAAATGAAGTCTAGGGATTAAATAGAAGTGATCTGGAGTATTTGAGAGTGATTGGAGGTGTTTAGAGTAGGTTTAGGCTTGAAGAAGTTTAGTGTGTATTCTTGGTGAAAATGGAGAGAGTGTGAGAGAAATGCTGCACGAAATATGGTAGGGTGCTGGCCGAATGGTCTAGGGTGAATGGGAGTTTCGGTTTTCAGCTTGTGGGAGAGAGAGTGATCAGAATTTTTTTTTTTTAAATTTAAATGGAGGAAGTTGTGGAGTTGTTTAAGATAGGAGGTTAGCTATGGTGTTTGATCAAGGAAGGTGTCTATGCTCTTCAATGGTGCCGGTTGAACTAGCTACCTTTGCTGGAATGAATGGAGCTTGTTCAGGTTAGAAGGCTGGCCGAAATGTAGTCTATGATGGCAGAGAAAATTCTGGTTTATTAGTTTGATGCAAGAGTGATTTAATGGAGTAAAATTCTGGAATTATTTTGAAGTTCAAAAAGAGTTTGGATAGAGTAATCTTAGGAGGGTTTGGAGGTGTGGTTATGGAGTCCATGTATTCAAGGTAAGTGTGAAGGTCAATGATGTTCAGTCCATGGCTGAACAAGGATCAATTTTACAAAAGTTGAAGGGTGATTTTTGGCCTAGGCTTGAAGGAAGCAAAACTGGAGAAATTCTGGTTGCAAGTGGTTCAAAGTTTCGAAGATTGGTGAAGAATTTCTATGCAGAATTTTCGCACTTCTTCAGCCCGATTTGCAACTGGTTCTTGAGGGTGTTTGAAGGTCTTTCAAAGGTGATTTTCCAGCCCTCTTTCTGGAGAAATACAGAGGAGTTTTGCTGGCTTGAAGATGGGATAAAACAGCTTCATTTTCTTGATTGAAAGCTGCGAAATGCCCAGAATTTTTTTCCTGGTTTTGCACAGTTTGTGCAGTCCAAAAATTGTACAGATTTTCCAGCCTTCAAGCCACATGAAATGACCATTTTTTTTTTGTAGCAAATGAGCGGGTTTACTGGCTGAATTTTTTGAAGAGATGGCCTGCAAAAAATCTGGAAAATTTCCAGATTTTCCTTCACTAAAATATGAACAACATGAAGGTGAATTTGAAGGTTCTATCATGGTGATTGATTTCTCTTGGAAACCCTTCCTATTTCCCCTCCTATTTTCGGCCAACCTCCATCCTCCAAGATTGATTTTAGAAATTCAAGGATGAGAAATTATCACATAATTTTTTTGGAATCTAAAAGAAAAGATTTAATGGATTCTGGTTCATTTGAATTACGAAAATGCTAGGACAAAGCTAAAGGTAATAAAAAGGACAAGAATTCCTCCAGAATTCTTTTTAGGACACAATGATAAGATTAGGACATTCTCTTCATGTCTCCCCTAAGACAACATCCCTATTTTTTTTTATGGAATGCAAGAACAAAAATTCAAACTTAATTAAGATAATCATGATCAAACTTAAATGATGGGATTTGAACTCATGACCTTAGAGATTAATTCCAAAACTCTAACCACTAAACCACAACAACTGTTGTTCTTATTTTCTCACCTACATATTTTTCTTATTTAATCCTCAAGTTATCTTCCTATTCGGATCTCAAGCAAAATTACCATTTTACCCTTTCTACTCAATAAGCATAACTAAGCTTTTTAATCTATAAACCACAATTCTAAAGCACATACAATCATTCAAAAATATATATATTCATACAAAATATTATGATATGCATCCCGACCCTCTTACTCTAGGGTTGGCTTTAGGTGGGGTTTCACAGATACCATCCCAGGACCCGCCAATGTGTGAAAAACAAGACATAAAGATAATAAATGTAACAGCTTTTTACCTTTGTTTGATAATCCGAAGAACAAAAGTTTTCTTCTTCAAGTCGAGGCGTGATCCAGCAATCCTCTTGATGAAACTCCACAAGAGTTGAACATCTAACCGCTAAAATCATAGTATGTGATTATCTCTAACAGTAATCCACACAGAGGAATACTCAAGCACCAAAATTTTGTGTGCTGGCAGAAAAAGACGGTAGCTAGGGTTGTTTACTTCAAGAGCAACGAGAGAGAGAGAAAAGATTGTGGCTGTTGTTTTTTGTGTGTTAATCATCTAGCTAGGGTTTTGTGTATCTCATCTATATGTTACATGAAAATATCCTACCAAAACTACAAATTCTAATCCTATTAGAATTCCCTAATTATAATTGGAAACCTTAAGTTCTCACAATTACAATTTGGACTATAAATTATAACTAACAATAATTTTTCCACAACAACTTCTCTTTCTCTTAATTAACCCCACTATGTTATCAAATAACACCTTAAGTATATAATCCTCTATTGTGTGTGACCTATTAGATTTTCCAGACAATTGGAAGAGAACATGAATTAATCCAAACGTATTTGAGATTAATAATCCATAATTAATTACAATTAATCCTATTAATTCTAATCAGGATTGGTTTATTAATTCATCAATTAATAAACCCATATTCCTAGATCATGAGTGGTATCTAGCAACACATCATGACCACCCAAGAGTCCAAGAAGTCTAGTGGCTTGATATGAACCCTTTAATAACAAACTTCAGTGCAATTAACTCCTTTCACCATATAATATCTCATTCGGTTTGGAGTACAGAATTAGTGCCAACTCCTTCCAGAATTAATTCTGGCCCGAATACAATAGTACTTGTACAAGGAATCCACTACTCTAGATGTGTATTAATTGGAACTATTTCCAAAAACACAATCGCCATGGCAAAGAACTTCTCAAGTAGTAATTCCTAGAAGTGGCTGTGAAATATTCGCCTCTACTATTAGGAGTGGTGAATCCTTTATTAACCCTCTCAACTACTTTCGTTTACCTCACAATGTACCCAATATCCATCCCATAGGCGGCCCTCAATTGAGCTCCAGAGATTGGAATCAAAGTACAATGCTCAGCAAAAAAAGTACCTTGGAAATCTCAAGTCTAAGGATACTTACACGTTTGCTATATTGAGATTATGTCACTAACACTAAATAGTTATCCATATGATTATCTCAAAGCTAGGTCATCTAATGAACTTGTTCCATTAACAAGTATCCATGTGTTAACTTTGAGTATCTCAATACTCATGGATATGAAAACCACCGCCTAATCAAATCAGGAAGTCTAACACATGCTAGTCTTAATGCATTAATGATGTCTTGTCTCATTAATACTATGACTAGGGACTATTTAAGTACTAACACTGTACAGTGTAGTAGGAATCTCATATCATGATCTCTATCATGATTTCCTTAACACGGTGTTGTACTAGGGACTTTATCGAATAGTTATATTACTTAAAAGTAAACAAAAGAAACTGTAAGATAAATAATACATTTTATTAAAATAAAATGTGTCATATACAATGTACAAGTGATTGCCTCTAGGGTACAACACTAACAAACTCCCACTTGCACTAGAGCCAATCATTCATGTATCTAATACCTATTAACTCAACATGAAAATCATATTTCTTCTGGAATAGTGCTTTTGTAAGCGGGTCAGCTATGTTCTCAGCCGTGGGAATTCTCTCTATCTTTATTTCCTTAACTGCTTCAGAAGCAGCCATGTACTCAATTTTTGTCGTAGAGTCGGCAATAGTCTCTTGTTTGGAACTTTTCCAACTTATTGCCCCTCCGCACAACGTAAACAAGTAGCCAGATTGTGATTTTGAATCATCATTGTTAGATTGAAAGCTGGCATCAGTATACCCGTTTGTTTTCAAATCATCTTCTCCATATACCAATAACATATCCTTAGTCCTTTGTAAGTACTTTAGAATGTTCTTTACAACTGTCCAATGACCCTCACCAAGGTCAGATTGGTGTCTGCTCGTCAAATTAAGAGCACAAGATACATTGGGCCTAGTACATATCATAGCATACATGATAAATCCAATTGCCGTGGCATATGAAATCTTACTCATATGATCCCTTTCAACTTGTGTCTTGGGAGACATCGACTTTGAAAGGCCTACACCATGTGACATGGGTAAGAATCTTTTTTTGAATTGATCTATGCTAAACCTCTTTAGCACTTTATCTATGTATGTAACTGTGAAAGACCTAGCAACCTTTTGGATTTACCTCTATAGATTCTTATTCCGAGAATATAGGTTGTCTCTCTAAGGTCTTTCATGGAGAATTGTTTGGACAACCAAACTTTAACCATTTAAATGAAACCAAACTCTTTGATTGTTTCATCAAAATGGATGTTCCAACTCCTAGAAACTTGCTTAAGTCTATAAATAGACCTTTGCAGCTTGCACACCCTTATGCTATCATTGGATGTGAAACCCTCAAGTTGTGTCATATACACTTCCTCAGTTAAATTTCCATTTAGGAAAGTTGCTTTCACATCCATTTGCCAAATCTCATAATCATGATGAGCAGCAAAGGATAGCAGTATCCTGATGGATTTTAACATGGCTACTGGCAAGAAGGTTTCATCATAGTCAATACCATGTTGTTGACGATAACCCTTCGTCACTAGTCATGCTTTATATGTAACTAAGTTACCATCCATATCCGTTTTCTTCTTGAAAACCCACTTGCACCTAATAGGTTTAATTTCTTTTAGTGGATCAACCAAAGTTTATACTTGGTTGTCGTACATAGAATCCATCTCTGACTTCATGGCCTTAAGCCATTTGCCAGATTCTAAACTGTTCAGAACATCGTTGTAGGTAGTAGGCTCATCTTTATCTATGAGTAATACGTCAATGTGGTCACGAATGAGATATCTATATCTCTCAAGTGCCACACGTATCCTACTAGATCTACGAGGTTCTTGTGTATTAGAAGGTTTATCTATTCTCTCAATAGATGTGGGGTTGGACGGTTAATCCTCGTTTGTTTGATCTTCATGAACTTCACTAAGTTCAATCTTACTCCCACTGTTCCCTTTGAGCATGTGCTCCTTCTCTAAGAAGACGGCATGTTTTGAAACAAATAATTTGTTTTCAGAGGGTAGGTAGAAGTAATATCCGAAAAATTCTTTCGGATATCCAACAAACAAATATTTGTCAGACTTACTATTAAGTTTGTCTGACTGTGGCCTTTTGATAAAGGCAGGATAACCCCATACTCGCAAGTGAGATAACTTTGGTCTCTTACCAAAGAACATTTCAAATAGGGTAGTATCAACCAATTTTGTTGGAACTCTGTTTAGTATATAAATAGAAGTCTCTAGTGCATACCCCCAAAACGATTTTGGCAGGTCTGCAGAAGCCATCATGGTCCGTACCATGTCTAGAAGGGTTCAATTCCTTCTCTCAGATACACCGTTATGTTGAGGTGTATGTGGTGGAGTCCATTGAGATAATATCCAATTATCTCTAAGATAACTCAGAAACTCTTGGCTCGAGTATTCTCTTCCTCGATCAGATCTTAGAGTCTTAATACTTTTGCCAAGTTATTTCTCTATTTCATTCTTGAAGTCTTTGAACCTTTCAAAAGCCTCGGATTTGTATTTCATTAAATACAAATATCCGTATCGTGAGAAATCATCGATAAAGGTTATGAAATAGTTATAACCTCCTCTTGCTTGTATTAACATTGGGCCACGTACATCAGAATGTATGAGTTCTAATAACTCCTTGGCCCGTTCTCCTTTTCCTGGAAAAGGAGTTCTAGTCATTTTACCTAGTAAACAAGACTCGTATTTTCCATATAATTCATAATCAAATAACCCTAAATCACCAAGCTTGTGTAACTTAAAAACACAATTTTCGTTTACATGGCCCAAACGATAATGCCATAAGTAAGAGGTGTTAGAGTTATCCATCTTAGGTTTCTTATTATTTATATTGAGAACTGGATTATCCAAGTCTAGAACATATAAACCATTAACCAAAGTTACTGAACCATAATGAATATCATTCAATGAAAAAGAACAACATTTATTCGTAAATATTAAATGAAATCCACATAAGTCTAAACACACAACTGAGATAATATTTTTCGTTAAAATTGGTACATAATAATAGTTTTGCAGCTCTAGAATTAATTCCGAAGGCAGGTTCAGCTCGTATGTCCCCACAGCAAGTGCAGCAACCTTTGCCTCATTTGCAGTACGTAGGTCCACATCGCCTTTTTCTAGCCTTCTACTGCTCTTTAGTCCTTGGAAGTTATTGCACAAATGAGATCCACATCTTGGATCTAATACCCATATCTTATTTCTAAAGGCAGTATTTATCCCAATCATAAACATACTTAGAGTAGAAGTAGAAGTGCTTGTAAGCTTCTCCTTCTGCTTCTTACTCTTAATGGTCTCCAAGTAAGCTTTGCAGTTGTGCCTCCAGTGGCCCATCTTCCTAGAATGATGGCATGGGCCCTTGGTAGTTGCGTCCTTCTTGTTCACACCATCTTTGGGCTTTATAGGAGCCCTCTTCTTCTTCTTTTGAACTTTCTTCTTAGAAGAGGAAGATTCTACCATTAAAATTGCATTAGAATCCTTCTTTACGGAAGACTCCGTAATTTTGAGAAGATTGATCAATTCAGGAATGGTGGACTCAATCCTGTTCATCTGATAGTTAATCACAAATTGTAAGAAACTATTAGGCAAAGACTGTAGAATTAAGTTAACACTTAAGTCATGATCTATTGCAAACCCGAGAGATCTAAGCTTCTCTATTAAGCCCAACATCTTCAGCCCATGAGTGGCAACAGAAGAACCTTCTACCATTTTGCAACGGAATAGTTGCTTTGAGACTCGTATCTCTCTGTTCTGGCTTAGGCATCAAACAGCTCTCAAAGATGTAGTACAATCGATTGAGCATCCATATGCTCATGCTGTTTTTGCAACTCGGGAGTCATGGATGCCAGCATAATATATGATGCTATATCACTATCCTCCTTGTGCCTTCTGTGGATAGCATGCTCATCAGCATGAGCATCTTGAACTGGTGGTGGCGAAATAGGAGCATCTAACACGTAGAGCAACTTCTCTGATTTGAGAATGATTCTCAAATTTCTACACCAGTCGAGATAGTTTGATTCAGTTAACTTGTTGGTTTCCAATATGCTACATTGGTTTAAATTTGTAGACATGATGCAAATGACCTAGATGTAAAGACATTAGCTACTTGTATATGCACATAATATACAAATAATTAGGACATTAATTAAATGTATTTTTACTCCACTATTTTACTCAAACTAATAGCCCCCACTACTAATTCGGGAAAGCCTGTTGGAAGTTTTTCTAGTGGACCGGTATCCAAATTCTTTAAGAATAACCTTGGGTTTGTCCAACAAGCCACTCTTAAGTTCATTGGTGGGTATCCAATACCAAATACATCGTATGTAACTACCAGATCATTGGGTGATTAATAGCTTTTAATCTTAAAGCCTTTTGGGCTACCCCAACTTTTCCTCTAAATTTCTTTATGCTTGAGTTTGCCTAACTGGGATAAAGAATTTAGTTAAACCTGACCCATTAATCAAGAATTTAATTCCAAAGGAATTTAATTCCATAGCTTGAACATGCCCAATATCAAGTAGGTTTGGGTTTGTCCAACAACCTGGTCTCGAAAAAGGACTCTCGTTCTCACTATATTAATGGAAGGAATTAGGTTTAATATTAATTGAGGGATTTGTTTCTTTTAGTGATTTCGTTGAATGACATGCATAAAAATCAATAAATCACATAATTGATAATCATGGTAATAAAGTGATTACGTGGTATGGTTATGGACTTTACCTAAATTAATTTCTTTAAGCCATAAAAGAAATTAATATAGTTAACCCTATGCGTTCATGCATGATTTAAGTAGAAGGTCTCACCTTCTTACCATGTTTTGGTTGCCACCGCTAAAATAGAATAATTCTACTCCTATCTAACCTATATAAACTAATTACATAATTTCCTAAAGAGAGAAAACTTCGAGTTACATTCAAGGGGAGTCAAATGAGAAGATAATTACACAAGAATTCTAGAGAAGGCAGCACACGCAGGCCCTATTTCATAAAAACCAAAACTGAAAAATGCATGAATAGATATAATTGGTTTTAATCAATAACCATCCACCATGCCATTAACTATGCTTAAACAAAATAAACATATACTTTTATTATTCCAAAATCACTATTTTGGAAAAATAAAACAAATTCTAAAATCAATATTTTAGAAAAAAAAACATTAATTTTAAATTTTCAAAATCAGTATTTTGAAAAATAAAATTGTTTGTCTCAAAATTAATTTTGAGAAAATGATTTTGGGTCCCATCTTCGGCAACGAAAACGGTGGTCCTGCTGGCCGGTTAGCGGGCGGGGGTCAAGAGGACAGCGCATCAAATGAGATTTTCCCTTTCAAAATTCTATTCCAGAATTTTTTTTTAAAAAAATAGCTGGAACGTTGCAAACAAAGCAAAAATGGAGCCGGTTTGAAGGCCAAAGCCGGTGCTGGCTCTGTTCTGGTTTTTAAAAATTTTTCTCTTCCAAAAATGATTTTTGGACAACGCGAACAGAACAGAACCGGTGCCCATTTGGAGGCCAAAGCTGGCCCCAGCTGTAGTCAAGAAGTGGCGGCGATTTTTCAGAAAAATCTTCCAGAAACAGTTTCTGGTGCCCTAATCTTTTGCAACATATCAGTGAGAACAATTCTCAGCAAAATTTTTCTGTTTTGAAGCTCAAAACAACAACCAATTTGTTAGTTTAAACAAAACAAAACAGAAAATCAAATTCACAAGATGAAATGGAGGGCAACAACCATATTCAAGAAAACATTTTTCTACAGAAAATTTTCAGCACATAAAGAAAGCACTTTTCGAAATAGGCTATAACTTTTACATAATCATATTGTGCTACGGACCCAACCCACAAAGCTCGAAATGATTTCGACTCGAGTGAAAATGATTTTTATAGTGAACAAAAACAAACACAAATACATGAAAACAGTTTTTCATGTCAAAACAATGTCAGTAGACCACATATAACCTGGTTCTGATACCACTGTTGGGTATCTCAGGCTCGTATCCTATACGGCGCAACGGAAAATAAAACTAGATACTATCTCAGGACTCGCCTATGTGTGGAAAACAAGACATAAAGATAATAAAAGTAACAGCTTTTTACCTTTGTTTGATCGTCCAATGAACAAAAGTTTTCTTCTTCAAGTCGAGGCGCGATCCAGCAATCCTCCTGATCAAACTCCACTAGAGTTGAACGTCTAACCACTATAATCACAATATGTGATTGTCTCTAATAGTAATCCACGCAGAGAAATACTCAAGCACCAAAATTTCCTGTGCTAGCTGATGTGTCCGGATTTGGGTATAAAAATCATATAAAAAAATAAGCACATTCCCAATCAAGTTTAAATTAAAACGTTAACCCCAAATTACACATATGAGCAAGCGTACTCATCATTAACCAAGCATAGGGTTCAAACGAGTGCCGATCCTCCAGGAACAAGTAGACATTAATCACCTTTCTTTCATTGCTTAACCGACTCGATAAAGTCAAAAATAAATAAAAATGAAAATAAAATAAAATAAAATAAAATAAAAATATATACATGTCAATGATGTAGAATTATGTAACTTAAACCATTATCTTGACATACATGACCTAAAGTACTTAATCTTTATCATAACTAATTATTCTTTTGGCATTATGAAGGATAATATAGATTCACTTCTTTGTCCAATCCATGAATCCCTATCTTCTAGGTAACTTAGCATCACATATTCTGTCTCAACTAATCTTACCCAAAAGTTACATTAACCATAGTCCTTGATTTAATTCCCATTCCTGGCAAATTATGCATGAAATTAACTAATGAATCCATATCTTAGTAGACATCAATTAACCTTTAATTACTATGTCCCTACTCTTAACCCCTTTGTCCAAGCAAGTTAATGGGAAGACCCAACCAATTAATCTCGTAATACACACAAGTAATCAAATACTAAGAATAACAATTAATTAATCAAAAGATCAAATAACTCTAAAAACCATGAATATCTACAACAATGTCAAATTACAATAACACAATTAACATACCATTGTTCAAGATAAAGAAAACTAAGTAAAAGAAATCACTCATAGGCAAGCCTCATTCTTCTTCCTTTGAAGACCTTCTTGCACAACCTTCCTTAAATTGTAGAATTCCTCTTTTGATTGAGTGATTTTCTATAATGATCAATAAATTCTCTCCTTTTTCCCTTGTGTTTTTCATCTATTTATAGGCTTAGGAAGTGCCTAAACTCGTAAGTATAATGTTCTTGGCCGAGTAGAAGTTGGAAGATACTAAAACTCCACAAATTACCAAAAATCGTGTAGAAAAAATCAAGCACCGCCTTAACTTCAGGGCACAGCCGGTGCCACCTTGGCTCTCGGAGCCGGTTGTGTTCTGGTTCTCTACTTGTTTGCCGATTTTTCCTTGAATTCCGCACAATATATTCCAGAATGCAGCTGACGCCGGTTCTACTCTATTTTGCTCTATTTCACCAATTTTTCCGTCGCTTCAAAGTTCGTGTCAATAGTGCATGGCCGGCGCCGGTTCTAGGGCCCTAGCCGGCACCGCCTCTAATATGTTTTGCGACGTTTTTATTTCGTTTTATCCCAAAAATTTGCAATAATGAACAAAATATTTTTCCAATGGTAAAATCTCAAATATGAAGGAATATGACTAGTTATTGAACAAAATGTATCACAAAAGAACCTCAAATAACTAGAAAAAATATGACTAATTTAGCCCATATCATATTCCCCCACACTTAGCTCTTTGCTTGTCCTCAAGCAAAGTATCAAGAACATGTAGGAAAACATAAGGTTTAACTCAATCAATTTCAAAACACTATTTTTAACGCTTTCTTCATTCAAGAACATAAAACACACGGTACTACATCTTCCACAACAAATGCAAGACTTGTGTAAGTGATAAATGACTTAGTAGAACCATTTCAATACATGACGATATTCTCAAACCATTGGAAAGAATTTAGTCCAAAAAGAATATGTATTCCATAGGCTTACTTTTCATACATTCTCTCCACTAATCCGAGACATGTCATGATTCTACTTAGATCAAGTAGGACTTTTAAGCTTGTAATGTAAGGCTAAAAGCTTGTAATGTACCTTATCAAACGAAGGATATAGGAGAATCAAATATCAAAGAAGTTAAGAGTTCACAAGAAAAGAATAAACAAAATGAATCAATAATTTCCAACCCTTCTTGCGCTCCTATTCCAACAATCAATCAAACCATAACCTTGTATAGCAATTACAACTCCACTCAAGCAAATCCTGCATTTTCATCTCTTTTTTTCTTTTTCCTCATCAACTCTTCTTTATTTTTCCACAAGATCACTCAAATTTCCAGCACTGGTGTCAAGTACTTTATATGAACTTAACTTTTTACAACTCAATCACCATTCCTTTTGTGATCTTTTCTTTCTTCTTCTTTCAATTTGTTTTCTCTTTCACTGCTGTTGTTTTTGTTTTTTCTCACTTCTTTTCTTCATTCTAATCTTTCTAATAGCTTTTTGTTTTCTTTTTTTTTTTTTCTTTTTCAACTTCTTTCATTCTTTTTCTTTTTCAACTCCTTTTTTTTTTTCTCACTCTTACTATTGCTCTTTTTTTCTTTTCTTGTTTTCAATCTCTCTTTTCTTTTTCTTCCCTTTCTTTTCTTTCCTTTTCCTTTCCAGCTCAACTTATTATTGATCCATGACTAAAAGTAACAAGTCATGATCTTTATCCCCACATTCTTCCTCAACATTTTCTTACATATACTTTCATCCATCAAGAGCATAAAGATTTGGAAAATTATTCAAACTCTCAGCAACAAGCAATGGACAAAATATTGTGACGGGTTTTAAAGAAAGAAATCAACCATTTAGGCTCAAAATAGGCACTAGAGATAATATAACAATATGTATGCTTGAAAAGCTCAAACTAATCCAAAGAATGCCTATTACCGTCATCCCTATGTTAAATCATGATTGACTTTCTTTTTTCGCCTCAAGAGGTATTCAAGTAAGTTCTAGAATGCTCCATGAATTTTAGTAGAAAAACAGGTTTAAGAACAATGCAAAGCATTTGATCAAGAACTACTTCGTCCAAGTGAATGCAAAAAGTCATGCATAAGCCATAAACAATCTAGAACATATGCTCTATAATCCATCATAAAGACATGCATTAAAAATATAGCTTGAAATCGCAAAGAAAATCTGAAAAAAAAATTGAAAATTTTACTCACTAGAAGGATAAAGTATATGCATAGAAAAATTTTGCTCACCAGAAGGATAAAGTATATGCATAGAAGAATTTTCAATAAAATCACTCCCCCACACTTAAACTGGGCATTGTCCTCAATGGCCAAATAAATAAAGCAAAGAAATAATGCCATGGGACTAAAAATAAAGGGGAAAAGAAAAGAAAGAAATTACTTCCATACTTTGTGCTCACAATAAATTTGTTGATAAAAACTTGGACAATGTATATCACCAAACCACTCCCCAATACTTAAATTGGACAATGTCCTCATTGGCAAAAATAACATAAGAAAGCATCTCTAAAGGGACTAAAAAAATAAATAAAGGGATAGAAAGTTTAATTAATACTTCCCAAGTGCAATAATGCTCCAATAGATATCCAAACTTGAGGTAAAGAGAAGGGCTTGTCCAAGAGGACTTTATTCCTCTCTTGTCACATCATTCAATTGTCCCTCATAGCCGCTCTTTTTGTTCCACGGTCCATTATACGGGTTAGCATGAACTCAGGAGTCTCCTCAACAATCTGAACTAATTGTTTCCATTGATTGCACAATCATTAGGAAGCTTCTTCATGCCACTGAACAAATGAATATGTATTGGCAACAAAAGAATTCACTAATGCTTCTAATGACGTCTCACTAAAAACATCAATGTTAGCTTGTACTTTTGCCAATCTATCATCAATACACTAATGTTTTTTTTTTTAAACGGAATAAAAATGATGAGCATGCAGCAATGATGAATAATGCAATTTAATTCATGAAGAAATAAATAAAAATGAAATAAAACGAAATCTACTATATCGCCTTCAGGTCATTGAATCATGTACCCAGGCTAACACCTAGCAAAGACAAGACAAAAGTTAGATAACAGAATTCATTATTACAACAAAATTAAAAGGTTCAAAATTAGTTAGTAGAACATAGTCAAAGTTAGTAGGTTAGGTTACAAGGGTATACACATATTACACAAGATACAAAAGATAGCACCTTTTTGCGAAAAGAACAATTGTACATATTTATATATTTATAAATTTACATAGTTAAATCAACAAAATCCAAGCTTTCATGCTATTGTTCCCTAGAAACGGCGCCAAAAACTTGATGTTTTTTTGCATGAGGAAAGAATTATTAAACCAATAAACACAGATTTATCCCCGACAACAGCGCAAAAAACATGATGTGCCCGGATTTGGGTATAAAAATCATATAAAAAAATAAGCACATTCACAATCAAGTTTAAATTAAAACGTTAACCCCAAATTACACATATGAGAAAGCGTACTCATCATTAACCAAGCATAGGGTTCAAAAGAGTGTCGATCCTCCAGGAACAAGTAGACATTAATCACCTTTCTTTCATTTTTTAACCGACTCAATAAAGTAAAAAATAAATAAAAATAAAAATAAAATAAAATAAAATAAATATATATACATGTCAAGGATGTAGAATTATGTAACTTAAACCATTATCTTGACATACATGACCTAAAGTACTTAATCTTTATCATAACAAATTATTCTTTTGGCATCATGAAAGATAATATATATTCACTTCTTTGTCCAATCCATGAATCCCTATCTTCTAGGTAACTTAGCATCACATATTCTGTCTCAACCAATCTTACCCAAAAGTTACATTAATCATAGTCCTTGATTTAATTCTCATTCCTGGCAAATTATGCATGAAATTAACTAATGAATCCATATCCTGGCAGATATCAATTAACCTTTAATTACTTTGTCCCTACTCTTATCCCCTTTGTCCAAGCCAGTTAAAAGCCAACAAATATGAAACTAATCGAGACCACCATCAACCCCTTTTTCCAAGCAAGTTAATGGGAAGACCCAATCAATTAATCTCGTAATACGCACAAGTAGCCAAATACCAAGAATAACAATCAATTAATCAAAAGATCAAATAACTCTAAAAACTATGAATATCTACAACAATGTCAAATTACAATAACACAATTAACATATCATTGTTCAAGACAAAGAAAACAAAGTAAAAGAAAGCACTCATAGACAAGCCTCCTTCTTCTTTCTTTGAAAACCTTCTTGCACAACCCTCCTTGAATTGAAGAATTCCTCCTTTGATTGCGTGATTATCTATGATCAATGAATTCTCCCCTTTTTTTCTTGTGTTTTTCATCTATTTATAGGCTTAGGAAGTGCCTAAACTCATAGGTACAATGTTCTTGGCCGAGTAGAAGTTGGAAGATACTAAAACTCCACAAACTACCAAAAACTGCGTAGAAAAAATCAAGCACCGCCTTAAGTTCACGGCACAGCCAGCGCCGCCTTGGCTCTCAAAGCCAACGCCGGTTGTGTTCTGGTTCTCTACTTGTTCCCCGATTTTTCATTGAATTCCGCACAACGTATTCCAAAATGCAGCCAGTGCTGGAGCCGGTGCCAGTTCCACTCTATTTTTCTCTGTTTCACCAATTTTTTCGTTGCTTCGAAGTTTATATCAATAGTGCATGGCCGGTGCCGGTTCTAGGGCCCTAGCCGGCACCGCCTCTAATCTGTTTTGCGACGTTTTTGTTTCATTTTACCCAAAAAATCTGCAATAATGAACAAAAAGCTTTTCTAAGGATAAAATTTCAAATATGAAGGAATATGACTATTTATTAAACAAAATGTATCATAAAAGAATCTCAAATAACTTGGAAAAATATGACTAATTTAGCCCCTATCACTAGCAAAAAAACGCCGCAGTTAGGGTTGTTTACTTCAAGAGCAACGAGAGAGAGAGAGAGAGAGAGAGAGAGAGAGAGAGAGAGAGAGAGAGAGAAAGATCATGGCTGTTGTTTTTCGTGTGTTAATCATCTAGCTAGGGTTTCGTGTATCTCATCTATATGTTACATGAAAGTCCCTTACCAAAACAAAGAATTCTAATCCTATTAGAATTCTCAAATTGTAATTGGAAATCTCAAGTTCTCATAATTACAATTTGGACCATAAATTATAACTAATTCTAATTTGTCCGTAACAACTTCTCTTTCTCTCAATTAATCCCACTATGTTATCAAATAACACCTTGAGTATATAATCCATTATTGTGTGTGACCTATTAGGTTTCCTAGTCAATTGGTACAGAACATGAATTAATCCAAACGTCTTTAAGATTAATAATTCATAATTAATTAGAATTAATCCTATTAATTCTAATCAGGATTAGTTTATTAATTCATCAATTAATAAACCCATATTCCTAGATCATGAGCAGTATCCAGCAACACATCATCACCACCCAACAGTCTAGGAAGTCAAGTGGCTTGACATGAACCCTTCAATAACAAACTTCAGTGCAATTAACTCATTTTACCATACAATATCTTATTCAGTTTAGAGTACGGAATTAGTGTCAATTCCCTCCAGAATTAATTCTGGAACAATAGTACTTGTACTAGGAACCCACTACTCTAGATGTGTATCAATTGGAACTATTTCCAATACACAATCACCTTGGCCAAGGACTTCTCGAGTAGTAATTCCTACAAGTGGCCGTGAGATATTGGCCCCTACTATCAGGAATTGTAAATCCTTTATTAACCATCTCAACTACTTTCGTTTACCTCACAATGTACCCAATATCCATCCTATAGGCGGCCCTCAATCGAGCTCTAGATATTGGAATCAAAGTACAATGCTCAGCAAACAAAATACCTTAGAGATATCAAGTCTAAGGATACTTGCACGTTTGCTATATTGAGATTATATCACTAGTACTAAATAGTTATCCACGTGATTATCTCATAGCTAGGTTATCCAATGAACTTGTTCCATTAACAAGCATCCATGTGTTAACTTTGAGTATCTCAATACTCACGGATATAAGAACTTTGATCAAATCAGGAAGTCTAGCATATGCTAGTTTTAATGCATTAATAATGGCATGTCTCATTAATACTATGACTAGGGACTATTTAAGTACTAACACTATACATTGTAGTAGGAATCTCATATCATGATCTCTATCATAATTTTCTTAACACAGTATTTTACTAGGGACTTTATCGAACAGTTATATTACTTAAAAGTAAACAAAAAAAAACTATAAGATAAATAATGTCTTTTATTAAAATAAAATGTGTCATATACAATATACAAGAGATTGCCTCTATGGCACAACACTAACAGCATCATGTTCCAACAGTTCGTAAGAATATTCTTAGTGGTTCATGTTTAGTTAGACAGGGTTATGAATTCACTTTCAAATGTAATAAAGTAGTGATTATGCGTTACAATTCTTTTGTTGCCAAAGGTTATTTGTCAAATGGTTTGTTTAAATTAAGGGTTGAACCATTTACTTCTAATTTGAATAACGCTTCTTTTGTTGAGAATTTTGTTTATCATATGGTGCATATTATTGAATCCACTGATATTTGGCATAGTAGACTTGGACATTTAAATTTAGATTATATTAAAAGAATGATGAATTTAGACTTGATCCCTAAACATTCAATTGATAAGAAAACCAAATGTCAAGTGTGTGTGGAAGCTAAAACAACTAGAAAACCCTATCATTCAATTGAAAGGAATTTAGAAATACTTGATTTAGTTCACACAGACATTTGTGAATTCAATGGTTTGTTTACTAAAGATCATAAGAAATACTATATTACTTTTATTGATGATTGCAGTAAATATTGCTATGTTTATTTACTTAAACATAAAGATGAAGCACTTGAAAGTTTCTCATATTTAAAAATGATGCTGAAACTTAAACCGGCAAGAAACTTAAAAGGTTAAGATGTGACAGAGGCGGAGAGTATGGGTCTAATCCATTTGTTGAATATTGTCAAAGTAATGGCATAATTCATGAAGAGACACCCCCTTATTCTCCCCAGTCTAATGGGATTGTTGAACAAAAAAATAGAACGTTTAAAGATATGATCAACAGTTTACTTTTGAATTCTGGATTACCTAAGCATATGTGGGGTGAGGTTTTGAATACAGCTTGCCATATTCCGAATAGAGTCCCTCACAAATATAAAGAGGTAACTTCGTTTGAAAGCTGGAAAGGTAGGAAACCTAACTTAAAATATTTCTGTGTGTGGGGTTGCCTTGCAAAAGATCTAATCCCTGAACACAAAAGGAAGAAGTTATGGCCAAACACTATTGATGCCATCTTTATTGGTTATGTGGAAACAAGCTATGCTATGAGGTTTTTAGTAATTAAGTCTAAATACCAAGCATAGACATTAACACTATTATTCAATACCATGATGCTACATTCTTTGCGGATGTGTTTCTCATGAAAACTGGTTTGTCTCAAGATATTTTTACTTTAGATTCGGCCTTAACATCTGATTCCATTCCTAATCATGTGGAAAAGATGAAAGATGTAGGGGCGGTCCAAATAGTTCCAACACTCAAACTGCAGAATTAGAAGAATCTAGAAGGAGTAAGAGAGCTATAGTAGTTAAAGACTTTGGAAGTGACTTTATCACTTACAATGTTGAGGACAAACCATTAACCTTTCAAGTAGCCATAACTTCCTCGGAAGCAAGGCATTGGAAAGGAGCTATCAAAAGTGAGATGGATTCCATTATCTCTAATGGGACATGGGCACTGGTAGATCTCCTTCCTGGGTTCACTACAATTGGATTCAAATGGATATTTAAGAAGAAACTTCAACTAAATGGGACCATAGATACGTATAAAGCTAAATTAGTTGTCAAAAGGTTTAGATAGAAAAAGGGAATAGACTTTTTTAATACCCACTTATCTGTTGCTCGTTTGACTACAATCCAAGTGCTAATTGCATTGGCTTCTATATATGGTCTCATCATCCACCAAATGGATGTGAAGATTACTTTTCTTCATGGTGATCTTGAAGAAGAGATATATATGGATCATCATGAGGGATTTGTAGCCAAAAGAAATGAACAAAAAGTTTGTAAAGTTGTTAAATCCCTATATGGTCTAAAACAAGCACCCAAACAATGGCACGAAAAATTTGATAAAACTATTTTATCATTTGGTTTCGTCATAAATGAGAATGACAAGTGTGTTTACTGTAAGGTTAAAGGTAATGCATGTATTGTACTATGCCTGTATGTAGATAATATTTTGCTATTTGGGTCCAATATTAAGATAATTAATAAGACTAAATCATTCTTGAAAAGTAAGTTTGAAATAAAGGATATAGGATTAACAAATGTGATTCTTAGCCTAAAGTTGATTCGCTCAATTGAGGGAATAACCATTTCTCAAACACACTATGTTGAGAGTGTTCTTGAGAAATATGGTTATCAAAATTGTAGAATTGCTAAAACTCCAAGTGACCCTTCTGTAGCTTTGTTTAAGAATGAAAGTGGAGTTCTTGTATCTCAATTAAGATATTCTCAAATTATTGGTAACTTGCACTATCTTGCAAATGGCTCAAGACCAGATATTTCATTTTCTGTATCTAAGCTGGCAAGATACATTGGGAGGCCTTGGATAGAGTACTAAGGTACTTGAAGGGAACAGTGTCTCTTGGGCTGCATTATGGGAAATTCCCTACTGTACTTGAAGGGTAAAGTGATGCAAATTGGATAGCTAAGAACTCTAGTAGCAATAGTTGCATTGGATATGTGTTTATATTAGGTGGCGGAGCAATCTTCTAGAAATCTTGTAAATAGACTTTGATAACTCAGTTAACTTTTGAGGTTAAGTTATGTATTTTGATACTACTAGAATGGAAGTTGAATGGCTGTATGGACTATTGTCCTCTTTGCCAATGATTAGCAAGCTCGTTACTGCTATATCTATACATTGTGATAGTCAAACCACAATCGTAACGAAAAAGAGTACCAAGTATAATCAAAAGACTAAGAGACGCATCCAAGTTATATTTAAGTCTATAAGGGAGTTAGTGTTTGAAAGAGTAGTGTCTGTTGACTTTGTTGGATCCAAAGATAACATTGTAGACCCTTTAACTAAGGGACTGGAAACATTCTTGTTCTTTAAATCCAGGTTGGGAATGGGATTGATAACCAAGTAATGATTCACCTACAGTAGCAACCCAACTGACCAAGTGGAGAACCCACAAGGCAGTTCAATGTGGTATAAACAAGCTATTTCAGTGAATCTGGCACCTATTCTGATACCTTTGTATCTAGGTTCTTTCCCTAAAAGCCTGTGGTGCGATTATTACAATTAGTAAGAGTTTTGACTCTGAATGGGATCAAGTCTTTTAGACAGGATGCTAGTAGTACATCCTTGGAGATCGCCAACTATGTGAGTGGTGTTGTGTGTCTGCAATTAAAGGGAATTGGGTTTTCTCTAAATACACTCACGTGGTAGGATCAGGACACACGGCCATAATGTGTCAACCCTAAAAATTGTCTCCAAAGCCGATAGTTTGTTGTTACCAATGGATGCAGTCACACTCAAGATTCAGATTCAAGGCTTAAGTCCATCTGTTCTTGTGGGGACATAAGTTGGATAACTTAGGTAGTGGTTTAAACCGAAAGGTACCATTATCGAAAGCAGATTATGTAATCGTGGATAGTCTTTAACAATGGATTTGTGGGAGATTGTTGAAAATGGCAACTTTTGGAGTTAATAACTTTTAACTCATGATTAGTTAGTCTAAAATAATTAATGAGAGTTGTTCTCAACATGTTAGAGATTGTTTTGATTATGGTAGAAGCCATTTTCATGGTGGGAATCCATAATTAAATGTTATTAAAGTTGAGTGATTAAGCATTTGGGAACTCATGTTAGACATGAGTCCTGCATGGAAAAAATTAAGAAGCGTGAAAGCCTTTATATACTAAAAGGCTTTTCTATAGATTTAATAGAAAAGTTCAAGATATGGGGGATGCCACACGTTCGTGCCGCCCGCACCACCCGCCCGGCCCGGGCTTGGGCTTAGGCCATATTTTCGCGTTCCTCTATTTTTTTTATTTGGCCAATTAACTCTAACTTGAAAATAAAAAAGAAACATAAAATCTGATTAGAATTAGGGTCTCCTAATTCGGATTGGGTTTTGATTTTCCCTAGAGGCCAGAATAAAAGAAAACGAATAGAGCCATTGCTAGGGTTCAATTTTTTTGTGTTTTGCTTCCTTGAGAGAAAAATCGCCTCTTCTGTTCTCCCTATCACGACCCCATATTTTCTGACTGAATGAAACCGGTGAACTAAGGAGACTTCCAAGGTAATCGTAGTTGGCGTGTGTCGATGGTGATCTGAGACCGTCTTATTCTGCAAATGGAGTTGCTGTACCCATCGCCCCGGAGTGGGGTGAATAACTTCTTGAAGGCAAACTAGTATTGAACTAGTGATTTAGTCAGCATTTTTAATCCATTGCATTATAGCTTGTCAAAAGAGGAGCCGGTGCCGGGGAATCGCGAACAACTCTCTCAAGTCCATTACTGACTTATATATTAATTTTGAATTCTGTCTAGTTACTTTATACTTGGACTATTTGGCCTTGCCGACTTCATTGATATTTGATAATTATAATTTGTTATAGCCCTAGTCGGGTATAGGCGATGCTTGTTCAAGTTAGTTGAGTTGCATGTTTGTACTCATAGGTACCCTGTTTTTAATATTTAAAATGGCGTGTCTCTATTTATAGAAGTTAATAAGGGTCTCCAAAGTCTTCCAAAGGCCATACCTACTTTATTGTACAATTAATGTGCTTTCTGGCCATCTTATTCTACAATAACCCTAACTTGAATGTTCATAACTCCATGCACATCAACATCAACTTAATGACATTGCCTACCTCCCAATCGCCAATATATAGATTTAATTGCACTATGGCATTTAACTTTCAGTTGCCTTACACTATTGATTGATTTGTGGCTTTGCCAAGGACAAAGCCTCTACTTTGGTTCATATGCATTCAGACATGGACAAACACGCATGCTTAATTGCATATCAATGATCAAATGGAATCATCCAAATAACCCCCCTGCCTACGAAATATTTATGCAACTTTAGTTAATGAAGTGCTAAGTTGGACTTAATTTTATAACCGATGCCATTATCGTATGTAATAGGTAATGATGGCTCAAGCTCTATGGCAGTACCATTGTTCATAGCGATTTCCATAAGTTACCGGTTGAGATTGGTTTGGATCTCTCTTAGCCTTTTCTAGTTCAACCTTTGTAGGACATTTTATTCCTCTCTGCTATTACCTAGTCATCTAAACTTTGAATCTTGTCAATTCAAAATGATGTTATTGAGTTGCTCACGTGTGCAGCCAACGGGTAAGGGCATACACTAGATTTTTGCGAGCTAATCAAGTTAGTGATAGAAGACCAAACAATGTAATACTTCTGACTATACGAAAAAAAAAATTCTAAAATTCTATTGAAAATATTCATTATATCGTTTAAATCATAAATGGTAGAAGTTGAACAGTTAGTATCTTTTTTCCATTCACGATGATCCATACTTTCATGCATATATTAGCTGACCATGTTCATCAACCTGTGAAGAATATTTTTCATATCTATTTTACTAATTACATGGCTACCTCAAGCTCCTATCATCGTGATCCAAGCTAGCATTCTTATCAAAGCACACTTCCCATATGATATACCAATAAATAGGGAGGTGATGGACACTAGAGACAACAAGTGAATTTAGGTATAAACTGCAACTATTTATGTTAAAAAATGACCATATTGATGCTACAATGAGGAACAAATAGGTTTACTAGGTAAATCAATTGGCAAATCTTCGTCACCAACTCAAGGTCATAAATCACTGTGCCTCAAAAAAGAAAGATGAAGAAATTCCTTGTGAAGACTTTAAATCAATATCTAAAGTGCTCAATATGATTTAAGAGTAGAATGACGTGAAAGAAAAACACCTTGCCAAGTGGGAACACATGACACGTTTGAGATATTCTACTATCATGCCTTGCTGCAACACTAAATAGATCATTCATCTCTTGGACATAGTTACACGTATATACTGGAAGAAACTATTCCTATTCAATACATAGATATTTGACGGAAATGGGGAAGAAAGTAATTGACTTGTAACTTTATCAGGTGAGGGGACACAAGTGTTGAGTTTTTCTCAATCTCATATGGGATAATTTAAAAAAGAGTAAGGGGGACTTTCCCTATAAATAGGTTAGTATTGTTTTGGAAAGAGTACACCAACTCATTGAGCCTAGTAAATTGGGAGATTTTTAGGCCTTAAGTTATTTTGTAAGGGTTTGTAATTTTGTTTGTCCAAAAATTACATAGTGGAGTGTTTCCCTTCAGGGTCGTGGATGTAGGTCTAATTGAGAGACCGAACCACGTAAAATTTTGTGTTATGTTTTATTTATTTATTTTTCTTTTCTCTTTTCTATATATTTGAGTGTTGCTTCCATTGCCCATCCCAACAAGTGGTATCAGAGCCAGGTTCCGGCTTGGAAGAAGAGCAAAGGTTCTGGCTTAGGAGAAGAGTAAGGTTCAGGTCTAGGGATAAAAGAAAAGGAGTAAGAGGTGCTTCATTTGAGGTAATTTTTTTTTTTTTTTATCACGTGGAGGTAAGATATTTTATTATGGATTCTTTAAATATCACATTTATGAAGAATGGGATTTTACCTCCATTGTTTGATGGAAAATTGACTTCACTCTGTGGCAATGCACAACTCAAGACCACTTACTGCAGTAAGGTCTTGATTTTGCATTAGAATATGAGAAACCAGAAGGTATGAAGGATTCAGATTGGAGTATTATTCAGAAAAGGGCGATCAATACTATTCAGTCAGTATTGGCTCCACATATTAAAGTTATAGTGTTGAAGAAGACATTACCTAAGAAGATGTAGGAGACTTTAGATAAAAATCATGCATCGAAGACACTAACTAACTGCTTGATAATGAAGATAGATTTATATTCGCTTAAGATGGAAAAATGAGGTAACATTATTGATCATATATATCAATTTAATAAGTTAGTATCTTGACTTAAAAATTCAGGGAAGAAGATTGAAAATGAGGAGCAAGCATTGCTCTTGTTGGCTTCTCTACCTAAATCTTACACGATATTGGTGCAGTTACTGTTAGCAGGAAAAAGCACACTGCAATTGAATGAGGTGTCAAATTTGTTAAAAGAAAATCACCAAATGATAAAAGAAAATCATTGTGAAGATAGCCGAGTACTAGCTACAGAGAGTTGGAGAAGAGGGAGGAATCGAAGCAAAAGAAGAGATGATCAAGGAAGAGAAAAATCCCACCAAAATGATAATAGCGACCTTAAGTACTATTATTGTGGTGAGATTGGTCACATCTAAAGTCGTTGCCCAAAAATGAAAGAGGATTTAAAAGCTCTAAGAGAACAAATGAGGGGCAAGGCTAATGCAACAATTTTGCGGCCGAAGTTTGCGACCTGCTCAATTCGGTAGCTATTCAATCGCTAAACCCTATACCCTAAACTATTATCGTTGAATCTTAAACCATAAAACCTAAATCCGTCACTAATTTGCAACCAATTTGCGACTGAATAAATTTTCGAACGATTTGTGACTGAATTAATTAAAATTTTAATTAATTAATTAGTTGCAATTCAATCACTGTTTGATTGCAATTTGGTAGCTATTTAATTAATAGTTTATTTTTAAAAATTTTATTAGATGATTTTTTTTTTAAAACCATCAAACAATATCTATTAGAGATATGTTTTTAATTTATATAAATTTAATAGTGTTTCAAATAATGACTTGTATTGTAGTTAGGTATTATATATATTACGATATGCCAATAAATACTTCGAAGGCTATAACAAGAATTAAGAGTAATTCAATTTTTATCTAATTTTGATACTTTTTCTCCAATCATATTAAATATTAATGAGTTTTTTTTTTTTTTTTTTTGCACTTAGATACCTTTTACAATATTTGATGCTTTAATAAATAAATAACATAAAATATGATAACATATCTAGATTAATTGCTCATTAATTAAGTTTTAATTTTTTACAAAATAAAAGAAAAAATAGCAGCATACATTGATAAAAATAAACTACTCAAATATATAAATATATATAAGAGAATAAAAAATCATTGTCATTTAACCATGGATATTACATTTTTTTTCTTTAGAATTAACAAACTATTATAATTCTTTATTCATCTCAAATATTATAAATCTGAAAGACAAAAAGTAAATCTTTGTATATGAACGTGAACAAATTTGAAGTTAAATTTATCAAGTTACATATATGGCTTATAAATTAGAGTGTAATTTAATAGTTAATTATTAGTTACTATAATTTTTTTACTTCATTTTTAACTTATAATGAATAATACTTTTAAGAATATTTGATGCTCTAAGAAATAAATAATACAACTAAAAGATGAAAACATATCTAAATTAGTAATTCTCTATTAAGTTTTAATTTTTATAGAATAAAAGAAAAGGCAACCTAGCAAAAAGAAAAAAGAAAAAATAGCATTATTTAAAAAGGTTTTTAATATATAAATAGAAAAAAGAATAAAAATAATTGTTATTGAATTATATAAAAAGGAATAAAAGATAATTGTCATTTAAT
Source organism: Voacanga thouarsii (assembly GCA_026120185.1). Classification (NCBI taxonomy): domain Eukaryota; kingdom Viridiplantae; phylum Streptophyta; class Magnoliopsida; order Gentianales; family Apocynaceae; genus Voacanga; species Voacanga thouarsii. Next base: position 184,960 of record JANUWF010001142.1, read on the forward strand.
TGAAAATATTTTTAAAAGTGTATATCACATCTTTTCTTTAGAATTAATAAATTATTATAACTTTTTATTTACTTAAAATACGTTCAACTTAATATTAAAAATATTTATAAATAAGATGGTAATTGAAAATGAAATGAAAAAAAAAAGTCGTAAATATATAATAAATATAATTTATGGTAACACTTGACACAACAACAGGTTTGGCAGGATGGCAAACTTCAGCACATTGTGGAAGGTTGGTCGCGCATTTGAATCCCAGGAACGGCAGACTTCAGCACATTTTTCTTGCAAGGGCGCTGATCCGGTGTGGCAGGTGTTCCGTGGACTAGGTGTTGTGAGGGCCAACTGGGTCGGGTTGGCGGGCTTGAGTCAAGTCAAATTCAACATTTTTTTTCTTTTTTTTTAAAGTCATCGCAATTTAGCTACCAAATTGTGCCCAAATTAAAAAAATTGTCAAAATTTTTTACTTAATTTTATTATAGAAAATGCAGTTGCAATTCAGTCACAAATTAGCAACCAAAAAAAATTTCGGTCACAAAATTGGATTAGCTACTACTAGTATGCAACTATTAGAGGTTGGTTGCAATTTAGTGAATAGCTACCGAATTGGTGGTCGCAATTTTGCTTTTTTCTTGTAGTGTAATTCCTTATATTGGTTGAACCCAAAAAAAAACTCCACTAGGCTAGTAGTACTATTTGTTCGTCTCATATGTATAGTGTCCTCCAGAAAAAAGTAGTCTACAACCATATGTGTGTCTACCTAAAAAATATTTGTGATTAATTTATCATAGTCGAGTTTTATTGCATAGAAGAAAAAACGATTCACAAAAGCTTCCTCTTTGAAATATCTCAATATTATCTCAACCTCACCACACTGTAGATTTCTTTGTTTTCTATTGTGGAGGTATCACTTTGGATCTTCCTAGTACATCCCAAACGTTTTTAACCACGTATTTATGCTGACATCAACTTATGGGATTACTTTAGAAATAACCTTGCATCTTCAGTTAAGGATGCTTCGATGCATTAGGCATTGTTCATCTTCTTTTGTAACTACATAAGGTGAACACAGGTGAAAATATGAAGGTCATGGTTGTGGCTCGATTCTAACTCTGTTAATTTTTACCTTTTTTCTTCCTATGTTGTACTCTGACCATCTTGACATGATAACTAGTCTTAGTTTCTATCCGAGGATGATTTAGTTCTCTTTTATATTTGTCAGCCCTTTAGAACTCTCTTTTATAGTATATAAAGCCCCTAGATGTCAACACTCTAGTACTGTTCTTGTTCCTATACTCTCTTAATATACCAAGTCCATTACTATACACAACAATTGTAGAAGTTTTTTGCATCTTTCTGGAAATCGAACAACTATCCGAGAACCAATACCAAGTAAATGTTCACGTAGGTACTATCAACCATTAAAGTAGAGCCTATACATTTCAACCAAAAAAGAAGAAGAAGAAGAAGAATAAGAAGAAGAAGGAGAAGGAAAAAACAATGAATTAAATAGCCTAGCACCTCTGTAAAAAATTCCTGAACTACAGTTCAATAATTCTACACAAAGAATGCTATGTGTAACAAAAAAATGACATTTTAAATGAATCTAATCACTATTATTATCTGTCTTAATCCAACATAAAAAATAACAAGGATAAGGAAAAAAAAAATAAAGGGATTAAATATCTTATGGAATGATATATGTAAATGTCTTTACAAAAGAAAGTCTCAATCATATATACAACCTACTGAATTAATATTAAAATGATGCACGAACACATGTATGTTGGCGGCCATAAAAGCATTCCAATGAAACATTTTTATTGAGTTAGGAATGTATGAAGAATTTACATAGCGAGCTTAGCAAAAGAACTGACAATTCTTTACATTTCATTTGAGTAAATTAAACCCAAAATAAATTATCATAATATAAAGTCAAAGATAACAAAGAAGTACAGAAGAAAATATAAAGAAATGAGGGATATGTGTCAACCAAGCCTTTAACCACATGGACAATAGTTCAGGTATATAATAAAGTGGATAGAGAAAAACTTGCACATAACTATCTTAATTAAAATGTAATTCATACGAGCACTTCAGCCTGAAACAAATCACTCATCTTAATTTAACCTCAAAAATATTAAAGGGAAGTGAATAAATAAGTAAAAAAATACAAAAATAGTGTATCAAGTATCACATGGAGGCCTCAAATGTGTATATAATCAATAGGCCATGTATTAAAGTGGATCACAAAGACATGAACACAATCATACATATTTCACAACTTGCTTTCAAAAAAATAAAATAAAACATAAGGATTAATTTCAATCTATATTCCATCAGAATGACTTTGTTAGGTTTGGCTTTGTTAAACATCCTATTAAAGTTATGTCAGTTTGATAGACAGTAATATAAAGAGTCTAACAAACACAACAAATTTGTAACACAGTTGGCAAACAAGCCTATGTATGTCGGGCCTCAAACAGTAAAAAGAATCCAATAAACTTTAATCAATAGTTACAATGGCAACACTTATCTCATACTACCAAGTGCCCCTAGTAAAATCTAACAAAACATGACATAGTGCTCTTTCTATCAAACTTGCAGAAGACCATTGTTGAACTAAACCCAGCATGATTTATCACCCATCAATTATTATTGCAGCAACTCTATAGGTCTTCATTTGACTCAAACCTTTCCAACCTGAAAGGTAATGGATTCAAAGGATTTCCTTAACTAAAGCTACACATTAATAAATATGTAGTACTTAAGTGATTTAGCTTGAGTATATGATGTAAACACTAAAAAATGAATTATACTAGTGTCATACCAATAGATTGCTTCTCCTTTACTAAAATATGAACATGAATCTCTCCCTCTAAGTTCTTCACGACTTGCACAAGAATAATATCTCTTCTGAACCATTTACTCTCTGTGTATCTTTCTCTCAAGTTAGTTGTATATATTTACACCCAATAGAGGTAGTGTATTTTGATTGAATTAGGAAATTGCTAAACCCAAATGATCTTCATAGATTGCCTAACAATAATACAATTCCTTTTCTTCTTGAAGTTAACCTTAGCAAAATAAGTTTTTCTGTTCAATTTATCTCTAAGATCCTCCAATTAAATCATTCACAAATATTCACAAGATCTTAAATAAATAATTTGTCAAAATCTTTTGTAGATATCCTTTCCTAAAATAAGTTCAAGCACATCAAATTGTGCCAAAAAAGCTGTCTCCTAAAAGAACTTAACATACCTAATATGTTAAGGAGACATGTTGATGTTTTAGCAACATAAATCCTAACAATCTCCCCCTTTAGTTATTTGATGCAAAAACCATCTATTGTAACTCTGTAACACAATATCCAAAATGTAGTATAATGTTTCTTGTGTAGCAATTTAAATAATATTCAGAATAGTAAAGAGCTAATATTCATAGCAACCTATTTACAATTACTGTACCTAAAGTATCAATCAAAATTAGCAACATATTTCTAGCAAAGTGTTTCAATTCTTAAATTTGTCAACCAAATAAACAAAAGAAACCAGCAGCAAGGAATAACCAATTGCAATAGTAACCAGTAAGTAACCGTGAGTAACCAACTAAAGCAACAAAAGTAACAGATTCTCTCACTTTTTGAAACAAACAGGGCTACCAACTATCAGTCTGTGGATTCTGTCTGAGTTCTAGTCATGACGTTGGAAATAAGTCATTTGATCAACCTTTACCTACTTAACTTCTTTCAACAATGCAACAACTTGAGCAGTGAGATTATTTACATAGGTTCGCAATTGACTAAGCTGTGCTGATATATGGGACGAGGTAGAGAAACTCCAAGGAGCTGCTTTGTAGCAGATGTGGTAGCAGCAGACTTAGGATCTATTAACTTCATCAAAAATTAACCTTCAACTCTGGTAAATTATTTTATAGGTGTCTTTGATAGACTAGAAGAACTGGGCACAAACAACCTCTTTCAGTTGGACAAAGAACCTTCAATTCTCTGACAATCTTATCAGTAGAAAGCTGTATGTGACTAGGTAGGTGATAGGGACTAAATGTATCTATATTTTAAGGGTCATTTGTGTTGATTTTATGTTCAAATAACAATTAATTCTGACTAAATTGCTATCTTTTGTTGTGAAGTGATTAAATGGGAGAAATATTGAAAAGATGGAGAAAAATGCAAAAAATCAGGCCAAACAAAGTTGAACCGGCGCCGGCCCATATAGCTGAGTCGGCCGGGGGTCACTTTTGGAAGAACAGGGCAGAACAGAGGAATTTTGGAAGTAGTTTAGGAGGGACCGGCATTAGCTATTCTACCTAAACTGGCGCCAGTTGTTACTATTCATAAGGCTGCGGATTTTCCTTTTCAAGCAGAATTTGGTAATTTCAGTTGGATTCCTTTGGGAACTTTTTCAACCACGGAAAAAGAATCTTCTAGGAACTTTTTGGCAATTAGAACTCCTATAAATACAAGAGAATAACATTGTGCAAAGTAGTTTTTAATTCTTCAATGAAAACATTATACAAGAGAATTAATTTTTCCATCTAAATATTAAAAATATTAGTGCAATGAAAATATTAGGGGGTTCACACATCTACTTTCATTGCACTAATATTTTCCATGAACTTTGTTTCCTACAAAAACCTCCTCTCTTTTTACTTTCTTCATGCCTATCTTTTCCAATGAACGTCAATGTTTTCTACAAAAGGATGATGACTGGAAAGAGTTTGTATTATTATTTTGGTTTTATCTTGATCTTGGGGTTTTTTAGGTCTTTAGGTCATTATCTTATCTTGTCTTGTTTAATTTGGTCTTTCTAGTCTTTTTGCCCCCTCCCAAATAAGGAAAGTACTTTCCAATTTAAGTGCGAGGGAGTGGGTCGTATCTTTATTTATTTTTTTAGGATTTTTATTAGCATTTTTCTTTAGTGTGTTTTCTTTTATTTAGTTATGTCTTTATTTTTTTTTAATTTTTTTATATTATCCTTTGCTTTTATTTATGTTTTCTTTTGCATGTAGGAATAAAGTCTTCTTGGAACCTATTCTATTCTTCCTTCCAAGCTTTAATGTTTATTGGAGCTTCGTGCACTTGGGGAGTATTACTTAACTCTATCCCTCCTTTTTATCATTTTTTATCCCTTTAGAGATTATTTCTTGTGTTAATTTGTTACCAATGAGGACATTGTCCAGTTTAAGTATAAGGGAGTGGTTTGATGATATTGTTTATCCACGTTTTTATCAATCATCTTAGTGTTTTCTTGGTATTGAGCTACTACTTTGGAAAAATTTTGAATTTTGAATTTTGAAAAACAATTGTGTTGCAATTTCTTTGAAAATTTGACAAATTTGAAAAGTTGGAAATTGTGGAGCTAAATTGAGCTCATTTATTTATAATGAAGTTATGATTTTGTTTTTTACTTTGGATATAGATTTGTCATTGATTATGGTTGGATTTTTATTTAAAGTTAACTTGTGTATTAAGTTGGATTTTGCAAAGTCTTGAGAATTTAAGTTAACCTTGGTCATATTTGGTAATTGCATTTTGTTTTATTCTTTAAGTTTGAATATGGATGATATGATGAAATATGGGAAGAGTCGTTGATTAATTCTTGTACTACAAATTTAAAGTTTGCTTGACATTGAGTTGTGAATAAGGAATGTGAGGAAATAAAAAAAAAAATGAGTGAAAAGAAAAAAATGTTAGACAAAACATGAAGTTGAAAAAAAATTTCTTTATCTTTTGAGGAAAAAAGAAAACAAAAAGACCTTTTGGTGAAAATGGGGTTAATATGGAGAGAAGTAGCACGTACTACTCGGTACACTCTCTTGAGGCTATACCGAAGGGAAAAAGGCAAGAAAGTGCAAAGAAAGAAAATATGAAAAAAAAATGATGAAAAAGAAAAACAATAATGGCTATAAAAGAGCCAATACGATGCGTGAAGAGAATTCCATTCACTTGAGGCTATCGATTCCCTAAGTCATTAAAAAAAACGTGTGGAGCGTTTCCTTATATCATTACTTGAATTGAGTAAATTTGAGTTTATAATGCTGGGATTCGTTAAATGGTTTGACTTGTATCATTTATGTATCTATGTTTTTGCTTGAGGAGTATGATGATTTTCTTGTACTAGATATAAGCTTGTTTAACTTAACTTTGATGACCTTAGGATTATTTGATTTAATACACGAGTTTACAAGGTTTTGAAAGTGTTGAGTGAATAAGGAGTTTATGTTTGAGGTTGGAAGAAGATTATTGCTTTATTATGGATGAATTGTTCATAAGCTATTGCTTAAGTATTTTAATTCTTGTCTGCTTGAGGACAAGCAAAGATTCAAGTATAGGGGAATGTGATAGGGGCTAAATGTACCGATACTTTGAGGGTCATTTGTGTTTCTTTTATGTTCAAATAACAATTGATTCCGACTAAATTGCTATCTTTTGTTGTGAAGAGATTAAATGGGAGAAATATTGAAAAAAATGGTGAAAATGCCAAAAATCGGGCCAAACAATGTTGAACCGGCGCTAGCCCTCATAGTTGAGCTGGATGAGGGTTACTTCCAGAAGAATAGGGCAAAACAGAGGAATTTTGGAAGCATCTTAGGAAGCACCGGTGCCGGCTATTCTTTCTAAACTGGCACCGGTTGTTACTGTTCATAAGGTGGTGAATTTTCTTTTTCAAGAAGAATTTGGTAATTTCAGTTGCATTCCTTTGGGAACTCTTTCAACCACGGAAAAGGAATCTTGTAGGAACTTTTTAGCAATTAGAACTCCTATAAATACAAGAGAATAACATTGTACAAAGTAGTTTTCAATTCTTCAATGTAATATCTTTAGAAAACTCCTAGAGAAACACTATAGCACCCCCCCTACTATGTACCCACAAGGGGCGCGTATGTCGCCCCGTCCAAAAGACAAGGCGTCTTTAAAACGAGGTACATAATATAAAGTCAAACTCAAAATGTCAAACTTAGATAAATAAAGGGAACTCTTATTACATTAGAATTAACCTTGCGCAAGTTTAAACATATGCATACATCGGGGAAAAAAAACAAAAATGAACATCTGTCTCTCAAAACATAAATAAAGTAGCAAAAGCTCCAACTACTAGACATCCAGCTTCCTCAACAGTATCAATCTCCTGAAAACATGATATAAAATAGTGTGAGATTAACATCTCAGTAAGTCCTGTGTGTGCACATGGTACTTTAAATAGTTCGTGTATGCACAGTTGAAAACATTTGCTGAAATATTTGGCAAGTCATAAATAATTTCTCTTTACAAGAAGTGGAGTTTTCTCATTGTCACACTTTATAAAAAATAAATCATCCATTCAAAAAACAGTCATGGCACCACACTTTGGGCTCCATGATAAGAAAACGGTCAAGGCACCACACTTTGTGCACCATGATAGGATCAGATTACCACACTTTGGGCATTCTAATCAAAGGTGGGTGTACAGCCTACCGGGTGAGATACTCCTCCATCTCTACACCCAACAAAACCATTCGGGTGTCCATGCCGAGAAAATAATACCTTACCAGGTACAAATGCTAGCTCGGACCAGCCTGACCAATCAATACTGTCACCTTTTCAAGCAGAGCTTATCTTCTGGAGGTGACCGCCTACCAAAAGACTCACTCAATCCCTCCAAGACTAGTATTGCTAGCCTACCCTTATTGAGTACTCAACGAACATATCCATCAATTCCTGACTCACAGTGATTCCATACCTTGGCTTTGTAAAACGTGATTTTCTTTAAAAAGAAAGGGTTTTCTAAAAAGTTTAAGAAAAAGACAGTTCTTGATAAAAGCATTAGTTGACAAAACCATGTAGAGAATAAATATCCACGTTTACAACCTAAGCAAATATAGTTCAACAATAGCTTCACAAAGCTTTACAACATTTGACTTGCCACCACAAGCATTTAACAAAAAGAGTTTATGCAAGGACTTACTTGGTATGCCTCAGATAAATAAGACAAAAATCAACTTCTTACTCCCTTCAAATAATCTCCTGATCTAGAATCACATAATACCATGATCAGGATCTCAATCATCTCAAGCATGCATATAAACTCACTTATTCCCATAAACAAATCATGACCTATCATCTATCTTCAAATAAATCACCCGTTCCTCGACATAAATATGCCATGAACATATATCCATCAAAGACATGTGCAATATATCAAAAATGTCTCAACCTAACCATCAAAATCCACATCCATCATTATCATAACAAAACATAACATCGCTATCCATTGAACATGACTAATACAATACTCATCTCAAAATATACATCTATCCCAACTAAACACATTCATCATGATAATATACTTCCATAGACATCATCAACCGCATTAAATCTTAATTTCGTCATCAAGGGTAAGAATTCCTTTACCTTACAACAACCGAATTAACAAGATCAAGATGCTCCTAGGATGATCGTCTCGAGTTCACCTGCGAAGAAGGGAAAGCTACCTTATTTACTTCCTCTTGATCGAGAGTTAAGGGGAAAAAAATGAAATCAGTCCCAATATGGCGCGATTCAAGGGAAGAAGAAAAAAAGAATTAATAGAGGAAAGGAATCAAGAGGTTGAAAGGACTTTTACTTACCTTAGGGTGCGTTTGATTTTTGCCTAGAGATTGTGCTTGAGTTTTTCGAAAATTGATAGGAGAGTTTGCTGGAATTTTTGTGCAGCAAGGAGGGATAGATGGCTACCTTGGTTTACGGTTAGGAGAGTTTGATTTAGGGTTTAGAAGTTGATGCTAGAAAGGACTCCTAATGGTTCTAAACTTCCTTGGCAACAATGGTAAAAATCACGCAGCTTGCTATACTTGATTGCTGGCCGAGATTGAAAGAGTTTGAGAGAGAAAAAGCAATCTGAAATTGCTCTCCTAGGCTAGCCAAAACAGTGTACAAGGATAGGCTGTATGTGTGTTCAGTTTTTTACTAAAACAAGAAGGAGTTTGTGTGGGTTTTGAAAACAAAAAACTTTATGCATGGAGGATGTGTTTGTTGTGCGAAAACTGTAAGCAAAAGAGGGAATTTCTGGATTGATTTTTTGCTGCTGTTTTGATGAAATTCAAAGGGGAAAATAGGAGTTTTAGGCACTGCAATTGGATAAATCAATAAAGAGTTTTGGTGTGTTTTGGAGTGCAAAATTTCGTGCAGTATAGTATGTGCAAAGCTGGCCAAAATTCTGTGTACAAGCTGGCCGAAATTCTGGAGAAAAGAGGAAACAAAAATCTGGTTTGTGTAGCTAAAATAAGTCCGAATTGATGAGAGGTATTTTAGATGATTTGAGCTAGGTTTAGAAGAGTTTGGATACACTTAGGAGTGCAGCATTGCATGGGGCATATGATGCACAAGACTGCTGAAAATCTGCAAGAAAAGAAGGAACAAAACCTAATTGGTTTAGAACTAAAATAAAATCTGGTTTGCTAAAGGATTTAGGATAAGTTTCCCTAACTTGGAAGAGTTTGAGTTGAGTTAGGATTGCTCCAAAGGTGGCGGCAACAAGGCTGGAAAATTTCCAGATTTTTAGCTAGGGTTTTATTCCCAAAATCAACAAAATATTTTGCTAGGAAAATAGTAAATTTAATTCCAGCTAACTAACAAAAAATTTGATTAATGAAATACAAGCTGGAATTTAATTGTTCTTAGCTATGATTTTTGAAAATTAAAGGAATAAAAGCTAGAATAAAATTAGTCTCTATCTTTATCAAAAATCCTTGAGTTGGGAAAATAAATATGGAGATTTATCTCCTAAGAAAATGGCGGCTGAAATTCAATAGAGTAGCTAGGGTTTTCGGCCAAAGCATGAAGAAACTCTAGAAAAAGAATTCAAAAAGGAAGCTAAGATTCGCAAGAGGTAAGATTTGAACTCAAGTCACTAAGGGATAATTACCAACCCTAACCATTAATCCAAATTAACTCCGATGTTAATATATCTCTAAGAAATTCCTTTCACCCTACTTCTCATCCCTCTATCTCCTCTTCTAAATTTCACCTAAAACAATTCTCAATTAATGCAAGCAACACAACTATGTCTCATTAAATAAATTAATGCAATAGCAACCTTGAAAATCACATGCACCCATGCAAAGATATAATTTTAGAATATCACATGAAATGCAAAATGCTATGCAATGCATGACTTTTCCCCCATAGGTCAAATGTGGTTTTGGGCGGGGTATTATAAATACCAAGAACAAGGAGGATCAAGGAAATCTTGGAGAAGAAGAGGCGCTTTATCAAGAAGATTGCAAAAGAGAAAGGGATTACACTTGTCTATGAGTTCTTCTTTTTTCTTTCTTAGTAATTCTATTTTGTTAAAGTTGGATTTATATGTTTTAATTGTAGTTGAGGATATTTTTACTTTACGATTTTGTGTTTAATTAATTCTAAATTTGTTGAATTCCAATTTTAAGTATTTGATTACATGGTTTTATGAGTTGAATTAATTATTTTGGACTAGTTAAACCACTATCTTGTGATCTCCTAATGGACTTAGAAAATGAAGTTAAAGGAAATACTTGATAATCAAAGAGAGATTGATATTGCCTAGAGTATAAGGTTGTTATTTCTTCCAAAAGACATTATTGTTGCCTAGAGTCTAGGGACATTAATTATTTTATTGAGTTGTTCTTAATGCGTCTTAGTTTTAAGTAGGGAGGTAGAGTATACCCTTTAATTAGACTAAGAACAAAAATTTCATGACTTAGGAAACAATTGAAATTTACTTTTGAAACTCATATTGGTAGTTTAGGATTGGAAATCACTTGGTTAAAAGATATTTTCTTCACTTGTCATAGAATTAAGATATTTTTTCATTACCTGTCATTTCTCATTATTTTCACTCCTAGATTATCATTGTGACTTTTCTTATGTAGACTTGATTTATTCTCTAGTATATTAGATTAGTTGGTCATTTATTCTATCTTCTTATTTTGTTGGCTAAACAATAAAGAGTTGAATAAAGTAAGGTGGGTGGCTAAGTTCTCATGGATTTGATACTTGATATTCCCTATACTATATGATGGATATACTTATCCATATGTGTGGTTTTAGTGATTAGCATTTTAATTAAAGCTTAATTGATTATAGACTTTATTGATAATATTTTCTACACTAAAAAAAACATGCATCAGTTGGCATGGAGATACTCTATCAACAGACATAGGTATGGTAGTAGCAAAGTACTGGCAGAAGAAATATTAGCATAGCAAACAATATGTTGATATGTCCCCAAGATTGAATTTCATTCCTTCCTCTATTTTGTATAGCATAACATCCCTTTCCATTAACATAATAGAAACATTGTTAGTAGGCAACTAGTTGTAGCAAGAGATTTTATAAAGTGAAAAATAGAACTTTGTTCACTGTGAGGATTTCAAGTAGCTATCAGTAAGCCAACAATCAATCTTACCCCATGATAGGGGTTAATTATGCATGCACTTTGAAGGCATTTATAGTGAATTTGTACTTCACTTTTAGGTTAAATGTCATTCATTCCCTGCACTTTGTTATGTTTTTGTTCACTTTGTTATGTTTTTGTATAGATTGAAGATTGAGGAACATTTGTAAAACTTGAACAAAACCATGACAAAAGGCACCAACAACAAAGGAAACAAAGCACCTATATAAAATCTTAAAATAATCCAAGCCAAGCTAAGCCAAAACTAGCTTGAAACAACAAGAGGTTAGCTTTAGGACAAGGACTAGCTAGCCATAGCTTGCATAAGCCATAGACCGGCTATAGCAACAACAAAGGTAGACGGTGGCCAGCTTCATAAGCCATGGACCACCTTGAATTAGAAAGAAAATTGGTGACTAGTTAATGAAGGCAAGGGCTAACTTCAAGACAAAACAACATAGCTATGGACCGGCTATACCAAGGAGACAACCAGCATCTCTCAACAATGAAAAAGAAAACTTTCCAGAATTAAACCATGGCCACTGGTTCACCTCTGTTTCTTTGTTGGTGACTTTGTGCAGCTTTCAGAATTTGAAGTTTTTAGGAAGGCCGTACACTATTTATAGAGGCCACTACTGTAGGAAAAAACATGATGTATAGAGAGTACAAAACATCATTGATAGTTTTTTCTTAGAATTTCTTGGAGATTATGTCAAAGGAAAAAATCATTATTGAGAGGGGAGGTTACTTGAAGCTGGAAATTTTTACTTGTCTATGAGTATTCTTCTAACTTTTCTATACCTTTTCATTTAACAATGTTATTCTTTTTTTTTTTTTAAGAGATTGAACTCAAGATTATGGTTTTGTGTGTGTTCTTTTTTTTTTTTATTAATTTTATGACATGTTTCTAGTATTTGGTAACTTGAGCATATTATCTTATTGAATAGATTTGTTCTTTTCTAATTAACTGGGGAGGGTGGCAAGGAGACAGGTACTAACTAATTAATTCAATACATGTTATCTCTTAATTAACTATAAAGAGGGGTTAAGGGTAAAGACTAAGTTATCAAAGAGAGATTAATTTCACCCAGAGATATGGTTGTTAATTTCTTCTATGCTAAAAAAATATGTTATTGTCACCTAGAGATAGGGACTTAGAGATAGGGATGTTATTTTCTTGATAAATTGTTGGGATAATGTGTTTAACGCACTTTATGTGAAATTAATGAGGTAGAGATATCCATTAGTTTTACCTTAAATAGGACATTCATAATTCGAGAGAGAGTGAGTTTCAGAATTGTTGTCCTTGGTACTAGATTGTTGATAAATTGATCATGAATTTTGCCTAACAACTTACCATATCTTGAGGACTTTCACTTGGAAATACATGTTTTTCTTCCTTCTCCTCTTCCATGATTTTCCTTGAAATTATCTTGTATCATATTTATCATGTATTAATTATGCCTTCATGAGTTTATTTGGCTAAACAATAGAATGAGAGTTATTAAATGTGGTTACTCCTTGAGGACGATACTCGTTGACACCCTATACTAGACCATGCAATGAGTGCACTTGCTCTAATAGTGGTTTTGGTGTGTAGTTTAGGAATTGATGTTTTGTAAATATAAAACTTAGTTTATTATGGATTCAATTAATATTTTCTATACCAAGATTTTCACTATCAAGTTTTTAGCGCCATTGTTAGGGAGTAACATAATGAAAACTTGAATTTTATTGATTTAGCCATGTAAATATGTAAATATTGTTATTTATTTAGCCATGTAAAATTGTAAATATTGTTCTCTCTTGTATTTAGGTGTTATTTAAATAATTTTTTGTTGTATTAAAATATTTATTTTTGTGCAAAAAAATTGTAAATACACTATGTTGTTGTATTATAATTGTAATTGTTTTCTTGTTATGTTTAGTTGATAAATTACTAAATAATGCCAGCAACAACAACAACAATAGTAATAATAATAATAATAATAATAATAATAATAATAATAATAATAATAATAATAACAAAAACAACTAATTGTAGTATATGTTGTTGTATTTTTCTTGTATGTCGTAATTATTACATGTGCTATTCCTATAGAAAAAGAAAAAAAGTTTTAGGTGGCAATTTTTTTTAGGAAAACACCAGCTTTGGAATTGTCAACAAGAAAAAAAAAATGTGTGTGTGTGAGGGGGGGGGGAGGGGGGGAGAAGCCACCCCTCCTTTTCCCTTCCCTTTTCCTGCCAGATTTCTTCTTCTTTTCCTTTCTCTTCCAGAGACCATTGGGTTCTGCTCCTTTTCACCGGCAATAATATCTTTCTTTCTTCTTCTTCTTCTTCAATTTCTTTCATTCTTCTACCACTTTTTTTCCACCAAAATTCAAATCTCCATTTACTTTTCTTTTCACTCATATTTTATGTTCTTGATTTTCAACTCTAAGTCCTCTCATTCACTGACTTCACCCACCATTACATCCTTAGTTTCTCTTCAAAGTTTTGAAACTTTATGAAATTTTTGGGGTGTAAGCTTGAAGGTCAAAAGTTGGAGAAAACTTGCCTACAAAGATCTCTTCCAGTTATGGTAGATTTTCTCTCCTTGAATTTCTTGGCATTTTTTGTATTTGATTTTGAAAAAAATTTCGGTTGACTTGAAAATATAGTTGTTGAGTTTATTTGATGTGAGAAATATGCATAGAATAGTCTGTTAGTACTTTTATGTCTTCTAAAATTACCAGTGCATTTTTTTAGAATTTTTGACTTGATAACTTTAGGTAATTTGTGAGGTTACTTGTGATATTATTATTCTTGTATTGTTGGAGTTGGTGGAATTGTGGTTGGCATAAGGCTACTCTAGCTGTGGGGTTGGATTTATGAAAAAGTAGAAAGAGTTATTTTGGGAAACAAATTTAGAGATAGTTGTTTGAAAAAATGGAAGGTGTTTTATTTTTTAGCTTTATTCCAAAACAAGACCCTTTTTGAAAGCTGTATTTGTTGTTATGAAAAACTGCCTAAAAGCTGGCAACAACACGATATATTCTTGCACCATTTCAGGCTTAATTAAGAAATTCACAGTAATCACTAGTGCCATTTTTGTGATCCACATGGAGGATCAAAAGGCCCATTTGGAAACCAAGTAGGCCTGTTTGGAGGCTTTATTTTAAGGGGTTCTTGAATGCTTTGTTTATTTTTCCTATTTTTATTTTTCAAGTATTTTTATTTTGTTTTATTAGTTTTCTTTTAATTTCTTTTTATACTTTTACTTGCTATGTTTGTTTTTCTTTTTGCAGGTTTATTCACTTCTCTCTTGATTATAAGGGATCCTTTCATCATTTAAAGGATGAAATTCATTCTCATTGGAGCTAATCTACCTTAGGGAATATTGCTTTCTTTTCCCTTTTTATCTTTTTAGTCCCTTGGATATGCTTTATTGTGATATTTTAGGCCATTAAGGACAATGTCTAATTTAAGTGTAGGGAGAAGTCGGTACTTTTATCAAGTATATTTTTTTGAAATTATAATGGCTTTTCTTAGATTTTTAGGACAAGTTTTTCAATTTTTCCATGAACTTATTGCCATATGATGAGGTTGTGTTTTTTTTTTTTTTTAGCTTTGGATATGATTTTGTCATTCACTTAGTGGATTTTGTTGAAGTAAACTTGTGTATTAAGTTGAATATACAAAGTCTTGAAAATTTATGTTAACATTGGTTATGTTTTAGTATTTGAATTTTATTTTATTCTTCTTATTTGGATATAGATGATGTGATAAAATATAGGAAGATTTGTGGATTAATTCTTATTTTATGTTACTAAATTTGTTCTAACTTTGAGTTGTAAATAAGGAAAGTAAGGAAAGGAAAGGTCCGAGAATGCAAATTGCATGTCCTTTGGCAAAAAAACATGTAGAAAATATTTTTTTGAGTGAGTTGAAAAATTGTGAGTGGAAAAAAAATACTTATTTTATGTTGAAAAGAAAAAAAGAAAACTTTGCTTAAAATTATGGGGTCAATACCGAGAGAAGTAGCAAGTACTGTTTGGTGCACTTTCTTGCGGCTATAAATTCCAAAAAACAAGAAAAAAAATGACTAAAGGGGGCCAATACAGTGAGTGAAGAAAAATCCATTCACTTGAAGCTAAAATCCTTATGTCTTTTTGAAAAGAAGTGTGTTGAGAATTTCCTTAGTTTGCTCCTCAAGTTAGAAAATTTTGATTCCATGAAATGTGAATTGGTTAAACAACTTGACTTATAACTACAAGAAAAAGGACTTTCCTGACGCGAAAAAGCATCGGACAATAAGTCTTTAGTGACGCTTTTGACGTTGTGATGCTTTGGAATGGCATCATCCGAAGTTACATCACAATAGGTACTGTGTCATGATGCTAAAAAAGTGTAAGGAAAAGTGTCATTTTATCACACTAGTGTGAGTCATAGCAGGTGCTGTTTTGTGACACTAAAAAAGTGACAAGAAAAATATCATGTTATGGCACTATTCAGCGACCTAATAGATTCTGTAACGCTTAAAAGCGTCAGTGAAAGTGTCATGTTACGACATTGTTTAGCATCACAATAGGTTAAAATGTCAAGAAAAGCGTAATGTTATGACACTATTTAGTGTCACAATAGGAAGTATCATGCTATAACACAATTTAATTTCACAATAAGTGTTGTGTAGTACAACAATATTGGTTTATTGCTATATATAACAGCTTTATCAACAAATAAAATATAATTGTGAAATGCATTAACAAAAGTCAAAACAATCAAAAGTTGACCACATTAAAAAGAAAATCAATTCAAATATAAATTTCATGACATCCAAATTTAACATTCATAATCATCAAATAAAAATAGTTCGAAAATATAAATTTTATATAACATCATTTCATTAGGACCATCCAAAATTCTGAACGTTGTAGTTATAAGTACAACTATTTTTCTATGTAGACTCTTAAGCTTTTGGTGTTTGGGGAAGATGTAGTCCAAATGAAGTTCAACAACCATTCTTCTCTTCAGGCAAGCTTTATCATTTTAATGACATTCCTCCAAACCTAACAACTGCAAGAACTATTGAAGTTAAGTTAGATAGAAACACTAAACACAAATATATGCATGCTAAAAAGAATCGTAAAAAAAATTGATTAGTACTTTCTAAGCTAAAGTTAAAGCCTCATGTAATAATGCATACCAACAGAGAAATAGGAATAGACTACAACTCTATCAAACCATAAGGGTTATTAGACATATAAAATCATGAGTTAATAAATTTATATCCTATCAATACTGATGCAATGGCCAAATGCACAGTACTAGACCCTAAATTATGTAGTCAATGCTAGTCTTCTTATATGAAACATTTTTCATTTTAGAGTAGAACTACCCCATCCATGAACAATTTGAGTCCAGTTGGATAAACCAAGATTCTTTATTGCTGCAAATAATGAGAAGAATGACTTGTCAAAGTCTCATCACTGTGTTTCTTACTAATATTCTTAATCTTACCGCATTAGACCAAAACATTACAACAAAGATATAGGTAGGAGACGACAAAGAACTTTAGTGTCATGATAAGAGCCTCAGCATGCAACAAAAGTTAAAGAAAAGAGAAAAACAAATATTCAATTCAGTAAGAGCTAGCCTGAATAAGATATTCATTAGCCTTTATTTCTTAAGCTCCTTTAAGCAATATGAAGAATCCAAACCATTAATGAGTAACTGTCTAGAATTTTTTGTTCCAAATCTTCTTTCAAGCGAAATCATGTTTTGGGGAATTTTTATTTTTATTTTATTATTTTTTTTCTTGTGAACATGAAATTGAACGCAGAATAAGACATCACAAGGATTAAGACTAAGCTAATACTGACTTTATTTCTAGCTTTCATCAAACATGATTAGGACAAGATCTTTTTGTTTCAAATCTTGCTTTCATAAAATATAGTCAACTGAAGTGAACTCCATCTTGAATAACTATGGTTAGCCAATTTGATAAGTTACACATACTTCATTAAGAATCCCATGAGCAACCTACCTTCTGAAAGGAGTCAGGCTGCAAGTATCACTTCTCCAAATAAAATGGTACTCAATAATATCATTTAGCTATCCCTACTAGCACACCACCCTAACAAACATAACATCTATTAAAAAAAAAAAAAAAAACCCCCTCTATTCTAGAGAGAACAAACCTCTTCTAAAGACAAATGTTTCTCGATCTTATCAACCTTAGGCCAAGGCATTCTATTATCCAATACCAAAAATCGATTGTATATTTTCACTAATCCTAATTAAAATGAAATTCAATAAGCACAACCCTTTAATCTCAACAAAAATAATCTGGGATACGATTGCAGAATTGGAGTGCCAAAAGGAATTCTGTAGTTGGTTTGTCAATTCTATCTTATAGCATGACAATGACTAAAAATTATACTCCCTGCAAACAAGGTAAAAGGTTTCTTTCAAAAGGTTAGAATATAATTAGTTAACATGATTGTTTACTACATAATGTGTTTAAAAGATACCAATTCCATTACTCCAAAAAAACAGTTATTGAAACAACTATCTCTTTCTATAATTCAAGTTTTGACTGGCTGATATTTTGCGTAGCATTAATGGGTTGTTCATCTTAGCTTCAAGGCATGCTTACAATAAGATCACCATATTGTGCGGCCAGACTAAGTCTTGGAAGAAGGATGAAACATCATGTTACCTATAAAGCTTGACAATATGTGAAAGCTATGTATTCAAAACATGTTTTCATATCTTTCACTGAATGGATTAGCATAATAAAAAAAGACATGATTGCATTGTTATTTTCTATTTCTTTTATTTCTTTTACTATAATCTAAATCAATATACAGTGACGTTAAAAACACAGCACAAAAGTCTAAAACAATCAGAACCATTCCATTTGGTGCCATATAAAATCCAAAAAAGTCTTCTAATTATATAAAGGCAAACATTTTAAACAAAAAATTACAGACAGCTGACATGATATTTTCTTGTTTGGAAGATCTTTTGATATGTTGAATCATTCCAAATAAAGTAATAAATAGAAAAATTCTTCTAAAAGAAGTAAGATTTACCAAGCCAAACTAAAGTTCAATATCGTTCAAGTTCAAAATATGTATTTGTCATGGTCAATTCTCAAATGCAGTTATTTTCATCTCTTCAAAGTAATTTGTAAAAAGAATAAAATTCATTATCACTACAAAGTTTTCACCTCATCCTCTGTTACTGTATCCAGAAACATCTTCAAATTCAAATTCAGCAATAGAGAAATAAGATTCTGTTAAGTTAGTGCACTATATAAAATTATGAGAAATGAATTGATATTTAAAAAGTCTACAGGAGGTGAATTACACCTCAAATTAGCAGATGGAAATGGTACTAGTGTCTATGAGATCAATTCTGCTAATGAGTATTAATCAAAAGTATCTTCATCTATCAACTATCATTTCACTTTTTAATTACATGCAAAATGACTTATGAATCCATACATGAGCATGTCCTAGGATAAATAAGAATAGAATATTGGTTTATCTTGACTTAAGTTGATGCATTTGTTAACAAACAGAAATATTCTAAGTGTTTGCATATGAAGTATTACACCATTAGCTAAATCAATGACTTACAAATGGAATGAAATAGATATCTTTTCTTCTCTTTACAACAAAATAATATAGCAGATGAGCAGTATAGTTGAAACATAATACTGTAGGACAGATAAATATTTGATAAGAGATTCCAATAATATGTTATAGAAGATCAATGGCCTAATTCCTTACTAAATCATTAAAATAAGACCTTCTCAAGAAAAACTTCAATGTTTAGGATAGCATAGTATAAATCCTGATGGTAGATACACTGCAATAAAAATCAGTTAACCATGTTTTTATGGAAGCTCCAAGTGCTTGGAATTGGGGAGGGGGGGGGGGGGGAGCAAAGGTTTCCACACTAACTTTGCAATAGAAAAAGTTCTAAAAATACCTTCTTATAAAATCTTTCCCTATTTCACATCTTCAAGCATCACACTTTTCATTCCAAGGCTTTACTTGATCATAGTATTGATTAGTACTTTGTTTCCCTGGCCATGTCGTCTTCTTGCATCTTTACTAATTAATCTACACGGATTATGTATAGATGATTCCATTAATTAGCTAGCTAGCCTCAAATTTCTATGTATGTAAAACACTCAAAGAAAAGCATCCCTTGAACTTACAAGAATTTTTTTCACTAGATCAATCTCCAAGAAATTGGTTGTATTAAATAAAATATTCCTCCCTCTTAATGAAAAAGAGCAGAAAACAAAAGAAACCCCTCTTTAACTGCAAGTTGTGAGGTTAGTTTTTAAAAGGATAAATTTGGGTTAAACAAGCCTCTTTTTTCTATTTGTAGTAGCATTAAAAGAAATCCATTACATATTAATTGAGCTATACAACAACAAACTTCAAAAAATATTCGTAATAAAAAAGACTTCTTTATAAACTTATAAGCGTATACAAGCAATATACTTACTTTCAACTATTAGTTTTAGCATGGTCCAAAGTTCCCAAAATTATATGATCATCAATCCCATTTAAATTTCTCCTTCTATTTTTCATCTATAGGGCCTCCATTAAAGTTATAGCTCATTACTAGATATTCCATTAATTCTCTTCAGAGAAGTCAATAGTGCAAGTAATTTTGCATGATGAAGGTAGCATATAACTAAATATACATAGTATACAAATTGACTTGAGATTTGCACCACCACTCAGATTTTCAGGACAGTGGTTTGCACAATTTCCTTTAGTGAAGCGTAGCTGAATGGAAAGGAAAGTATAAAGCACATATATCTAGTTCCCAATCAATTTGGTTGGAGAATGACAACTTAAACAAGTTAAACATGAATTTAACAGAGTTAATGAAAGAGCTCCAGGTGGTAGAAAAGATTATGAAGCCACAGTCTAAAGCTATAATTGCTAAGGCTTCTTCTTCAAGAATTGGGCACAAGCTCAGAAAGTTCAAAAAGAAGAAAGGAAACGTAGCGTCCCAACCCAAAAAGCCCAAGGGTAAGTGCTTCAAAATGTGAGAAAAAGGAACACTGGAAAAAGGAGTGTCCAAATCTCTAGGCCAAGAACAACGGAACCCCACAAGTAATGTTTACTATCTAGAGTCTATAACAATAGTTGGATCAACTTCCACTTGGATTATTGATTTTGGAGCCGCTGAGCATATCTGTAACTCATTGCAACGATTTAGGAAGATAAGAAGACTCTAAAAGGGCTAGCATGGACTACAAGTGGGAAATAAAGCACAAGTGTGGGCCTAAGTAATGGGAAAGCTGGAACTTCCTTTTGATTGTAACAAGATAGTTATTTTGAAGGATACTTTCTATGTACCCGATTTTAGACAGAATTTAATTTCAGTTGCGAAACTAATAAATCATGATTATTCTGTTTCTTTTTATTCTAGTATAACTATCAATAGAAATGGAGAATTTTTATGCACTGTGCATATATATGGAAACCTATTCTTCATAAATTCAATTAACAATCAATTAAATAATACTCAAAGTGAACCTTTAAGTAGGAAGGCAAAGACCAATGTTAATAACTCTTATTTATGGCATCTATAGTTGGGTCAAATTAACCCAACCAGGATTCAGAGGTTAATCAATGATGGGATTTTGGGCTCATTGAGATTGGAAAGTTGACCTCAGTATGAATCTTGCCTAATGGAAAAAATGACCAAAAAGTGTTTTACCCAAAAAGTGGATAAAGCTAAGGAGATATTGAGCCTTGTTCACACTGATATGTGTGGTCCATTATCTACACTAGCTAGAGGAGGGTTTAAGTACTTCATCACTTTCACGGATGATTGTACATGGTATGGTTACGTTTAATTGATGAGGTGTAAGTCTGACTCTTTTGACAAGTTCAATGAGTTTAAGGCTGAAGTGGAGTATCGAACAAGTAAACTAATGAAGACCTCACGATCGAATCATGGTGGAGAGTACCACTACTTGAAAAAGGCTGATTACGAACAGACCATTCCCAACAAACCATGTGCGGTTGGTAATTACTTGTTGATTGCCAACAAATGTGGAATTTGTTGTATTTCAATTACTTGCCAACAAATTACCAACTACGTATATTTTGTTGGTGATTTTTCTGTTGGTAATCTATTAGTAAATAGGTGGGAAAATACGTACCAACCAATTACCAACAAAATGCACATAGCTATTTGAGGGTAATATGTTGGTAATATGGAGGGAATGTTGTTTCCGCCAATTTACCAACGGAATACCAACTGAAATGGATAGTTGGTAGATATTTCAGATGAGGTGGTAATGTGATGGTTAATTTTTTTCCTACAGAATTACCAAATGAAATATCTGTTGGAAATATAGTAAATCAATGTCCAATAAGCTACTAACAGAATTACCAACTGTGTGTATTTAGTTGTTAGTATTTGTGTTGGTAATATATTGGTAAATAGGTAGGAAAATATTTACCAATAGATTACTAATAATAAGTGTGTAGTTAGTAATTATATCTTATGTAAATTTGTTGGTAATAGGAGAGGGAAATATTTTTCTTTCGGATTTCCCAATGAAATACCAACCGAAATAGGTAGTTGGTAGAAGTTTAACTAAAAATAAAAATAAAAAAAATACCAACCTAATGTAAGATTTGTCAAAATATAAATTTAAATGTAATCGAATATATTTTTCTATATAATATAGCAAAATGTCTATCTAAGAGTCCAAAACCTAAGGCTTTTACAATGGTAACATATCAAATTAACGATCCAACCATTAAATTTATTAATATTACTAAAAGAAGTATCATAACCAAATTTGAAGGTAATCGGATATATTTTTCCTCTAACATAATCCCTATAAAACAGCCTAAAACCTAACGTATTTATAAATATAAGTATGTCAAATTAATGATCCAACCATTTGATTTATTAAAATTGCTATAAAAAAAAGTATTATGACCAAATTTGAAGGTAATCGGATATATTTTGTTAAATGATCTAGCATAATCCCTATATAATGGCCCAAAACCTAACTCATTTATACAGATAAGTATATCAAACCTATAATCTAACCATTAAATTTATTAATGTTGCTAAAAAAATATTATGATCAAATTTAAAGGTAATCAGATATATTTTGCCCCATGATCTAGTATAATCTCCATATAACATTCCAAAATTAATTTGTATATTATGGCTATTAATTAATATTTGTTTAAAGTGAAATTCAATAATTGTAATTAAACAATATTTTAGTACTTTATATTTATATATAAATATTGAGGCTATATTTGGGAATAGTTTCAAAATTCAACAAAATTGTTTCATTAAACTAAAAGATGACTTTATTGAATTCTGGTAAGAATAGCGTGACCCTTATTTGTGTTGATATAACATAAAGTGAAATTATTTTATTCAAATTAAGTAAATTAAATTTCACTTTATTAAATTTCAGTTGGATGGCTATTCAAGCTGAATGGAAAACTAAAATCAAATAAATTGAAATTGAAATGATTCATAAATTGAACCTATTAATTATATATTTATAATAATATAATAATATTTTATTATTAAAAATATCTAGAATTATTTTGAATTTCTAAATCTAACTATTAAATTGTCATTATCTTTTGAAATCCGAATAGTTATTATATTGGTGCAAAATTTTTTGTTTGGTATTTAAGGATTTAATATGATTGTTATCGGGTTCACACATAACATATAATTTTGATTAAATGGAATTAATCAATTTATTATTTTGATATTTTTGTAATATGATATATTTTTATTAAGTAAATTTGATTACTTTTAAATAAATTATATTATTTATTAATAATGAATTGTTATAAAATTTGGATAGTGTTAGAATAAAATCTATACACTACACACTAAGAAAACTCTAACTATTTTTGCAGAAGAATTTCTTCAAACTTCTCTCTTTCTTTTTTTCACAATTTTCTCACAATTCTTTCACAAAATGATGGTGTATTACAAGCTTAGATAATAGCTCTATTTATAAAGCTCTTAATTAGTGGAATACATTATATTCCAGTAATCTTAATTAGTGGCGTCTCCACTAAATGATGGACATCTATAAAAATCCATAATTAGTGGAGTTTTCACTAATTAGTAGAGCTTCCACTAATTCCCTAATAATTCACATAAATTCATAATTAGTGGAGCTTTCACTAATTAATGCAGTTTCCACTAATTTAATATATTTACAACACTCCCCCTTAGATGTTCATCCATTATATAAAGAATATGCCTCATTAAAACCTTATTAGATAAAAACCCAGTGGAAAAAAAATTTAGTGAAGGAAAAAGAGTACACTATTCTATATGTCTGTTTATTACTCCCCTTGATGAGATGATTCCTTTAAATCTTTAAACCGACGCATACTGATTTTATATCTCAACTTCTCAAATATTGCAATCGGTAAAATCTTTGTGAAAATATCTGCGAAGTTGTCACATGACCGAATTTATAGTATATCAATTTCACCTTTCTTCTAGAGTTCATGAGTAAAGAAGAATTTTGGTGAAATATGTTTTGTCCGATCTCCTTTAATATATCATCCTCGTAATTGAGTTATGCAATCTGTATTGTCTTCATAAAGAGGAGTTGAAATATCTTTGGTCGATGATAATCCACAACTTTCTCGGATATAATGAATCATGGATCTTAGCCATACACATTCTCGACTTACTTCATGAATGGCTATAATTTTAGAATGATTTGAAGAAGTAGCTGCTATAGATTGTTTTGTAGAACACCATGATATAGCAGTATTTTTACATGTAAATAGATAACCAGTTTGAGAATGTATTTTATGTGGATCAGATAAATAACCAACATCTGCATAACCTATCAATGTTGAGTTGGTTTTATTTGAATAAAATAACCCAAGATCAATTGTACCTTGGAGATATCGAATGACTTGTTTAATTCTATTCCAATGTCGTCGTGTAAGTGAAGAACTAAATCTTGCTAATAAATTGACAGCAAAAGCAATATCAGGTCGTGTATTATTAGCAAGATACATCAATGCACCAATTGCACTGAGATATGGTACTTCAGGACCAAGGAGTTCTTCATCATCTTCTTGAGGTCGGAAATGATCTTTATTCACATTTAATGACCGGACGATCATTGAAATACTCAATGGATGTGCTTTGTCCATGTAAAATCTTTTGAGAACTTTTGCTGTATATGTTGATTGATGAATAAATATTCTACTTTCCAGATGTTCAATTTGTAAATCAAGGTAAATTTTGGTTTTATCAAAATCCTTGATTTTGAATTCTCTTTTTAAATAATCCATTGTTTCTTGGAGCTTTTCAGGAGTTCTAATAAGATTAATATCATCAATATATATAGCTAATATCACAAATTTAGAACCAGATTTCTTAATAAAAACACATGGACATACCTGGTCATTTTTAAATCCCGCTTTCAATAAATATTCACTAAGACGACTGAACCACATGTGCCCAGATTGCTTCAGGCCATATAATGATTTCTTCAACTTGATGAAGTAATTTTCACGAGGATAATGTTTATATGCTTCAGGCTTATGAAATCTTTCGGGGATTTTCATATAAACATCATTTTCTAAATTTCCATACAAGTAAGCAGTGACAACATCTAATAGGTGCATATCTATCTTTTCATGTACTGCTAAACTGATAAGATATCGGAGTGTAATAGTATCAACAACAGGAGAATAAGTTTCATCATAATTAATACCTTGTCTTTGTGAAAAACCTTGGGCTACTAATCATGCTTTATATCGTACGATTTCATTCTTTTCATTACGTTTTCGCACAAATATCCATTTGTAGCCAACAGGTTTTACACCTTCTGGTGTTCGGACTGCAGGTTCGAAGACTTCATGTTTTGTTAGTGCATTTAACTCCGATTGAATCGCATCTTTCCATTACAGCCAATTTTTTCTATGCTGACATTCATTAACTGATATTGGTTCAGGATCATCATTATCCTGTATAACATCGAGAGATATATTGTATGCAAATATATTATCAATAACAGTTTCTATCCGATTCCAACTTCTACCGGAAGTGGTATAATTGATAGAAATTTCAATGTTACTTTCATCAATTTCTGGTTCTTTGTCATCAGTTTTCTCTTGGTCTTTATCATTCTTTTCTTCAATATAATCTTCTGGATAATTTAATCCTCTTTTCTTTCGAGGATTTTTATCTTTAGAACTAAGAGGTCGGCCACGCTTTTGGCGTGCTTTTGACTCAGCAGCTATAGGTATAATATTTTGTTTTGCTGGAACTTCAATTCGAATAGAAGTATTTATAGTTGGAATATGCGATTTTGTAACTCTTCTGGAGTCAACAAAAACGTCTGGCATTTGATTTTCAATGCTTTGCAAATGAATTATCTTTTGAACTTCAAGTTCACATGTACTTGTGCGCGGATCAAGATAATTTAATGATATTGTCCAAGCAAGATCCTTTTTATGCTATTTTTGTTCTCCCCCTAATTTAGGGAATAATGATTCATCAAGAGAATAAGGGAAAAGAAAAAAAAAATGTAAGAACATGATGACAAGTAGGAAATGCAAAAAAAAAAAAAAAATCTACTCTTCCCGATACCATATTTTCCCATTCCTCCTTATTTTTTCTTCTTCTCCGTCCCTCCACCTATCATCTACCTCTTCTTCTTCCTCGTATATATATATATATATATATATATATATATATATACATGTATCGATATATATCTCAATCATCAGCCATTAGTAAACATAAAAAAACAAAAATTACAAAGCAGATATGGAGACTCGTAATTCATTTAAGACATGGTCAAATTTTGACTTGGTTTTTAACGCAGAAGATTTTGATGTGTTTTCTTTTCTAAGCCTACCGCTTTCGCCTAATGTCAGGTCTAACACATAAGATTTTGATATATTTTCCTTTCCAAGCCAACCGCTTTCGCCTAATTTTCCAAGGCAACCGCTTCCGCGTAATTTCAGGTGAGATACCTTTGAGGGCTTCCTTTTTTTTTTTTTTTTAGTGTGCTTAATAATGAAATAATGAAATTAAACTATCTTTTGGTTTGTTGTGATGTAAATCAGTGGTAGTTCTGGACATACTGCTTTGGATTTTCAATTTGATTACCCATTCAAGAAACTACTTTTGATGCTGTTCCTCTGAATGAGGATATGCTTGTGCATGATCCTTTCTACTCCCTAATGGATTTTGAACAAAGCCAGAATATGATTCCAAGTTATCATACATTCAAACATGGATTTTGCATGGTATTACCTTTACTGATATTGGTTTTTCTTTTTTTTAGGAGAAATAATGAGTGGTCTTGACAACGAATTCGGAGTGAGAACCCATGAAATGCATACTATCGAAGTTCAAGATATTATTGCAGATGAAATTCCATGAGAGGATTGGCAAGTAGAGGGATGAGAAGGGCAATAACTTCAAGACACTATCAAAAGAAACCATTTCGCATTACTTTTATCTGCCAATCAAGAGCGCGGCCAAATAATTGAATATTGGTTTAACCCCTTTCAAGAACAGATGTAGGGAGTAGGGAATTCGTCAATGCCTTACAGGAAGTTGATAAGCTTGGAGACCCTAATTAAGAATGTTCAGGTTCTCTCTCACACACACTTATAATTTGCTGAAACTATGAAAGATTTATAAGTAAATAATGATTGGAATGAATGTATCTCCATCGATGATATCACTTCGATTTACAGGAGTGAAATAAAGACGAAGGAAGACATAAGTTAAGAGAAGCCATTGAGATATTGGAACGTGAGAAAAAGTTGGTAGAAG
This sequence comes from Voacanga thouarsii, assembly GCA_026120185.1. Taxonomy (NCBI): domain Eukaryota; kingdom Viridiplantae; phylum Streptophyta; class Magnoliopsida; order Gentianales; family Apocynaceae; genus Voacanga; species Voacanga thouarsii. Next base: position 212,235 of record JANUWF010001142.1, read on the forward strand.
AAAGTCCTAATACGCAGTTGGAGGACCAAACACAGAAATTAAGACAAGCATGCTTCAAGGCAAAAAATAATAAAAAACTTACGGGGATGAGAAAATCCCAATACTCATTGCGTAGTAACGTCACGGCTAATTCTACTGCTAGTCTAGATACTGGCCTAAGGGAGAAGGAAGAGAAGGAGGATGCCGAAGAAGAGGAACTGAAATCCATAATTGCTACCTGTTTGTCTTCCTCTAATGCAAATATGGAAAAAGAACAATTATAAACATTCATCCTCAATTTCAACTCAATTGAAAAAGAGCAACTACAAGCATGCATCATCAAGTTCATGTGAACACCAGTGAGATGAATAAAGGAAATACAAGTGAACACAAGACTTATGATCAAGAGGAGATAGATTTTTTTTTTCTCGAACTGTTAGCAATAATATAGTATATATTGACATCCGAATGTAACATCTCAAAGATGTGATACTTATTATTAATGAAAATATCATTTTCTCTTATTATCTTTTCTGTTCCATTTTAGGTAACCAGTATTGCTCAGTGCTAAGAGAAATATCGAGTGTGTCCATGACTATAACCATGGCCATTGCCACAACTATGACTATAACGATGGCTTCTGTTGGAGCCAACAGCATTCACTTCTGGAAGTACTGTTGAGCCAATTGGTTTGGCTTCATGATTTTTCAATAATAACTCATTATTTTTCTATGCAATGATGAGGGTAGTAATTAAATCTGTGTATACCATTTTTATCGATATTGTTACTGCAGGATAATATTCGAGGCATGAAAGATGGAGAATTTCTTCTCTAATATATCTTCATCAGTAATTTTTTATCCGCATAATTTTAATTGAGACGTAAGTTGATATATCGCGGAACCATATTCATTCACGGTTTTAAAATTTTGCAATTTCATGTGCAATCATTTATACCGTACAGTTGGTAATACGACCATCTTCAAGTGGTCAAATTTAAATTGCCCACAGGACATATGGATCTTTTTTTTTTTTTTAACATTTAGATGGATTTTTGTATGACATATAATTTTTCCAGCAATATCAATGGCTACAAATTCGAGGTTAGCAAGGTTAGCCATTGAGATTAATAAATGCGTACCTGTCTTCTGACTTTAATAACGGTAGAGACTCGTGCTGATAACGTGTTATAAAATTTGGATAGTGTTAGAATAAAATCTACACACTACACTAAGAAAACTCTAACTATTTTTGTACAAGAATTTCTTTAAACTTCTCTCTTTCTTTTTCTCACAATTCTTTCATAAAATGATGGTGTATTACAAGCTTAGAGAATAGCTCTATTTATAGAGCTCTTAATTAGTGGAATACATCATCTTCCGTTAATCTTAATTAGTGGTGTCTCCACTAAATGATGGACATCCATAAAAATCCATAATTAGTAGAGTTTTCACTAATTAGTGGAGCTTCCACTAATTCTATAATAATTCACACAAATTCATAACTAGTGGAGCTTTCACTAATTAGTGGAGTTTCTATTAATTTAATATATTTACAACATGAATGATATTTTATTTATTTATTTACACTCTAATAAATAAATAAATAAAATTTTCATGTAATAGTATCTAATTCTTTTATTAATAATAGATTTGTTTATTTTTGCCTGTGCCCTTTGTAATGTCACAGGCAACATTACGTTAGGGGTTTTTTATTCCTTCCAACTGTGCAGTCGTTTCTGGAGTAGTCTCCACCACTAGGATGTCCTTCGTCAACGAATTCATCTTTGAAGAACATGCGGTGCTGGGATCCTTGGGAGTGCTTTTTTCGATATTTCCGTCATCAACACCGACATTGGCCTTTTTGGAAAGGTTGGTTGTATCTAATTATGATTTTAACTTTTCTGCAATTCCTCCATCGCTACATCTGGTAAGCAAATAAACCAAAAATTTTCTAGTATATTGTGAAGAAAGTCTTTCAGAATTGCATTATTATGGTAGCTCGAAATTACAGTAGAATTGCGAGATGTAAAAGTTTTGAGGGAGGGTTGTTGTACTTGAATGGAGTTGGGCACCCTAATGGAACTGGAAATTGACAAAAATGCTGCCACGTGTGGTTAAAATTAGCAACCCAACTTATATTAACAATTTTTGTCATCAACAAAATTCAAATAATGGATTAAAAATCATTACAAAATAGTTAAAAGTATAAATGTGATTTGGTTAGCGTAACTTTTCTCCAAAGATTCACAAAACCCCAAACCCAGCAATAAGCCCCACACTCTTCTTAAAGATGCATAGATACTCTGAACTCCCAAATCTCACCCTTCACCAACTCTCTCTGTTGCCTTCTTTCCCCCACTCACACTCGGGCCTCACTGTTCTTGCCGAAAAAATCACTGCTTTTTCTCATACTTTGTTGATATAAATTATCATATTGTCGAAAAATATATTCATATTTGTTTCTATAGCTTGAGAAATGTGGAATCTCTTGAAGAACTATTGTAGGATTTTGATTGATAGTGGGATTTCTTCATCTTCCTGCAGGCTTTGAACCAATGGACACTAAAGATGCTTGTGGGTAAGTCTACTTTGGTTTCCAGATTTTTTTAAACCCTCTTCTTCTCGAAATCTCTTTTTTTCTCTCCAAAACTAGTCCCCAGAAGCGAGAGTACGACATTAATCTTCTGCTCTTAATTCACGTTTGCTGTGATAGTATGGGGAGTGCGTGGGAACTGTTTGATAAAAGTTCTCTTAGGAATGTTTATTCTTGGGCTGTAATTATTGTAGGTTATTCTGAAAATGGTGATTACAGAAAGGCTGTTGATTTATTTCTAGAAATGTAAAGTGGGGATCATGCAAAAGATGAGTGTAATGATTTGAGTAACATGGCTGTTTCTGATATAGTAGTGTGCATTCTAAGGGCTTGTGTTAAGACAACGAATTTGGAAATTGGGAAACAATTACATGGTTTGATAATATAGTCTGGTTGTTAAAGAAGTGCAGTTTTGATTGGAACTTGAGAATCCATCAAGATAGGTAGCCATTGAGCAGAGCTAATCCTTACACTTCACTTGATGAAAAAGAGAGAGAAATGGCCAAGTTTTCTTGGAACTTTAATGACACAAAGCCATTTGAAGTTACAGTCATGGCTGGGCAACTTCTTCACTTGTAAGCTTCTTTCATTATACTTTTCCTGTTTCATTTTTGTAAACCGTTTGTTTTCATGTTTTGAACTTTTGCATGGCTTTTGATAACTCTTGACTGCATCGATCGCTTATTCTCTAATGTGACTGCCAATTTTATATACATCTTACAACATCACCTTATTATCCCAGATCTCTGTATTATAATAATAATTATAATAATAATAATAATAATAATAATAATAATAATAATAATAATAATAATAATAATAATAATATTATTATTATTATTATTATTATTATTATTATTATTATTATTATATTATATTATATTATATTATATTTTATTTTATTTTATTTTGGTGGGGGGTGGGGCAAGGGGTAAGCATCTTGGTTTTAAGCCCATGTTATATATTAGATGAAAGTTTAGAGAATCGTTGAATTATTTGTTACCCCCAAAATAGAATTGAAAATACAAGGGAATTTCAAACTAATTTAATAGATTTGGCTGACCGTGTGTAAAGTTGTATTGCTCATAAGGCATAATTACTTAAAAGCAAAGTATCTCAAACTTTTTAATTTTTTGAGCAGAGCTATACTAGGATCACTTTGAAAATATCATTATCTAGTGGTAATTAGTCATTGTTTTGGAATTCAGTGAAACTTCTTTAACCAATGCAAAAGAAAATTTAAAGTTTTTACTGGGATTAAGTTGGTGTTTCCAAACCTTTTCAGTCTTCAATTAAATGCCTCAATGGTAGCTTTTCTTTGAATTTTCTTGCTATAAATTTATCCTTTCTTGCCCTAATGAAGTTAAGAATAGTATACTATTTATCTATTGCCTTTTTATTAATACATCTCGTTTTGAATACTTGTAAATAATTTCTATGTTTCCATTTTTAGTTTTCTATAAACATGTATTCTTTAACTGCAAGTTGGCAGGGAAGGCTTCATCCTAGGGCACATGATTATGTTGTTGCAGCTGATATATATGAAAAAGTCTTACAGTTGTGATATGGTTTTGAAAGCAGTAATTTGAACTAAAGAACACTGTTCAAATTAGTATGGCAGGGAAGGCTTCATCCTAGGGCACATTCACGAGTTGGTTCTTCTTGATTTTATTTTATATATAGACTTATGAAGTGAAATATTATTTTGAGCTCATTTTAAATTGACTTATCTATTTTTTGTTCCACATCAGTGTTTGATGTGGTTGGTTTAGGAAGTGTTTCTAATATGTGATTTATGGATATGGATGTACTTTTACTATTATACAGGATTGGTTTATTAAACATGTGAATTATGGTTTATATAGTGATAATGTAATTTTATTTATCAAAAGAATATCTATTGGTAATACTAGTTACCAATAGAAATCTACAGCTGTTTACCAACAGAAATTTGTTGGTGCTTACTAATAAGAAATCCGTTGGTACTTATCAACAGAAATTTGTAAGTGCTTACAAACAAATAATTTGTCGGTACTTATCACTAATACAACATTTTTGTACTATGATATTACCAATCAAATTTTAATTGGTAAGTTACCAGCTAATCACCAATTGAATCGTTTGTTGATAATGTATAATATTTACCAACAAAACAAATATGTCAACTAAGGAATTGTTGGAAAATTACCAACTAAATAATTAATTAAAAATGCCAACTAAATTACCAATTAAAGAATCAATTGAAAATTTTTAAATTATTTTACCCACTAGTTAGCTGGTTTTGTTAGTAATTTTGTTACATTACCAACATAAAATACTTAACTTCAAAAACAGTATTACCAACTGCAAAATCTGTTGGTACTTACCAATCGACTTGAAAAATATCTTTTTGGTAGCAATTTCCAATAAGCGTTTTACCAATGGACCAAATTCTGTTGGGAATCAGTTGTTAATCTATTATTACCAACAGAAATTGGTCAATTACCAACAGAATTTGTCAATTGGTAATCAATATTTTTCTAGTAGTGTACATTTTCGGTGAATTCAAGGATTATATGGTATATCATGGGATAGTATCCCAACTCTTTGTACCGAGGTTACCCCAGCAGAATGGAGTAGTTGAGAGAAAAAATAGGACATTGATGGAAATGGTCCAAAGTATGATGTTTCATGCTATTCTTCTAGTTTCTTTTTGGGGATATGCCTTGGAAACAACGACAAATATTCTGAGCTTAGCACCTTGCAAGTCAATACCTAGGACGCCCTATAAGATATGGACTGGACATAAGCCAAGTTTAAACCATCTCAGGATATAGGGCTGTCCTGCTTATCTACTGAGTAAGGGAGACAAGTTAGAATTAAGATCAAAATTATGCTATTAGTTAGGTATCCAAAAGGAACTAAGGGAAGTTACTTTTTTCATTCCAAGGAGTAGAAAGTACTTGTAAGTACTAATACTAAGTACTTGGAGGATGATCAAAGTAAATCTGTAGAAGGTTCAACTAGGTTGGAATTTAAGGAAAAGTTATCTTTTGAATCAACTTCTTCTGACCTAATTGTGGAACAAGAAGAAGCACAGCCTCAGGAACCTGTACAAAGGGACCCTCATCGTAGTGGGAGGATATCTAGGGTTCCAAAAAGATGGACTGTAGAGGTGTTTGACCTAGTCTTCGACCATCAGCAACAGGTTCCCATTAGATACGAGGAGGTTATTACTGATGTCGATGTAGACCTATAGCATGAAGCAATAAAAGTCGAGATTGAGCCTAAGTACTTCAATCAAGTTTGGAATCTTGTAACTTCACCTGATTGGATAAAATCCATTGGGTGTAAGTGGGTATACAAGAGGAAAAGAAGTGCAGATGGGAAGGTGAAAACCTTCAAAGCTAAGCTTGTGGCGAAAATGGTATACTTAGAAAGAGTGTATCGATTATAAAGAAACCTTTTCCCTAGTAGCCATGCTTAAATCCATCTGTATACTTCTTGCTATCGCATGCCATTATAACTATGAGATATGACCAATAGATGCCAAAAACGACCTTTCGTAATGACCATCTTAATAAATACATCTATATGTCCTAACCGGAGGGTTTTATTACTAAAGGCAAAAAACATAAGGTTTGTAAGTTTAAGAAATCTATATATAGACTTAAGTAAGTGTCCAGAGTAGGGAACATTCATTTTTGATGAGATTGTAAAATCTTATGGTTTCACTCAAAACGAGGATGAACTATATGTGTACAGGAAACTGGAAGGTATTGTTGTGATTTTTCTTGTGCTGTATGTAGATGATATTCTACTCATTAGGGATGATGTTAGGACATTGTCATCTACTAAAGTTTGATTGTCTAGTCAATTTAGTATAAAAGACTTAGAAGAAGCTAATTATATTCTTGGGATTAAGCTTCATAGAAATAGGAAGTAGAGAATGTTAGGTGTATCCCAAACCACATACATTGACAAAATATTGGCAAAGTTTAGCGTGGACTCATGCAAGGGAACACTAATCAGTTGCAGATATGGGTTGTCTCTTTCTTCAAAAGACTATCCTAAATCTCAAGAAGAAAAAGATAAGATGAGTAGCATTCCCTACGCTTCGGTTGTAGGAAGTCTAATGTATGCCATGTTGTATACTAGGCCAGATATCTATTTTGTTGTAGACCTAATCAACAGATATCAGTCAAACCCCGGAGAGTTTCATTGGTAAGCTGTAAAGCATATCTTCAAGTACCTCAAAGAAATGAGAGATTAAATGCTGGTCTACATGGCTGATGACTTGGTTCCTACTAGATACACAAACTCAAACTTCCAGGCGGATAAGGATGAGAGAAAATCCACTTGTGCATATGTGTTTTACTTAGTTTGAATGAGCTATTTCATGGAGGAGTATTAAGTAATCTTGCATTTCTGACTCAACCATAGAAACTGAGTATGTGGAAGCTTCGGAGGCATCCAAGGAAGTAGTCTGACTCCAGAAGTTCCTTACAGAATTATGAGTCGTGCCATAAATAGACAAGCCGATTACGTTGTATTGCGACAACACAGGCGCAATCTTGCAATCCAAAGAACTTAGGAACTACAAAAATGAGAAGCATATATAGAGGAAGTACTACCTTATTCGGGAATTTATTTAGAGACGGGATGCAATGGTGGAACAGATAGTCTCGAAGAGCAATCTAACTAATCCATGTACTAAGCCTGTGGTTGAGAGAGTGTTTAAAAGATACTTAGACGTAATAGGGGTAGACACTTATGGACTTACATAGTCTTAGAGTAAAAGGGGGAGATTATTGGAATGTATGCCTACTAAGACTATATTTCTGATGTATTTTTTATTAAATCAATAAAATAGTTATTCTCATAAATTGTTTGTGTTTTCGCAATTTATTTTATGCACTATGTCGCTAGAAAAACCCCATTGTGTTTAAATAAGTTGTCCATATAAATAGAGGTCTTTTAAATCAATGTATGGATCACGGGTTACTTAACACATAAACGGTTGTTCTTAACTGGATGATGAGAATGAGAATCTCATCATGATAAGATTATTATGTTATGAATTCTAGGTAGGGAATAGCCTACCTTTAGCTAATGAGTAGTCTTCTCACTTCATAATATAAGCATATTTTGAATACGTGACTGGACCTGTAGTAGCGGTTTCTAAAAATACTATATGGTAGAAACTCAAACTACTATTACTACAGTGTGGACTTATATCATATGGCTTGAGTATGAGTTGGTGGTCTGGTGAAACTAGAAGTGTATTCTTTGATATGCTATAGTTGAGGTTCTATCGTAGGACCAATATACTTGTATGTTGAGTATATATAACTAGTTAGTTAACAAAGACTTGTACAAGATAAGTTCTATGCTATATCGCTCATTGTGACTATTTGAATGATATAATAATTCAAGGCCCTGGATAACATAACTTGAATGTTTACTTTAGAGCAACTCCCTTGGAAAACAAAAATATTATAGGAAGTCGTGAATCATTGGATTAGAAGTCTAAAGATAGTAGATGTCTTTTAGAGAGGTGTTAGTACACTCTTCCTCTTTGAGTGTATGACATTATGTAGAGGGGTATATTTATCAAAACACTTGTATATCAGAGACATTGCTTACGCAGCATTATCCTTGGGGTCAATATTTTCTTATGATAATATTAGAAAATATTGGAAATATAAAATACAACTATTTTTATAGTAGGGGTATTTTGGTCATTTTAGTAGCCAATGCGATATGTCTTTTAGTATTCAGAATAGCCCATAAGTCTTGATGGTTTTGGGACTGATGAATTGGTCTTATAATATAATAGGTTTTGTTTTATTTAAGTAGCCAGATTTTTTATTGGATTAGAATAAAATAAAAGGTCCAAAGAGAAAATTACTTTTTGGCCAAGTTTGGTTGTTTAATTAATTATTCAGGGCTTGAACCTAGGTTGAATAATTAAAGTTGACCTAGTCTAAACTAGAATAAGCCTTTATAATTGAGTCTGGTACATATTTTGGTTAATTAATTATTTATTGGGCTTTAATTAGCCACGGGCTAAATAATTAATTTATACCAAATAGAATGGACCGATAGGCTACGTTTTTTTTTTTTTTTTTTGGTAGAAGGGTTTCGTTGGTTTTGATTTTGAAATCATGATAATGACTCCTAGAAAACTGAAGATATCTTCTGGTGAAGTTTTATACCTTATCAGGGTAATTGGTTTTGAGGCAATCGGATGAAAAAAAAAAAGAAAAAAAAGAAACCTTGTATTCCCTATCTATCATTTGTTAGTGTTATGCCCCAGAGGCAATCACTTATACATTGTATATGATACATTTTGTTTTAATAAAAGGCATTATTTATCTTACAGTTTCTTTTGTTTACCTTTGTGTAATATAACTGTTAGATAAAGTTCCTAGTACAACACTGTGTTAAGGAAATCATGATAGAGATCATGATATGAGATTCCTACTACACTGTATAGCGTTAATACTTAAATAGTCCCTAGTCGTAGTATTAATGAGACTGGACATCATTAATGCGTTAATACTAGCATGCGTTAAACTTCCTAATATGATCAGGCGGTGGTTCTCATATCCGTGAGTATTGAGATACTCAAAGTTAACACATGGATGCTTGTTAATGGAATAAGTTCATTGGATGACCTAGCTATGAGATCACATGGATAACTATTTAGTGCCAATAATATAATCTCAATATAGCAAACGTACAAATATCCTTAGACTTGATATCTCTAAGGTACTTTGTTTGCTGAGCATTGTACTTTGATTCCAATCTCTGGAGCTCGATCAAGGGCCGCCTATGGAATGGATATTGGGTACATTGTGAGATAAACGAAAGTAGTTGAGAGGGTCAATAAAGGATTTACCACTCCTAATAGTAGGGGCGAATATCTCACGGCCACTTGTAGAAATTATTACTCGAGAAGTCCTTGGCCAAGGCAATTGTGTATTGGAAATAGTTCCAATTGATACACATTTAGAGTAGTGGGTTCCTGGTACAAGTACTATTATATTCAGGCCAGAATTAATTTTGGAGGGAGTTAGCACTACTTCCGTACTCCAAACTAAATAAGATATTGTATGGTGAAATGAGTTAATTGCGTTGTAGTTTGTTATTGAATGGTTCATGTCAAGCCATTTGACTTCCTAGACTCTTGGGTGGTCATGATGTGTTGCTAAATACCGCTCATGATATGGGAATATGTGTTTATTAATTGATGATTTAATAAACCAATCCTGATTAGAATTAATAGGATTAATTATAATCAATTATGGATTATTAATCTCAAAGACGTTTGGATTAATTCATGTTCACTACCAATTGACTGAGAAATCTAATAGGTCACACACAATAGAGGATTATATACTTAAGATGTTATTTGATAATATAGTGAGGTTAATTGTGAGAAAGAGAAGTTGTTGTGACCAAATTATAATTAGTTATAATTATGGTCCAAATTGTAATGGTGAGAACTTGATGTTTCCAATTATAATTAGGGAATTCTAATAAGATTAGAATTCTCAATTTTAGTAGGATTTTTCGATTTATATGTATGACATGCTCGAAACCTAACGAATGTTGGATTCACGGAAACCCTAGGCAACAAACGACTTCTTCTCTTCTTTCTCTATCACGTAGTTTTTCTGAAAAATAAGTAACCCTAGCCGCCACTTAGATTTTCTGCTAGCACAGAAAACTTCGTACTTAAGTGTATCATTTGTGTGGATTACTGTTAGAGATAATCACACACTGTGATTATAGTGGTTGGACGTTCAATTCTCGTGGAGTTTGATTAAGAGGATTGCTTGATCGCGCCTTGACTTGAAGAAGAAAATTTTTTTGTTCTTCGGACAATCAAAGAAAGGTAAAAGCTGTTACCTTTGTTATCTTTATGTCTTATTTTTCACACATATGCGGATCCTGGGTTGTATCTCGTTCTTATTTTTCCTCTGTGCCATATATGATATGCGTGAAATATCCAACATCATTTTCTCTCTGCAAATTATAGAGTTCTTTCTGGTTTTCTTTTTCTTTTACTCTGACAAAAAAGTAGGAAAAAATTGAAAATTCCTCTGATAATTGCTTAGTAGCAGTTAATCAAGGAAGAGACCAATTCTTCTTTTCTTAATAACATTTCACTGGGATTCAAACATCAGTTTTATTTGGAAAGACTGAGAGCTTCGCGTGAATGAGAAGGAGCCATCGACTTGTTGGATGGGAACACGAGGTTTCAACTAGTCAACCAGAGGTAGATTGTGGTGTCCAGATATCTGCTGCACAACCTAAGCGGTTATTTTTTAAAAAAAATGTAAAGGTATTAACTTCTTTCGCTACTGCATTTTTTCTTGCTTCCGTGCATATGTTTGCTGCATATTACCTTCTGATAAACCTTAAAAAGGGGGGTGAATAAGGTTTATGGAAAACAATAACAGATTTTCAAAATCTTATTATGACCTTTAAACAGAACTAGATGTGTATGTGTCAAAAAGAGAAAATTTTTGTCTGGCTTTAAGTGAGACTGCATGGATCTTTCCAAAGCTTCATTAAATGATGTAAGATCAGCATAATATTAAAGATAGGTAGGTAAAAGCTTGAACTATTGTTCAATAGATTGCTATAATGATTTTTTCTTAAAAGAGGTGTGATAGTACTCATTAATTTCAGAAATAACTGCAAGTGAAAAAGACTAAAAGATTTATAGTAGTTCAATCCTCAAAGATCTACATCTACTACTTTAAGCACAAACTTAAGGATTTAAAACCAAACACTAAAACCTTTTTCCCAAATCAATAGTGTTATGCTACATGAATATTATATTAGAAGATCACCACACTTGGCTTTACACCCAACCTCTGTACACCAAACAATCAAGGCTCACCCTAACTGGGTTTTACTTCCTAAACCTTGATACACAAGAGATCAAAGAGATGAATAGAAATTGTTTACAAATTGAGCAGATCTAAACAATCTAAGCACTTGTGCCTTTTTTATCTTTAGAGCAATTTGATCTCACTTTGAAGCACAATATGAAGGAACATTTTTGTGTTCTGAAAGCCGAAGTATGTTTCTGAAAGAGTTGCCACAAAAATCTCGTTGAAAATCTTGTTTAAAGGGATTTTATAGGGGCAAAAAGTAAAATGCCAACGGCTAGTAACGGTTATTTTTTTGCTGTCAAATTTTTTAGAATTTTTAACTCACTGATTGAAAGAATGTGCATCTAAAAGGTGCGTCCAAAACAACACTATATACCCAGAGGTATATTTTGAAATGCTATAGATAATTGGATAGGTGTTTTGGATTTAAAGGTTTATCCAAAACTACTCATCCAAGTTTTTGTGAAAACTAGATTAAAAAAAATTAACTTCTTTTGAAATCATTTTTATGTACTTCAATGTGAAATAAATTAAACTGAGGTAAAGAGATATAGGAAATACAAGTAATACCTTAAACACAATTTCCTAGTCTACAATTCTTTAAAAAATCTTCAAGATATGCAACTTCTTCAGATTGGATATTCATTTGATCATTCTTTTTAAACTACATTGACCATGAGTTGCTTAGCAATCCTATTTGCAAGACTTTGAAGGACCGAGATCAAACATGTCATATCCAAAAATTCTATCATATATAAATACACATGTTAGTCTACATCAATGTTTATCATAAATTAAAACATAAGAAAATGCTCTTTGGGCAAACACCTTTAATTGGTATCAGAGCATATTGGTTTTATGGCAAACGTAGGAAGCATGCCTAGGTTAAATAAAATTAGCAAGCTTTTTTTTTATTGTTTATTTGAGAACCTTCATGTTTCTAGTAAGGGTAGACATACTGTAAGCTTTGCAAGTGGAAGTATAGGACTTCTGTATTTTTTGGCTTTTATTGTGAATTGTGTAAGCCCAGTGTTTAAGTGTAGAGGCGGATGTTGTTTTTACAGAGAGAAATTGAGAGATCTTGTAAATTTTGTAATTATTTCAAGCTTATGGATTAGTTTGGATGGAGAAACTAGAAAAAGAACGGAGAAAAACAGAATGAAAATAGAGAAGATGTAGTTTTCCAGAGATGAAGCTGTGACAGGCTTCATATGTGCTTGCCGCAACTTCAAGCTAAACATGGTCGAAGCCATGGCTAGTTTTGCTAAAGTCGGCCGCAGCTTCAGGCATATTTTGGCTGAAGTTGCGGTTGGTAGGTACAAAATGCCTGGGGTTGGCTACGGCTTCCAAGAAGCCTCCTGCGGCTCGGTCTTGATGACCGGGGCATAAGTCATGGTTAGTTGGTCGCGGTTCGGTCAAGGGTTGATCCAATTCTAGACATTGATCCAATGTGGCGGGTGCATGAAGACCAAGAAAGTTTTGTAATTTCATGCAATTTTCTTTTTCGTTTTGAGTCCCATACCAGAAAAAGTTATTATTATTTTTGCATAGTTAATATTTTCTTGGAATATTTTGTATGAAAAAAAAATAGTAAAGGATTTAGAATAGACAAGACCGTTAATTAATTTATTAATGTATTTAATTCTATTATTTAGGTACCTAGGTTAAAAGAATAGAAAAACATGAAAATGTTTATAGTTTTCTTGTATGTTATTTTTCTTTATTAACCTATGTGCTCATTTTCTCAAAGACCAAAAGTCTTTGAAAAATTTTTGATAAGGAAAAATATTTTTCTTTAATTAAATGATTATTTTAACGAAAAAACAAAAATTAATAATTAGTTATTCTCTTAAAGGATTTTATTCTTAACATAGAGAATATTTTAGATTTAGATATTTTTGTGAGCTACATGGAACAACTATTTAAATTCATTTTATAAGATTTTTTTTGTCAAATAAAAATTGAGACCAAAGTCTCTTCAAAAGTTTTAAAAGGAAATTTTTGAAATCATTAAGTTCTTAACTAGGTAAAATTAATCCATAGAAAAATCTCTTAAAGGATTTTACTTTGACATAGAGATTTATGGACTTAGAAATTTAACAAGAGTTAAGGGATATTTAATGGGATATTTTCAAAAGGACATTTTTTTTTTGAAAACCCTTGTTTTAAATGACTAAGTGGGATAGGGGTGAACGACCCCACGGCTTCTATCACGGTCCTTATTAGAGATCGTGGATCTCCTTGCGTTACCTTGGGAGTGAACTCATATATGATGGGGATTTTACAAGGATTTAGACCTAATGGATAGACATAAGTGATACCCGGGATATGTACTGTGATCGGCCAACCCATATTGGAGGTCATCGTGCGAGGGTTGTCCGTAAGAAATGAGAAGAAACAACCATCCCTTCGATGGAGATATCTTCTAGACCATTACTTAGAAAGATAGTCGATTTATGGTGGTCAACACATTTAGCTTAAGACACTATTAATCTTCCCAAAAAACTATGTCAGTTTTCCTAAAAGCCAATTGATCATATTAAAGATAATAGTGTTATGGTTAATTATTATCAGTATTAATATGAGGATAAAGTGCACAAATTGTTTATTTTTCACAAAGTAAGGATTTTCTTTTATTTTTTATTTTTAGAAATAGTTGATGGAGGCTCTTTCAGTCCTTTGGTTGTTATTCTCTATGAGAATATGCTAATGGGTCTAAACTAAGTTGACTAGAAAAAGAACCTGGACATAACATTCAGTATAGAGGAGTATAATTATGTCCTTTACGTAACCTGCCCTATTATTAGGCAGGGTTCCACTGAGGAAGAACGAGAGGCTGAAAAATTAAGGAAGAAGGCCTACGAGATCACTCGTTGCTACATGTTAGCCTCCATGTCTATTGTGTTCTTGTCTAAACATAAGCACATGGCCACTGCTTATGACATTACTACGTTATTGGCCAAAATGTTGGTAGATAAGACCTAGCCCACAAGGCAAGAGGCTCTTAGAACAATCATTAACACCAAGATAGCTGATGAAGTATCAGTCATAGAGCATATGCTCAAAATAATTACTATTTTCAAGGAAGCAGAAATCTTGGGGGTTGTAATTAATCTCGAGAGCCTAGTGGATATAGTTCTTAAATCTCTGCAGGGATTGTTTACTCAGTTTAAGTTGAATTACAACATGAACAAGTTAAACATGGGTATAACATAGTTAATGAAAAAGTTCTAGGTGGCATAGAAGGACATGAAGCCATAGTCTAAGGCTATGATTGCTACGGCTTCTTCTTCAAGAACTGGGCCTAAGCCAAAAAAGTTCAAAAAGAAGAAAGGAAACACAGTAGCCCAACCCAAGTCTCAACTAAACAAGCCCAAGGGTAAGTGTTTCAAATGTGAAAAGAAGGAACACTGAAAAAAGGAGTGTGCAGATCTTCAAACCAAGAAAAATGCTACATCTAATGTTTACTATCTAGAGTTTATATCAATAGTTGGATCAACTTCAACTTAGATTATTAATTTTGGAGCCACTAATCATATTTATAACTTCTTGCAGGGGTTTAGGAAGATAAGAAGACTCCAGAAGGACGAACATGAACTACGAGTGGGAAATGGAGCACAAGTGTGCTCCCACGCTGTAGGAGAGCTAGAAATTCTTTTTGATTGTAATAATATAGTTATTTTGAAGGATATTTTATATGTACCTGGTTTTAGATAGAATTTGATTTCAGTTGGGAAACTAATAAATCATAGTTATTCTGTTTCTTTCCATTTTGGTATAACTATCAGTAGAAATGAAGAAATTTTATGTACTAGCACATGTATGAAATCCCATTCTTCATAAATCTTATTAACAATCAATTAAACAATGCTAAAAGTGAACATTTAAGTAGGAAGAGAAAGACCAATGTCAATGACTTTTGTCTATGGCATCTACAGTTGGGTCATATTAACTTAACCAGAATTTAGAGGTTAATTCATGATGGACCTTTGGACTCATTGAGATTGGAAAATTAGCCTCAGTATGAATCCTACCTAATGGGAAAAATGACCAAAAGGTGGATAGAGCCAAGGAGATATTGAGCCTTATTTATACTAATGTGTGTGGTCCATTATCTACACTAACTAGAGAAGGGTTTGAGTGCTTCATCAGTACTTTTACGGATGATTGTATAAGGCGTGGTTATATTTACCTAATGAGGTTCAAGTCTAGCTCTTTTGATAAGTTCAAGGAATTTAAGGTTTAAGTGGAGTGTCGAACAGCTAAACTGATCAAGACTTTACGATCGGATCATGGTGGAGAGTACCTTCTCGGTGAATTCAATGATTATATTGTACACCATGGGATAGTATCCCAGCTCTCCATGTCGGGGACACCCTAGCAGAATGGAATAGTTGAGAGAAGAAATAGGACATTGATGGAAATGGTCCAAAGCATTATGTACTACTTTTCCAGTTTCTTTTTAGAGATATGCTCTAGAAGCAACGACATATATTTTGAACTTGGTGCCTTCCAAATCAGTACCTATAATGCCTTATAAGATGTCGATTAGGCGTAAGCCAAGTTTAAACCATCTCTGGATAAAGGGCTGTCCAACTTATGTACTGATCAAAGAAGATAAGTTAAAACCAAAATCAGAATTATGCTATTCTGTTAGGTACCTAAAAGGATGTACGGGAAGTTACTTTTATCATCTCAAGGAGCATAAAGTACTTGTAAGTACCAATACTAGATATTTGGAGGATGATCAAAGTAAATCCACAAAAGGTTCAACTACGTTGGAACTCGGGGAGAAGTTATCTTCTGAATCAACTTCTTTTGACCTGATTGTGAAACAAGAAGAGGCACAGTCTCAAGAACCTATACAAAAGGAGCCTCATCATAGTAGGAGAATATCTAGGGTTCCATAAAGATGGACTAGAGAGGTGTTTGACCTAGTCTAGGACCATTAGGAATAGGATCCCACTAAATACAAGGAGACTATTGCTAATACCGATGCAGACCTATGGCACGAAGTAATGAAAGCTAAGATTTAGTCTATGTATTTTAATTAGGGTTGGGATCTTATAGTTTCATCTAAAAGGATAAAACTTATTGGGTGTAAATATGTATACAAGAGGAAAATAGGTGCAGATGGAAAGGTGAAAATTTTCAAATCTAGTCTTGTGGCGAAAGGGTATATTTAGAAAGAGGGTATATTCATTATGAGAAAACTTTTTCCCCGATAACCATACTTAAATCCTTCTATATCCTCATTTGCCATCATATGTCACTATTACTACGAGATATGACAAATAGATGCCAAGAAGGCCTTTCTTAATGGTCATCTTAGTGAAGACATCTATATGTCCTAATCGGAGGACTTTATTGCAGAAGACCAGAAACATATGGTTTGTAAGCTTAAGAAGTTCATATATGGACTTAAGTAGACATTAAGAGTATGGAACATTTATGTTGATGAGGCTGTAAAATTTTATGGTTTCACTTAAAATGAGAATAAACCATGTGTGTACAAGAAACTGAAAGACATTAATTTGGTTTTTCTTGTGCTGCATGTGGATGACATTCTACTCATTGGGAATGATGTATGAATATTGTCATCTACTAAGGTTTGGCTGTCTAATCAATTCAACATGAAAGACTTCGGGGAAGCCAGTTATATTCTTGGTATTAAGCTTCTTAGAAATACGAAGCATAGAATGTTAGGTCTATCCCAAGCCACATATATTGACAAGATGTTGACAAAGCTCAGTATGGACTTATGGAATGGAGCACTAATCCCTTTGCAGATATGTGTTATTTTTTTCTTCAAATGACTATCCTAAGTCTCAAGAAGAAAAAGACAAGATGAATAGGATTCCCTACGCTTCGACTGTGGGAAGTCTTATGTATGACATACTGTGTACTAGGCCAAATATTTATTTTATTGTTTACTTAGATAGCAGATATCAGTCAAGTCTCGGAGAGATTTATTGGCAAGCTTTAAAGTATATCCTCAAGTACCTCAAGAGAATGAGAGATTATATGCTAGTTTACAAGGCTGATAACTTGGTTCCTACAGGATACACAGACTTAAACTGCCAGGCAAATAAGGATGAGAGAAAATTTACTAGTGGATATTTTCTACCTTGTCTGAAGGAGTTATTTCATGGAAGAATATTAAGCAATCTTGTATTATTGACTCAACAATAGAAGTTGGGTATGTGGTTGCTTCAGAAGCATCCAAGAAAATAGTCTGGCTATAGAAGTTTCTTACAGTACTATGAGTCGTGCCACAAATAGACAAACCAATTGCGTTGTATTGTGATAATACAGGCGCAATCTCGCAATCCAAAGAATTGAGGAACCACAAAAATGGGAAGTATATAGAGAAGAAGTACCACTTGATCTGGGAATTTGTTCAAAAACGGGAAGTCATGGTGGAACAGATAGTCTTGGAGAGTAATCTAGCTAATTCATGCACTAAACCTTTGGCTGAGAGAGTCTTTAAAAGATACTTAGATGCCATAGGGGTGGGCACCTATAAACTTGCATAATCTTAAAATGCAAGTGGGAGATTGTTGGAATGTATGCCCACTAAGACTATATTTCTAATGTATTTTTGATTAAATTAATAAAATATTTATTCTCATAAATTATTTGTATTTTTTCATTTTATTTTATGCACAATTTTGCCAGAAAATACCCATTGTCTTTAAGTATGCAGCCATTGCAAATAGAGGTCTTTTACAGTAAGATATGAATTATGGTTTACCTAACACATAAACTGTTTCTTTTTATCAGATGACGAGAATAGGAATCTCATCATGATAAGGTTATTATATTTTGAATTCTCAGTAGGAAATGGCTTAGCCTTAGCTAGTGAGTAGTCCTCTCACTTCATAATATAAGCGTATTTCGAATACACAAAACTAGACCTATAGTAGTGGTTTCTAAAAGAACAATATGGTAGAGTACTACTGCTATAATGTGGACTTATACCCTACGACTTGTGTATGAGTTGGTAGTCTGGCGAAGCTGGAAGTGTATTCTTTGATATGCTATAGTTGAAGTTCTATTGTAGGACCAATATACTTGTACGTTGGGTATATGTGACTAGTTAGTTAAGATAAACTTGTACAAGATAGCTTCTATGTTATATCACCCCTTATGAATGTTCAAATGATCTAATAATCTTGGGCCCTGGGGAATATGATTTGGATGTTTGTTTTTGGGTAGCTTCCTTAGAAAGCAGAAACATTCTAGGAAGTCATAAATTATTGGACTAGGTCTAAGGATAATAGATATCATTTAGAGAGATGTTAGTACACTCTTCCTCTCTGAATGTATGGCGTTACGTTGAGGAGTATATTTGTCATAACACCTGTAGGTTGGAGACATTGTTATGCAACATTATTCTTGGAGTCAATATTTTTTTATGGTTATATTAGAAAATATTTAAAATGTAAAATATAATTATGTATGTAACATGGGTATTTTACTCGTTTTAGTAGCCAAGGCGATATGCCTTTTGATCCTTGGAATTGTCCATAACTCTTGATGGTTTTGAGATTGAGGAATTGGTCTTGTAATCTAATGCGTTTTGTTTTATTCAAGTAGCTTGATTTAGTATTGGGTTAGAATAAAATAAAAGGCCCAAAGAGGGAATTACCTTTTTGCTTAACTTGGTCGGTTAATTAATTATTCAGGGCTTGAGCCCTAGTTAAATAATTAAAGTTGACCTAGTCTAAACTAGAATAAGGCTTGAGAATTGAGTCTAGTACATGTTTGGGTTAGTTAATTATTTATTGGTTTTTAAGTAGTTCTAGGCTAAATAATTAACTTATACCAAATAAAATGGACCGCCAGGCTACAACTTGTTTTAGGTAGAAAGGTTTCGTTGGTTTTGTTTTTGAAATCACGATAATGGCCCCTAGATAACTGAGGATATTTTTTGGTGAGGTTTTATACCTTATCAAGGTAATTGATTTTGAGGCAATCAGATGAAAAAAAAAAAAAAAAGAAACCTTGTATACCCTATCTATCATTTTCTCTCTGCAAGTTACAAAGTTCTCTCTGGTTTTGTTTTTCCTTTACTCTGACAAAAGGGTAGAAAAAAGCTTAAAGCTGCTTTGATAATTGCTCTATATAAATTAATCAAGTGATAGGAGCTAAATTGGTTATACTTTACTTAGTTATTTGTGGCTCTTTTGTAATACATTTTGTGAAATAACTAGTTATATTCTTTCATATTTGAGATTTTACTCTTGGAAAGGTATTTTGGTCATTATCTCAGGATTTTGGGTAAAACAAAGCAAAATCGTCACGAAACAGAGCAGAAACGGCGTCGGCTGTAAGGCTGGAACCGGCGCCGGCTGCATTCTGGAACATATGCGCTCAATTCGGAGAAAAATCGGTGGACGAGTGGAGAAACAGAACCAAGGCGGCGCTGGCTCCGAAGGACCAAGGCAGCGCCGGCTGTGGTCTGTCCCTGAGGCAATGTTGCGATCTTTCTACGCGTTTTTGAAAATTTGAAGAATTTTAGCAGTTTCCAACTTCTACTCAGCCAAAAACTTTGTACCTACGAGTTTAGGCACCTCTTAAGCCTATAAATAGATAGAAAACACAAGGAAAAATGGGAGAATTCATTGATCACCATAGAAAATCACTCAGTCTAAGGAGGAATTCTTCAAGTTCAAGGAGGGTTGTAAAAGAAGGTCTTCAAAGGAAGAAGAATGAGGCTTGTCTATGAGTTCTTTCTTTTACTTTGTTTTCTTTTTCTTGAACAATGATATGTTAATTGTTTTATTGTAATTCAACATTGTTTTAGATATTCATGATTTTTAGAGTTATTTGATCTTTTGATTAATTAGTTATTAGTCTTAGTATTCAATTACTTATGCTTATTACGAGATTAGTTAGTTGATTCTATCCATTGGCAATTAACTTGCTGTACCAAAGGGGGTCTATTGTTTAAGAATTGGTAATTGAAGATTAATTGATGTCTTCCGAGACCAATGGTTCATTGATTAATTTCATGTTCTAAATTTGCCGAGACCAAGGGAATTTAATTAAGGATTGTGTTTAATGCGTCTTTTGGATGAATTAATTGAGACGGACCAAGTGATTCTAATTTATCTAGGAGATAGTGATTTCATGGATTGACCATCAAAGTGAGTTTACTTTCATCCTTCGTGGTGCCACGAGAATGATTGGTTATGATAATGGTTAAATTCTTTAAGATCATGTTTGTCTAAACAATTGTTTGAGTTATATAAATCTACATCCTTGACACAGACATATATATATTTTTATTTTTATTTTCTTTTTAACTTTCCTTTTTTATTTATTTTTCACTTTATCGAGTCGGTTAAACAATGAAAGAAGGGTAATTAATATCTACTTGTTCCTTGAGAATCGACACTTGTTTTAACCCTATGCTCAGTTAATGATGTGTACGCTTGCTCATATGTGTGATTTGGGTTTAACGTTTTAATTTGAACTTGATTGGGAATGTTCTTAGTTTTGTATGATTTTTATACCCAAGTTTGAATGCATTATCAAGCAAGAGACCAATTTTTCTTTTCTTAATAGCTTTTTGTCGGGCTTCAGGCATCGGTTTTATTTCGAAAGATTGAGAGCTTCACATGAATGAGAAGGAGTCATTGACTTGCTGGACAGGAACTTGAGGTTTTAGCTAGTCAGCCAGAGGTAGATCGTGGTGTCCAGATATCTACTGCACAACCTAAGTGATCTTTTTTTAAAAACACAAAGGTATTAACTTCTTTCGATGCTTTATTTTTTCTTACTTCTGTGCGTATGTTTACTGCATATTACATTCGATTCCTTCTCCTCTTCCATGATTTTCTTTGAAATTATGTTGTATCATATTTGTCTTGTATTAATTATGCCGTTGTGGGTTTATTTGGCTATAAAATAGAATGAGATTAATACCCTATACTATGTAATGCGTTTAGTGCACTTACTCTAATAGTGTTTGGCTATGTAGTTTAGGAGTCAATGTTTTATAAATTTGAAACTTGGTTTATTGTGAACTATATTAATATTTTCTACACCAAGATTTTCACTATTTCCCTGTTAGGGATATGCCCTAGAGGTTCAAATAATGACAGAATCTTATCATATCAGTTTTAATTTAATTTGAATTTAAAATAAAATATGATAAGATATTATCAGAGTTGAATTGTAAGAGGTTCGAATGGGTTTTTAAGAAAACTCTAGTCGTCTTCTCAATGGATCTGTTCTGTTAAAAATATTCGTGCCTCCATTCACCAGGAAAAATCAAGCCTCTCAAACCTTAGGTGATAGTACTCTCAGGGTAACGAGTTAGTTTGCCATGTGTATCCAATAGAGGGCGTTCGCACACTGTTGCGTCTGGTGATCGTTCGGGTTGCACGTATGACAGTAAAATCAAAATCGAAGGATCTTGATTACGCCAAACATAGGTAATTCTGTAATCCTTAGATCTTCTTAATTGTTTACTTAGGTCATTGGAAGGGATTCGTGGATGGTTTTTGAGTTTAGGAGTCCACGGATCCTAACGCTCCCCTACCAAAAATTTGTATACATTTGCCTAGTCAATCTCTTCTCCCAAGTCTTTAACATCTTGTGAGTATGTAAGCTCAAAAAAGTTAGATGTAGACTCATATGTGAAGGCTATGAGTGCTCCCTACGCAAATACACACTAATGAAATGACCCATTGCTATTTGTGATTGATATCTTCAGATTCAAATAAAACTTTATTACAAAAAGTATCATTGTATTCAACTATGTAACCTATAGTTTCCATTAGCCCAACATCTAATAGAGCTTTTCTTAAGCCAAAATGATTGAACTTTAACATATCAATCTTTCTTTCCTCTAACACAACTTTGGCAGAAATGATTTAGATTTGTACCTAGTTGGCATCATCACAAAATAGGAGCACTTTAGCATCAGCCTGTTATGCTTTTGTTTTCTTGACAGACATAACTTCCTCTTTCTGTTTTTTTGTCTATCTTTTTTTCCTGTTCTTCCCTATTGTCTATATTCCAACAATCTCAACCTCAATATTTATAGCAACCTTAACATCTTTAGTGGCCTCAGACACATATTTCTCAGGGAATTTCTTTTCTTTTCCCATATTCCCAGATTCTCCAATCAGGCTCTGTGTCTCAAAACTCTCTGTACTTTCAGACTTAGCTTCCTCTGGCTTCAATTTCCCTTTAAAAATAGTTTTAACAGACTGTGGTATAGATGTACCTATATCACTATAATTAGTCTCATAATGCCATAAGAAAGGAAATAACTTTTGTCACCTTTCTAGTATATTCTTCATTTGATCAGGTGGTAGACAAGATTTAAGGGAAAGAGTTAATAGGGGATCAGTACAATTAACATGATCCAATTAAGCCTCTGGTGGCTTTGAAGACTCCTCTTAGGTGCATATTTGTTTGCATGATTCAATTCCAAAGCACCCAAAACATCTTTGTCAGTATTGATTTCTTTAAACATTTGACTAAGGGAAGGATCCCCCACAAAAGGTTGTACGTCATTAGACCCTACACTTTTCCCTTTTTCATATTGAGCAGCTATGATCTTTGGGACCAAAAACTTTTACCCTACTTGCACTTCATCATTATCTTTGTAAATATAGTACTTAATAAAATCATAAACATACCCAAACAACGTGATAATCTCACGACAAGTATTATAAGAAATACAAGAGTTAGAAATTAGATTTAGAGAAAAAAGCTTAATACCAAAATTTGCTCGATGTGTAACCTTCTGCGTTAAAGTGTCCTCCTTAGATAATAAAGTTTCCACAAAATCATCAGTGGCCAGAGCATAGCGCAATTTCTTCTATTGTTTCTCAGCCATGACTAGGGTTTTGTTCATCTAAGAATGGTTTTATGCGGTAGCAGAGACCAAGAATTTTTGTAATAAATTGAGAATCAGACGCAACTTCTGTTGAAAAGTTTTGACCCCTTTGACTTTTTGCAACTTTGATCTTTTTATCACTGCCTTAAATTTCACTAGGTGTTTTTGAAATAGACATGATCTTCTGTAATACCCAATTGGTACAAGTGCATTCTCTTATGCTTTTTGCAAAGGTGCAGTCATGTCATAATTCTTGCATGCATGCAACATATTTTTTAGCATATCCTAAACAATCCCTATTTTTTTTTATTTTCTGATTTTGATAAAACACATAAAGTCAGTAACAAAAGAAATAATGGTATATACAATATTTGACATAGAATTAAGTGTTAAAGTAAGCAGCTTCCTAATGCTTTTTACAATTCTTCAAATCGTGTAGCATTAAGTAGTTTGGTGAAGATATCAACTAGTTGTTTATGTGTGAGAACATATTCAATCTTCACAATCTATTGTTCAACAAGATCCCTAATAAAATAATGTCTGATGTCAATATGCTTTATCTTGCTATGCTGAACTGGATTTTTGGAGATGTTAATAGCAGTTGTGTTGTTAGAATAAATAATCAACTCTTGCTCATTACCCCATAGTCTTCTAACATCTATTTGATCTACAATAACTGAGTGAAACAACTTCTGCCAATAATATATTTAGCTTTTGTTGTTGACAATTATATGCAATTCTATTTCTTACTATACCATGATACAAGATTATTTTCCAAATAAAAACAACCACCAGATGTACTCTTATGATCATCATAATTTCCTCCCTAGTCGGCATTATTATATTTAAATAAGAGTAGACTAGAATCCTTGCTGAAATATATACAATACTCAAAAGTACAATATACATACTTCAAGATGCTCTTGATTGCCTTCAAATGTAACTATTTAAGACTCACGTGATACCTTGCACATATATCAACACTATAGCTGATATCAAAATGACCTACTATAAGATATAGAAATCCTCCTATCATACTCCTATAAAGATATTAATCTATCTCTTGTCCCTTGTCATCCTTTGTCAATTTTTGTGCAACATTTATGGGTATTCTGCTAGATTCTGATGTATCCATGTTGAACTTCTTAACCAGATTGTTAGCATACTTGGTTTAAAATATAAAGATTCCATCATTCATCTACTTGATTTCTAAATCAAGAAAAAATTTTAGTTTAACTACTATACTCATTTCAAATTCTATTTGCATAAGTTCAACAAACTCCTTTGATATATTCTTTGATATTGAACCAAACATGATGTTGTTAACATAGATTTGTGAAATAATAAAATATGTTCCAAGTTTTTTAATAAACATTATCATATTAGCTCCCTCTTGATTGTAGCCTCTTATGAGTAGGTAGTTTGAAAGCCTTTCATACCATACTCTAGGTGCTAGCTTCAGCCTATAGAGAGCCTTTTTTTAATCTGTACACATAACTTGGAAACTTAAGATTGACAAAACCTTTGTCAATCCTATTCATAGATTTGTGCAACAATGAAGTTTTATCCAAGTTTCTTGACAAACATTATCTTATCATCTCCACCTCGCTTGTATCCTTTTTTTGAGCAAGTAGTTTGTAATCCTTTCACACCACACTTTAAGTACTTGATTCAACCCACATAATCTAGAAACTCAGGATTAACAAAATTTTTGGATTGTTCAATATATGCTTCTTCCAGTAAAAATCCATTAAAAAATGCACTCTTCACATACGTCTATTGAAGTATGAATTTCTTAGTGCAAACTACTACAAGTAATAGTCTAACAGATTCTAGCTTGGCTATTGGTGCATATGTTTCTTTAAAGTTAACCCCTTCAACTTATACATATCCCTGTTCAACTAGCCTTATTTTATTTTTTGTTATGTTATCAAGTTCTTCTATTTTATTTTAAAGTACCCACTTATTTCTAATCACATTAATATCCTTAGGCCTTGGCATAAGTTCCTACATATTATTTCTTTTAAACTATTGCAGTTCATCTTGCATTGCAATAATCTAGTGTTCATTTGTCAAATCTTCTTTAACATTTTTTGCCTCTAGTGTAGAAATAGCAAGCATACTTGACTGTCTCCTTGTAATCAACTTTTGGTCTGTTATTTATCTTTCTTAACTTATTCATACTTCCAATAATAAATTAGTTGGATGATTCTTCTTTATTCTGAACGATGGTACCTTTTGTTGTACAATATTCTGTTCATTGACAGGATTGTCTTGACTCGCACTATCTGATCATTCTGATGTAGAAACTTCTCTAGTGGTTTGAACAAGCTCATCATTATCTGATTGCAATACCTTTCTTTTTTATTTTCTAGTAAAACATGTTTAACAACAACATTGATTGATTTGATAACAATTTGAGTTCTCTTATTGTACACTCAAAATGCTCTACCATTGTTAGAGTAACCAAGAAAGAAACTTTTATCACTTCTCTTATCAAACTTTCCCAAAGATTCTCTATCATTCCAAATAAAACACTTACTCCTAAACATATAGAAGAAATTCAGTTGTGGCTTTCGACCATTTCGAATTTCATAAGCTATCTTTTTTTGGTGTGGCCTGAAGCATATTCGATTGATGATGTGTGTTGTAGTATTTACTACTTCTACCCACTATTTATGCAGTAATTGTTGGAGATATGCCCTAGAGTCAATTTGTGCTTATACTATTGTCATTATGTTTTATATAATAATATGAGGCTTTCCTTTCCATGAATAGTGAGTTTTGTTTTGTGGTCATCAAGTACGTGACTTGATAGTAAAACCCTACAATGAATACAATGACTATTCTAAAACTGTCCTCGATCGATTATTATTATTGGAATAATAATAAATTAAGATTAGTATGTTTGTGACTTGATGGCAATGTTTTACTGGCCATGGATATTTGTGATATCGAGTCAAGACATAAATAAATGTTAGAGAACATTGTATTGGACATGACCCACTGTGAGAGTACTTCATGGAATATGTCATAAGTACTTTCTAGCCATAATAATATTGAAAGTCCTTCGACCTAAATTCATCATAGTTTCCTACTTGATAAATTCTATATTTTGACATTGTCTAAAGTTGTCTTTAACCAGATAATAAATTAGATTACTGTTGGATATAGAATAAATCAAGGAGAGGAATATGATTGATTGTGAAGGAATTTGTCCCTCTCAATTATGGGAGAGATATCCATGGGCCCCTTGATAAGTTAGACTGTTAAAAATGCATGGCCGTGCTCAAATATATCAATATAAGATATTGATATCATTTGTTTGAACAGTCTACTATGAAATCAAGAAATAATTGATTAAGCTTAATAAGGATGACATGCTCCGTGCCTTATGCTTAATCTGGATATCGTGTGACAAAAGGACTAAGTATAAAATTATGATTTGGTTCAAAGAGATCACCGATCTTCATTTAACCTGGATAGTTATAATGTTTTACTAGAAACCGCTTATAACTTGTGGGCCATTTCAATATGATTTAGGTACACTGCCAGTGTTAAATAAACCTATAGGGTCACACAATAAGCGAACTTGTTAGGTTATTTTTCTGGTGACTAGATTCGATGAATCTAGAAATATGTCTAAGTTAATCGTACTTATAAAATTTACCAGATACAATGAATCTGGAAATATGTCCACATTCGATGTATCTGGATGATGTCCAGAATATAAGAATCTGACTCGGTAAATTAATTAGTTAAATTACCGAGATAATGGAAAAATCTTATCATATCAGTTTTAATTTAATTTTAATTTAAATTATAATATGATAAGATATTATTAGGGTTGGACTCTAAGAGGTTCGAGGGTTTTTAAGAAAACCCTAGCCGTCTTTTCAATAGTCCAATTTTTCGGTTGAGAACATTCGTGCCATTCTCTACCAGGAAAAAAAAAAAAACCTCTCAAACCCTAGGCGCTAGTACTCCTCGGGTATCGAGTGAGTTCACGGTGTGTATCCGATAGAGGACGTTCGCATACTGCAGCGTCTGGTGATTGTTCGGGTTGAACGTACAACAGCGTAATCAGAATCGAAGGATTTCGATTACAGCAACCAGAGGTAATTCTTAAACTTTAGATCTTCTTAATCATTTACTTGGGTCCTCGGGAGGGATTCGTGGATGTTTTTCGCGTTTAGGAGTCCACGAATTCTAACAGTAATTTCTTGGTATTCAACAAAACTCTTGCCATTTATGGAACGATTCTGTTCTTCTTATCAGCAACACCATTTTGTTAAGGTGTCTTTGGTGCTGAAGATTCCTGTTGAACTCCATTCTTAATATAGAAATTATTGAACATATTATTGTCAAGCTCCTTCCCATAATCACTCCATATCTTTTTTACCTTAACACATTTCTGAGTTTTCATACTTAAATATAATTTTTGAAAAGTTTAAAAAAGGTCTAATTTCTATCTCAAAAAACTCACCCACGTGAACATAGAAAATTCATCAACACATACCATAACATACCTTTTTCCACTAATACTTTCTGTCTGAGTTGGTCCAAATAAATCCATGTGAATAAGTTAAAGGACAGATGTCATAGCAATTTGTTGGACTCTAGCATATGAGGCCTTTACTTGCTTGCCATTTTTACATGCACCACATATGTTTCTATTAACTTTACTCAACTTAGGCAATTCACAAGCAACTCATGTTGAACTTAGTAGTTCCACCTGACTATAATTAACATGTCCTAACTTCTAATGCCACAATCCAACTTCAACAGACTTAGATATCATGCACTTATGTGAATTTGACATGCATATTTGATAGCAATTATCATACATCCTATTTTTAGTAATCACACACTTATCGGTTTTATCCACAACAAGACATTTAGTTTTGTCAAAATTGACTAACATATTATCATCACACAGTTGACTAATGCTTATTAGATTAGCTTTTAATCCATCCACATGCAAATTTTTAAGTTTTGGCATACTTTTAATGTTCAGCACGCATGTGCCAATAACTTTGTTCTTAGAACTATTACTGAAGGTTCCCGGGAAAATAAAATACATAGCGGAAGTATGCAATTTAAGTTTTTTTTTTTTTTTCTGAGCTAAAGTCTAAGAAAACTTACTTTCAAGTTGCTTAGATCGAATAACTGTAGGGATTGAGTTTGATGGAACGTTTTCATTTGTCACGATCAATTGTTCCGTGGGAATCCTGACTAAGCATTAAGTCTTTCGCATTAAACACTTGTACCAAGATGGCTAGCTTTTATCTTCCAAAGTATTTTCAAACCTCTTATAGCCTATCTACCAATGAAAATAGAACTAGGATGAAAGAATTAATGTTGGAAGATGTTAGGATTCGTGGACTCCTAAACGCGAAAACATCCACGAATCCTTTCTGAAGATCTAAGTAAACGATTAAGAAGATCGTAGGTTTGCAGAATTACCTTTGGTTGGTGAAATCGATATCCTTCGATTTCGATGGTGCTGCTACACATGCAACCCGAATGATCACCAGACGCTGCAGTGCGCGAATGTCCTCTATCGAATACACACTGCGAACTCACTCGTCACCTGGGGAGTGCTAGCGCTTAGGGTTTGAAAGGATTTTTTTTTGTTGGAAGAGAATGGCACGAATGTTCTCAACAGAATTAGACCCTTGAAAAGACGGCTAGGGTTTTCTTAAAAACCCCCGAACCTCTTAGAGTCCAACCCTAATAATATCTTATCATATTTTAATTTAAATTCAAATTAAATTAAAACTAATATGATAATATTTTGCTATTATCTTGGTTATTTAAACAATTAATTTACCGAGTCAGATTCTTATAATCTGGACATTATCTGAATACATCGAATGTGGACATATTTCAAAATTCATTGTATCTGGTAAATTTTCTAAGTTCGATTAACTTAAACATATTTCCAAATTCATCAAATCTGGTTACCAGAAAAATAACCTAACAAGTTCGCTTATTGTGTGACCCTATAGGTTCATTTAACATTGGCAGTGAGCCCAAATTATATTTAAATGGCGCACAAGTTATAAGCGATTTCTAGCAAAATATTATAACTATCCAGGTTAAATAAAGATCGATGATCTCTTTGAACCAAACCATAATTTTATATTTAGTCCTTTTGTCACACGATATCCAGATTAAGCATAAGGCACGGAGCATGTCATCCTTATTAAGCTTAATCAATTATTTCTTGATTTCATAGTAGACTGTTCAAACAAATGATATCAATATCTTAGATTGATATATTTGAGCACGGCCATGCATTTTAACAGTCTAACTTATCAAGGGGCCCATGGATATCTCTCCCATAATTGAGAGGGACAAATTCCTTCACTATCATTCATATTTCTCTCATTGATTTATTCTATATCCAACAGTAGTCTAATTTATTATCTGATTAAAGACAACTTTAGACAACGTCAAAATATAGAATTTATCAAGTAGGAAACTATGATGAATTTAGGTCGAAGGACTTTTAATATCATTATGGCTAGAAAGTACTTATGACATGTTCCATGAAGTACTCTCACAGTAGGTCATGTCCAAAACAATGTTTTCTAACATTTATTTTTGTTTTGACTCGATATCACAAATATCTATGACCAGTAAAACATAGCCATCAAGTCACAAATATACTAATCTTATTTTATTATTGTTCCAATAATAATAATCGATCAGGGACAGTTTTAGAATAGTCATTGTATTCATTATAGGGTTTTACTATCAAGTCACTTACTTGATGACCACAAAATAAAATGCACTATTCATGGAAAGAAAAACCTCATATTATTATATAAAAACATAACGACAATAGTATAAGTACAAATTGACTCTAGGGCATATCTCTAACAGTCTCCCACTTGCACTAAGACCAATTTGGCATAAGCCGTAATCTCATTGATCTAGTATGACTATCATGCTTAGACGATGGGAGAGGCTTTATCAGTGGATCTGCAACATTGTCATCAGTTGATACCTTGCATACTTTGACATCTCCTCTATCAACAATTTCTCGAATGAGATGAAAACGTCTAATTATATGTTTGGATCGCTGATGTGATCTTGGTTCTTTAGCTTGTGCAATGGTTCCATTATTGTCACAATAGAGAGCCACTGGGTTCACAATACTAGGAACTACATCTAGTTCTGTAATGAACTTTTTAATCCAAACTGCTTCTTTAGCTGCAGCTGAGGCAGCTACATACTCAGCTTCTGTAATAGAATCGGCCACGGTGTCTTGCTTTGAACTTTTTCAGCTTACAGCACTTCTATTCAAACAAAATAGAAAACTTGATTGTGATCTGTAATCATCTATGTCGGACTGAAAACTAGCATCAGTGTAACTATTTACAACTAGCTCGCCTTCTTGTCCTCCATAAACTAAGAACATATCTTTAGTTCTTCTTAAGTACTTTAGTATGTTCTTGACAGCAGTCCAGTGTGCCTCTCCAGGATTTGACTGGAACCTACTCGTCATGCTTAATGCATATGATACATTGGGTTGAGTACATAACATGGCATACATGATAGACTCTATAGCGGAAGCGTATGGTATCTTGTTCATGCGCTCTTCATCATCCTTCGTAGAAGGACTTTGAGTTTTGTTGAGCTTAATGCCATGTGACATTGGCAAGAATCCTCTCTTAGAGTCTTGCATACTGAACCTTTTCAATACTTTGTCAACGTATGTACTTTGACTTAGTCCAATTAGCTTTTTAGATCTATCTCTATAGCTCTTTCCACCTAGAATATAGATAGTTTCACCTAAGTCTTTCATTGAAAAACAATTTCCCAACCATGTCTTTACACTTTGTAGAGTTGGGATGTCGTTTCCAATGAGTAAGATGTCATCAACATAAAGTACCAAAAAGACTATTGCATTCCCACTTGTTTTCTTATAGACACAAGGCTCATCTTCATTTTTGATAAAGTTAAATTCTTTAATTGCTTCATCAAAACGAAGATTCCAGCTTCGAGATGCTTACTTCAATCCATAAATGGATCTTTGAAGCTTGCACACTTTATTAGAATTCAAAGGATCACTAAAACTCTCAGGTTGTGTCATGTACACATCCTCGAGTAAGTTTCCATTGAGAAATGCGGTTTTGACATCCATTTGCCAAATCTCATAATCATAATATGCTGCTATGGCAAGAAGAATTCTAATAGATTTAAGCATTACAACTGGTGAAAATGTTTCATCATAGTCTATACCATGAGTTTGTCTATAACCTTTTGCTACCAGTCGTGCTTTGTAAGTATGCACATTTCCCTCCATGTCTGTTTTCTTTTTGAAAATCCACTTACACCCAATGGTTTTTGAACCTTTAGGTGGATTAACTAAAGTCCAGAGTTGGTTATCGTACATGGATTGCATCTCAGACTTCATAGCCTCTAACCATTTTCCAGAGTCAGAACTCTTAATGGCTTCTTGATAGGAAGTGGGCTCATCATTAACCATAAGCTCTACATTGTGATTATCAGTGATGAGGAATCCATATCTCTCGGGTTATTGACGAACCCTATCAAATCTTTGAGGTCCTTGTTCTATAGAAATAGCCTCATCTTGAACCTATGAGTCATCTAATCGAGGTTCATTATTTGGTTCAGGCACTAATTGTGGCTCTTGAATCTCATCTTGATAAGGTTCAGGCACTAATTGTGGCTCTTGAATCTCATTATGATGTATTTTACTCCCACTGATTCTTTTGGAAATAAATTCATTTTCAAGAAAAAATCCATTTCGAGCAACAATTACTCTATTTTCTTTTGGGAGATAAAATTGATATCTTTTAGTTTCTTTAGGATACCCTACAAATATGCATTTATCCGATTTAGGTGCAAGTTTATCAGATAATAAACGCTTTACATAAACTTCACAACCCCAAATCTTCATAAATAACAAACTAGGTTGTCTCCCAATCCATATCTCATATGGTATTTTTTGAACCGATTTAGATGGAATTCGATTTAGTATGAATACCGCAGTCTCTAGGGCATAACCCCAAAAAGGAGATTGGAAGATCAGTTTGACTCATCATTGATCGAACCATATCTAATAAAATTCGATTTCTCTGTTCAGATACACCATTCCATTGAGGTGTTCCAGGTGGAGTTAATTGGGAGATAATTCCACAATTTTTAAGATGCTCGTCAAACTCGTGACTTAAGTATTCACCACCTCGATCTGATCGAAGTGTTTTGATACTTTTGCCAAGCTAATTTTGTACTTCATTTTGAAATTCTTTAAATTTTTGGAATGATTCATATTTGTGTTTCATCAGATACACGTAGCCATATCTGCTGAAATCATCTGTAAATGTAATGAAATACTGAAATCCTCCTCTAGCATGTGTATTCATTGGTCCACATACATCAGTATGTATTAGGCCCAATAAATCAGTTGCCCTTTCATTTTCTCTTAAAGGGCGCTTTAGTCATCTTGCCTAATAAACAAGAATCACACGTTTCGTAAGATTCTACATCAAACGATTTTAGAAGCCCATCATTATGAAGCATTGTTATGCGTTTCTCATTTATATGGCCTAAACGACAATGCCAGGAGTAAGTATGATTTAAATCATTGGATTTCAATCTCTTAGTATTAATATTATAGATAGACTTGCTAGAAGATCCACGAAGATTGAGAATATAGAGCCCATTTGATAATGAAGCATCTCCATAAAAAATGCCATTTTTATTAATGGAGCAAATGTTATTCCTAATAATAAATTCAAAACCTTTTAAATCCAAACAAGAAACTGAAATAATATTCCTACTCATAGCAGGAACATAAAAACAATCATTCAGTTCTAAAACAAGCCCACTAGGCAAAATTAATTCAAAAGTTCCTACAGCTACTGCAGCAACTTTTGCTCCATTTGCAACTCGTAGGTCCACCTCGCCTTTTACCAAGGCTCTACTCCTTTTTAGACCCTGCACATTTACACAAATGTGAGATCCACAACCGGTATCCAATACCTATGAATTAGAAGTAGACAAATTAATTTCTATAACATAAATACCTGAAGCGGTAGTCTCACTGTCCTTCTTTTTCTTTGCTTCCAAATAGAGCTTGCAATTTCTTAACCAATGTCCTTGTTCTCCACAATGGTGGCAAGCTCCCTCCTTTGGTGTCTTGGCCTTAGGTTTGGGCTTGAACTTAGACTTTGCCTTGTCCTTACCCTTACTAGCCATGACTTTGCCCTTTTGGTTGTTCTTTTTCCCTTTCCCTTTTTGAACCATTAGAACACTAGGAGTACTCTTCTTAATGTTTAGTTCAGCTTGTTTTAGCATCCCATGCAATTCATTAACGGATTTCTCCATATTATGCATATTAAAATTCATGACAAACTGGTCATACTCAGGAGGTAATGAGCCCAAGATCAAATTTATGTCCATGTCATGATTAACAGGAGCACCAAGCTTATCAAGATGATCAAGATAGCCCTTCATTTTAAGGACATGAGCACTTATCGAGGTGCCAGAAACCATCTTACATGCATTTAACGCCTTGTGAGTTTCAAATCTCTCTTGTCGTGCTTGCTCTTGGAACATTTCCTTGAGATGCACAATCATGTCATATGCCTCTGCTTCTTCAAACTGTTTTTGAAGTTTAGAGTTCATAGTTGCTAGCATGAGGCAAGTAACATCGTTGGAGTCATCTTTATACTTACTATAAGCATCTTTTTCAGCTTTTGAGGCGTTATTTGCTGGAGTAGGGGGAATAGGATTTTCAAAAATATAGAGCTTTTTTTCTTTCTTAAGAACGATTCTTAAGTTTCGTGCCCAATCAAGAAAGTTAGTCCCACTAAGCTTGTCTTTCTCGAGCACAGATTGCAATGAGTTATTCCAACTGTTTGTTGCCATTATCTACGTACAAAATATGCAAAGTAATTAATTTTGAGGCTTTAATGAAAAACTCCCACTAAAAGCATTTAAACCTTTTGAAATTTCAACATTTTGATGTTTCGAAGTGGGTAAAATTTTTTTTTTCATAAATATTTTATTTTAATCATAAGTAAGCTTTGGCTTTAATCTTATAATTAAATAAAAATCAAATTTTAATGAGATAGGCATCAAATGTCCTGGCTAAAATATCTCATATAATGCCCTAGGCCCAAAACTATTTTGATAGCCCAGTTAAGTCAAACCATATCAAACATATAGAAAACTATTTTCCATCTTATCTCACTTAGATAATCAAAAGCATCCTACTTTGGCAAGAATGGCCATATGATGATCCAAGTAATAACAAGTGTTTGATTTTGGAAGGCATTTAACACTTAAAAAATTTTTTAAATAAAAATTTGATTGTAGTAAGCATGAAATAAACATATCAAATATGCATGCATGACATAAATAAAAGTGACATAGCATGGCCCATAACCTATGTTGATCATCACGAGCAAAGTGAAGATTAAGTTGGCCAATCTAGGTATATGAACTCCTTTAGCATTCTCTAATGCCTTGAGCATACTCCTCCTTGGTTGTAAATGTTGGCCGCCGTCTTCTTTTTACATTCGATAGTAAAACTAAAATAATACCTATTCTAGGAAAGCAGTACAATTTTACAACAATGAAAAACGACACACATGCCGTATTTAAAAATTATAACTTACCAGAATATAACCTGCCAATCACATTAGGATAAAACGGGTCATGCTATGCACTATTCAAAATAATCCACAATTACAATCAAAAACACAAATGAATAACACATAATGAACAGTTTGTCGGGGTTCCTTCTCTCATTGAATGAGATTTCGCCTTCCGATTCCCGAATATTAATCAAATTAACGTTCGGATCCCTTAATAACCATCGCCGTGAAATTTTTATATTACAGACAATCTGCGATCCCTTTTAATCATATTCGTATAGATAACATATTATCATGGCCGATTAATACAAACAATTTGCAAATATAGAACCACGGATAGCATGCTTACGATACCATATCATATTAAAACAGACTAGTTTATAGATAATCTGGTCTGATCATGCAATTAAGACGCACATATTGAACCTAATTCAGGCAATCTGCATGCTAAGTATTCTAAAATCATAATCATGCAATATACACCGTTTAAATTCACATATACATATATCATACATATCCACAACAATACGATTAACACAGATGAATCAACCTAATTGTTTAGCAAGTTGCTCTGATACCACTATTAGAATTCGTGGACTCCTAAACGCGAAAACATCCACGAATCCCTTCCGAAGATCCAAGTAAACGATTAAGAAGATCGTAGGTTTGCAGAATTACCTCTGGTTGGTGAAATCGATATCCTTCGATTCCGATGGTGCTGTTGCATGTGCAACCCGAATGATCACCATAAGCTGCAGTGCGCGAACGTCCTCTATCAAATACACACCGCGAACTCACTCGTCACCCGGGGAGTGCTAGCGCCTAGGGTTTGAAAGCGTTTTTTTCTTGGTAGAGAATGGCACGAATATTCTCAACAGAATTAGACCCTTGAAAAGACGGCTAGGGTTTTCTTAAACCCCCCCCCCCCCGAACCTCTTAGAGTCCAACCCTAATAATATCTTATCATATTTTAATTTAAATTCAAATTAAATTAAAACTGATATGATAAGATTTTGCCATTATCTCAGTTATTTAAACAATTAATTTACCGAGTCAGATTCTTATAATCTGGACATTATCTAGATACATCGAATGTGGACATATTTCCAAATTCATTGTATCTGGTTAGGAAGAATATTGGGAAGAGCTAGCTAGGAAAACCATAGCGGCAAGGAAAACCAAGCTGTTTCTGCTTTTCTATATCCCTACGTGAATAGGAAAAAAAATAATCAGTAGCATGCACACTTTTGATTTAAAACAATGGATTTCCAATTTGTTTCTTTTTTCCTTTTCCACCGCCACTCTTTTCCTTTCTTTTTTCTTTTTGAGGTGGCTACTTAGTTTCCTAAAATCTATAGTCATCTCTCTTAAGCCTATTGGGCCCAGGTTTTTATTTAATTAGTCCAAGACTAATTAAATAAATCTCATACTAATTATTTGATCCCCTTAGACTCAATATAAAATTGCCCAAAATAATTAATTAATAAATTAATTTAATCAAATTGGCCCAATGTATTATTCTATCATAAACAAATAATTATTACACATTTAGAATAATTCTTTCATTATTAATTTCACAAAATAAGCCTATATAGTAAATAAATTTACTAAGGTTATTTGAGCTATTACGAGGACAAAAAGACATGTTATTCTTAGTTACTAAAATGATTTAAATACCCTTATTAATAAATAGTTGTATTTTATTATTTTAAATATTTCATTTATCACCATATGAAAATATTAACCCCAAGAATAATATTGCAAGTGTAGTGTCTTTGACCTACAGCTATAATGATGAAAATACTTGATGCATGTTTTATGTGCATTGGAAATAATATAAAAAATCCACAAAAATCAAATTTTAAATAAAAATACAAAGCACCAAAATCACGCATATGAGAAAATGTACCCATTGCATAGTATAGGAAATAGCAAGTATCGAATATATGTAAATTAGCAATTACCATTACTTTGCTCTAATGTTATTGTCTAGCCAAAATAAATGAAGATATAAGGTAAATGAAACTAACTAAACTAAATTACTACAATAAAGAGTACATCAGACCCATATGAGAAAAGTCACAAGGATTGTCAATGAGTAAAAATACGGGAAAAGCCATGTACAAGAAGAAATATCATCAAAACATGTCAAGTAAAGAGATTATCACTAATTCATCAAATCTCAATTCAAGCACCGGTATGAGTTTTCAAGAATAAATCTCACTCTCTCTTGAGTTATGAGATTTCTTTCCTAAGGTTCAATTAATTGGTATCTCTACCTAATCAACCTAACCAAAGGAAGCATTACATCACTCATCACCACAAAGAGTACTTGGAAGCCTCAATATCCCTATCTCTAGGCAATATTGAAAACCCATTGACTACCTAGTTCTAATCCTTCAACATCTCTTTCAAGTTAATCAGAGGAGAACAAACATTAGACCAATTAATTTAGTATTCAACTTCTAACCCCATCTCTCAAAATTATTAAGAGTGACCCAATCAATTGAATAAACCAATTAAGCCCAAATAATCAATCCAATACAATAATGCCCAAGTAGTCAAATACAAGATTTGGAATCTAATAAATCATAATAACAACTCAATACAAGAACATAAGCTAGTCATCCCTTAAATACAATTAAAATCATATAAATCTCAACATTGTTAAAGTGTAACACAAAGGAAAACAAAGGACTTCACTCATAGACAAGATCTTAACTTCTTCTTCTTTGGATTTTCTTGAATAACCACTTCTTCATCTCTTTGCTTCCCCAAGACTTTCTCTTTCTTAACGAACCTTTTGAGCTCCCTAAGGGATCTCTTGATTACTAGCCAACCAAGGAATATTTCTAAGGTTTATAATTGGGTATATGATGTGTAAATTTTGGGTGTATAAAAATTATCAAATTTAAATCCATCCCTTAGTCAAGTTTTAATAAAAACATTATTCCCAAAATACACGTACGAGAAAGTATACTGATTGCAAGCATAGTATAGGGAATTAACGAGTATCAATCCTCAAAGGAACAAGTACACACTAATAACTTTTCATTCATTGTTTAACTGATCAAATAAAGTATAAGATAATAAAAAGAAAATTAAATAAATATGTACACTCAAGGATGTAGGAATATGCAATCTAGGCGATTATCCTAGAACACATGATAATAATTCATCTAGCAATTATCTTAATTAATCATTATCTTAGCATCATGAAGGAATATAAAGTAAAATTCAATTGTTTTCCAAGTCATGAATCCACTTATATAGACTCCACTTCTTTTCCAATACATGGAATTACTATCTTTTGATTAAATTAGCAGATCTTCTAATCAAACCAACATAACAAAAAAAAAAAAATGCATTAAACTAAATTCCTTATAAATATGAAATTAGCTAATGACCCTACGCTCTAGGCGAAATAAACTAATCTTTGACCATTTTAATCCTTTAATCTTAACTTTGTTTTCTAAGTCCATTAAGATTTGACAATTATGAAATCAATGCAATGAACTTCCAACATTGTTTCTCAAGTCAATTAGAAAAAAATGCATCAAACACCAAGGATGATAGAAAATTGATCAAATAACTAAATTAATACAAAACCATGAATCCCATAATAATGTCAAATTACAATGAAAACATTAAATACATTATTGTTTAAGAACAAGAAAACATAAGTAAAAGAAAGCACTCATAGACAAGTCTCATTCTTCTCCCTTGAAGACTCTATTTAACAACCCTCCTTGAATGATGAATTTTTCATTCTTTGAGTGATTTTCAACTTTGATTCTTAGATTCATTGCTTTCTCTTGTATTTTTCTTGTTTTTATATGCTTCTTTTATGCTAAAATTCATTACTTAAGAAGTCTTGGCAGAGTAGGATTTAGAAAATACCAAAATCTTTGGAAGATACCAAATTTGTGCATAGGATTTTCGTGTCCAAAGTGGATCTAGTGCCAGATCCAGTTGACCCATTTGGTGCCAGTGTGTTCTATTTTTTCCCTAGAAGTTGCTCTGTTTTCTCTGCTTTTCCAAATTGGACCTGGCACCTAGTGCCTTAACAAGGATTATAACTTACCTTCAAACTTTTGATAAAACTTTTAACGTTCATCAAACCTTTTGAAAACAATTAAAACTTTGAAATATTTGACAAGATATTACAAAACTCTTGAAGTTAAATTAATTACGTTTATACCTTAATCTAAGAAAATTATTTCACCATTCAAGTTAAAAACATAGATAACATGAATCACACAAGTCAAGCTATCTACTAATGCAAACATTATAAATCCAAAAATTGCACAACTCAAGTCATGATGTAAAGAAAACACTAAAAACTTTTTTTCTCTCAATTTTTTCAACGACTTAGAGAATTGATATCTTCAAGTGTATAGATTTCTCTTCACACATAGTATTGACCCCCTTATAGTCATCACTCATCATTTATTCAATATTTTTCTCTCTTTTGCTTTCAGGAATTAATAGCCTCAAGAAAGTGGATTTCTCTTCACTATCCGTATTGGCCCCCATAGTCAAGTAAAAACAATACTTTCTCATCTTCAAAAAGGAAACAACAATCAACTTATTTTTCTCAAATTTTCACAATTTTCCACAATCTTTCCTCTCAAAGATCTTTTATCTCCTCACATTCCTTATCACAACTCAAATCTAAACAAAATTTAAACCCATAATATAAGAGTTAGCCAACAAACTTTCTCCACATTCATAATTTCTCTATATTCAAGCAAGATGAGTCAAATAATACTCAAACACTAATGTATAAACACGATTAATTCAAATTTTCAAGTCTTGAAAAATATCCTATCAATAACCTAATTTCATTAAAATCCACCAAATGAATGACAAAAATTCATATCGAAGTAAGAAAAAGAATTACAACCTTAAAAATGATATGGAAAATATCTTTAATACATAAACTCCCCCCCCTCCACTTAAACGGAACATTGTCCTCAATGGCAAAAAATATAACAATGAAAGCAAAGCCAAGAAGACCAAAATAAATAAAAAGGAAGAATAGAGAAAAGAAAATACTCCCATAATCGTGTTCCATAAGCACAAGTTAGCTCCAAAATCTCCAAACTTTCAATTTTTGAAATCTTCAAAATTTTCAAGAAAAAAAAATTAGCTTAAAAATTTTTAAGAAAAAAATTAGCTTAATACCAAGAAAACACCAAGATAATTGATAAAAACATGGACAAAGAATATCACCAAACTACTCCCCCATACTTAAACTAGACAATGTCCTCATTGGCCAAAAATAAACACAGAAAGCATCTCCAAAAGGACCAAAAATAATAAAGGAGGAGAGGATGAAGCAATACTCCCCAAGTGCAATAAGCTCCAATGTATATCGAAGCTGGAAATAGAGAAAAGGGCTAGTCTAAGAAGACTTTATTCCTACTTGCAAAAGAAAACACAAATAAAAGCATAAAGAAAAGAATAACAAAATAAAGACACACCAAAATAAAAGAAAACAAACTAAAAATCCTAAGAAAGCAAATACAGACACAACTCATTCCACCACACTTAAGAAGGAAAATATTTTCCTTATTTGGGGGAAATAACAAAACACTTAACAATGAAAAATAGAACTAGATAAAACAAAATAATGTCCAAAAGATCTAAAGAAACCCAAAACACATAAAAAAAACACTCTTTCTACTCATCATGCTTCCTCATCAAACCCTTATCAAAGAAGTTTAAGCTCAAAGTAGAAAATAAGCAAGATAAATGTAGAAAGAATGGAAGTTTCTGAAAAAGTCATGTTCATGAAAATAATTTTTCTTAGTAAAACAAAACACATGAACCTCATTCTCTAACATTATTTTAGGCACACAAATACTATTTTCAACATATGAGTGTACATGGTATCTAAAGAATGCATCAAATTTGAAATCACTATATTTTTTTCCCTTCGAAAGAATTTTCACAATTAAAATTATCCTTTAATCTTAGTATTTGAGTTCATAAAGATAGGATCAAGAAATCCTTACTTTTCAATGCATTATCTACAAAAACTATGTTGCCTCCATTTGGATGGAGTGAATGGTAGAATTTGCCAACATCCTCCAAGAACTTTGTATGATGTAGCATTAAAAGATCCAACTCCTCGAGCCATGTTAAATTTCATACATCATTATTTGGACCATTGTCCTCCAAGCATGGAGAGGAACCTAAGAAATCATGTGACGAAAAGAGATTAAAATTATTAGCACATAGAGTAGAATCGAATACCTTTCTTTCCATGTCGTGCAATTGTCCTTTATAGCCTCTCTTTTTTCCCATGATCAATTGTACAGGCCAGCATGAACTCATGAATCTCCTCAACAATCTTAGCTAATTGTGTCCTTTGATTGCACAATCGTTGGGAAGCTTCTTCATGCCACTGAATAGATGAATTTGTATTGGCCACAAAAGAATTCACTAATGCTTCTAATGACGTCTCATTAAAAACACCAATATGAGCTTGTAACTTTGCCAATCTATCATCAATGTAACTCTTTTGATCTTGTGCACAAAAGTAATTGTTCATGATGATGCCAATCTTACACTCAAAGAAAAAAAAATCAAATCGAAAAAAAAATAAAACAAACAAAAAGAAAAACAAAGAAAAGAAAAAAAAAACAAAAGGGAAAAACAAATAATAGAAAAACACACACGTTAGATATATTCACAAATAACCTAAACACAAAAGTTAGTGGTATTTACAAGTATAAGATGAACTAAGCTAGTTAATTAAGACACACATTGTCGCAAACAACAAGATATAGCATCTATTTGCACAAAGAATATATATATACATATTTACATATAGACATATGAACATATGAACATATAAACATATAAACATGGTTAAATCAATAAAATCTAAGCTTTTATGATATTGTTCCCCGGCAACGACGCCAAAAACTTGATGTGTAAATTTTGGGTGTATAAAAATCATCAAATTTAAATCCATCCCTTAGTTAAGTTTTAATTAAAACATTATTTCCAAAATACACATACAAGCAAGTATACTCATTGCAAGCATAAATATAGGGAATTAATAAGTATCGATCCTCAAAGGAATAAGTATACACTAATCACTTTTCATTCAATGTTTAATCGACCAAATAAAGTATAAGATCATTAGAAAAAATTAAAAAAATATGTACAACTCAACGAAGTAGGAATATGCTATTGGAATGTAGGCCCTCTTAGACTAGTTTTCAGGGGTAAATATCGAATATTTTAATAAAAGAATTTATTTTTTGGAAATCGTTTATGAATTTATTTTCTTTATTTGTGCACATTTTTGTTTGGAACAGACCCATTGTGTTTAAATAAGTGATCCATGTGAATAGAGGTCTTTCACAGTAAGATATGGATCATGAGTTATTTAAACATATAAACATTTTTTCTTAACCGATTGATGAGAATGGGAATCTCATCATGTTTAGGTTATTATATTATGAATTCCAAATGGGGAATGGCTTACCTTTAGCCAGTCAGTCATGATATAAGCGTATTTCGAATACGTAGAACAGGACTTGTAGTAGTGGTTTCTAAAAGTACTATATGGTTGAAACCTAGACTACTACCGTTACAGCGTGGACTAGTACTCTATGACTTGAGTATGAGTTGGTGGTCTGGCGAAGCTGGAAGCATTTACTTTGATATGCTATAGTTGAGGTTCTATAGTAGGGCTAATATACTT
The DNA here is from genome assembly GCA_026120185.1 of Voacanga thouarsii. Taxonomy (NCBI): domain Eukaryota; kingdom Viridiplantae; phylum Streptophyta; class Magnoliopsida; order Gentianales; family Apocynaceae; genus Voacanga; species Voacanga thouarsii. The sequence goes on from JANUWF010001142.1 coordinate 254,922, forward strand.
GCATGTTGGGTATGTGTGACTAGTTAGTTAAGATAGACTTGTACAAGATAGTTTCTACACCATATTGCTCATTGTGGTTGCCTGAATGATCTAAATATCCAGGCCTGGGAAACATGACTTGGATGTTTGCTTTAGGGTAGCTCCCTTGGAAAGCAGAAACACTCCAGGAAGTCGTGGATTATTGTATTAGATGCCTAAGGATGGTAGATGTCATTTAAAGGGGTGTTAGTACACTTCTTCCTCTCTAAATGTACGGCGATGTGTAGAGGGGTATTTTAGTCATTTCACCTGTAGGTCGAAGACTTTGCTAATGCAGCATTGTCCTTCGGGTCAATATTTCCTTATGGTGATATTAGGAAATATATAAAATGTAAAATACATCTATTTATATAGTAGGGGTATTTTGGTCATTTTAGTAGCCAAGGCGATGTATCTTTTTGGTGCTCGGAATAGCCCGTAAGTCCTAATTAATTTTTGGGTTGAGAAAATGATCTCAGTTGAGAGAATTTTATTTTATTCGGGAAGTCTAATTTATTATTGGATTGGAATAAAATAAATGGTGAAAATTTTATTATCTGGTTTAATTGGTTAATTAATTATTCATGACCTAGGTTCAGTTTGAATAATTAGAAAATTAACCGAGACTTAAACTAAAAGAAAAATAATTATTACTTAATTATTTATTGGGTTATTTATTTAATTAAATCACAAGAAATAAATAATTAAAATTTAATTATTTTTGGTTCATTAGGGTTAATTAATTATTTATTTAATTCCAAGAAAAATAATTAATGTTTATTACTTTGGACTTTTCGAGTTCAAGAAAAATAATAAAATATTATTTTGGCCCAATAACCTAGACCATAGGATTTTTCCGGACAAAGTACAAAAGAGTTTAGGGTGAAGCCAAAATTTATTTTGTAAATAATATTTGGGTATTAAATCTCAGGAATATTATTTTTGTCAAAATAATTATTTTTGGTTTCATAACTTTTGGTTTTCTGTGTAGAAAAATAAAAATAAAAATTTTGGAAAATTTTTTTTTCTCTCTCTCTCGTGCCTTTTCTTCTTCTGGCTTTTGGTTTTGAAACCAAAGGAAGCCAACTGAGAGGATACCTCTTGATTTTCTGGCTTCTGGATTTGGTCATATCAAAAGAAATCAAGAGCCATTGGTCAGGGTTATCTCGTCTATATATATAAGGCCGAGACAAGGTAACCAGAGAAGGCAGCGAAGGAGAAACAATTCTCTGAGAAGCTTTTCTTCTACCCATTTTCTTTGCTCACCAAAAGAGATTAGGCTGGGTCATATTCAGTGAATTGGAAAGCCAAGCATTGCACCTGAGGGGACGAAAAACAGAGAGCATGCACTGGCAGAAAAAAAAACGGAGGAAAAAAATTGACGCAAGCCTTAAAGGCCACACGAAAGCGTGAAGATCATACCTTTGCGCTCCTTAAGCCTTCTAGGTTGAATAGAAGTGGATTGAACGACGGGTATTGCTTCGCCTTACCCACTTGAAGAAGCCTCTGGTTGAAAACCCACTAACCTCCTACTTCGCCTTATTTGCATTAACGCCAAGCTTTCCAACTCTCGAAATATTCCTCTGTCTAACCTCTAGTCGGTGAACACAATGGTGAAGAGAAACGGACTCAATTCTCCTTAGTTCTCTTGCTATTGATTAGCAAAGAAACAAGAAGAAGACACAGAGGAGGGAGACGTCTGAGAGAGAGAGAGAGAGCTGCGTGAGGCTTGTGGGTTAGGGAGATTAGGGTTTTCCTCTACCAAAGACTTGTTTATTGGTTAGCCAAAAATAGGTCTCACATTATCTGATAAACATATCCCCGGGATTTCATATTTCAAAACACCCGGATGTTATCCTGAGAATAAGTTTGGCTTAACCCTAAACTCTTCTGGTTGTATCTGGAAAAAACCCTACGGTCTAACCTATTGGGCGAAAATAAATTTTATTATTTTCTTGGACCCAAAAGGCCCAAAATAATAAATATTAATTATTTATTTCCTGGGCTTATATAAACAACCCAATAAATAATTAATGAGCCCAAATGAACCATAACAATTAATCTTTAATTATTTATTTCTTGGGCCTATATAAATAACCCAATAAATAATTAAACATTAATTATTTCTCCTAGTTTAAGCCCAGGTTAATTTTCTAATTATTCATATTGGACCTAAGCCCTGAATAATTAATTAACCAATTAAACCAGATAATTAATTTCTCTCATATCCTAATTTTATTTATTTATTTATTTTATTCCAGTCTAATAATAAATTAGACTTCCTGAATAAAATAAAATAAAATAAAATCCTCTTGAACTGAGACCAATTCCTTAACCCAAAATTAGTTAGGACTTACAGGCTATTCCGAGGACTAAAAAGACACATCGCTTTGGCTGCTAAAATAACCAAAATACCCCTGCCATATAAACAGCTATATTTTGCATTTTAAATATTTTCTAATATCACCATAAGGAAATATTGACCCCAAGGACAATGCTGCATTAGCAAAGTCTCCGACCTACAGGTGAAATGACTAAAATATCCCTCTACACATCGCCGTACATTTAGAGAGGAAGAAGTGTACTAACACCCCTCTAAATGACATCTACCATCCTTAGGCTTCTAGTCCAATGATCCATGACTTCCTGGAGTGTTTTCGCTTTCCAAGGGAGCTACCCTAAAGCAAACATCCAAGTCATGTTTCCCAAGGCCCTGGACATTTTAGACCATTCGGACAACCATAAGGGGCGATATAGTGCAGAAACTATCTTGTACAAGTCTGTCTTAACTAACTAGTCACACATACCTAACATGCAAGTATATTGGCCCTACAATAGAACCTCAACTATAGCAAATTAAAGTATATGCTTCCAGCTTCGCCAGACCACCGACTCATACTCAAGTCGTAGAGTACTAGTCCATGTTGTAGCGGTAGTAGTCTAGGTTTCTATCATATAGTACTTTTAGAAACCACTACTACAGGTCCTGTCCTACGTATTCGAAATGCGCTTATGTCATGAAGTGAGTGGACTACTCACTGGCTAAAGGTTAGCCATTCCCCATTTGGAATTCATAACATAATACCCTAAACATGATGAGATTTCCAGTCTCATCAATAGGTTAAGAACAAATGTTTATGTGTTAAATAAATCGTGATCCATACCTTACTGTGAAAGACCACCATTCACATTGACCACTTATTTAAATACAATGGGTCTGTTCCAAACGAAAATTGTACACAAACAAAAAGTAAATTCACAAACAATTTCTGAAAATAAATTCTTTTATTAAAATATTCGATTTTACATCAGAAACCTAGTCTAAGAGGGCATACAATCCAACAGCACCGGAGGAGAAGAAAGAGCCGGACTGTGTTGCATTGAAGCTTCAATCCACGGGAGAAGAAAGAAGTTGTTCTTGAGCTTGGATTGATTTAACCTTGTTCTTCAAGTTTTTAGGCTCCAAAAGATATGTGTTTCATGCCTCCATTTTGCTTCCTTGCATTGTTTTATGTTCTTTCTGTCCATTTTTATGTCCACCGTATACATGCTCTGTTTCTGCCATCACCTTCAAGTGGTATTAGAGCAATGAATTTGATTGTCTTAGGGAGCATGTTAGTTAATAAAAATGGAGAAGAATATTGTTTGGAGCTTAAACATGTGATCCTTTGCTATTTTGGTATGGGATAGGCTTGATGTAAGCTTCACCGTTGAAGCATAAAAACATACTGTAATTTTCTGGGTTTGAGAATTTGATCATGTAAATCTAATTTAAATAGGTATAGCCGGTTGTGGTTTTGTTTTGGATGAGATTTTGTGATGAAAAATGTCCAAAGAAGCCATTGGAAGTGAAAAAATGGAAAATTCGCAGATAGAACATAGAAAAACGTCGTGGGGAAGAAGAAGAAGAACTATTCCTAAGCCGTTGAGCCGAGCCAAGCTGAGCCGCCACTGTTCTGTGTGAGGAGCCGCTGGAGCTGAGTCGATTTCGTTTGGTTTTGAGCCATATGCGCCGCACAACAATTGCAATTTTGCAATTGCTTTCGGGTTGAAGCGCGGGTCAGTGGGCAGGCGGCTGGGCGGGTCATGGTTGCTGGAGATCTGGTGCGGCTGGTGCACCGAGCGCTCGGTGGACCGTTGTGCTACTGGGTGTGGATCCGGTGCACTCGGTGCACGTGGACCGCCAGTCATTTTTTTTTTAATTTAGGTCCCATACCAGGCGAAGTTAATATTTTTACAATAGTTTATATTCTTGGAATATATTTACATGAAAAATATTAGTAAAGGATTTTAGGATTAAACAAGATCATTAATTAATTAATTAATTAATATGTTTAATTCTATTATTTGGGCACTTAGGTTTAAAAATAGAAAAGCATAAAAACGTTTAATGTTTTCTGGCATGCTATTTATTTTGTGTACCTATGTGCGCGTTTTCTCAAAGACCAAAGTCTTTGAGAATATTTATGCAAGGAAAATATTTTTCTTTAAAAAAAGTAAATGGTTATTTTAACTTGAACAAAAATTAATCCTTGGATATTTTCTCAAAGGATTTAATCCTTGACATAGAAAATATATTGGATTTAGATATTTTTGTAAGTTAAAATAGAAAGCCATTTTATTTTATTTTGCATAAGAAAAATTATTTTGTTAAATAAAATTGAGACCAAAGTCTTGGAAAAGTTTTATTTGGAAATTTTTTTGAAATTATTAAGTTTTAACTTAAATAAAATTAGTCCATGGATAAAGCTCTCAAAGGATATAATCCTTGACATAGAGATTTTACTACATTTGGATATTTTATTTTTAAGTTAAAGAAAAACTTAATAGAAATTTTAAAAGGCTATTTTTCTAGAAAACTTTATTTTAAAAGACTAAGTGGGAGAGGAGTTCCAACGGCCCCACGTCTTCCATCACGATCCTCATTAGAGATCGTGGGTCCTCTTGCGTCACCCTGGGAGTGAACCCATATTGGATCAGGATACCACAAGGATCTAGATCTAATGGAATGATGTAATTGATAAATCGGGACACGTACTATAATCGGCCAACCCACGTTGGAGGTTATAGTGCGAGGAATGTCCATAAAAAATTAGAGGAAATGACCATCCCACGATAGAGTTATCCTCTAGATCATTACCTAGAAGGAAAATTAATTTGTGGTGGTTAATACACTTAGCTTAGGGAATTGTTAATCTTCAAAAGAAGCTATGTCAATTTTCCTAAGAGCCAAATTAATTTCCGAGCACAAATTTATTTTCACAAACAAAATCCTTTCTTTTATTTTTCAAATTTTCAGAAATGGTGGGAGGTTCTTTTAGTCATTTGGCCATTATTCTCTATGAGAATAAGTTAACGGGACCAAACTATGTGGACTGGAAGAGGAACCTGGACATAATACTCACAGTCTAGGAGTATAAGTATGTTCTTTATGAGACCTGCCCTGTGATCGGGGAAGGTTCCGCCGACAAAGAGCGAGAGGCTGAAAAGGCATGGAAGAAGACTAATGAAATGGTACGTTGCTATATCTAGCCTCCATGTCTAATGTGCTCCAGTCTAAACACAAGCACATAGCTTCTGCGTATGACATTAGTCATTCATTGGCCACTATGTTCACAAATAAGATCCGGCCTGCAAGGCAGGAGGCTCTTTGAACTATAATAAACTCTAAGATGGCTGAGGGAGTATCAGACAGGGAGTATATGCTCAAGATAATTGCTTATCTTAGGGACTATCATTTACCCCGAGAGCTAAGTAGACATGGTTCTCGAATCTCTACCGGGTTCCTTTACTCAGTTCAAACTAAATTACAATATGAACAAGTTAAATATGAGTTTAACTGAGTTGATGAAAGAACTTCAGATGCCAGAGAAGGTCATGAAGCCACATTCAAAGGCCATGATTGCTAAGGCTTCTTCCTCAAGAACTGAGTCTAAGCCCAGAAAGTTCAAAAGGAATTAGGGATACGCAGCAGCCTAGCCCAAGACCCAGTCCAAAGACAAACCGAAGGGCAAGTGCTTCAAATGTGGGAAGAAGGGACACTAGAAAAAGGAGTGTCCAGATCTTCAAGCCAAGAAAAACCCTACAGGTAATGTTTTCTATCTAGAGTCTATATCAATGGTTGGATTAACTTCCACTTGGATTGTTGATTCAGGAGCCACTGATTATATTTGTAACTCCTTGCAGGGGTTTAGAAAGATAAGAAGACTCAAGAAAGGCGAACATGGATTACGTGTAGGAAATAGAGCACAAGTCTGGGCCCTTGTAGTGGGAGAGCTGGATCTTGATTTTGATTGTAATAAGAAAATGGTTTTAATTGATATTTTATATGTACCTGGTTTTTGTCAGAATTTGATTTCAGTTTCAAAATTTATAAATCAAGGATATTCTGTATCTTTCCATTCTATTATTTCTATCAGTAGAGATGGAGAAATATTATGTACTGGACACATGTATGAAAATCTATTTTATTTAAGCCCTATTAACAATCAATCAAATAATGCTTAATCTGAACCTTTAACTAAGAAGAGAAAAACCAATATCAATGACTCATATCTTTGGCATCTAAGGTTGGGTCATATCAACTCAACCAGGATTCAGAGGCTAATCCATGATGGGCATTTGGGCTCATTGAGATTGAAAAATTGGCCTCAGTGTGAATCCTACCTTATGGGAAAGATGACCAAAAGGTCTTTTATCCCAAAGGCGGATAGGGCCAAGGAGGTATTGAGCCTTGTTCACACTGATGTGTGTGGTCCATTATCTACACCAGCTAGAGTAGGTTTTGAGTACTTCATCACTTTCACAGATGATTGTACAAGGTTTGGTTATATTTACTTGATGAGACGCAAGTCTGACTCTTTTGATAAATTCAAAGAGTTTAAGGCTGATGTGGAGCGTCAGACAGGTAAATTAATCAAGACCTTACGATAAGATCGTGGTGGAGAGTACCTTCTAGGTGAATTCAAGGATTACATGGTACATCATGGGATAGTATCCCAACTCTCTGCACCTGGGATGCCCTAACAAAACAGAGTAGCTGAGAGAAGGAACAGGACATTGATGGAAATGGTCAGAAGCATGATGTCTCAAGCTACTCTTCCAATATCTTTTTGGAGATATGCTCTAGAAACAGCGGCATATATTTTGAACTTGGTGCCTTCCAAGTCAGTACCTAAGACTCCCTATGAGATGTGGACTGGGCATAAGCCAAGTCTAAATCATCTCAGGATATGGGGTTGTTCAGCTTATGTACTGATCAAGGAAGACAAGTTGGAACCAAGGTCAGAATTATGCTATTTTGTTAGGTATCCAAAAGGAACAAATGGTAGTTATTTCTATCATCCTAAGGAGCAGAAAGTACTGGTTAGTACAAATGCTAGATACTTAGAGGATGATCAAAGTACTTCTACAAAAGGTTCAACTAGATTGGAATTCGAGGAGAAGTTATCTTCGGAAGCAACTTCTTCTAACCCGATTGTGGAACAAAAAGAGGCACAGCCTCAAGAGCCTATACAAATGTTGTCTCATTGCAGTGGGAGAGTGTTTAGGGTTCCAGATAGATGGTGTGAAGAAGCTTTTGAGTTGGTTTCTGATCATCAAGAACAAGACCCCACTAGATACGAGGAGGCAATTGCTGATGGCGATGCAAATCTATAGCATAAAGTAATGAAAGCTGAGATTGAGTCTATATACTTTAATCAGGTTTGGGATCTTATAGCTTCACCTGAAGGGATAAAACCCATTCGGTGTAAGTGGGTGTACAAGAAGAAGAGGGAAGTGGATGAGAAGGTGGAAACTTTCAAAGCTAGGCTTGTGGCAAAAGGGTATACTCAGAAAGAATGGATCGATTATGAGGAAACCTTTTCCCCTGTGGCCATGCTTAAATCCATCCGTATCTTTCTTGCTATCGCATATCACTATGACTACGAGATATGGCAAATGGATGTCAAGACAGCACTTTTGAATGGCCATCTTAGCGAAGACATCTATATGTCCCAACCGGAAGGTTTTATTGCTGACGGCCAAGAACATATGGTTTGCAAGCTTAAGAAGTCCATTTATGGACTTAAGCAAGCATCGAGAGCGTGGAACATTCATTTTGATGAGACTGTAAAGTCTTATGAGTTTATTCAAAATGAGGATAAACCATACGTGTACAAGAAACTTGAAGGGTTTAATGTGGTTTTTCTTGTCTTGTATGTGGATGACATTCTACTAATTGGAAATGATGTAGGGTTATTATCATCTACAAAGGTTTGGCTATCTATTTAATTTTGTATGAAGGACTTGGGAGAAGCCAGCTACATTCTTGGGATTAGACTGCTTAGAAATATGAAGTAGAGAATGTTAGGATTATCCTAAGTCGCATACATTGACAAAATGCTGGCTAAGTATAGCATGGACTCATGCAAGGGAGCTCTAATCTCTTGCAGACATGGGTTGTCACTTTCTTTGAGGGACTGTCCTAAGTCTCAAGAAGAAAAGGACAGAATAAGTAGGATTCCCTATGCTTCGGTTGTGGGAAGTCTCATGTACTCCATGCTGTGTACTAGGCCAGATATCTGCTTTACCGTAGGCTTAGTTAGCAGATATCACTTAAACCCTGTGGAAGTTCATTGGCAAACTGTAAAGCATATTCTCAAGTACTTCAAAGGAACGGGGGATTATATACTGGTTTACAGGGCTGATGATTTGGTTCCTACCGGATACACAGACTCAAACTTCCAGGCAGATAAGGATGAGAGAAAATCCACTAGTGGATGTGTCTTCACCTTATCTGGAGGAGCAATTTCATGGAGGAGTATTAAGCAATCTTGCATTGCTGACTTAACCATGAAAGCTGAGTATGTGGCAGCTTCGGAATCATTCAAGGAAGTAGTCTGGCTCCGAAAGTTCCTTTTAGAACTTGGAGTCGTGCCATATATGGATAGACCGATTGTGATGTATTGCGACAACACTGGCGCAGTATCGCAATCCAAGGAACCTCGGAACCACAAGAAGAGGAAGTACATCGAGAGAAAATACCACCTGATCCGGGATTTCATTTAGAGACGGGAAGTCGTGAAGGAACCGATTGCCTCAGATAACAATCTAGCAAATCCATTCACCAAGCCTTTGGCTGAAAGGGTCTTCAAAAGACACTTAGATGCCATTAGGGTGGGTACCTATGGACTTAACTAGTCTTAGAGTGCAAATGGGAGATTTTTGGAATGTATGCCTTCTTAGACTAGTTTTCTAGTGTAAATATCGAATATTTTAATAAAAGAATTTATTTGTTGGAAATTGTTTGTGAAGTTCTTTTCTTTATTTGTGCACATTTTCGTTTAGAACAGACCCATTGTGTTTAAATAAGTGATTCACGTGAATGGAGGTCTTTCATAGTAAGGTATGGATCATGGGTTATTTAAACATATAAATATTTGTTCTTAACCGATTGATGAATATGAGAATCTCATCATGTTTAGGTTATTATGTTATGAATTCCAAATAGGGAATGACTTACCTTTAGCCAGTGAGTAGTCCACTCACTTCATGACATAAGCGTATTTCGAATATATAGAATAGGACCTGTAGTAGTGGTTTCTAAAAGTACTATATGGTTGAAACATAGACTACTACCGCTACAGCGTGGACTAGTACTCTATGACTTAAATATGAGTTGGTGGTCTGGCGAAGCTGGAAGCATATACTTTGATATGCTATAGTTGAGGTTCTATAGTAGGGCTAATATACTTGCATGTTGGGTATGTGTGACTAGTTAGTTAAGACAGACTTGTACAAGATAGTTTCTACATCATATTACCCCTTGTGGTTATTTGAATGATCTAAATATCCAGGCCTGGGAAACATGGTTTGGATGTTTGCTTTAGGGTAGCTCCATTGGAAAGCAGAAACACTCCAGGATGTCTTGGATCATTGGACTAGATGCCTAAGGATGGTAGATGTCATTTATAGGGGTGTTAGTACACTTCTTCCTCTCTAAATGTACGGCGATGTGTAGAGGGGTATTTTAGTCATTTCACCTATAGGTCGAAGACTTTGCTAATGCAGCATTATCCTTGGGGTCAATATTTCGTTATGGTGATATTAGGAAATATATAAAATGTAAAATACATCTATTTATATAGTAGAGATATTTTGGTCATTTTAGTAGCCAAGACGATGTATCTTTTTTGTGCTCGGAATAGCCCGTAAGTCCTAATTAATTTTTGGGTTGAGAAAATGATCTCAGTTGAGAGAGTTTTATTTTATTCAGGAAGTCTAATTTATTATTGGATTAGAATAAAATAAATGGAGAGAAATTATTATCTGGTTTAATTGGTTAATTAATTATTCAGGACCTAGGTCCAGTTTGAATAATTAGAAAATTAACCGGAACTTAAACTAGAAGAAAAATAATTATTACTTAATTATTTATTGGGTTATTTATTTAATTAAATCCCAAGAAATAAATAATTAAAATTTAATTTTTTTTGTTCATTTGGGTTAATTATTTATTTATTTAATCCCAAGAAAAATAATTAATGTTTATTATTTTGGACTTTTCGGGTCTAAGAAAAATAATAAATATTATTTTGGCCTAATAGTCTGGACCATAGGATTTTTTCGGACACAGTACAAAAGATTTTATGATGAAGTCAAAATTTATTTTGTAAATAATATTCGGGTATTAAATCCCAGGAATATTATTTTTATCAAAATAATTATTTTTGGTTTCATGACTTTTGGTTTTCTGTGTGAAAAAATAAAAATAAAAATTTTGGAAAATTTTTTTTCTCCCTCTGTCGTGCCTTTTTTTCTTCTGGCTTTTGGTTTTGAAACTAAAGGAAGCCAACCGAGAGGATGCCTTTTGATTTTCTGGCTTCTGGATTTGGTCATATCAGAAGAAATCAAGAGCCATTGGTCAGGGTTGTCTCGTCTATATATATGAGGCCGAGACAAGGTAACCAGAGGAGGCAGTGATGGAGAAACAATTCTCTGAGAAGCGTTTCTTCTACCAATTTTCTTTGCTCACCAAAAGAGATTAGGCTGGGTCATATTCCGTGAACTGGAAAGCCAAGTATTGCACCAGAGGAGAAGAAAGAGCCGGACTGTGTTGCACTGAAGCTTCAATCCACGAGAGAAGAAAAAAGTTGTTCTTGAGCTTGGATTGATTCAACCTTGTTCTTCTTGCGCTTGGATTTTCTTTGCTCACCAAAGGTATGTGTTTCATACCTCCATGTTGCTTCCTTGCATTGTTTTATGTTCTTTCTGTCCATTTTTATGTCCACCGTATGCGTGCTCTGTTTTTGCCATCACCTTCATATGCCATCTAGACGATTATCCTAGAACACATGATAATAAATCATCTAGCAATTATCTCAATTAATCATTATCTTAGCATCATGAAGGAATATAAAGTAAAATTCAATCATTTCCCAAGTCATAAATCCACTTATAGAGACTCCACTTCATTCCCAATCCATAGAATCACTATCTTTTGATTAAATTAGTAGATTTCTCAATCAAGCCAACATAACCAAAAAATTCATTAAACTTAATTCCTCATAAACATGAAATTAGCTAATAATCATATGCTCTAGGTGAAATCAACTAATCTTTGACTACTTTAGTCCTTTAATCTTAACTTCGTTTCCTATGTCTATTAAGATTTAACAAATATAAAATCAATGCATTTCCCATGTCAATTAGAAGAAAACGAATTAATAATCAGTTATAACAAGTAATCAAACACCGTGGATGATAGAAAATTAATCAAATAACTAAATTAATACAAAACCATAAATCCCACAATAATGTCAAATTACAATGAAAATATTAAATACATCATTGTTTAATAATAAGAAAACAAAGGTAAAAGAAAGCACTCATAGACAAGCTTCCTTCTTCTCCCTTGAAAACTCTCTTGAACAAGAATCTCTCTTTCTTTGAGTGATTTTCAACTTTGATTCTTGGATTCATTACTTTCTCTTGTGTTTTTCTTGTTTTTATATTCTTCTTTACTGCTAAAATTCGTTGCTTAAGGAGTCTTGGCCGAGTAAGATTTGAAAAATATCAAAATCCTTTGAAAGATATTAAATTCGTTCACATAATTTTCGTATCCAAAGCAGACCTAGTGTCGGGTCGTCCGGCGCCAGGTGTGTTGTATTTTTTCCCTGGAAGCTGCTCTGTTTTCTCTACTTTTCCATATTGGACCTGGCGCCTGGTGCCTTAGCTGGACCTGGTGCTAGGTGCATTCTGGAAACTTTCACTTTTTTGCCCAAATCAACTCAAATCTACACAAATTTGTTAAAAACACTTTCCATAAACAAAATATCAATTAAGAAGGAATATGCCTAATTATTACATCAAAAGTATCTCAATTTAACCTTAAATAACTAAGAAAATAGTGATGATTTTAGCCCCTATCAGTATATATAGTGTACAATGTGAAGAAATCACAAAATAGTAGAAAAATGCGGTAAGCACATTTCTGTAGCAAGTAGGCAGCCAGGGATATTCCACTTCCCTCGGCCACCAGTTTCTGCTTAGGCACTGTTTTGAGAAGGTCCAGATGGCCTAATGAAGTTCAAATTCCCTGGGCCATCATTATTTTTGTACATGAATAGGTACTAGGCAGCCTAGGGAGGTAGATCCTCTCTGGGCCATTATCTTTACTCCCTTGGCCATTATCTTGTTCGTCCTAGGCAGCCTAGAGAGGTTCCCTAGACCATCATCTTTACTTCCTAAGGCCATGCCTTGTTTTGCTCTTCTTCCTTTTTCTCCATTTTCCTTCCTTTTTTTTCTTTTTCATCTCCAATTGGTATTTTCATTATTTTCTACAAAAAAGAAGATGAAAATGGTATGGTGAGTGATGATTTAAACAAGAATTTACCACAATTAAATCACAAAATCCCTCATGTGTGTGTGTGTGTGTGTGTGTGTGTGTGTGACGAGCCCTCATCACACACCCCCACACTTAAATCTTTGCTTGTTCTCCATCAAACCACACTAATTCACAAACAAAAAATTAATAATATATATATCTAACACTCTACATTTATTCACAACTTAACTAGTGTACAAACTAAGAAAAATACATTATTTCATAAGGACAAAGAATAACTAATTTACAAGTATAATGATAAATTTTTTCATAGCATTCTAGGTGAATCTATAAGAAAAACTTAGCATATATTCAATAAGGTCAAAATGGTAAGGAGATTATTTCTTTCTCCACTTTAAAATTCATCTCAACACCAATCTATCCAAGTTAGTCCTATGTATACCTTTATACTAAGCTAGACACAACCAAGAACCTCATAGTGAAATTAAACAAATTTATGCCAAATAAATGTGATTCAAACAAAGTGATTCATATAAGACAGGATCAAACGACTCACTCAAGTTTCATGGCTTTCCCAAAGTACATACATTACCAATGTTAATTACAAAACAACAAGCCCTTACACTTTGATACAACAATACAACAATACATTTCAATTTGAATTGGCAAAGTAGGAGACTCTCATTTTTCATTATTTTTCTCTATCTACAAGTGAATGCCTTTATAGTGATTTAAACTTAAATGCTCTTTTTGCATCCATTCCATTTTTTTTTATTTTTTCTTTTCTTTTTTTCTTATATTTTTCTTTTCGTTTTCTTTCATCACACTTTGTTTTTTGTCATAGGACATGCATTTTGCACTCCTAGAGCCTTTTTTCTCCTCACTTCGGTAGGTGCATTAAACAACCTACGTCTTGTTCCTAATTTCCTTTTTATTGAAAAATACTATAAATATTTGAAGATTTCTATATTATAACATACAACACAAATGAATAAATGAATGAATATGAATTGCCATGACACTAGAGATAAGCTAATGATTCACACTTCATATTTTATCATGACGTTTTCATCCATTCTCAAAGAATCAGGCTTCAAAAATATTTCAAAAGTATAAACAGGATTAACTCACTTTTCCAAACATAATCTATGTCATGCCAAATATATAAATGTACATAAAATTAACTTTCCTAGAAAAATCTTAAATAAAATTCTTAAGAAAAAAAAAAAAAAAGAAGAAGAATAACTCTACCAAACTAATACATAACAACACGCATACCAACAAGCCTTGAAAACTAACCAGACAATGTGAAAAATTTTGGTCTAAATGCAAAAACAAGAAATTTTCCCAAAAAAAAAGAAATTTTCAAAATAAATAATACAAAATTGTACATAAAGTATTTTTCAATATCTTCTCCACACTTAAATTAGACAATGTCCTTATTGCCCACAAAATAAACAATATAACATTTTCAATGGGACTAAAAAAAATATAAAGGGAGAAGAAGGTAAATAAATACTCACCAAGCATCTTGAAGCTCAATGTATCACAGAAGGCAGAGGAAAATGATGGTTGTCCAAGAGAAGAGAATCAACAATCCTACAAAACTAAAGAAAAATACAACAGTATACCAAGGATAAAAAGATAATAATAAAAAGAATGCATATATATATATATATATATATATATATATATATATAATAGACAAAGAATATAATTTAAAAGCGAATATAAATAAAACAAAATACAAGGAGTTGGTGAAAAAATGCATTAGTCTCAATACTAATAATAAATAAACCATCATATACTCATATAAACAAAATATTACCAACAAGCCACAAAATCAACTAATATAAATAACATCAAAATATACATTAATACTATGAACTACACTAACACTAAAACAAAAAAGCCACAAAAAAAAAAAAAAAATGAACAATCCAATCATTTCACTAAAGATACACTAAGTCAATATAGATAGGCCAATATCTCAACATCAATAATTATCCTATATATATACAACAGAACACTAATATACCATGCACTAGACCTAGTATACAACACACAACCTACTATAAACTAAATAAATGACAAGGAAATGTGAATAATCAAGGATTTAGTGGTTTATTAAAAAGAAACTGAAAAGATTTTTACAACACTGATAGGGCCTAAATATACCTATATTGTTCTAGCTATTTGAAGTGATTTTGTGATGTTTTTATGTAATAGCTAGTAAATTCCTTTACAATTTGATATTTTGTTTGTGGAAAGGGTTTTCTTTGAGTTTGTGTAGGAATTGAAGAATTTGGAGATTAATTTTGCAAATTGCAGTCTTGAATCGGTGCCTACTCAAGCAGTTGAACCGATCTTGCTCAATTCTTGAAAAATTGGGCAAGGGGGGGTGGGTGGGGGGGGAGCAGAGTGAACTAGGAGGAAACCATAGTTGACTTGGCACTAGCCTAAAGAGTCCGACCCAGCACTGGCCCAATTCAAGTTTCAAGGCATTTTGTAGTCTATTTTTTTAGCAAAATTAGAAGTTTCTCAAGAAGTCTTTTGGTTACTGATATGTACACTGCCCAGAACTTTAGAGAACTATTTTGGCAACCTAGGAAGCTACAAATACGTGGGAAATACAAGCAAAAAGAAGGGGATTCTAAGGATCAAAATAAAAAATTATTCTTTTAAGGAGGAATTCATTAGAATAGGAGAATTGTATGAAAGAGTTTTCAAGGGAGAAAGAAGAGGGCTTGTCTATGAGTTCTTTTTTAAACCTTTCCTTTCTTTTTCTTGTACAATGATAAGATCAATGCTTTTATTGTAATTGGATGTTATTTTTGGATTTATGATGTTGAATTGATTTTGTTCTTTGATCAATTAATTATTATTCTTGGCATTTGATTACCTGTATTCATTGAGGAATTGATGAAATTTGATCTTTCTTCTAATTAACTTGGGAAAAAGGCTAGGAGTTGGTTTCGATTCATTGATTTTATATGTATTGTTTCTTAATGGGCTTAGGAAAGGAAGTTAAGTGTAAGAAGACTTGAGTAATCAAAGATTAGTTGATTTCACTTGGAGTATATGGTCATTAGCTATTTCATGTTTTATATTGCTTAGAGTATAGGGATATTGATTGAGGAATGAGTTTCATATATGTTTTTAGCTATTTGATGAGATTAGAAAATCTACTAAATTGGCTAGAGATATAATGAGTCCATGACTTGGAAAAAAATTAGATTCTATTTTATTCCTTCATGACACTAAGATAGTGATTAATTGTGCTATTTACTAGTAATTCATTGTTATGTCTTCCAGAATTTCTACCTGAATACATGTTCTTCTCTCATAGAGTTGTATATATCTTTATTTTTATTTTTATTTTTAATTTTCTTCTTCCATTAATTTAATTGGTTGGTTAAATAATAAATGAAAAGTAATTAATGGTAGTTGTTCCGTGAGGAACGATACTAATTAATTCCCTATAATATGCTTTTCAATGAGTGCACTTGCTCATATGTGTGATTTGGAAATTAATATTTTAATTAAAATTTAATTGAAAATAGACTTGACATTGCATGATTTTGAATACCCAAATCTGACTCATTAAGTTTTTTACTCCATTGTCGGGGAATAATATCATGAAAGCTTAGACTTCATTAATTTGACTATGTTTATATATTTATATATAAATACGTATATATATTATTTATGTAAATAGGTGCCATATCATGTTGTTATTTGTATGATATATGAATTAAAATGGTAATTGTTGTAATAGTTATACTTACTTGAATATTTATTCCAAAACCTGACTTTCTTATTTTCTTTTCAGGTATAATTCTTGGTTTATGACAACCTGACAAACCACATAAGACATAGTGGACTTTAATCCAGAGATCGGAAAAACCTTAACATAGATTCGAAGGGCACATAGACAAAGGGCTGACAAATTAAGTTCAACAGGAAAGATAGAAGTTAACCAAAACAATAATGCCGACAATGGTAGTAATAATAGAATGACTCTGAGTGATTTTGCTAAATCCACAATCTCAAGTACAGATTCGAGTATCACTAGACCAAGGGTAGAAGTCAATAACTTTGAGATAAAACCTAACATTATCCAAATGATTCAAAATATGGTCCAATTTGATGGGTTACCTGATGAAGACGCTAATACCCACCTCGCTAGTTTTCTAGAGATTTACGATACTTTTAAGATGAATGGTGTGTCGGAAGATGCCATTAAATTGTGACTATTTATTTTTTCCCTTAGGGATAGAGTTAAATCTTAGTTAAAATCTTTGCCAGTAGGATCTATCACCACTTGGATTGGGCTAGCTAAAAAATTCCTTGCCAAATATTTCCCCCCAACTAGAATAGCTAAGCTTCATTTTGCCTTCCAATAGTTGGAATCTGAGAGCTTATATGACTGTTAGGAAAGATGGAATAAGATGCTTAGAAAGTGTTCACATCATGGGTTTTAATTAGAAATGCAAATGCAAAGTTTTCATAGTGGATTAAACTTTGCCTTGAAAGAATTAATTGATGTATCTACTGGAGGTACAACAAGTTTTAAAACCACGGAGGAGTTGTATGAGTTGGTTCAGAATATTACCATGAATAATTACTTATGGGAAAATCTAAGGCCTATGCCTTATATTTAAGGAGTTCACAAAGTTGATGTTATAGCCGCCTTGGAAGCTAAGGTTGAGACACTCACACAGAAGATGGAGCAAATAGTGGCCCCTTCTCAAAGGCATGTTGTGAATATAAGTTGTGATTTTTATGGGAAAGGGCACCAAAATATGAGTGTCAAAGTGTGGGTTCATCTCAAGAATCCTTAGAGCAAGTAGCTTTTATGGGAAATATGAGAAAAAAGCAATAATCTTTATAGTACTACTTATAACCCTAGTTGGATGAACCATCCTAATTTCTCTTGGACCAATCAAAACCAACCGAGACAAAACCCCTTAAGCTTTAGTTGAAACCAAATGACTCAATATTCTCTACCTTATAATGCACCACCACTAATGCTATCATTGGAGATATTGGTTACTAAAATGGTAAGCTCAATGAAGGCCTATTTCCAAGGATTTGATACAGTAAACAAAAATTTAAAGACTTCAATACACAACCTGGAGAATCAAATCAGTCAATTGGGTTAAATGGAATAGCATGGGTTAAATGTTTAGTAAAGTATTTCTTTGATCATAATTCATGTACTGACCTTCATGTGGCTATTTTGGTAATTTTCTATGATTATTGTTGTTCTCTTGTCAAGTGGAATTCTTTATGTTGAAAGATAATATGGTTTACATGACTTTTTGCACATTATTGTACAATCTTATGGCTTATGATATGGATAAATGTTAGAAGGCTATCATAATGATCTTATTCCATATTGTTAGCTTTTTATCTTCCTTCATGGGAATTCATGTAACTATTATGTTTGGATTGTGGACTTTTGTTTTCTTTGTAGGCATTTTGAGGAGTTGTGGGATTTATATTGGTGTTGGCGATTGTGAAGTTGTGTGTAAATTATGGGTTATGAATTAAATTGCAGTGGTAGTGTCACGCCTACACAAAAGGGGATGGGTACACATTCTACTAGGTCTAGAGCCTTATCTTCCTCTACCTCTTCCTTTTAGCCATTTCTTGCACAGCCTACAAAGTTTCTTGAGCCTACTTGTCAAATATGGTATCAAAGCCATGCTAGTAACAAGATTATAATGGAGAAAACTTTTAATCCATCTCTTGATAATTCTCTTCAATTATCTACTATGTTTAGGAGACTGGGAAAAGAGGCCATTATCAGACTGTAGGGGATGTACTGCCTAGTGTTGTTTAAAAAGTTCTATGCCAACATTCAAAAGAAAAAAAAGAACAACATGAAGACTGTCTCTACCATGGTCAAGGTGGTCCCTATTAAGCTTGATAGGGCTAGGCTAGCTACCATTTTGAATGTGAATAATGAGGGTCCCTGTTGAGTATCTCAGGCTCGTATCATACATGGCGCAGCAGAAAATAAAATGAGATACCATCCCAAGACCCGCTTATGTGTGGAAAACAAGATATAAAGATAATAAGGGTAGCAGCTTTTTACCTTTCTTTGATCGTCCAAAGAACAAAAACTTCTTCTTCAAGTTGAAACATGATTCAGCAATCCTCTTGATCCAACTTCACGAAAATGGAACGTCTAACCACTATAATCATAGTGTGTGATTATCTCTAACAGTAATCCACACAGAGGAATACTCAAATACCAAAATTTCTTGTGCTAGCAGAAAAAAGATGGTGGCTCTTCTTGTTTTTAGCAAAACAAGAGAGAAAGAAGAGAAGAGAAGAGAGTTTTGGCAGTTGCTATTTTCGTGTGTTACACTTAGCTAGGGTTTCGTGTGTTCTATCATTAAGTTACACGAAATACTTGCTGAAAAATCCTCCATCTCAGAATTCTAAAACAGTTAGAATTCCCTAATTATAATTGGAAATATCAAGTTCTCACAATTACAATTTGGACCACAAATTATAACTAATTATAATTTATCTACAACAACTTCTCTTTCTCTAAACTAATCATACTATGTTATCCAATAACATTTTAAGTATATAATCCTCCATTGTGTGTGACCTATTAGGTTTCCTAGTCAATTGGTAGAGAACATGAATTAATCCAAACGTCTTTGAGATTAATAATCCATAATTAATTAGAATTAATCCTATTAATTCTAATCAGGATTGGTTTATTAATTCATCAATTAATAAATTCATATTCCCAGATCATGAGCGGTATCTAGCAATAAATCATGACCACCCAAGAGTCCAGGAAGTCAAGTGGCTTGACATGAACCCTTCAATAACAAACTACAGTGCAATTAACTTATTTCACCATACAATATCTCATTTGGTCTAGAGACGGAATTAATGCCAATTCCCTCCCGAATATATATTAATTCTGACCCGAATATAATTATACTTATACCAAGAACCCACTACTCTAGATGTGTATCAATTGGAACTGTTTCCAATGCACATACGCCTTGGCTAAGGACTTCTTAAGTAGTAATTCGTACAACTGGCCGTGAGATATTCACCCCTACTATTAGGAGTGGTGAATCCTTTATTGACCCTCTCAACTATTTTCGTTTACCTCACAATGTACCCAATATCCATCCCATAGGCGGCCCTCAATCGAGCTCTAGAGATTAGAATCAAAGTACAATACTCAGCAAATAAAGTACCTTGGAGATCTTAAGTCTAAGGATACTTGCATGTTTTCTATATTGAGATTATATCATTGGCACTAAATAGTTATCCATATAATTATCTCAAAGTTAGGTCATCCAATGAACTTGTTCTATTAACAAGCATCCATGTGTTAACTTTGAGTATCTCAATACTCACGGATATGAGAACTACCGCCTGATCAAATCAGGAAGTCTAACGCATGCTAGTCTTAATGCATTAATGATGTCCTGTCTCATTAATATTATGATTAGGGACCATTTAAGTACTAACACTATACAGTGTAGTAGGAATCTCATATCATGATTTCTATCATGATTTCCTTAACACAGTGTTGTACTAGGGACTTTATCGAACAGTTATATTACTTAAAAGTAAACAAAAGAAACTGTAAGATAAATAATGCCTTTTATTAAAATAAAATGTGTCATATACAATGTATAAGTGATTACCTCTAGGGCACAACACTAACAGTCCCTAGATACCAGTTGACCACCATAATCAGAGAATTGTCTCTGATCCTCAGTGGGGCTTTACCACTACCCGTCAGGGGTTAGGCATGCATAGGAGGGGACCTGCTACTTCACTCGATTACTTCTCTAAGAATGACCTTCAGGCCCAGTTGAGAGTCCTAGTCTATATATTTGCATTTAATGTCATTCCTAAAGCTAGCAGGTTTAATGAGGCTAGGGTCATTGATGTTTACATCCTATCTCAAATGATGGGTAGTAGGCCTATTCCTCTCACCCCTTTGATTATCCAGTCTATGAGAGATGTAACGTATTTTGGCCTTGCAAGCAAGGCCTTTGTATTCTCTTTGGTAGTTATGCGCATTTTTTAGCTGTTTAGGGTGAGTTGTGAGGGTTAGCTAACAGACACCACATCACGTGATGTAGTGACTAAGCATAACTTAGTGTAGTGTGATTATAAGTATAATAAGAAGGAGCACCAATGGACGAGACCGTTCAAGGTTCAACACCATGGCATAAAGAAGGTGTCTTTTGAGGAGGATGAGAAGTAGCTCCTACTACAGCCTTGAGCATGTGCAGGTAGTTCAAAGCCTAGTGTTGGATATAAGGTTGAGATGCGTATACAAATTAAGCAGCTGAGACTCGGGATGGAGACCTGGATGACTATTCTTCTCCAGCTTTGGGATTCTATAGCTTATATTCACATGAGGCAAGATATGCATAAGCAAAAACTGACCACGTGGATGCAGTGATTCCCTGGACAATCAAGAGGCACTTCCATTAGTCAGGCCATAGGAGGTGGTGCAGCTGAGCCAGATGATAGTGATGATGATGATGATGATGATGATGATGATGATTGAGCTTCTACATATATTACTTTTCTTTTAGGAGTATTTTTTTTCTCTCTCTCTTTGAATTTTCAATACTTTTTTTTAGATTTTCATCTATCTTTTACATATTTTTCGGTTTCTTTTTTCTGTTCTAGTTTTATGTTGTGTTTTGTTTCTTTTGTTTCTTTTTAGATGACTCGCTACTATTCAAGAACCATGCTCTTGTGATAGGATTCGACCTCTTTTGTGGAAAGTATTTATTTTACTTATTCTTTCTTTTTTATTTTTCTATCCTTTGGCTAAGCTTTGTTACTATATGTTGGGGCCATTGAGGATAATGCCCGGTTTAAGTATAGGAGAGGGATTAGGAGTTGTATATTTTTCTAAATTGTTGCATTTATGGGGTAATTTCTTCAATTTTTTTTTTCATTTTTGCATGTTTAAATATGGAAATTTTGGCTAACGATGTTGCCATAATGGAACAATTATAATTGCTTTTCCCTTGAGATACGTTATATTCCTTATTTGATTAAATTAACCTCTAGTTTAACTCTTGTATTATAGTAGGATATGTTTAAAATTTGAGAATCAAAGTTACTCGTGTTTATATTTAGTAGATATTTTAAGCTTTATTCTTGATGTTTTGATGTGGTTGATATGACAAATATAAGTTGAGATACATGGCTTATGCTTGTTTTAATGGTAATTTCTAAACTAGTCCTTGTTCAAAGTTAAGTAAACAAGGCAAGGAATGAATATGAAAAAAATAATATGAGAGTCAAAAGGGATGTATGTACCCCTTTTTGGATAAAGTGAGAAATAAAAGTCTGGGAATGCAAAATGTATATCCTTTGGTGAAAAACAACAAGTGAATGTTGGAAAGCTTTGAATACTAAAATAAAATGTTGTTGTTGAACATTTTTTTTCCCCTTAAATATCAGTTGCATATGATAATATGGTGGGTGACGAGAAATCCATATACTTGAGACTATGAATTTCTAATTAGGGGAGAATGTCCATAGTTTGCTACTTGGACTGTAGTATTTTAGAGCCAACTAGAACATGTTTTAGCTATGGTTATTTTAATTTATATGAGTAATGTTTATTACATTCTTAACTTGGGGAATGAGTGGATAGTGTTTCGTGAATATGAGCTTGTGTAAATTTTCTTCAATGGTTTTATGCATATCTTACATAACACTTGAGTTGCTCTTGGGGATTGATTAAGTTGAAAAAGTGATGTAATGTTTTTCTTAGTGAAAGGGGTGATAAAGTTTTGCTATGGTAGCTGTGTTTTCATGGATGAAATTGGTAAATGTTTTGTGAAAAGGATGTTGAGGATTTATTCTATTTTAACCTGTATTGAGTGTTTGCTTAGGAACAAGAAAGGCTTAAGTGTGAAGGAATGTGATATGGCCTAAATATACCTATATTTTTCTCATTGTTTGAGGTTTTTTTGTGATGTTTTTGATGTAATAGATAGTCAATTCCCTTAAAATTTGATATTTTTCCTGTGGAAAAGTTTTTCTATGATTTTATGTAGAAATTAAAGAATTTGGAGATTAATAATGAAAATTCTAGTCTTGAATCGACATCTACTTAAGCAGTTAAATTAGCCCTGACTCAGTTATGGGAAAATAAGGTAAAACAGGGGTAAAAAAGCAGAGTAAATCAGGAGGAAACCAGAGCTGACCCAGCACCGGCCCAGAGAGTCTGACCCAACGCCGACCCAGTTTAGGTTTTAAGGCTGTTTGCAATCTAATTTTTAGCAGAATTGGAAGTTTCTCAAGAAGTCTTTTGTAACTAGCTTGTACAAGGCCCAAAACTTCTAGAGAACTATTTTTGCAACCTAGGAAGCTATAAATACGTGGGAAATACAAGCAAGAAAAATTGGATTTTAAGGATCAAAATAAAAAATCATTCTTTCAAGGAGGAATTCATTAGAATAGGAGCATTATTTCAAGAGAGTTTTCAAGGAAAAAAAGAATGAGGCTTGTCTATGAGTTCTTTCTTATACCTTTGCTTTCTTTGTCTTATGCAATGATAAGATCAATGTTTTTATTGTAATTGAATGTTTTTTTTTTTTTTTTGGATTCATGATGTTGAATTAATTTAGTTCTTCGATCAATTAATTATTATTATTGGTATTTGATTACTTGTATTCATTGAGGAATTGATGAATTTAGATCTTTCTTCTAATTAATTTGGGAAAGAGGTTAGGTGTTCGTTTGATTCATTGATTTTACATGTTTTGTTTCTTAATGGATTTAGGAAAAGAAGTAAAGTGTAAATCAACTTGAATAATTACAGATTAGTTGATTTTGTCTAGAGTATAAGGTCATTAACTAATTTCATATTTTATATCGCATAGAGTATAGGGGTACTGATTAAGGAATGAGTTTCATGCATGTTTTTGGCTGTTTATTGAGATGAGTTAATCTACTAAATTAGCTAGAGATATAGTGAGTCCATGACTTGGGAAATAATTGGATTATATTTTATTCCTTTATGATACCAAGATAGTGATTAGTTGTGATATTTACTAGTAATTCATTGTCATATCTTCAAGAATTTCTATCTGAATACATGTTCTTCTCTCCTAAAGTTGTAAATATCTTTATTTTTATTTTTATTTTTTCTTCCTTCATCAATTTAATTGGTCAGTTAAACAATGTATGAAAAGTAATTAATCATAGTTGTTTGTTGAGGAACAATACTCGTTAATTCCCTATACAACACTTTTCGATGAGTGCACTTGCTTATATGTGTGATTTGGAGATTAATATTTTAATTAAAATTCGATTAGGAATAAACTTGAAATTGCATGATTTTGTATACTCAAATTTAACGCATCAAACACCAACCACCAATTTATAAATACCACACCTTCCAAAAACACCATAGCATCTCCCAAACAACTAATAAATAATTCAATAACTATAATACAAACGGTGTCAAAAAGTTAACCAAATTTCCAAACAAAAGTCATTAATCCACTAAATTACAACATCAACTATACAAATCAACCATCTTCTCAATTTATTCACCTCTACTACAATCAAAATTTCAACCTCCATACTATATAATACAACTACAACCCAAAACTACAACCAATAATACTTTAAAAAAGAAACTCCACAACAACAATAATTTCCCAACAAAATATCCAATATCAACCTAATCCTCAAAATATCCAACCCTATTACAACAATAATGAACTATATCCTATGATACAACAAATAATCGCCATACTATTATACAACAAGATTTTCTCAATCAACTACATTAATCGTCCACAAGAACAACATTTGAATCCACTATATATACAATGTCCCAATATAGTAACGTACAATAATATAAAAAATAATAATAATACAACAAACATAATGATGAACATATTGGAATCCCATACAATTTATTTATCTCAAAGATACAAAATAAAAAATCAAAACAACATATAAAAAGGGAAAGAAGGTTATATACAAGTAATGGTTAGTACTCTATACAAATAAAGAAACAAATATTTACATAGTATGTACAAATATGTACATAACTAAATCAACAAAACTTAAGTTTTTAATGATATCTACAATGGTGCAAAAAACTTGATACACGTTTTACGTGCATTGGAAATTGTATAAACAATCTACAAAAATCAAGTTTTAAATTAAAATGCTAAGCACTAAAGCTACACATATGGGCAAGTATACCCATCACATGGTATAGAAAATAGCAAGTATCGAATCCACGAGAACTTAGTAATCACCACTATTTTGCTCTAATCTCATTGTCTAGACAAAATAAATAAAGATATAAGGTAAATAAAACAAACTAAACTAAACTAAACTACTACAATAGAGAGTACATTAGACCCATATGACAAAAATCACTAGGATCGTCAAGGAGTAAGAATACAGGAAAGGTCATGTACAAGAAGAAATCACTCCAAAACATGTCAAGTAAAGAGACTATCACTAAGTTCATCAAATCCTAACTCGAGCACCAGTATGAGTTTTCAAGAATAAATCTCACACTCTCTCTCAAGTAATAATATTTCTTTCCAAAAGTTCAATTAATTGGTATCTCTACCTAATCAACCTAACCCAATGAAGATTACACTCATCATCACCTAAAAGGGTACCCAAAAGCCCCAATATCTCTATCTCTAAGCAATATTGAAAACCCATTGATTACCAAATTCTACTCCTTCAACCTCTCTTTCGAGTTAATCAAAGAAGAACAAACAATGGACAAGTTAATTTGGTGTTCAATTCCTAACCCTATCTCTCGAAATCATTAAGAGTGAACCAATCAATTGAATAAATAATAAAGCCCAAACAATCAATTCAACACAATAACAACTCAAATATAAGATTTGGAATTCAATAAATCATAATAACAACTTAATCCAAGTCTCAAATACAAGATTTGGAATTCAATAAATCATAATAACAACTCAACACAAGAATATAAGTTAAGGTTCATCCCTCAAATATATTTAAAATCATATAAATCTTAATATTGTTAAAGTGTAATACAAAGGAAAAAAAAGTCCTGGGGAGGCTTATACAAGGATTGCAAAAAACAAACCACGTGAGGCACATATTCTGGGAGCCAAAAATGGGTAAGCTATGGCTTGGCTCCTAGTGAGCCACGGCTTGGGGTAAAAATATTTCTTTTTTCTCCTCTTCGTCTTCCCAGAAACGATTTCTAGAAAAATTCTTCAAAGAATTCTACAATAATTTCAAAGAACAATTCTCTGAGACATTCAATTTTTTTTTCCATTCCATTCTATGACTCATTCAAATCCTTTTCAGTAAATCAAAACCATAAAAAAATCAAAAATTGCTTAGGAAAAATGACAGTTTCAGGAAAAACTGATTTCCTTTTACAGTTACAAACATTACAAGCCCAAAAAAATATTTTTCCTTTCTGCAAGAATTAACACTTTTTAATTCTTGTCATAAAACATTCTTGTAACTTTTATAGAAACATGCTTGTTGCAACTAAAGCCCATAGAATCAAAATTTTTTTCTTTCAGTCACGTGAAAAACAATTTTTCACAGAGAACGAGAAGACTACAATGAAACATATTTCATGGCCAAATATACAACCCATTAACGCATAAAAAGGGCTCTGATACCATTGTTAGGAATTCTCCAAGCCATGAGCCATGAGCCATCTTGATATTCTTCTGGAAACAATAAAACCCTAACAGCCGAAAGGTATAACTTATATACTATTTTAATTCCTGTTAATGCTTAAAAGTGATCCTTGGTATGGAATTCTCATTTCTTCTGCTGCGTAAATATGATTTTACATGGAGAATTCCTAACAGTGGTCCACAGCTTGAGGCATAAGAATTCCATGCCACAGCTTGGCTCCCAGAATATGTGCCTCATGTGGGTTGTTTTTTTCAATCCTTGGGAGGCTTATACAAAGCCTCCCCAGGATGCAATTCCTATTCTATTTAAAAAAAAAAAAGAAATTTCTTTGTCTCGCCAAACCCACGATTTTTGTCCTCTTGCACATGGCCCACAGATTTTTTTTTTCTTTCACTTGATGCCCATTTGTTTTCAAAGTTTCAAATTTGGGACTAATAAATATATTTCCAAAAATCTTGTTTTTGGAAAATAATATATATTTTCTAAATTAATGATTTTAGATTATATATATTATTTTAATTCTTAAAATATGATTTTAGCAATTAATATATTTTCTAAAATATTGATTTTAGATTATATATTAGTTTAATTCCTAAAATATGATTTTAGCAATTAATATATTTTCTAAAATATGACCACCATTTTTTTCCAAATAAGGGGACCCAAAAGTTATTTTTCTCAAAATTTGATTTTGAGACTAACTATTTTATTTTTTTCAAAATAATAATTTTGGAAGTTTATATTTTATATAAATCTATCTGGAAATTTCCAAAATTTCTAAAATTTTGGAACTTTTGTTAATTTCTAAATTTTTATTTTAGAAATTAATATATATATATATATATATATATATATACATTATATTCTAAAATTTTGATTTTAGATTTTATTTCCAAAATAGTGACTTTGGAAATGTATGTTATGTTTTATTCTGCTTAATATGTTTTGAGCATGATGTTATCATGGTAGATGGTTATGGACTAAAACCAAATATATCTGTTCGTGCATTATTTACAGTTTTGGTTTTAAATGAAATAGGGCATGCGCGTCCTGCCTTCTCTATTATTCTTGTATAATTTCTCTTCTCATCTAAACTCCCCTTGAATGTAACTCGATGTTTCTTTTCTTAGGAAATTTATGTAACTACAATACATAGGTTAGATAGAGTTTAAAAAAATTATTTACAAGACAATGGAGATGGCGACCAGAACGAGGCAAGGGGGTAAGACCTTCTCCTTATATCATGCATGAACACAATGGTTGACCATATTAATTTCCTTCTTGACTCGAGGAAATTAATTTAGGAAAAGTCCATAACCATACTACGTAATTATATTATTGTGCAATCTATGGATATGATGGCTATCTGTAAGACACCAATATCACAAATCCCTAAATTAAAATTAAACCTAATGCCTTCCATTAATATAGAAAGAGCAAGAGTCCTTTTTTGAGACCAGGTTATTGGTTTAACCCAATCCTACTTGACATCAGGCATGTTCAAGCTATGAAATTTTAAATTTCTGATTAATGGGTTAGGATTAACTAATTTTTTTTATCCTAGTTGGGCTAACTCAAGGATAAAGAAAATTAGAGGCAAGATTGGGTTAGCTTGAAAGCTTTATGAATAAAAAATGTTAATCACCCAATGATTCGGTAATTATATACGATATAATTGGTATTGAATACATACCATTGAACTTAAGGGTGGCTTGTTGGGCAAACCCAAGGTCATTCTTGAGAAATTTGGATACTGATACACTAGGAAAGCTTCTAACGAGCTTTCCCGAATCAATAGTGGGAGCTATTAGTTTGAGTAAAATGGTGAAATAATAATGCGCTTAATTAAAGATCTAATTTTTTGCATTACATGTGCATATACAGTTAGCTAACTTCCTCTATCTTTACATCTAGGTCATATGCATCATGTGTACCAACCTAAACCTACGTAGCATCTTGGAAACTAACAAACTAACTGAAACAAACTTTCTCAACTGGTCTAGAAACTTAAGAATTGTTCTCAAGTTGAAAAAGTTGCTCTGCATATTTGAGGCTCTTATTTCGCTACCACCTGCTCAAGATGCTCATACTGATGAGCATGTTGTCCACAAGAAGCATCAAGAGGACATTGCCACAGCATCCTGTGTGATGTTGGCGTTAATGACCCCTGAACTGCAAAAACAGCACGAGCATATAGATCCTTACTTGATAATCTTACATTTTTTAGAGTTGTTTGATGCCCAAGCTAGAGCAGAAAAATATGATATATCAAAACAATTGTTTCGTTCGAAGATGACTGAAGCTACTTCTATGGCCACTCATAGGCTGAAGATGTTGGGCTAAATTGAGAAGCTCGGATCTCTTAGTTTTATGATGGATAATGAATTAAGTATCGACTTAATTCTATAATCTTTACCAAGTAGTTTTTCACAATTTATTATTAACTACCAGATGAACAAAATAGAGTCCACCATACCCAAGTTGATCAATCTACTTAAAACTGCGAAGTCCTCCATGAAGAAGGAATCTAATGCAGTTATGTTAGTAGAATCCTTTTCTTCTAGGAAGAAAGTTCCTAAGAAGAAAAAGAAGGTTTCTACTAAGTCCAAATGTGGTATGGAAAAGAAGAAAGTAGCCACAAAAGGCCCATGCCATCATTGTGAAAAGATGGGTCATTGGAGGCACAACTGCAAAGCCTACTTGGAGACCGTCAAAGAAAAAAAATTAAAGGAGAAGCTTGCGGGCACTTCTACTTCTACTCCTAGTATGTTTATGATTGAGACTAATACTGCCTTTAGAAATAAGATATGTGTATTAGATATTGGATGTGGATCTTATTTGTGCAATAACTTGCAGGGACTAAAGAATAGTAGAAGGTTTGAGAAGGGCGACGTGGATCTACGTACTGCAAATGGAGCAAAGGTTGTTGTATTTGCTATGAGGACTTATGAGCTACACTGGCCTTTAGGATTAGTTTTAGAATTGAAAAATCGTTATTATGTACCAATTTTATTGAAAAATATTATCTCAATTGCATATTTAGACTTGTATGAATTTCATTTAATTTTAAGAATAAATGTTGTTCTTTTTCATTGAATGATATTCATTATGATTCCACAAATTTGGTTAATGGTTTATAAGTTCTAGACATAGATAATCTAATCCTCAATGTAAATAATAAGAAACCAAAGATAGATAATTCAACCTCATCTTATTTATGGCATTGTAGTTTAGGCCATATAAATGAGCATCACGTTTTTAAGTTACACAAGCTAGGTGACTTAGAGTCATTTAATTATGAATCATATGGCATATGTGAGTCTTGTTTACTTTGTAGAATAACTAAAACTCCTTCTTCTAGAAAAGGAGAAAGGGCCAAGGAGTCATTAGAACTTATACATTTTTATGTATGTGGCCCAATGTCCATACAATCTAGAGGAGGTTATCACTACTTCATAACCTTTATCGAGGATTATTCACGATATGGGTATTTGTATTTAATGAAATACAAATTTGAAGCTTTTGAAAGTTTCAAAAACTTCAAGAATGAAGTAGAGAAATAACTTATGAAAAGTATTAAGACTCTAAGATCTGATCGAGAAGGTGAATACTTAAGCCAAGATTTTGAAGATTAGCTAAGAGATGATGGGGTATTATCTCAATGGACTCCACCACATACGCCTCAACATAATGGTATATTTGAAAGAATGAATTAAACCCTTCTAGACATAGTACAAACTATGATGGCTTTTATAGACTTACCAAAATTATTTTAGGAGTACGCACTAGAGACTTTTGTTTATATTCTAAACAGAGTTCCGTAAAAAATGGTAGACAAACTTGACAAAAAGTCTGACAAGTGTTTATTTGTGGGTTATTCAAAATAATATTTTGGATATTACTTCTATCTCCCCTCTGAAAACAAAGTGGTTGTTTCGAAACATGCTGTCTTTTTAAAGAAAGAGCACCTACCTAAAGGGGACACTGGGAATAAAATTAAACTTAGTGAAGTTCAAGAGGAACAAACAAAGAAGGATCAACCGTCTGATACTACATCTATTGAGAGAATAGATGAATCTTCACTACACAAGAACCACGTACGTCGAGTAGGATACATGTGGCACTTGAGAAATATAGACTCTTCATTATTAACCACAATGGCGTATTACTTATAAATAATGATAAGCCTACTACCTACAAGAAAGTTCTAAACAGTTCAAAATCTGATAAATGGCTTGAAGCTATGAAATCATAAATAGATTCCATCTATGACAACTAAGTATGAACTCTACTTGATCTACCCAAAGAAATTAAATCTATTGGGTGCAAATGGATTTTCAAGAAGAAAACTGACATGGATGGTAACCTAGTTACCTATAAAGTATGACTGGTGGCTAAGGATTATCATCAATAATATGGTATTGACTATGACGAAACCTTCTCACCAGTTGCTATGCTGAAATCCATCAGAATACTCCTAGCCATTGTCGCTCATTATGATTATGAGATCTGGCAAATGGATATGAAAACAGCTTTCTTAAATAGAAACCTAACTAAGGAAGTATATATGATGCAAACTGAGGGTTTCACGTCCAATGATAGCACAAAAATGTGCAAGCTGCAAAGGTCCATTTATGGACTTAAGCAAGCTTCTAGGAGTTGGAACATCCATTTTGATGAAACAATCAAAATGTTTGGTTTCATTCAAAATATGGATAAATCTTATGCATACAAGAAGGTTAGTAGGAATGCAGTTGTTTTTCTATCACTTTATGTGAATGATATATTGCTAATAAGAGATATTATCTCTATTCTTCAATAAGTAAAAAGTATATTGATATCGATTTTCAAGCTAATAATAATGACTATGAGTCAAAATCAGGCTACGTGTTCAATTTGAGTGCTATCACTTGATTTATGAAATTATTGATAGAAAAGATGTAAATATGGAAAGAGTTCCCACGGATGAGAATATAGCTGACCCGCTTATAAAAGCACTATCCCAAAAGAAACATGATGACATGTTGAGTCATTCGGTATTAGATACATGAATGATTAGATCTAGTGCAAGTGGGGTTTTGTTAGTATTATACCCTAGAAGCAATCATATATATTCTTTATATTAAGAATTATTAAATAAAAAATGCATTCTTTATCTTTTAATTTATTTTATTTATTCTTTCGTGTAAAATAACTGTTAGATAAAGTCCCAAGTGTAATACTGTGTTAAGGAAATCATAATAGAGATCATAATGTGGGCTTCCTACTATACTGGATAATGTTTATACTTAAATTATCCCTAGTCATAGTATTAATGAGATATGACATCAGTAATACGTTAAAACTAGCATGTATTATACTTCCTGATTTGATCAGGCGGTAGTTCTTACATCCATGAGTATTATAATACTCAAAGTTTACACGTAGATAATTCTTACTTGAACAAGTAAATTTGATGACCTAGCTATGAGATAATCACATGGATAACTATTTAGTGTCAGTGATAAAATCTCATCATAGCAAATGTACAAGTATCCTTAGACTTGATATCTCCAATGTACTTTATTTTTTAAGTATTGGACATTGATTTCAATCTTTGGAGTCCTGACAAGACCACCTGTGGGATGGATATTGGGTACAACATTAAGTAAATGAAAGTAGTTGAGAATATCAATAAAGGATTCACCACTCCTAATAATATGAGCGAATATCTCACGATCACTTGTAGGAATCAGTACTTGAGAAGTCCTTAACCAAGGTGGATGTGTATTGGAAATGGTTCGAATTGATACATATGTTGAATAATGGATTCTGAGAACAAGTACTAAAATATTCTGGCTAGAGTTAATTTATTATTCTAGAAGGAGTTGGCACTAATTTCGTACTCCAAATAGAATGAGATATTGTATAGTGAAAAGAGTTTATTGTACTATTGTTTGCTATTGAAAAGTTCATGTCAAGCACCTTAACATTCTGGACTTTTGGATGGTCATGATGTTTTGCTAGATACCGCTTATGATCTACTGAATATGGATTTAATAATTAGAGAATTAATAAATCAATCCTTATTAGAATTAATAGGTTAATTCTAAAATTATTAAAGATTATTAATCTTAAAGATGTTTAGATTAATTCATATTTTGCTATGAATAGACCGGAAAATCTAATAGGTCACACATAGAGGATTGAGTGCTCAAGATGTTATTTGATAACATTACAAGGTTAATTGTGAAAAGAAGAAGTTGTTGTGGTCAAATTATAATTAGTTATAATTTGTGAGCTACATTATAATTAACAATAATCATAATAAATATTGGTAATTAAGAATCCATATACATTATGGATTCTGTTTACGAAAATTGAGACGGACGAAATATATGTGTCATTATATATTTTTCCGTGGTTATTATAATTAAGGAGAATTACACATAAAGGTTTTAGAAAAAACAGAGAGCCCTCTTGTCTTCTTCTTCTTCCAGAAAAATGGAAAACTGATAGGGGCTAATTTGGTTATATTTTGCGTAGTTATTTGAGGCTCTTTTATAATACATTTTGTGCAATAACTAGTCATATTCTTTCATATTTGAAATTTTACCATTGGAAAGGTATTTTGGTCATTATTTCAGGTTTTTAGGTAAAACGAAGCAAAACCGTCGTGAAGCAGAGCAGAGACGGCTCCGGCTGGAAGCCTGGAATTGGCGCCGGCTGTACATTGGATGCACGGACTTCAAAGCGATAGAAAAATTGGAGAAGCAGAGTAGAACAGAGCCTAATCGGCGCCGGCTGTAAGGCTGGAGGCGGCGCTGGCTACAGACTGGAACGTATGCGTAAAATTTGGAGAAAAATCGACAAACGAGTGGAGAAATAGAACACAAGTGGCGCCAGCTGTAGTCTGTTCCTGAGGCAGTGCCGCGATCTTTTGACGCGTTTTTGAAAATCTGGGGAGTTTTAGTATCTTCCAACTTCTACTCGGCCAAGAACTTTGTACCTACGAGTTTAGGCACTTTTTAAGCCTATAAATAGAGGAAAAACACAAGGAAAAATAGGGGAATTCATTGATCATCATAGAAAATCACTTAGTCTAAGGAGAAATTTTTCAAGTTCAAGGAGGGTTGTACAAGAAAGTTTTCAAAGGAAGAAGAATGAGACTTGTCTATGAGTTCTTTCTTTTACTTTGTTTTCTTTTTCTTGGCAATGATATTTTAATTGTTCTATTGTAATTTGACATTGTTTTAGATAATCATGATTGTTGGAGTTATTTGATCTTTTGATTAATTGACTATTCTTCTTAGTATTTAATTACTTGGGCATATTCCGAGATTAGTTGGTTGTTTCTATTGTTAACTTACTAGACCAAAGAAGTTGATGATGGTTGTAATTGATTAATTTTTGCATTCATTGGCTGTTAACTTGCTAAACCAAAGAGGTTGATGATGGTTACAATTGATTAATTTTCGCAATCATTGGCTGTTAACTTGCTAGACCAAAGAGGTTAATTGCTGAGGATTGAGTAATTAAAGGTTAATTGATGTTTGCCAGAACAAGGATTCATTGATTAATTTCATGTTTTAAATTTGCCAGACTACGAAAATTTAATTAAGTATTGTGTTTAATGCATCTTTTGGATGAATTAGTTGAGACAGACTAAGTGATGCTAGTTTACCTTAATCCTTCATGGTGCCGAGAGAATGATTGATTATGATAATGGTTAAGTTCTTGAAGATCATGGTTGTCTAATCAGTGGTTTGAGTTGCATACTTCTTCATCCTTGACATGTATATATTTTTATTTTATTTTCTTTTTAGTTTTCCTTTTTATTTGATTTTCACTTTGTTGAGTCGGTTAAACAATAAAAGAGGGGTAATTAATGTTTACTTGTTCCTTGAGGATCGACACTCGTTTGAACCCTATGCTCAGTAATGATGAGTACGCTTGTTCATATGTGTGATTTGGGTCCAACGTTTTAATTTAAATTTGATTAGGAATGTGCTTAATTTTTGTATGATTTTTATGCCTAAATTTAAACGCATCAATTTTTTTACGCCATTGCCAGGGAATAATAGCATGAAAGCCTGGACTTTGTTGATTTAACCATGTAAATATGTATGTTTGTTCTTGCTGCAAAATGGTGCTATCTTTTATATTTCGTGTATTCTTGTATAACCTTATAACATAACTAACCTAACCAACTTGAACTACGTCTTTTAAACTAACTGCGTATTTTTGTAATTTTTCTATCTAACTCATCTCCTTATTTAGGAGACATGGCGAATTGGGATCTAAGGAGGTCCAACAGGGAGCAGTACTCCCATTATGCCTCGGAGGGAACACTCACAGCACCAGAATCAACAGAGCTTGAAACATTAGTTGGTAAATTCGTAGGGCATGCCACGAGGCATTTTCAAGAAATCGATTCCACCTTCAAAAAATTCGAAGCAATGATCCGTAACATAGAACAACAAATCTGTTTTTTGACGGATATGGTAATAAAATCTCATGAATTCACACCATTAGTCAGTATGGAAACAACTGCTATCACATTGCGAAGTGGAAAAGAATTGCTAGATAGTACAACAGATGAGGGCCGATGCCGGCTGGAAGAAGAGAACCGGCGCCGGATGTCCATCAACACTGAAACATTGCAACACAGAATGGAACCGACGCCGGTTGGAAGTCTGGAACCGGCGTCGGCTATCCCCTGTCCACCTCCCGAAAAACCTACTTTTCAGCCTAACATACCATACCCTACTCGTCTACACAAGGCCCGAAAAGACGCCCAGTTCAACAAATTCCTAGAGGTATTTAAACAACTGCACATAAACATCCCTCTCAGTGAAGCTTTAATCCACATGCTCAAATATGCCAAGTTCCTCAAAAGTATGCTTGTTAACAAAAAACAACTGGAAGAATTGTCTACAGTAGTCCTCAACGAAGAATGCTCAGCCATCTTGCAGAACAACTTCAGTTTGCCCCACAAAGCAAAAGATCTAGGGAGTTTCTCTATCCCATGTCTAATTGGCACTCTTCATGTCTGTAATGCACTAGCTGACCTAGGTGTTAGCATTAATTTACTACCATATAAAACATTTAAAAGGCTAGGCCTAGGAGAGCCACAGCCCACTAGGATGAGTATTCAACTCGCGGATCGCTCTATCAAATACCCTAGGGGCATCATTGAAGATGTGTTGGTAAAAGTTGATAAATTCATATTTCCTGTGGATTTTGTTATTGTTGACATGGACGAAGATTCTAAAGCCCCCTTAATCTTAGGTAGGCCCTTCTTAGCTACAGCAAAAGCATTAATTGACGTCTATGGGGGGAGATTAACACTAAGGGTTGGGGATGAGGAAGTCATAATTCAAATCCATAAGAGCATGCAACAACCTATGACTTCTGATGATTTGTGTCTAAGAGTTGATACTCTTGACAAACCAATTTTTGAGTTGATGCAGGAATCTATTAAGGAGGAATTAATGGAAACATCAATGGCATATCTGGAGGAATCTCATAACAAGGATGGGATGCAGAATTTAGACATAGAAAAACGCAGTTTGGGGGAGAATAAAATCATCTATAGACGATCCTCCCGAAGTGGACTTAAAGAACCTATCCGAGCATTTGGAATATGTGTTCTTGGCTAAGGATCGTAAGTTACCTGCCATCATTGCCAAAAATCTCAAGCCAGAACAAAAGACCAAGCTGGTAAGCATGTTGGAAAAATATAAAAGAGTGATAGCTTGGAAGATCACTGATATTAAAGGCATTAGTCCATCTTTTTGCATATACAAGATCTTGATGGAAGAAAATGAAAAACCCGTAGTGCAACCCCAACGTAGGTTGAACCCACATATGAGTGAAGTGGTAAAAGGTGAGGTGGTTAAGATCTTAGATTCTGGTATCATTTACCATATTTCAGATAGCAGTTGGGTAAGTCCTACTCAAGTGGTACCAAAGAATGGAAGAATGACGGTGAGCCCCAACAATAAAAATGAATTAGTCCCTATGAGATTAGTCATAGGGTGGAGATTTTGCATAGATTATAGGATGTTAAACAAAGCCACTAAAAAAGATCACTTCCCTCTTCCTTTCATTGACCAAATATTGGAAAGGTTAGCCGGACACGGGTATTATTGTTTCTTAGATAGATTCTCAGGCTACTTGCAAATTCCCATAGCTCCGGAGGACCAAGAAAAGACTACTTTCACATGTCCATATGGTACTTTTGCATATCGTAGGATACCATTTGGCCTTTGTAATGGCCCTGGAACATTCCAAAGATGCATGACAGCTATATTTGAAGGACTCGTGGGGGATATCATAGAGGTATTTATGGATGATTTCTCAGTTTTTGGTGACTCATTTGATTTGTGCTTATCTAACCTTGAGAAGGTGCTTGCAAGATGTGAAGAGACTAACCTCATGCTTAATTGGGAAAAGTGCCACTTTATGGTAAAAGAAGGTATTGTGTTAGGGCACAAAATTTCAAAGAAGGGTATTGAGGTCGATAGAGCAAAAATTAAAGCAATCGAGAAGCTACCTCCTCCTACTTCGGTAAAAGCTATACGAAGCTTTCTTGGTCACGCAGGTTTCTACAGGAGGTTTATCTTTGACTTCTCAAAAATTTCGAAACCTCTTACTTCTTCACTTGAAAAGGATGCTGAATTTAATTTTGATGATAAATGTCTCAATGCTTTTACCATACTTAAAGAGAAATTGATTAATTCACCCATTCTAATTGTCCCGGATTGGTCTCTTCCCTTTGAACTAATGTGTGATGCAAGTGACTTTGCAGTTGGTGCAGTATTGGGACAAAGACGGAACAAGCACTTCCAACCAATATACTATGCCAGCAAGACT
This sequence comes from Voacanga thouarsii, assembly GCA_026120185.1. Taxonomy (NCBI): domain Eukaryota; kingdom Viridiplantae; phylum Streptophyta; class Magnoliopsida; order Gentianales; family Apocynaceae; genus Voacanga; species Voacanga thouarsii. The sequence continues at coordinate 292,333 of JANUWF010001142.1, forward strand.
TTAACGGATGCACAGAAAAATTACACAACAACTGAGAAAGAATTGTTGGCCATAGTGTTTGCCTTTGATAAATTTCGCTCTTATCTTATTTTGTCCAAAGTCATTGTATATACGGACTATTCAGCCCTGAAGTACCTACTAACCAAACATGATTCCAAACCAAGATTGATAAGATGGGTTCTATTATTGCAAGAATTTGATTTGGAGATTAGAGATAAAAAGGGGGCAGAAAACTTGGTTGCAGATGGGGCAGAAAACTTGGCTGCAGATCACCTGTCAAGATTGGATAATCCACACCTGGAATCCTTGCTAGAAGAAGGCATTGATGATGCTTTTCTGGACGAGCAACTTTTGCTCATAGAAGGTGTGATCCCAACCACACCATGGTTTGCCGACTTTGCTAACTACTTGGCTGCAAGAATTATGCCAAAAGACCTCACGATGTATAAAAAAAAGAGATTCCTCTCCGATGTACGACATTACTTTTGGAATGACCCATATTTGTTTAAGTGTTGTGTGGACCAAATCGTTCAAATGTGTGTGGATGCTAGGGAAGGGGAAGATATTCTTTGACATTGTCATGAAGGACTTGCTGGAGGATATTACCAAGCCAACAACACTGCACGAAAGGTGCTAGACGCTGGATTCTATTAGCCCATATTATTTAAAGATGCCCGCAGGTTTGTCCAAAGTTGTGATAGGTGTCAACGTACAGGTAACCTTTCTAAATATAATGAGATGCCATTACAAATTTTCCAAGCGTGTGAAGTATTTAACTGTTGGGGCATAGACTTCATGGGACCTTTTCCTTGTTCTTTAGGGAATAAATATATCTTAGTAGCAGTGGATTATGTCTCTAAGTGGGTAGAAGCCCAAGCCTTACCTACTAATGATGCAAGGGTGGTGGTCAAATTTCTGAAAAAACTTTTCACTCGATTTGGTGTGCCTAAGGTCCTAATTAGTGATAGGGGGACTCATTTTTGTAATGCACAAATGAAAAAAGTCCTCATACACCTAGGTGTGCACCATAGGTTGGCCACCCCGTATCACCCTCAAATAAGTGGACAAGTTGAGGTGGTTAATAGAGAACTCAAACGAATTTTAGAAAAAACTGTCAACCACACTAGGAAGGATTGGATCTTAAAACTAGATGATACCCTTTGGGCATATCGAACAGCCTTTAAGACACCAATTGGCACGACTCCGTTTCGGTTAGTATATAGTAAATCATGTCACCTACCAGTTGAAATTGAACACAAGGCTTATTGGGTAATAAAACTGGTCAATCTTGATCTTAAGTCAGTTGGGAAGTTCCGGTTACTTCAACTCACAGCCTTTGAGGAATTGCGAAAAGATGCCTATGATACGTCACTCCGGTACAAAGAAAACGTGAAGTCCTGGCACGACAAGCATATTACTGGACCACATGACTTTGCAATAGGCAATCAAGTCCTGTTATTCAATTCTCGTTTACGACTTTTTCCTGAAAAGTTGAAATCTCGGTGGTTGGGACCATTCACGGTAAGTAAGATCGGCCCTTTTGGCACCCTAGACCTTACTCACCCCACTCGGGGAACTTTCAAAGTTAATAGCCATTGGGTGAAACATTATGCGGGTGGCAGTCTTCCACATCCCGAACAGGTGGACATGCTCTTTGACGACTCCGCATAGGTACTTTGATGATGCCTTCCTCTTCAAGCATTCAGCTATTGTAAAACACAATTAATGGAAGTTTGTTTTTCTTATCTCTTCTCCTTTCTCTTTTTGGTCCCTTGGTATTGATTGTTTTGGTTCTATTTATTTGGCCATTGAGGACAATGTCCAATTTAAGTGTAGGCGAGTGGTTTAATTGACAAGTCTTCTACATACTCTTTAACTTTCTTGGGAACAAAATTTTTCAAAATTTTCTGAGAAATTTTCTGTTTTTTTGGAGATTTCAAGCCATATTTTTAGTGCATGTCTTTATAATGAATTATAGAGCATATGTTCTAGATCATTTATGGCTTATGTATGACTTTTTGCACTCACTTGGATAAAGTAGTTCTTGATCAAATGCTTTGCATTATTCTTAAACTTGTTTTTTTTCTCTAAAATGTGTGGAGCATTCTAGAACTTATTGAATACCTCTCAAGGTAAAATAAGAGAGACATTCATGATTTAACTTAGGGATAACGGTAATAAGCCTTCTTTGGATAGTTTAAGCTTTTCAAGCCCACCTAGTGCTATATTATCCCTAGTGCCTATTTTAAGCTTAAATTGGTGATTTCTTTCTTTACAACCCGTCACGATATTTTGTCCATTACTTGTGCTGAGAGTTTGTATAATTTCCAAATCTTTATGCTCTTCAAGGATGAAAGTGTATGTATGTTGAGAACAATGCAGGGAGAGAGATCATGACTTGTTACTTCCAGTCATGGATCAATTACAATTGGAGCTGGGAAAAGAGAGGAAGTGGAATGAAAGGAAGAAGTTGAAAGATTGAGAAAGAAAAGAATGCGAGCTGAAAAAAGATGAGAAAGAAGTAAAGAAACAAGTGAAGAGAGAAAACAACAAGCTGCTAGAAAAGAAAGTAAATGAAAAACAAAAAAATAGTAGCAGAAATAGAAAAAGAGGAGTAAAAGAAGAAAGAATTGAAAGAGAATTAAAGACAAAAAGAGCGAAAAAGTCACAAAAGGGATGGTGAGTGAACTGTAAAAGTAAGTTCATATAAGATACTTGCTACCATTGCTGGAAAATTGATCGATCTTGTGAGGAAAAGAATTGATAATAAGAAGAGGTGAAAGAAGAAGAAGAAGAAGAAAGAGCAATGCAGGATTTGCTTGAAATACGTAAGGGTTGTTATATAAGGTTATGGTTTGATTGGTTCTTGGAATAAGAGAGCAAGAAGAGTTGGGAATTTTAGGTTTATTTTGGTTACCATTTTCTTGCTTACTCTCAGTTTTTCTTTGACTTTTGATGTTCGTATATCATTCGTTTGCTAAGCCGCATTACAAACCTTTAGCCTTACATTACAAGCTTAAAAGCCCTACTTGATCTAAGTAGAATCATGATATGTCTCGGATTAGTGGAGAGAGTGTATGAAAATTAAGCATATGGAATACATATTCTTTTTGAACTAACTTTTTTCTAATGGTTTGAGAATATTGTGAAGTATTGTGATGGTTCTACTAAGTCATTTATCACTATACAAGTCTTGCATTGGCTGTGAAAGATTTAGTATCATATGTTTTATGTTCATAAGTAAAGAAGGCATTGAAGATATGTTTTGGAAATTGATTGAGTGATGTGAGTAAAACCTTGTATTTTTTCTACTTGTTCTTGATGCTTTGCTTGAGGACAAGAAAAGAGCTAAGTGTGGGGGAATATAATAGATGCTAATTTGGTTATATTTTGCGTAGTTATTTGAGGCTCTTTTATAATACATTTTGTGCAATAACTAGTCATATTCTTTCATATTTGAGATTTTACCCTTGGAAAGGTATTTTGGGTAAAACGAAGCAAAACTGTCGCGAAGCAAAGCAAAGGCGGTGCCGGCTGGAAGCCTAGAACCAGTGCCGACTGTACACTGGATGCATTGACTTCAAAGCGATAGAAAAATTGGAGAAGCAGAGTAGAACAGAGCCTAACCGGTGCCGGATGTAAGGCTGGAGGTGGCGCCAGCTACAGTCTAAAACGTATGCACAAAATTCGGAAAAAAATTGACAAACGAGTGGAGAAACAGAACACAGGCGGCGCCAGCTCTGAAGGACCAAGACGGCGCCGGCTGTGATCTGTTCTTGAAGCGGTGCTGCATTCTTTTGACATGTTTTTGGAAATTTGGGGAGTTTTAGCATCTTCCAACTTCTACTCGGCCAAGAACTTTGTACCTACGAGTTTAGGCACTTTTTAAGCCTATAAATAGAGGAAAAACATAAGGAGAAAGAGGGAAATTGATTTATCATCATATAAAATCACTCAGTCTAAGGAGAAATTCTTCAAGTTCAAGGAGGGTTGTACAAGAAAGTTTTCAAAGGAAGAAGAAGGAAGCTTGTCTATGAGTTCTTTCTTTTACTTTGTTTTCTTTTCTTGACAATGATGTTTTAATTGTTCTATTGTAATTCGACATTGTTTTAGATAATCATAATTCTTGGAGTTACTTTTTCTTTTGATTAATTGACTGTTCTTCTTGGTATTTAATTACTTGGGCATATTCCGAGATTAGTTGGTTGTTTCTATTGTTAACTTGCTAGACCAAAGAGGTTGATGATGGTTGCAATTGATTAATTTTCGAATTCATTGGCTGTTAACTTGCTAACCCAAAGAGATTAATTGCTGAGGATTGAGTAATTAAAGGTTAATTGATGTTTGCCAGACCAAGGATTCATTAATTAATTTCATGTTTTAAATTTGCCAAACCACGAAAATTTAATTAAGGATTGTGTTTAATGCATTTTTTGGATGAATTAGTTGAGACAGACCAAATGATGCTAATTTATCTAGAAGGTAATAATTAATTGGGACAGACCAAGTGATGCTTGTTTACCTTAATCCTTCATGGTGTCGAGAGAATGATTGGTTATGATAATGGTTAAGTTCTTGAAGATCATGGTTGTCTAATCAATTATTTGAGTTGCATACTTCTCCATCCTTGATATGTACATATTTTTATTTTATGTTCTTTTTAGTTTTCCTTTTTATTTGATTTTCACTTTGTTGAGACGGTTAAATAATAAAAGAGGAGTAATTAATGTTTACTTTTTCCTTGAGGATCGACACTCGTTTGAACCCTATACTCAGTAATGATGAGTACGTTTGCTCATATGTGTGATTTGGGTCCAACATTTTAATTAAAACTTGATTGGGAATGTGCTTAGTTTTTGTCTGATTTTTATGCCCAAATTTAAATGCATCAAAAACCCTAGCCACTATATTTAGTTTTGCTAGCACAAAACTATTGTGTTCTTGAGCACCACTCTCACGTGGACTGTATTGGAGACAACCCTACACTTAGATTATGGTGTTTTGATGGAACGAAAAAGAAGACATTCTCTGTGTTTGTTGGATCGAGCCTAAAAGCAGAGGAAATTTTTTAACTATAGAGACAACGTAAGGTAGTTACTCTTTCCTATTTTGATTCCATTAATGCATAAATGTGATCCTCTTTGTGGAATTCCTGTTTTATTTCCACTGTGCAAATCTGGTTTTGCAATGGGAATTCCTATAGAAAGGACTTCACTAATAGACAAGATTTTGAACTTCTTCTTCCTTGGATTTCAATGAACAACCTCTTCTTTGTCTCCTTTTTTCTCCAAGATCTTCCCTTTCTTGATGAATCTTTTGAGCTCCCTGAGGGATCTCTTGGTTGCTAGCCAACCAAAAATCTATTTCTAGGGTTTATAATTGTGTATATATAGTGTATAATGAGAAGAAAGCACAAAAATTGTAGAAAAACATGAATCCGTGTGTTTATGTAGCAAGTGGGTGGCTCAGGGAAGTTCTACTTCCCTGGATCACCAGGTTTCTACTTGGGCACTGTTTTGAGAAAATCTAGGTGGCCTACGGAAGTTCAACTTCCCCAGGCCCTCATTATTTGTGTACAAGAACACGTACTAGGCAGCCCAAGAAGGTAGAACCTCTCTGGGACGCCACCTTTACTTCCCAAGGCCATGCCCTGTTTTGCTCTTCAATTTTTCTCTTTTTTTTCTCCCTTTTCCTTCCTTGTCATCTTTATCATCTTCCATTGGTATTTTATTTATTTTCTACAAAAAAGAATATTAAAAAGGTGTGGTGAGTGGTAATTTAAACAAAAATTTATCACAATTAAAGAACAAAAATACTAGACAATATGTATATGACGAGCCCTCATCAATACCTCTCTATGTAATACCCAGCATTAAGATGAGAAAAATTTACTAATATCTTTCTCAATGACATCTACCATCTTTTGATATCTAGTCCGATAATCCATGACTTCCAATATGTAGTTAACGCATCAGATTTGGATAGTAAAAATCATTCATTTTTTAATCCATTCCCAATCAAACTTAAATTAAAATATTAACCCTAAATCACACATATGAGCAAGTATACCCATAATTAAGTATAGTATAAGAAATTAACAAGTATCGATCCTCAAAGAACAATTACACACTAATTACTTTTCATCTCTTGTTTAGCCTACCAACTAAATTGATCAAACAGATATTAAGCAAAATATCTACAAAATTAAGGATAGAATAACATGTAATTAGATTTAATTCTGAAAATCATGACAATGAGAAGGAATAAGGTAGAATCTACACTCTCTCGAGTTGTGGGTTTACTGTCATTTAGCTACTTCAATGGATGTCTTTATCTTATCAACACAACCAAAAGATGCATAAATCAGAATTCCGTTATAATTATCCCTATCTCTAGGTGATAAGAGTATGAAATTCATTAATTTTCCAATCTCTAGGTCAAACCAACAAACCTTTGATTATCTCAATTCTTTACTTAACCTCTCACTCTCTCTCAAGTTAGTTAAGGAATAAATCTAGAATTAATCAAATTGGAACCACCTTCTAACCTCTTTCTAAAGTTAATTAAAAAAATGGAAACAATAAATCAATTCATCAAATCAACACCAAGTAACCAAATACCATAAAGTGGTAATTAAATTGATCAAATCACTAAGAAAATTAATACAATGTCATAAATTCAAAACATTATCTAGAAACAATTAAAATATTAATCCCAACATTGTTCTAGAAAAAGAAAATAAGGAGTAAAGAAAGAACTCATAGACAAGCCCTCTTCTTTTTCCTATGAAAATTCCTCTAGAAATAATGCTCCTTAAATGAATTATTCTTCTAAAAATTAAATCTTGAATTTAATCCCTGAATTCACCATATTTTGCTTGCATTTTCCTCTTATTTATAGCTTTCTAGATTGCCCAAATTGTTCTCTAATAGTTTTAGGTCGTGGACAAGTCAAATACCAAAAGACCTTAGGAATTTCCAAATCTGCTAAAAAATCAAAAGTCCCGTCGACATGGGATAATCTAGGGCCAGCTTCGGTTCACACTTTTTGAGCCGACGCCAACTCTATTCTGTCGATGCCGCACTGCCCTGTTTTCCCCCTATTTTGCCCTATTGATCTAGTAATGAGCCAAGGTCGATTCAGTTATCATGGGTCAGCGCCGGTTCACTATTGGAACGCTAAAATTGAGTTCAAAAATTTACCAATATTGCACAAAATTCAACAAAAAAAACCTTTCTACAACCAATTATCTCAATTTCATCAAAAAGTAAAGGAATTGGCTACCTATTACATAAAAATAATAATAAAATTACCTCAACTACATTTTGACCCTATTAATTCCACCACACTTAAGCCTTTACTTGTCCCTAAACAAACACTTAAAACAAGGTAAAACAACACACATTTTTAAGTAACCTAGTCATAAGACAATTATCCATTCATGTATCACATTATAGCTAACATAGCAAAACATTTTCATCCCTTTCACTAAGAAAAACATTATACTCCTTATCCAACTCCATCAATCTGTTTAGTAAACTCAAGTATTAGATCAAATATACACAAAACCATTGAATTAAAGTTACACAAATCCATATCCATAAAACACCCTCCACTCCTTTCCTCAAGCCAAGAATGAAGTAAACATAACTCATATAAATCAAGATAATCATAATTGAAATAAGCTTTAGTTGGTTCCAAACTATCACAATCCAAGTAGCAAACTAGGGACATTCTCACAAAATTGGGAATTTATAACCTCAAGTGAATATATTTCTCTTTACTCACCATATTGACCCTTTTTAATTGTTCACTCAATTTTTTTTCTACTCACACTCTTGTTTTCTCACATCTCACTTTTTTCAACTTTTTTTTCATCTTTCAAGCATTTTCAATTTTGTTTTTTCATTTTTTTAAATTGTTATTTTACACCAAAGGACATGTGCTGTGCATTCCCAGACCTTTTTTTCTCTTTACTTTTTCTAGAATGGGTACATACATCCCTTCTAACTTTCTTTGTTTTTCAACTCTCATTCTCACTTCTCACCCTATTACTTCAACTTGGACAAAATGTCTAGATACTAACAAAACAAGTATTAGTTAAACATCCCAATTCATACTTCATCATATCAACCACATCAAGACCATAAGAATAAAGCTTCAAATATCTCAAAGAACAAAAGTAACTCTAATTCTCAAGTCTTAAGCATATCATAACCTAATACAAAAAGTTAAACTATAGATTAATTCAATTACACAAGGAATATAATATATCTCAAAACTAAAGAAATCAGAATATTTCCACTATATCAACTCATTAAACCACAATTTAAAAAAAAAAATTCCCCAAAATCGAAAAATAAATAATCTTTATTAGCTCAAAAACATGAATACTTGAAAAAATATCTAACTTCTAATCCCTCTCTCACACTTAAACTGGACATTATCCCAAATGACCAAAAAATCTCAAGAAAACCTAACCAAAGGACTAAAAAATGAGGAGGGAAAAGAATAAGAGAAAGAAAAATACTCTCCCAAGTTTTAATAAATCGACATAAGCAAGCTAGAAGGTAGAATTCCATCATGAAGAGCATATTCCTTAACAATGTTGATCATTCCTAAAATAAACAAGACAAAACAAAACACACCATAAAAGAGAAAAAGGAAATAAATGAAAAGGTAAAGAAAAATATAGATCAAAATATAATGAAAGATGGTCTACTTAGGCCTTATGGAAGGGGATGTCAATGCGCTCCGAACTGTCAAAATTTGCTCTAAGATAATGTTTCAATCTATTTCCATTGATCATGAAAATTCCCTTCTCGGGATGAGAAACTTTAATGGCACCAAAGGGAAATACCTTGCGTACCACAAATGGATTGGACCACCTAGGTTTTAAATTTCCCAGAAAAAGCCTTAACCATGAATTGAACAACAAGACTTGTTCTTGTAGGTAAATGGTCATACAATCACATTACATGGTGGGAGGAAAAAATCAAAAATCAATCCGCAAGATCACTCATATGCAGTATTATGGATCAAGAAAAGATTAAAAATTATACCTTAACGCTTTAGTGTTTACATTGCTGTTCAAAAATTTCCTTTCACTGATGGCACGATTCAGCAATCGTCCAATCGAGTTCTTCTTCTTTGTTGTTTGGTCATTGCCACCACAAACCAAGAGTAGGTTTGTCTCCAATAGTATCCACACGAGGATTTCAAAACCAAGACCACCTAATTCTGGTGCTAGCAAGAATCGATAGGTGACTAGCGTTTTTAGGGGAGAAGAAGAAGAAGAAGAAGAAAACACGGCAAGAAAGGTGTTTTTGTTTTTGTTAATTCAATCATAGAAAAAATGTAGCATGTATTATCTAATATACATGTTTGTGTGTATTTTTAGAATCCTAAGCAATTTAGGGTTTAGTAATTATGATCAAAACCCATAAGTTCTCATAATTATGTTTTGGCCCGTAAATTATAACTATTTATAATTTGGCTACAGAAACTTCTTCGTCTTGCAATTAACCCTATTATGTTATCAAATAACATTTCAAGTCCTTAATCCTCTATTGTGTGTGACCTATTAGGTTTCCTAGTTTATTGGTAGCAAAATATAAATTAATCTAAACACTTTAGGATTAATAATCCATGATAATTAGAATTAACCTATTAATTCTAATTAGGATTAATTTATTAATTCTCTAATTAATAAATCCATATTCAGCAGATCATGAGTGGCATGTAGCAATACATCATGACCACCTAAAAGTCCAGAAAGTCAAGTGGCATGACTTGAACCTTTAATGGCAAACAACAGAGCAATAAACTCCTTTACCATACAATATCTCATTCGATTTAGAGTATAAAATTAGTGCTAACTCCCTCCAGAATATTAATTAATTCTGGCCTAAATATTTTATTACTTGTTTCAAGAATCCATTACTCATCATGTGTATCAATTGAAACTATTTCCAATACACAGTCGCCTTGGCCAAAGATTTCTTGAGTAATGATTCCTACCAGTGGTCGTGAGATATTCGCCCCTACTATTAAGAGTGGTGAATCATTTATTGGTCCTCTCAACTACTTTCGTTTACTTTACATTGTACCCAATATCCATCCCATAGGCAGTCTTGTCAGGACTTTAGAGATTGAAATCAAAGTATAACGCTTAGCAAACAAAGTACCTTAGCGATCTCAAATCAAAAGATACTCACACATTTGCTATGATGAGATTCTATCACTGGCACTAAATAGTTATCCATGTAATTATCTCATAGTTAGATAATCTAATGAACTTATCTCATAATAAGCATCCATGTGTTAACTTTGAGTGTCACAATACTCACGGATGTGAGAACCACTGCTTGGTTAAATTAGGAAGTATAACATGTGCTAGTCTTAACGCATTAATAATGTCCTATCTCATTAATACTATGACTAGGGATAACTTAAGTACGAACACTATCCAATATAGTAGGAACCTCGTATCATAATCTCTATCATAATTTTCTTAATACAGTGTTGCACTTGGGACTTCTAACAGTTATATTCACACGAAAGTATAAATAAAACAAACTGAAAGATGAAAAATACCTTGTATTATTTAAAAAAATATGTAATATAAAAAATACATGTGACTATCTCTAGAGCATACCACTAATAGTTCCCCCTCTCGAAACTCCTGGTTATGTGAAATATGCTTGTCATGCCAACTATTCATCTTTTCTTTATATGGCTTTGAGTTCTCGTAGGTGTCATTACGCAATTCTTCCAACTTATCTAATTAGAGCAATCTCTTCTTTCCTGTAGACTCAAGATTAAAATTAACCAGTTTGATGGCCCAATATGCCTTATGTTCAATTTTCACAGGTAAATGGCAAAACTTTCCATAAACTAATCTATAGGGAATCATACTTATGGGAGTCTTGTAAGCCGTTCTATAGGCCCAAAGAGTATCATCCAGTTTTAAATTCCAATCTTTTCTTGTTTCAATGACAATCTTTTCCAAAATTCTTTTGATTTCTCTATTGGCCACCTCAACTTAGCCACTTGTTTAGGGTGATAGGGGTTGCAAATTTGTGTGTAACACCAAAGTGCTTAAGAACTTTTTCCAATTGATAATTACAAAAGTGTATTTCCTTATCACTAATGAGAACTTTAGGTACTCTAAACTGAGTAAAAGCTTTTTAAGAAACTTAATCACTACTCATGCATCATTGGTCGGCAAAAATTATGCCTCTATCCATTTGGATACATAATCGACTGCGACCAAGATGTACTTATTACCTAAAGAATTAGAAAAATGGCCCATGAAATCTATTCCCCAACAATAAAAAACTTCACAAGCTTGAAAGATTTGCAATGGCATCTCAATAGACTTAGAAATGTTACATATACATTAGCACCTATCACAATTCTTAATGAACCTGGAGAATCCTTAAAGAGAATTGACCAATAGAATCCAAAATCAAGCACTTTTCGTGTAGTATTGTTGGTTTGGTACTGTCCTTCGGCGGGTCCTTTATGGTAATGTTGGAGAATGTTTTTGCCTTCTGTGAAATCTATACATCTTCAAATCACTTGATCCACATAACATCTAAATAAGTAGGGATCTTTCCACAAGTAATGCTTTACTTCGAAGAGGGATTTTTTCTTTTGTTGCGATGTCAAATCCCTTGGAATTATTCCTGCAACCAAGTAATTAACAAATTTGTAAACTAAAGAGTTTAAGGATGATTACCTTTAACAAGCACAAGTTGTTCATCCAGAAAGTTATCATTGATTTCTTCTTCCTTTAATGGCTCTAGATTGGGATTCTCCAATCTAGATAAATTCGTAGCCAAGTTTTTAACTCTCTTTCTGTCCTTAATTTCCAAGTCAAATTCCTATAATAATAAAATCCATATTGTCAATCTTGGTTTGGAATCATGCTCGGTTAGAAAATACTTAAGGGCAGAATGATCAATGTATACAATGACTTTGGACAAAACAAAATAAGAACAAAATTTATGAAAAGTAAAACTATTGTAAGAAATTCTTTTTCTGTTGTGGTGTACTTCTTTTATGCAGTAGTAAGAGTTTTGCTCGTATAGTATATTCTAAAAATGCTTATTCTATCTTTGTCCAAGCACTGTTCCTACTGCAAAATTACTTGTATCACATATTAGTTCAATAGGAAGAGACAATCTGATGCAATCGAGATAGGAGAATTTATCAGTTTTTCTTTAGGCATGTTGAAAGCATTGAGACATTTTTCATCAAAATTGAAAATAGCATCTTTTTAAAGCAAAGAAATGTGGGGTTTATAAATTTTTGAGAAATTCAAAATAAACCTCATATAGAAACATACATGTCCAAGAAAACTTTGGATGCCCTTTACCGAAGTAGGAGGGGGAAGCTTTTCAATTACCTCAATTTTTGCCCTATCAATCTCAATGCATTTCTTTGAAATTTTGTGTCCCAACATAATATCTTTTTGGACCATAAAATAACATTTTTCCCAATTGAGTATGAGGATCGTCTCTTCACACCTTTGAAGTACCTTTTTCCAAATTTACCAAACACAAATCATAAGAGTCACCAAATGCATAAAAATTATCTATAAACACTTCCATGATATCTTTCCCATCATGAATCTTTGGAAAGTTCCTAGACCATCGCAAAGACCAAAAAGCATAAGACGATATGCAAAAGTACCAAAAGGGCATGCAAAAGTTATTTTTTCTTAACCTTTCAATACTGTAGGGATTTGAAAATAACTAGAAAACCCATCAAGAAAGCAATAGAACTCATGTACAGCTAGTCTTTCTAACATTTGGTCAATAAAAGGGAGAAGAAAACGATCCTTTCTAATTGCCTCATTCAATTTTATTTAGTCAATGCATACCCTCCAACTGGTCATCGATCTCATATGGATTTTTTTTTTTTTTTTTTTGTCATTGATAGCTACTATTATTCCTCCCTTCTTTAGCACCCCTTGTGTTAGACTTATCCAAATACTATCTGACATGGGGTAAATGATTCCTGAATCTATAACTTTAATCACCTCACCTTTACCACATTTTTCATGTTCGGGTTCATCTTTCATTGGGGTTGCACTACGGGCTTCGCTCCCTCTTCTAGCAAGATTTTGTGAGTGTAAAAGGAATGGCTCATTCCCTTAATATTAGTGATTTTCCATGCTATTGCCCTTTTATATTTTCCTAGTAAGTCTACCAATTTGGTCTTTTGTTCCCAAGTGAGATCTTTTGCTATGATCACCGATAATTTTCTGACCTTGTCCAAAAATATATACTCCAAATGTTTGGGTATGTCCATAAGGTCTAACTCTAGTGGCTCATCAATAGAGGATTTTAGTCTACCCAAACTGATTTTTTTAATCACGTTAAAATTCTCCACCTCACATTCTTTAGTTGTATATTCTAAGTAAGCAATTAATGTTAGGATTGTACCTTAGAAGCTATGATTTATACAATGTATTTTGCACATTAAATCAATAAAATGCATTCTTTATTTTTAGTTTCTTTATTTCATATGTTCATGTATATAAAAATTGTTGGACAAAGTCCCAAGTACAACACTGTGTTAAGAAAATCATGATAAAGATCGTGATGTGAAGTTCCTACTGCACTAGAATGTGATTGTTCTTAAATTATCCCTAGTCATAGTATTAATGAGATAGGGTATCATTAATACGTTAAGATTAGCACGTGTTATACTTCTTGATTTGATCAAGCGGTAGTTCTCACATCCATGAGTATTGTTATACTTAAAGTTAACACGTGGATGTTTGTTATTTGAATAAGTACATTGGATGACCTAACTATGAGATAATCACATGGATAACTATTTAGTACTAGTGATAGAATCTTAATATAACAAATATGCAAATATCCTTAGACTTGAGAACTCCAAGGTACTTTATTTGCTAAGCGTTGTACTTTGATTCCAACCTCTAAAATCCTTACAAGACCGCCTATGAGATGGACATTAGGTACAACATAAAATAAACGAAAATAATTGAGAGGGTCAATAAAGAATTCACCACTCCTAATAGAAGGAGTGAATATCTCATGGCCACTTGAAGGAATTATTACTCGTGAAGTCCTTGGCCAAGACGACTATGTGTTGGAAATAGTTCCAATTGATACGCATGATGAGTATTGGATTTCGGGAACAAGTACTAAATTATTCGGGCCAAAATTAGTTAATATTCTGGAGAGCGTTGGCACTAAATTCATATTCTAAACTGAATGAGATATTGTATGGTGAAATAAGTTTATTAAACTGACGTTTCGCTATTGAAATATTAATGTCAAGCCACTTGACTTTCTAGATTTTTTTTTTTTTTTTTTTTGTGGTCAAGATATATTGCTAGTTACCGCTCATGATTTGCGAAATATGAATTTATTAATTAGAGAATTAATAAATTTAATTATTATTAGAATTAATAAATTAATTCTAATTATTAAAAGGATTATTAATTCTATTATGATAGAATTAATTCATATTAGATACCAAATGACTAGAAAACCTAATAAGTCATACACAATAGAGAAATTGGTACTCAAAATATTATTTGATAATATTATAGGATTAATTTGTGAGAAGAAATAATTATTATGGGCTAATTATGAAGTATTATAATTATTTGGGATTGAATTGCGATTATTAAATCCCTATAGGTGAATTATAAATTTAGTATAATTTATAAGGCCTAATTGCAATTCTTAAAATTCCTAAACCCATGATTGAAAAAAGAAATTTCCTAACTTGTTTGTTGGATATACGTGTCTCTTTTTTTTTCCCTTTCTTGTGGTGTTTTGGCAAAAAAAAGAAATTATTTTTCTATTCATAAATAGAGAATTTTATTCTCTGAAAAGATAATAGAAATTTGGCTACTGTAAGAAAGGAAAAAAAAAAAAAAAGAACACACGCAATAGAGAGAGCCTTTCTTTTTTTTCTTTTCGAAAGAAAAAGAAAACAATTTCTTCCTAACTAAATTAATCATAAAGCTATCAAGCATTATTCTACTAATATAGATTTTGGTGGTTTAGAGTACAATTTTCATGTGGATCAATATTAGAAAAATTCCTATCCTTAGAATTTGGTGGCTCGATTAGATTGACTTTTGAATGGGATTCGCATGGAAGAATAATTTTTAAAAGTTGCGTTTTTGAGGTAATTAATTTTTCTTTCCTTTTCATGATCTGTTTAATTACATACGAGTGATCTTTTGCATAGATTTTGTTTTATTTTTCTGCTACGTGTAAACTAGTTTGCATGATCGAAATCCAACAGTAGTATCAAAGCCATCTCGTATGTGTTTTACGGATTTTATTATTATTTTTAAATAGTTTCAAAATAAATTCGGCGTTATGAAATTGTTGCATAAATATTTTAAAATTTCAAATAGTTTCAAAATCATACTCGGATCCATTAAAAATTATTTTATATAAAATTTTATTTTTTTAAAAAAATTTATTTTAGTGGGTCATTTATATATATATATATATATATATATATATATATATATACGCGTATTAATACTGAATTTGGTTTAAGTAAATTATAGAAATTATTTTCTTTAATTCACATAAATTGTTTCTGCGGAAAAAAAAATATGAAGTTTCATTACCTTAAATTAGTTAAGGAAACTGAAGTCGAAACGGAGAAAATTTTTCGTTAATTCACTAATGGAAAATTGATTAGGGAACAATTTTTTTATTATTATTTTTGTTGCATTTTCCCAAGATGATTAACAACCTTGGGAGGCTTATGCCATTATTATACTTAAAAAAAAAAAAAAAGGTCGTTTTCCATAATCAATTGCAAGAGTTGACCAGAATCATTGATTGCAATTCAAGATTAGTTCCAATTGATTGAATTGGAAATTGTCTTGATGTGAATACCGATTTTTTTTTTTTTTTTTTTTGGTGATGGTTGTATTCATTAATTGGAATTGTGCCTAATTTTATTTATTTAAAAAAAATTGTTTGAGCCTTGCGCGGCTATGGCATAGCCATGCAAGGCTCCGAGCGTAGCCGCGCAAGGCTCCGTGAGGTCTGTAGGTTCTTGATTGAAATTGTTTCAATCAATGAATCAATATTAAAAAAATAATAATAATAAGTTTGAATCTTCATGTGTTTGATCGCCGATTTTCTAGTTCTTTTTTTTTTTAGGACTCGCTGAAATATTTTATTCCGTAAAGACCCTAAGATTTTTTCTAAAATTTGATTTTGGGATTAATTAATTAATTTTCTAAAATAATGATTTTATAATTTAATACTTGATGCATATTTATTTATTTATTTATTTATTTTTGTTTAATGTGTTTTAAACAAAATATTGGCATGTTGACTTGGTTATGGACATAGACCAAATTAATTTGATTAATTTAGATTGTGTCATGTATTTTATCCCTTTGTTTTGAATAAATAGAGTCTGCATATCCTGTCTTTCTTTGTAATTCTCTTATAATTTTTCTTATTATCTAATTCTCCTCGAATCTAACTCGAGATTTTTTTCATTAGGAATCTATGTAATTAGATTATATAGGTTAAATAAGATTAGAAATTTTTTTATGAATCTCTAGAGATGGTGACCAAGGCAAAGCAAGAAGATGGTAAAACTTTCTTCTCCAAACATGCATGAATATATAGGTTTTGACCAAAATTAATTTCCTCATTGACTCAATGAAATTAATTTAGAAAAAGTCAATAACTAAGCCATACAATTGAGTCTATTACAATTATGTTAAAGTGTTGATATTTTGCATGCCAAACGATGAGACTATTAATTAAATAATTAAAATCCCTCAAACAATGTTAAATCTAAAGCCTTCCGATAATATAGCAAGAACGAGAGTTCTTTTTAGAGATTAGGTTGCTGGGCATACCCAAGTTTACTCGACATTGAGCATGTTCAAACTATGAAATATGATTCCTAATTAATGGGTTGGATTTAACTAATATCTTTTTTCCGGTTGGGCATACCCAAGCATAAAGAGTATTAGAGGCTAAGTTGGGGTAGTACTAAGTGCTTTAAAATTAAAAGATGTTAATCACCTAATAATCCGGTAGTTACATTTGATGTAATTGTTATTAGATACCTACTATTGAACTTAAGAGTGGTTTGTTGGGCATACCCAAGGTTATTCTTAAAGAATTTGGATACCAAACCACTAGGAAAGCTTCTAACGGGCTTTCCCGAGTCAATAGTGAGGGCTATTGATTTGACGAAAATAGTGGTTAAATACGTGTTTAATTAAATACCTAATTAAATGCATTTCATGTGCATATACATAGTCTAATATCTCTTATCTTTCATCTAGGTCATTTGCATCATGACAACAAATTTGAACTTACGTAGCATTTTGGAAACAAACAAGCTCACTGAATCAAACTTCTTGGACTGGTATAGAAATTTGAGAATTATTCTCAAATCAGAAAAGTTGCTCTATGCGTTAGATACTCCAATTCCACCACCACCAGCTGATAATTCTCTTGCCGAAGAGCATGATGTCCATAAGAAGCATAAAGAAAATAGTGACACAACATCTTATGTCATGCTGGCGTTAATGACCACTAAGCTTCAAAAACAGTATGAGCATATGGATGTTCATGCTATTATCTTCCACATAAGAAAGCTTGTTGATAAGCAAGTAAGAATGGAGAGATATGAGATATCTAAACAGTTATTCAATTCTAAGATGGTAGAAGGCACTTTGATAGCCACTCATGTACTTAAGATGTTAGGGTTAATTGAGAAGCTTAGATCACTTGAGTTTACTATGAATCACAAACTAAGTATAAACTTAATTCTTCAATCTTTGCCACGTAGTTTTTCACAATGTGTGATGAACAATTAGATGAATCAGATTAAGACCACAATATCTGAGTTGATCAACTTTTTAAGACTGTAGAATCTTCTATGAAGAAAGAAAGTAATACAGTCTTATTGGTTGATTCTTCTCCTAAAAGGAAAAATGTTTCTAAAAAGAAGAAGAAGAATCTAATTAAACCTAAAGGTGGTGTAAAGAAGAAGGAGATAACTACCAAAGGTCCATGTCACCATTGTGGAAATATGGGTATTGGCAGTGCAACTACAAAGGCTACTTGGAGACTGTTAAAGAAAAGAAGCAGAATGAGAAGCTTGCAAGTACTTCTACTTCTACTCCTGGTATGTTTATGATTAAGATCAATATTTCTTTTAACAATGAGATATGGGTATTGGATACCGGATGTGAATATCATTTATGTTATAATTTGCAGGGACTAAAGAGCAGGAGGAAGCTGGAGAAAAGTGATGTGGACTTTCATACAGCAAATGGAGCAAAAGTTGCTATATTTGCTGTAGGGACTTATCATCTACGCCTGCCTTTCGAATTAATTCTAGAATTATAAAACTATTTTTATGTACAAGTTTTACTTAAAAACATTATCCTAGTTGTTTGTTTAGACTTGCTTGGATTTCATTTAAATTTTAAGAATAAAAGTTATTCTTTTTCATTAAATGATATCTATTATGGTACTGCAACTTTAATGAATGGTTTAAATTTTTTCTAGAAATAAAAAATCAAGTTCTCAATATAAACAATAAAAGGCTAAGAAAAGATAACACAGAACCATCTTACTTATGGCATTGTCATTTAGGCCATGTAAATGAGAATCACATTTCTAAGTTACATAGGTGTGGCGACTTAGGCTCATATGATTTTGAATCATATGAGACTTGTGAATCTTGCTTACTAGAAAAAATGACAAACTTCTTTTTCTAAGAAAGGGAAAAGGGCTAAGTAATTATTGGAACTAATACATACTGATGTATGTGGACCAATGACATTGCAAGCACGAGGGGGTTATCAATACTTTATTACCTTTATCAATAATTATTCTTGATTTGGGTATTTGTATTTAATAAAATACAAATATAAAGCCTTTGACAAGTTTAAAGAATTCAGAAATGAAGTAGAGAAACAACTTGATAAGAGTATTAAAACTCTAAGATCAGATCGAGAAGGAAAATACTTAAGCTAAGAGTTTCTAAGTTATCTTGGAGATAATGGGATATTATCTCAATGGACTCCACCACGCACACTTCAGCATAATGGTATATCTGAGAGAGGGAATTAAACTTTATTAGATATGGTTCGATCCATAATATTTTTTGCTGATCTATCAAAATTGTTTTGGGGATTTGCACTGGAAACCACTATTTATATACTAAATAGAGTTTCATCAACGATGGTTGACACTATCCCATTCGAGTTATGTTATGGTAAAAGACCAAAGCTAACTCACATGAGCCTTTAGGGATGTCTTGCTTATGTGAAGAGGACAAAGTCAAGCAAATTAGAAAATAAATCTGACAAGTATTTATTTGTTGGAAATCTAAAAGAATCTCATGGATATTATTTCTATCTCCCTATTGAAAACAAAGTGTTTGTTTTAAGGCATGTTGTTTTCCTAGAGAAGGAATTCGTGCTTAAGGGAGATAGTGGGAGCAAGATTGAACTTAGTGAAGTTCAAGAAGCCCAAACAAACAATGATAAACTAGTTGATCCCGAGTTTATTGATCAAATAGATGAACCTTCTACTACACAAGAACCTCGTAGGTTGAGAGATATGGATTTTTTATTATTGACCACAATAACGTATCGCTCATAGAAGAGGATGAGTCTACAACTTACGAAGAAGTTCTGAATAGTTCAAAATCTAACAAATAGCTTGAAGCTATGAAGTTAGAAATGAATTCTATGTATGATAACCATGTTTAGACTTTTGTTGATCCACCTGAAGGGATAAAACCTATAGGGTGTAAATGGATTTTCAAGAAGAAAACCGACATGGATTGTAAAGTTATTACCTATAAGACGCGATTGGTTGCAAAAAGTTACCATAAAAAAAAAAGGTATTGACTATGATGAAACTTTTTCACCAATAGTAATGGTAAAATCTATTAGGATACTCCTAATACTTACCGCTCATTATGATTATGAGATTTGACAAATGGATGTGAATACAACTTTCCTTAATGAAAATTTGACTGAAAAAGTGTATATGACACAATCTAAGGGTTTCACATCCAAGAATCACACTAAAGTGCCCAAGTTGTAAAAGTCCATTTATGGACTAAAGCAAGTTTCTAGAAGTTGAAACATCCGTTTTGATTAAACAATTAAAGAATTTAATTTCAAACAAAACATGGATGAACCTTGTGTATACAAGAAGTTTTGTAGGAGTGCAATTGTTTTCCTATTACTATATGTAGATAACATATTACTAATAGGAAATGATGTCTCTATTCTACAATCAGCCAAGATTTAGTTATAAAAGAAATTCTCTATGAAAAACCTTGGAGATGCAACCTATATTCTAGTAATAAAGATCTACAGAGATGGATCAAAGGGTTGTTTGGTCTTTCACAGTCTACATACATGGACAAAGTACTAAAGAGGTTTAGCATGAATTAATCCAAGAATGGATTCTTACCCATGACCCATGGGATAAGCCTTTCAAAATTTATATGTCCTAAGACACAAAATGAAAGGAATCACATGAATAAGATACCATATGCATCAGTAATTGGTTCTATCATGTATGCTATGATATGTACTAGGCTCGATGTATCTTGTGCTCTTATTTTAATGAGCAGATACCAATCAAACCCTGGAGAAAGTCATTGGATGGTTGTCAAGAATATCTTAAGTACTTGAGAAGAACTAAAGATGTATTCTTGGTATATGGAGCTGGTGACTTGCTAGTTAGAGGGTATACTGATGCTAGTTTCCAATCTGATAAGGATGATTACAAAGTCCAATTAGGATACATGTTCACTTGTGTAGGTAGGGTAGTTAGTTGGAAAAGTTTCAAACAAGATACAACTGCCGAATCAAATACTAAAGCTGAGTACATAGCAGCTTCCGAAGCAGCTAAGGAGGCTATCTGGATCAAGAAGTTCATTACAGAACTAGGTATGGTACCTAGCATTGTTGATCCAATATCCTTGTATTGTGATAACAATGGAGCCATTGCACAAAAAAAGGAACCACGTTCTCATCAACGATCTAAACATATACTTAGACACTATCACTTGATTAGAGAAATTATTGATAGAAAGGATATAAGATAGAGGAGTTCCCACTGATCATAATATGGTTGATCCACTTACAAAGGTATTATCCCAAAAGAAACATAATGGTCATGTTCAGTCATTTAGTATTAGATATATGAATGATTGGGTCTAGGGCAAGTGAGAGATTATTAGGATTGCGCCTTAGAAGTAATCATTTATAACAATATATTTTTGACATTGAATCAATAAAATACATTCTTTATCTTTCAGTATCTTTATTCCATATGCTTATGTATATCAAAACTGTTAGATAAAGTCCCAACTGTAACACTGTGTTAAAAAAATCACGATAGAAATGTGATGTAACGTTTCTATTACACTATAATGTGTTTGTTCTTAAATTATCTCTAATCATAGTATTAATGAGATAGAACGTCATTAATACATTAAGATTAGCACATGTTATACTTCTTGAATTGATCAAGCGGTGGTTCTTGTAAAACTCCACCTAAACCGACCCTAGAGTTAGAGGGATGGGGTGCATATCATATCATATTGCATAAAAATATATTCCTTGAATGATTTCATGTGCCTTAGAATTGTAGTATATAGGTCATATGGTTTATTTATGCTTGATGAGTAGTAAGGGTAAAAAGGAAATTTTTCTTAAGGACGAAATAGGAAGAAGGCTTGAGGCTTAGATAGGAAAAGAATTTGGTTGGGAAAAAAAGAACAAGAGTAAGGGTGGTTGAGTGGTTAGAGCTTTGTGATTGAATCTCTAAGGTCTTGAGTTCAAATCCTATCACCTAAGTTTTATTCATAATTATCCTAACTAATTTTTAAAATTTTTTTCTTTTCTTACATTCCTTAAAGCTAGAATGTTGTCTTAGGGAAGACGCAATGGTAATATGATACGTAAATTTTGGGTATATAAAATTATCGATTTTAAATCCATCTCTTAATCAAGCTTTAATTAAAACATTCTCCCAAAATACACATGTGAGCAAGTATACTCATCGCAAGCATAGTATAAGGAATTAACGAGCATCGATCCCCAAAGGAATAAGTACACACTAATCACTTTTCTTTCATGGTTTAACTTACCCAAATAAAATGAGAAAGGAAAGCAAAAAACTAAAGAAACATATACAACTCAAGGATGTAAGTTTATGCACTTTAGACAATTATCCTAAAAAACATGACAATAAACCAATTAACAATTCTCTCAACTAATTATCGTCTTGGCATCATGAAGGAATATAAAGTAATATTCAATCGTCTCACAAGTCATGGTTCTACTTAGATAAATCCCACTCTATGTCCCAATTCATGGAATCCTATATTTTGATTACACTAATAGATTTTCCAATCAAGCTAATCATAACCAAAACATGCATTAGGTTCAATTCATTATAAATATAAAATTAGCTAATAACCCTTTGCTCGAAGCGAAATCAACTAATATTTGATCACTTAGTCCTATAATCTTAACTTCATCACTCAAGTCCATTGAGATTAGACAAATACGAAATCAATATAATGAAACTCCTAACATTATCGTTTCAAGTCACTTAGAAGAACTCGCATCAATAACCAATGAAATCAAGTAAACAAATACTAAAGATGATAAAGAATTGATCAAATAACTAAATTAACACAAAATCATGAATCCCAAAATAATGTTAAATTACAATAAAAGCATTGAATACATCATTGCTAAAGAAAAAGAAAACAAAGAGAAAAGAAAAAACTTATAGACAAGCCTCTTTCTTCTTCCTTGAAGACTTCCTTTGAACAATCCTCTATGACTTGGGTGAACACCTCCTTCAATGAGAGAATTAGAATTTTTCCCTTTTAATTCACATCTTTAAGTTGTATATATGAAACCGTTATGTTCTCTTATTCTTTTATAGGCCTCTTAGATACCAATTTCGTGGCGGGGGAAGTCTTGGCAAAGTAGGAATAGAAAAATACCAAAATCCTTGGATAAGCCCTAATTCTGCGTACAGAATTTTTGCCTCCAAAGCCTACCTGGCACCAAGTACCATCGACCCTCCTGGTGCCAAGTGCACTATATTCTTCCTCTATTTTTGCTCCATTTTTTGTCGTCTCTTCTTGGCAAATAGAATGGACCCAATGCCAAGTACACTTGCCAGACTTGGCACAAGGTCTGTTCTGGAAAAACCCTTGAAGCTTGCTCAAACTCTGCTACTAGAGAGAATGGACCCGGCACCGGGTCCACTGGCTGGGCCTGGCGCCAGGTACATTCTGGTTCTGAGCACTTTCTGCTCGATTTTAACTTAAATCTGCACATATTTGCCAAAAATACTTTTTATAAGCAAAATGTCAATTAAGAAGGAATATGTCTAGTTATTACAATAAATGTATCTTAAAATACCCTCAAATAACTAGGAAAAGAATGATGATTTTAACCCCCATCATATACCCCCACACTTGAACATTTGCTTGTCCTTAAGCAAAACACTTTAGTCCAAGAAAAAATTATCAAGACAACAAAAGGTTTTTTCTCATCCAAAAGTTTCTTCATAACAGTAAAGATCATGTCTTCTTTTCAAACTTTAGATACAACCATTGTCATTCATATCCTTTGAAAACACTTTCAAACTTTGAAACGTTGGACAAGATATCACAAAACTCTTGAAGTCAAATTAATCAAGTGCATACCTTAGTCTAAGAAAATTATTTCACTCTTCAAGTAAAAATATAGATGACATGAATTAGATAAGTCAAGCCATCTACCAACTTAAACATTATAAATCCAAAAATTGCACACAAGTTATGATGTGAGAAAAACACTCCAAATTATTTTCTCTCAAAATTTTTCAATAACTTAGGGAATTGATAGCCTCAATTGCATGGATTTCTCTTCACATACCGTATTGGCCCTCTTTACAATCATCACTCATCTTTTTTTTTTTCAATAATTTTTTTTTCTATGCTCTTGGTTGCCTTTTTGCCTTCGGGGTAGCCTCAAGGGAATGCACCGAATACACTTGCTGCTTCTTCCTATATTAACCCCCTTTTCAGTTAAAGATCTTCAATGATCATCAATAAGAGCCTTTTTTTTTTTTTTTCTCAATTCACACCAATAATAGTGTTCTCTCTATTCATTGTTTTTCTCTTCAACTCAAATCAAAAATTGTTTTTCAACATTCTCTTCAATCTTTTCTCTTAAAGATCTTTTTGACAACTCACAATTTTTTTCATCATAACACAAAACTAGCAAAATTTAAACTCATAATACAAAAGTTAGCCAATAAACTCTTCCCATATTCATCATATCTTCTATATTTCAACTAGATAAGTCCAATAACATTCAAACACCTATGCATAAACAAGATTAATCAAAATCCTCAAGCCTTGACAAATATCTTTTCCAATAAAACCAATTTCACCAAACTCCACCTAACGAATGACAAAACTCATATCCAAGTAAGAAAAAGAATTACGCTCTTGCATAATAATGAAACCACTGAAATTTTCACACTAAATATATTCACCAAAATAATATGGAAGAGCATGTCTTCAACATTTATTCTCCCCCCCCCCTCCCCACTTAAACTGGACATTGTCCTCAATGGCTAAAGATAAAATAATAAAAGTACAGCAAAAAAGACCAAGATAAAGAAAGAGGAAGAATAAAGTGAAGAAGATACTTTCATTACATTGTCCTTCCACCACGTTTTAATCCACCTCAAGAAAGGGTCAGTACAAGAGTCCCTACTAAAAGAAAAGACACAAAAGAAAGGAAAACATAAATCTTGAAAATAATAATAAAAATAAGACAAACGAAATGAAAAAGAAAAGAAAAGACACCTACAATCTAGTAAAGGTCATTAAAATTTAAAAGAAAAAGAAATAACAGAAAATAAAATACAAAAGAGTGAGTCAAGAATCATTCTCATCATCAGCATGGTCATCACGGTCAGCTTCACGACTGGAAGACGCACCTGTAATGGGTTGGATCAAAGTGGCCAGCTTCTGATCTTGGACACCCTGGTGGTGACTAATGTCAGTAATGGAATCACGGAGCTGGAGGAGGATAGTCATCTGGCTCCCCATCTATGCCTCTATTCGTGCCTCAAAATCAGTGCATGAATGAGAGCTAGTGGCACGAAGGGTTGGTCTAGTAGGTGGCACCTCTTTCTCCTCCTCATTAGGAGGAAGCTCCTTCATTTCGAGGTACTGCACCTCATATGGCCTCTTCCAACTTTTGGCCCTCTCATCATAGCAATACCCACACTAAACCAAAGTATGCTCTATCACGAGGTCTTAGTCAGTAGTGGGCTTATTCAATTCTCCATCCAGTTGTACTCCAAAGTCTTTCAAAATACACATAATAACCAAAGGGAATTTGAGGGCTTTGGCTGCAATGTTAGAGACCACAACCTCTCTCATGGAGTTAATGATAATCAGTGCAAGGGGAATAGGCTCACAGCTCCTCATCTTATCTAGAATATAAAGGTTATGTATCCTAGACTCATTGAAGTCACTAGCCTTGGGATAGACATTGAAAATAAAGATATAGACTAGGGCACGCCACTAAGCCTCAAGGTCATTGTTGGAGTAATATTGATATTGACCTATTTTCTATTTTCTCCTCATACGAAAACTAGCCCTTACAGCCCCCACGTCCCAAGTAAGCTCAGAGTTGATTTTTTAGTTATTATGGTACACAGCTATCCACGGTCCTTCATCTGGGATTCCTAAAATTCTAGCTAATCTAGCCCTGTCAAACTCAACGAGAAGACCTTTGACCATAGTGGGGATGACTTGGAGAGTATTTTTCCTTTTATCCTGCATGTTGGCAGAAAATTCTCTCATGAGCACAAGAGAATAATGACCTTCCATCCTAATGATGGGCTCTCACTCCAGGAGCCTAAATATAGTAGAAAGTTGTAGGGAATTGTCTAAAGACGGCTTGTAGCACATTTCTACTATAATCTTATTATGTTGGTGCCTGTCATACCAGATTTGGCACATAGGATCAGAAAATTGGGTAGGTTGGATAGGTAGAGGCTCGAAGGAATGTGTAGATGAAGATGCCTCTCGAGCTCCTTTAGCCCCCGGTGCTAACCCTTTAGGTTATCTAAACATAATAGGAGGATGAAGAAAGATAATAAAAACAGAAAAGTAGGAGGCTCTTAAATCACTCTTTACAATGAATGTTCAACTCTTAACTATCTCACAACCACAACAACATACAACACCACCACCACTCAACACAAAACACCTCAAGATATTTAGTACTACTCAATGCTGATTGGTGCTAATTAGACATGTTTTTTCTAGTTATTTGGGGCTCTTTTGTAATTAATTTTGTTTAATAACTAGTCATATTCCTTCATATTTGAGATTTTACCCTTGGAAAGGTATTTTGTTCATTATTTCAGATTTTAGGGGTAAAATAAAGCAAAAATGTCGCAAAACAGAACTAAGGCAGTGACGGACACGGCATAGACACCAGTGTCGGCCATATGATGATGACACGAACTTCGAGATGATAAAAAATTGTTGAAATAGACTGGGGGAGAATCGAATCGGCACCGGCTCCAGTAGCCAAGGCGGTGCTGGCTGCACTCTGGATAACATTGTGCTGAAATAAAGAAAAAATTGGCAAATAATAGAAAAAACAGAACACAACCGGCGTCGGCTCCAGCAGCCTAGGCGGCACCATTTGTGCTCTGAGGAAAAGACAGGATTTTGATTTTTGCACGCGATTTTTGATAATTTGCAGAGTTTTAGTATCTTCCTACTTCTACTCGACCAAGAACCTTACACCAACAAGTTTAGTCACTTCTTAAGCCTATAAATAGATCGAAAACACAATAGAAAATGAGAGAATTCATAGATTATCATAGAAAAACACTTAAATCAAATGAGAAATTCTTCAATTCAAGGAGGGTTGTGCAAGAAGGTCTTCAAAGGAGTCCTGTGTGGGCCAGTGTTTTGCTTAGAAGATAAAGTCGATTTTCACTTTCTTTGCTGAAATAAATTTTATAACAAGAAACAGTGGTAATTGATAAATTTAGGTTCAATCTATCATGTACTTTCGAAAAACAATGACTTCCAAACACATGGCCCCTAATTCAATAAATGGGGGTTCTTCTCCATTTAGAAGTGCGACCCGTGTGCAAAGTTCAAGGAACTTCGCCTTCGGCTACACGGTCTCTTATGCCAGGGATTGCACCTTACAGCACGTCACCCGTGTTATGCTGGAGAGGTGAGCAGCGTCCAAATGTACCTCACCGTGCACTTAGAGATCTTTTACTTTCCACTATAAGTCAGGGGTCCCAATCCTAACGTCAATCACCATCGAGGTGGCAAGGGATTGAACACACTGAGTGTCCCTGCTTGGTATCATGTGAACAACCCACTATCATAATCAATAGGCAATTGCCGGGCTCACAATGGCTAGCTAGGGATGGCTAATTCCATTGTCCTGTTGCCTCGTTTGGAGTAAGATAAGC
The DNA here is from genome assembly GCA_026120185.1 of Voacanga thouarsii. NCBI lineage: Eukaryota > Viridiplantae > Streptophyta > Magnoliopsida > Gentianales > Apocynaceae > Voacanga > Voacanga thouarsii. Next base: position 319,902 of record JANUWF010001142.1, read on the forward strand.
CCAATAACTGGACTGGGTTATTTGGGTTCATCTATCTCTAACGAGAATTAGTACAAAGGTCAAAGCCCTCGTTGAGTATTCAACATCTTCACTGATTCACATATTCAATATACTCCTTTGAAAGGAGTCTACTCTCTCCAAAGGGAATTCAAAACAACTCATTCTTGGGGCCAAATATCATTTTCTAAAATTTTTACATCACCCGGGTGGGTATTTTTAAGAACTATCAAAATTATAAGAATTTCATCTCGAAAGCCTTTAAGCATAAAGAAAGCTTACTGAAACATTTTGTAAATATCAATTTAGACTGGATTCATAAGCTTCAATCATATCAAGAAGACATAGTTTATATCAGAGAAACATTGAATTTTGTCAGAAAAGCACATATCTAATGATAGTTTAAAATCAAGGGACTCACATTGTATATTAAGTCGAAGCTGCACTCGTATAGTCTTAAAAGGAGTTCCCTCGACTTGGTTCACCTACACCATTATTATATCTTTTTATTATTACTTAATGGGTTCAAATAAGGTTTCTATAATTTCCTTAAAGAAATAAATGGACTAATGCTTTGGATGATTTTCTGGTTTTACAGCTTTACCATCTTCCACTATTCTTCACATAACTTATTCAATATAGGTCCAAATAAAGTGAGGTTACTTCCACAATATTCTTAAGATATCCCTCTATCAATTCCAGGTTATGAGACATGTAAAATCCATCTCATTTCGTACATTGTTTTGGTTAATTCCACTGTTTCGAGTTTGGAGTTCAGTTTTGTCATCTTTCAGTATTTTGTACATATCTCTTCCAATACAGGTCCAAATGAGGTGAAACTATTTCCAAAATACTCCTAGGACATTTCTATATCAACTTTAGGTCATGGGGTATTCAAACCTCTCTCCATTTTGTTCAGTTTTTCAGCTATACTTACTATTCCAAGTTGGAGGTTCAAAATTACAGTTTAGAAGCCCAACTTATTTTAACTTATTTCTATGGTTTCTTCAACATATCCTACAACATTTAAACCCTTCAATTCTTCATTTAACATCCTGATATCAGTATTCTAATGGATTTTCATACCCAGCACTTCTCTCTTATCCAAACAAATAAATTATCCCTTGTTTACCGAACCAGTAAATTTTTGGCAATTTTTACCATTCTTATTGTTCATGATCTCTTAGCCATTCTAAACCCTCACAACCTCCACACAACTTGTTCCAAATCCTTTATAACTAGTCTAAGACATGTTTAGGATTAGTTATACTTCACTTCCAGCCACTCCTACTCAGATTTCCTTTGTTATTTCCAAACAACACAAGCTAGTTATTAGTTACTATCCAATAGCTCTTCTAGTTTCCTTATCATTTCTATCTTTTTCCTTTCCAAATTTCCAGCATATCATCACTCCAAAATACATTAAATGAACTGAAAATCATACCTAATTCATCATCAACCCAACCGGTCAACCAACAACCATCACAAAATCAAGATATTTTCAACAATATTCATATGCAAATAGCTTCTAACTTCTAGTATCATTCTTTTAGCTTTTGAGAAGTGGTCTCTTACCTTTCCAAGATGAAGGCAAAGCTGTAACACTCCTTCCTTTTCCTTTCCTTCTCCTTGCTGCCGGTTCTTCTTTCTTTCCTTTTCTTGCTGCCGAAAAATCTCTCTCTCTCCCTTAGTCTTTCTTTTGTTCTTCCTTTCCTCTCTTCACTTTTCTATTTTTCTCCTCTTCTCCCAGCTTTCTCTCTTGGCTGAAAGTCCTCCCCCTTGCACCTATTTATATAGCTTGTTTTTCTTGGTCTTACTTTGGTCTTACTAAAAGGATTTAAGGTGAGTTGGTCATTCTAGAAGCTTTTAGGCTTTCATAGAACTTAAAAGAACCTTGTAGAATATCCTAGAAAATTTTAGAACCATGTAGAAGCTTGTAGAAATCCTTAAAACTTCTCAATATTAATATATTTACTAACCTTGCATGGCCATGCATAATTATAGTTAACTTGCCCTAATCTAGTTTAACTTAATTAATCTTGGTCAAATGAAGTCCAAGAGTAGTCTAATTTAGTCAAGAATATCATGCTTGTGGGCCATCTTCATTTATTTCTTGTGGGCCCCCTAAATTATCTTTGTAGATAATATGATATAGCTAAGATATTTATGATATTAATTGTATTATATATACATACATAATAATAGTAAGAATAATATAATAATTCAATATAAATATTTGATATAATAATACTATAATTTAATATTGCTGAGAGATTTTGGTATTAAATAATAAATATAAAATAATAGTAATGGTTATATAATAATAGTGATAATGAAATAAAATATAAAATAACAGTAATAATAATAATATTATTATTATTAATTTGTGGCCTTAATAATACTATTAATAATAGAAAAAATATATATAATTAATTCCTTTTATATTTATTTTTATTTTAAACAAGTCTACCCTACGTAAATCCTTTATATAAGGTGGGTTATTGCACAAATCTTGGTTAAAGTCTTTACCTACAGGTTCCATCACTACTTAAAATGCCCTAACTGAAAATTTTCTAGCCGAATATTTCCTTCCAGCTAGGACAACCAAACTTAAGAATGAGATATTTGCATTCTAACAATTAGATTCTGAGGCCTTATATGAAAGTTGGGATAGATTCAAGGAGATGCTAAGAAAATGCCCACATCACGAATTTGAGCTAGGAATGCAGATGCTCATCTTTTTTAATGGCTTCACGTTCGCAACACGTCAAGTGGTGGACTCTTCTACAGGGGGTTCCATTAATCATAAGACCCCGGAACAGGTATTCGATCTTATTGAAAATTTAGCTTTTAATAACTATTATTGGGGAAGTACAAGGTCCAGAGCTCGTGTGCAAGGAGTACACAAAGTGGATGTTGTGGCACTATTAGAAGCTAAGATGGACGCCTTAACTCAAAAGATGGAACAAATGGTGATGCCTCAAGGCCAGGTATTAAACGTAAGTTGTGATTTCTGTGGAGAGGGATACCCCAATCATGAATGCCAAAACATGGGGTCACTCCAAGAAAACCCGGAACAAGCGGCCTTTGTAGGTAATGTCCAGCTAGATAACAACCCTTATAGCTCTACCTATAATTGGTTGGAGAAATCACTCTAATGCCTCTTGGAGCAATAGAAATCAACCTAGGCATGGCTCTTTAAATTTTGGAGGAAATCAAAGGAATGAAAACCCCATGAACAATATTGCAGTACCTTCAAAGTCACCATTGGAAGAATTTATTGGCCAATTGGTAAGTACAACGGAGACTAAGTTCCAAGGAGTCGATGTTACAACAGGGAACCTAGAGGCCTCCATGCGCAACTTGGAAAACCAAATTGGTCAACTAGCTAAATTATTGGGAGATTGTCAAGCCAGGACATTGCCAGGAAACATTGAGAAAAATCCATGAGATCAAAGCCGTGGAAAACATTGAAGCCATATTTTTCATTTACTTTACTTTTAGTTTTGTGATTGAGATAATTTTTACTTCTGTCATTTTAATTGATTGTTTTTATGAATTAGAGTGCATTGTTTATTATTATTGTGTGTTCATCATTTTTTATTAATAAAAAAAATTTTGAAAACTGGACAAAATGCAGCCGGCGCCAACTAGGGCTAGGACCGGCATCGGCTTCTGTCAGGCAAGGCGTACATATAGGCCATTTTTTGCCACTTTTTCTTTCAAAATCTCCAAATCCCTTCCAAATTATCTCTAACCCGCGCCGGCTTCACCTCCTCAACTTTCCAAAATTTGATTTTTCACCTCCTAATCACTTCTATAACATCTATCTTCCTCTCTTTTGTTGATCCTACGGATCAAAAATCTCAAAAATCTTCCATTTTGCATAACAACCTCACCTTCAATCCACAAGCAAGGAGCTTGGATTTCTGCAAAAAACTTATATCTTTTTCTTGCCCATACATACACGAGCACAAAGGTATAATTTTTATTCAATTCCTACGGTTAAAATTGTGTAGATGAGTTTTTATAATTTTAGGGACAATTTTGGCCAAAAATTGGGATTGATTATGCCATCTTGAATTGTGCATTACTCCTTGAGCTTTATGAGTTTGGATAGATTAGGAGTTAATGATTCTTGGATACTTTATTCATGCACGTGATCATTAAGAACTTCATGCATATATCTAAGGTTATAATTGTGGATATTTATGATGGTTGAATAATTGCTACATATGGAACTTGAACTGTTTTCACGTAATGCCATGATAATACCTTCATTCACATGATCATGTAGACTTAAATGCATTGGGGATATTCAACATATTTATTCTTTACAGTGAGCTTTGCATGTATTGTTGCAGGTTGTGTTGAATTGATTGGAGGGGATTGAATTAATTGTTGATTGGAGTGTGATATACATTGAAGGAGTTTGGGCTTTGTGATTGTGAGAATGGTTAAGGGTTGAGTGAGAGTTAGGAATTGTTTTGTAAAGGGTAGCTACACCCCGTTTTAAGTCTTTGAGCTCATTTGTTCTGTCCTCCTATTTTCACCACTCCTTACTTGATAATATGTCTAGAGCACGGGGTCATTCCTCTAAAAAGGCGAGAACTTCCTCTTTTTCAGCCCCTTCATCCATCGATCCTTTGTTCCTTAGACCAACTGAGTTTATTGATCCATCTTGTGAGGAATGGTACAATAGGAAAACATCCAACAAAATCATTGTAGAGCGTACTTTCGCGCCTACCCTAGACCATGCCCTTAAATTGGGAATGATGTTTAGGAGGCTAGGATGGGGTTCGATAGTACAGTTGAAGGGGAAGTATTGTCTAGTCCTCATCAGGGAATTTTATGCTAATATAGTTGACAAGGGCAAGAGATCAATTATCTAATAAACACCTTCCCCATATTGAGACGAGAGTAAAAGGAATCCCCATTGTCATCACCCAAAATAAATTAGCTAATCTCCTCAAGGTGTTTGATGATGATTCTTGGCAAGAGATAGAAGTGAACAATCAAAAAATTCTTTCTGACCCGAATTGGGATGCCAGTGGGACTAGAGCCACTTTAGGGTTGTATAAGCATAATGCGTTTCAAGCCAACAGTTTCTATTCAAACAATGATCTTGCTGCCAACTTTAGAACTCTAGTCTATATGTTTAGGTTCAATATTGTACCCCGTGCTAGTGGTTTTAATGAGACTCAACTTATCGACACTTACATTTTGCATAGGATGATGAATACCCTGCCTATCTCTCTTGCACCCCTGATTATACAATCCATTAGGGATGTGGTTCATCACAATTTCTGTACAAAAGCCTTCATCTTCCCTCTTGTTATAACGAAAATTCTGAAAGACTTTTGATAGGGGCTAAATTAGTTATATTTTTCCTAATTATTTGAGGCTCTTTTGTGATGCGTTTTATTCAATAACTAGTCATATTCCTTCATATTTAAGATTTTACCCTTGGAAAGGTATTTTGTTGATTATTACAGATTTTTAGGATAAAACGAAACAAAAACATCACAAAATAGAAGAGAGGCAACGCCGGACAGGATATAGGAACCGGCGCCGGCCATGCACTGATGACACACACTTTGAGATGACAAAAAATTATTAAAACAGACCAGAACAGAGTGGAACCGACACCAGCTCTAATAGCCAAGGCGGCGCCGGCTGCATTCTGGACTACATGGTGTTGAAATCATGAAAAAATCAGTGAATAAGTAGAGAACCAGAACACATCTGGCGCCAGCTCCGAGAGCCAATGCGGCGCCAGTTGTACTCCAAGAAAAAGGCGAGATTGTGATTTTTCTACGCGATTTTTGGTAATTTATGGAGTTTTAGTATCTTCTAACTTCTACTCGGTTAAGAATATTACACTAACGAGTTTAGGCACTTCCCAAGCATATAAATAGATGACAAACACAAGGGAAAATGGGAGATTTCATTGATTATCACAAAAAATTATTCAATCAAAGGAGGAATTCTTCAAATTAAGGAGGATTGTGCAAGAAGGTCTTCAAATGAGGAAGAAGGAAGCTTGTCTATGAGTGCTTTCTTTTACTTTGTTTCCTTTTTCTTGAACAATGATATGCTAATTGTTTTATTGTAATTCGACATTGTTTTAGATATTCATAGTATTTAGAGTTATTTGATCTTTCGATTAATTGATTATTTTTCTTGGTATTTAATTACTTGTGTCTATTACGAGATTATTTAGTTATTTCTTTCCATTGACTTGCTTGAAAAAGAGGTTGATGGTGGTTTCAATTCATTAGTTTCATATTTTTTATCTTTTAACTTGCTTGAAAAAAGGGGTTATTTGCAAAGAACAAAGTAATTAAAGGTTAATTGATGTTTGCCAGAATATGGATTCATTGGTTAATTTCATGTTTTAAGTTTACCAGAGTATGGAAATTTAATCAAGGATTGTATTTAATGCATCTTTTGGGTAAATTAGTTGAGACAGAATATGTGATGCTAATTTTTCTAGAAGATAGTGATTTCATGGATTGAAAAAGAAGTGAGTCTATCTTAATCATTCATGATGCCAAGGGAATGATTAGTTATGATAATGGTTGGGTTCTTTAAGATCATGTTTAATGTCTAAACAATGGCTTAAGTTACATACTTCTCCATCCTTGACAAGTATATATTTTATTTTATTTTATTTTAGTTTAGTTTTTATATCTTTTTCACTTTATGGAGTCGGTTGAATAATGAAAGAAAATTGATTAATGTATACTTATTCCTTGGAGATTGGCACTCGTTTGAACCATATGCTCTGTTAATGATGAGTACGCTTACTCATATGTGTAATTTGGGGTTTAACGTTTTAATGTAAACTTGATTGGGAATGTGCATAGTTTTTATATGATTTTTTCACCCAAATCCATACACATGAACTTTGGTGTTAGCCTTGAGGGAGAACTGATGGAGGCTACCACTGAGCACGATATGGTTACGGAACAAACTCTGATGAGTGCGGGTACAAGTACAGCTAGGAGTTGAAAAAGTGACTAACCCCCTATGAGGTCAGACATCTCGGTCAGGTTAGGCTGCCCACCGTGGAGGAAGAGCAACCACCTCCACCAACACGTACACGAGTTAGCAGTTCTCAGTCCCAACTCTGGACTGACTTTGAGACTACTGTGCTGGGACAATTAGACTCACAAATAGAGATGCTCCTACTCTTGCAGGGATCAGTAGATGACATGGCGAGGCGGCAAGCTATTATGGAGCAGCAATTGGCTGAATAGAGGAAGCATTCTTCTGGGCAATATGGTGGTGATGGATCTTCTGCACCGACTGATGATAATGCTGATGATGAGGAGGAGGACTGATGATGATTGTTCCATACTTTCTTGATCACTCTTGTTTTTCTTTTATCTTTTAATGTCTGTTCTAGTTAGTTTTTGATTTTTTGTTGCTTTATTGTATTATTTTCTTTCTTTTATTTTTGATTTATTTTTCTTTTCTAGTTTTTATGCTTTGGTGTGCTCTTTTGTATTTTTCTTTTTAGGTACTTTGCCAATGCCTCGTTCTTCAAGCATTTAGCTCTTGTACAGCACATTGCACAATGAATGGAAGTATTATCTTTCTTATCTCTTCTCCTTTATATTTTTGGTCCCATGGCATTGTTTATTCCTTGTTCTATTTATTTGGCCATTGAGGACAACGTCCAGTTGAAGTGTGGGGGAGTGATTTGATTGAAAATTCTTCTATGTATGCATATATTTTATCCTTCTTCTGAGAAAAGACTTTTAATGCATGTCTTTATGATGGATTTTCTGATTTTCTGATTTTTTCTGATTTTCTTTAAGATTTCAAGCTGTATTTTTAATGTATGTATTTATGATGGATTATAGAGCATATATTCTATATCATTTATGACTTATGTATGACTTTTTGCACGTACTTGGACGGAGTAGTTCTTGATCAAATACTTTACATTGTTTTTAAACCTGTTTTTCTACTAAAATTCATGGAGTATTCTAGAACTTACTTGAATATCTCTTGAGATGAAATAAGAAAGACATTCATGATTTAACTTATGGATGAAGGTAATAGGCATTCTTTGGATAGTTTAAGCTTTTCAAGCCTACCTATTTTTATATTATCCCAAGTGCCTATTTTGATCATAAATTGTTGATTTGTTTCTTTAAAACCCGTTATCCTACTTTGTCCATTGCTTGTTTTTGAGAGTTTGAATAATTTTTTCAAATCTTTATGCTCTTGATGGATAAAAGTATATGTAGGAGAATGTTGAGGAAGACTACTTGGAGAAAGATCATGACTCATTACTTTCAGTCATGTATCAATAGTTATGTTGAGCTGGAAAGAGCAAAGAAAGAAAAGAAAGAGAAAAGAGAGACTGAAAATAAGAAAAGAAAACAAAGAGCTGCTGAAAAATAAAAAGATGGAAAGAGAGAAGTTGAAAAACAAAAGATGAGTGAAAAATAAAAGAAAATTGAGAGAGAAAGAAAAAAAAGATCACAAGAGAAATGGTGATTGAGCTGTAAAAGTTGAGTTCATATCAAATCCTAGATACCATTGCTGAAAAGAAGAGAAGAGTTGATGAGGGAAGTGAAAAAAAGAGAAAAGGAGTGAAAATGCAAGATTTGCTTGATGTGAACTGTAATTGCTAAATAAGGTTATGGTTTTGATTGATTTTTGGGAATGGGAGAGCAAGAAGAGTTTGGAAATTATTGATACATTTTGTTTATCCTTTTCTTGCCAACTCTCAGCTTCTTTGATAGTTGATTCTCCTATATCCTTCATTTGATAAGCTACATTACAAGCCTTTAGCCTTACATTACAAACTTAAAAGTCCTACTTAACCTAAGTAGAATCATGATATGTCTCGGATTAGTGGAGAGAGTGTATGAAAAGTAAGTTTATGGAATGCATATTCTTTTTGAACTAAATTCTTTCCAATGGTTTGAGAATATTGTTAAGTATTGAGACCAAGTCATTATTCACTTACACAAGTCTTGCATTTGTTGTGAAAGATGTAGTAGCATGTGTTTTATGTTCTTGAATGAAGAAAGCATTGGAGATATTGTTTTGAAATTGATTGAGTGATTTGATGAAACCTTGTGTTTTCCTACTTGTCTTTGATACTTTGCTTGAGGACAACCAAAGAGCTAAGTGTGGAGGAATATGATAGGGGCTAAATTAGTCATATTTTTTCTAGTTATTTGAGGCTCTTTTGTGATACATTTTTTTCAATAACTAGTCATATTCTTTCATATTTGAGATTTTACCCTTGGAAAGATATTTTGTTCATTATTTCATATTTTAGGGCTAAAACAAAGCAAAAACGTCGCAAAAAAGAACCAAGGCGGCGCCGGACAGGGCATAGAAACCAGTGCCCGGCCATATGCTGATGACACAAACTTCGAGGCAACGAAAAATTGTTGAAACAAATCGGGACAGAACCTAATTGGCACCAGCTCCAGTAGCCAAGGCGGCGCCAGCTGCACTCTGGACAACATTGTGCTGAAATTAAGAAAAAATCGGGGAACAACTAAAGAAACAGAACACAACCGGAGCCGGCTATGCTCTGAGGAAAAGACAGGATTTTAATTTTTACACGCGATTTTTGGTAATTTGCAGAATTTTAGTATCTTCCTACTTCTACTCGGCCAAAAACCTTACACCAACGAGTTTAGGCATTTCCTAAGCCTATAAATGGATGGAAAACACAAGGAAAAAGGAGAAAATTCATATATTATCATAGAAAATCAAATCAAATGAAGAATTCTTCAATTCAAGGAGGGTTGTGCAAGAAGGTCTTCAAAGGAAGAAGGAGGAGGCTTGTCTATGAGTACTTTCTTTTATTTTGTTTTCTTTTTCTTGAACAATGATATATTAATTGTTTTATTGTAATTTGACATTGTTTTAGATATTCATGATTTTTAGCGTTATTTGATCTTTTGATTAATTGATTGTTCTTCTTGGTATTTAATTACTTGGACGTATTATAAGATTATTTAGTTATTTCTTTCCATTAACTTGCTTGGAAAAGGGGTTGATGGTAGTTTCAATTCATTAATTTCATATTAGTTGTCTCTTAACTTGCTTGAAAAATAGGTTAATTGCTAAGAACTGGTAATTAAAGGTTAATTGATGTCTGCCAGGAATGGATTCATTGATTGATTTCATGTTTTAAGTTTGCCAGGAATAGAAATTTAATGAAAGGATTGTGGTTAATGTATCTTTTGGGTGGATTAGTTGAGACAGGAATATGATGCTAATTTATTTAGAAGGTAGTGATTTTATGGATTGAAAAAGAAGTGAGTTTATATTAATCCTTCATGATGCCAAGAGAATAATGAGTTATGATAATGATTAGGTCCTTTAAGGTCATGTTTGTCGAAATAATAGTTTGAATTACATAATTCTCCATCCTTGACGTGTATATATTTTTATTTTCTTTTGTTTTATTTTATTTCGTTTTAACTTTGTTGAGTCGGTTAAATAATGAAAGAACAGGGATTAATGTATACTTGTTTCTTGAGGATCGACACTCGTTTGAACCCTATGCTATGTTAATGATGAGTACACTTGCTCATATGTGTAATTTAGGGTTAACGTTTTAATTTAAACTTATTAGGAATGTGCTTAGTTTTATATGATTTTGATACCCAAATCCAAACACATCAAATGCCCTCTAATAAGCCTACATAAAAATAAGACATATGCTAATCTAAACACCTTATCAACCAGTTTGATCATATCCACAATGTTCAATATTGTTCAAGAAAATCATATTCAGCAAGGAATCACAATGCTGAATCGGCCATACCATTGATATCATAATGCAAAGCTTATCAGCATAAGGCTAACTAAAACATTGAACAAGTATCTTTTTATCCCAAAAGTTAATCACAAAGCATGCATGCTCAATCACTTCCCAAAAAAATATAAACTATCAATGGCATTAATCATCAAGAAGTATTCCTGATATTTCCATGCCGATACAAGCTTAAAGAAAGAAATTTTAACAATCAAATTCTTCACTAGAAAATATTCAAGAATTTTCGCCCAAATATGCATAGAAAATTACCCAAAATTCATAGGAAAAAACTTAATTGTAGAAAGTTCAGAAAATTCATACCATGGTGATCTCCAATGCATGGGCAATAATTCTATGCAAAGAGATTCAAGAAATCATGCTCCCAATAGAAAGATTGAAAAATGGGTTTTGGGTGAAAATGTTGGATTTTTCCTTATTTTGATCCAAACTTTCAAGAACAAAGTAGAGATTTTGTGGTTTGGAAGTGTTTTGGAGGTAAGGCAAGTGATCCGGCAGTGTTTTGAAGATGAACCCGGTGATGGGTTGAGAGGAAATTGGAGAGGCGTGAAAGTTTTTGAACAAAAAAAAAAAAAAAAAAAGCCAAGAAGGCCATTTTGAGTGTGGTGGCCAAATGGACCTACCACTAGGCCTTTTCTGCCTGCGCTTCTCTATTGGTCGTGCTGACCCTGTGCCCAAGCCACGGGTTAGGCCCGGAGCCAGGTCAGCTTTGACTGGAAAATCACTTTTTTTTTTCTTTCAAAGATGCATTTTAATGAAAATAAAGACAAAGGAACATAAAATCATATGAAGCATGCACTCTCATGGCTAAATAAATGAAAACATACGAGAATTAAGAAGATTGTTCAGCAAAAACTAAAGCAGTTCAGAAATTAGTGTTTCTCACGATCTTGTTCCCATGGGTTAGTCTTCATGTTACCCGGCAGTGTTCTTGGTTGGCGATCACCAAGGAATTTGGCTAGTTGTCCAATTTGACCCTCCCCGTTGAGCTTGGACGCCTCCAAGTTTCTTGTGGTCGCATTAATTCCTTAGTACCGTGTTTCCGTTCCACTTACCAATTTGGTGACCATTTCCTCTAAGGATGGTTAGTTGGTGGGGTGTTGTATGGCAGAGGTGGTTGAGTCCTTTGCATCCCGAAATTTGCAGAAGCTTGCCGAGGTTAGTTTTGGTTATTCCAAGAAAAGTTAAGGTGATTCCTCTAACCTGGGTTGTAAGTATTGCTGTAAGGATTATTACCTTGTCAACCATTACCTACAAAAGCTACTTAGTTCAATGCTTCTTGCAAAGACCCCATACTTTGACACTCATGGTTTGAATGCCCTTCCCTACAAAAATCACAAGTCACACTCCTTACCTGCCCTTGGGAAGGATACATTACCAATTGATCCATTTTCAGCGTGAGTGCTTCCACATTTGCCTCTAAGGCAGCCATTACATCCACCTTAAGCACTCCATGTACACGAGCTGTAGACCGTGAACTCCCCCAGGCATAGTTATTTGTAGCCAGATTTTTAATTAAATCAAATACCTCTTCCAGGGTTTTGGAATTTATGGTGCCTTCTGCAGATGCATCCACTAATTGCCTTGTAGCAAAACTCAATCGACTGTGAAAGATCTGTATTTGCATCCCTAACTCGAATCCATGGTGCGGACATTTTCTTAGCATCTCTTTGAACCTCTCCTAACACTCATAAAGATTTTTAGCCTCTAATTGTTGAAAAGCAAAAATAGCAGTCCTAACTTTGGAAGTTCTAGCTAGTGGAAAATATTTAGCTAGCACGTTCCAAGTAGTAATGGATCTAGTAGGCAAAGATTTTAGTCATGATTTTGCTCGATCTCTCAAGGAAAAAGGGAATAGTCTTAGCTTGATGGCATCCTCAGAATCACCATTCATCTTAAATATGCCACATATCTCTAGAAAGCTCGCAAGGTGGGCATTAGAATCTTCCTCAAGCAACCAATCAAATTGGACCATATTCTGAATCATTTAAATCATACTGGGTTTTATCTCAAAATTGTTGGCCTCTATCCTAGGCCATGCGATACTAGAGCCTGTACCTAAGATTCCTGGTTTTACAAAGTCATTCATCACCTGCCTGTTAGCTGCACCATTACCACCATCGTTGGGCTGATTTACCTCCATTGCTTTCGTGACCCTTTCACTTATAACCTTCCAGACTTTAATGAGAGTTCTCTTAATTTTTGGATCAAGGTCGACTATCTTAACTTTGAATTATCTTGTCATAAATTAAGAGCAATGTCTATATAAGATAGAAAATTTTTTAGATTACAGAATTTATAAGTTAAACAGTTAGGGCACGTTTACAAATTATGTTAATTACACATACAGAGACATTAAATACAAGTATACAAGAAAAAAAAAATACAGCACCTAGTCATACAAAGAACATATATACATATTCACGTATTTACATATAAACATGTTAACATGGTTAAAGCAACAAAATCCATGCTTTCATGATATTGTTCTCCGGCAGCGGTGCCAAAAACTTAATGCGTAAATTTTGGGTATATAAAATCATCAATTTTAAATTCATCCCTTAATCAAGCTTTAATTAAAACATTAATCACAAAATACACATATAAGCAAGTATACTCAGCGCAAGCATAGTATAGAAAATTAACGATTATCGATCATCAAAGGAACAAGTACACACTAATCACTTTTATTTTATTGTTCAACCTACCCAAATAAAGTGAGAAAAGAATAAAAAAAACTAAAGAAACATATACAACTCAAGGATGTAAGTTTATGCAATTTAGACAACTATCCTAGAAAACATGACAATGAACCAATTAGAAATTTTCTCAACTAATTATCATCTTAGCATAATGAAGAAATATAAAATAAAATTCAATTGTTTCACAAGTCATTGTTCTACTTAGATAAATCCCACTTCATGTCCCAATCCATGGAATCCTATATTTTGATTACATTAACAGATTTGGCAATCAAGCTAATCATAACCAAAATATGCATTAGGCTCAATTCCTTATAAACATGAAATTAGCTAATAACCCTTTGCTCGAGGCGAAATTGTTGGGAATATGCCCTCTTAGACTAGTTTTCTGATGAAAATATCGAATGTGTTAATAAAAGAATTTATTTGTCAAAAATCGTTTGTGAAATAATTTTCTTTATTTGTGTACATTTTCGTTTGGAACAGACCCATTGTGTGTAAATAAGTGATCCATGTGAATGGAGGTCTTTCACAGTAAGGTATGGATCATGGGTTATTTAAACACATAAACAGTCGTTCTTAACCGATTGATGAAAATGGGAATATTATCATGTTTAGGTTATTATGTTATGAATTCCCAATGGGGAATGGCTTACCTTTAGCCAGTGAGTAGGCCACTCACTTCATGACATAAGCGTATTTCGAATACGTAAAACAGGACCTGTAGTAGTGGTTTCTAAAAAGTACTATATGGTAGAAACCTAGACTATTACCGCTACAGCGTGGACTAATACTCTATGACTTGAGTATGAGTTGGTAGTCTGGTGAAGCTGGAAGCATATACTTTGATATACTATAGTTGAGGTTCTATCAGAGGGCCAATATACTTGTATGTTGGGTATGTATGACTAGTTAGTTAAGACTGACTTGTACAAGATAGTTTCTACACTATATCGCTCCTTGTGGTTGTTCGGATGATCTAAATATCCAGAGCCCTGGGAAACGTGACTTGGATGTTTGCTTTAGGGTCGCTCCCTTGGAAAGCGGAAACACTCCAGGAAGTCGTGGATCATTAGACTAGAAGCCTAAAGATGGTAGATGTCTTTTAGAGAGGTGTTGGTACACTTCTTCCTCTCAAAATGTACGGCGATATGTAGAGGGGTATTTTAGTCATTTCACTAGTAGGTCGAAGACTCTGTTAATGTAGCATTGTCCTTGGGGTCAATATTTTCTCATGGTGATATTAGAAAATATTTAAAATGTAAAATACATCTATTTATATAGTAGGGGTATTTTGGTCATTTTAGTAGCAAAGGCGATGTGTCTTTTTAGTCCTCGAAATAGCCCGTAAGTCCTAATTAATTTTTGGGTTGAGAAAATGATCTCAGTTGAGAGAGTTGTATTTTATTCGGGAAGTCTAATTTATTATTGGACTGAAATAAAATAAATGGAGAGAAATTTGTCATCTGGTTTAATTGGTTAATTAATTATTCAGGACCTAGATCCAGTTTGAATAATTATAAAATTAATCGAAACTTAAACTAGAGGAAAATAATTATTACTTAATTATTTATTGGGTTATTTATTTAATTAAATCCCAAGAAATAAATAATTATAGTTTAATTATTTTTTGGTTCATTTAGGTTTATTAATTATTTATTGGGTTATTTATTTGATCCCAAGGAAAATAATTAATGTTTATTATTTTGGGCTTTTCGGGTCCAAGAAAAATAATAAATATTATTTTGGCTCAATAGCCTGGATCATGGAATTTTTCCGGACATAGTTTAGAAGAGTTTAGGGTGAAGTCGAAATTTATTTTGTAAATAATATTCGGGTATAAAATCCCGGGAATATTTTTATCAAAATAATTATTTTTGGTTTTATGACTCTTGGCTTTCTGTGTGGAAAAATAAAAGGAAAGGAAAGGAAAAAAAATAAAAATATTTTCCAAGTCTTTTGGCTCTCTCTCTCCCTCTCATGTGGCTTTTCTCCTACTGGCTTTTGGTTTTCTTCTCTGGGTTTTGTTTTTAACTAAAGAAGAAGCCAAGCCTGAAGTGAGAGAGTGAACAGCCAGTGAGCAAAAACAACCAATCATTTTCTTCTTCCAAATTGTGTGCTCACCAACAGGAAATTAGGCAGTGGTCATATTCTATGAACTGGAAAGCCAGCATGCACTGGAGCGTTTATTTTCCACCGGAAGAGAAGGAAGACAGTGCACTGGAAGTTCATGGACGCATGAGGAAGAAAGCTGTTTGTCAACTTCAAGCATTTCTTCATGTTCTTCAAGTTTTAAAGGCTCCAAGAGGTATGTTTCAAGCCCACCATGATGCTCCAATTCTCTTATATATGCCATGCTCTTCCATTTTTGTTCACTGTGAATGCATGCTCTGTGAATGTTAATCCTTCAGAAATCAACTAATCTTTGATCACATAGTCCTATAATCTTAACTTCATCACTCAAATCCAGTAAGATTAGACAAATATGAAGTTAATGCAATGAAACTCCTAATATCGTCGTCATAAGTCAATTAGAAGAACTCGCATCAATAACCAATGAAATCAAGTAAATAAATACCAAAGATGACAAAGAATTGATCAAATAACTAAATTAACACAAAATTATGAATCCCAAAATAATGTTAAATTACAATAAAAGCATTGAATACATCATTGCTAAAGAAAAAGAAAACAAAGAGAAAAAAAAGGCACTCCTTGACAAGCTTCTTTTTTCTTCCTTGAAGACTCCTTTTGAACAATCCTCCATACCTTGGGCAAACACCTCCTTCAATGAGAGAATCGGAATTTTTGCCTTTTAATTCACCTCACTAAGTTGTATATGTGAAACCCTTGTGTTCTCTTATGCTTTTATAGGGCTCGTGGATGCTAATTTCATGGTTGAGGAAGTCTTGGCCGAGTAGGAATAGGAAAATACCAAAATCCTTGGATAAGCCCTAATTCCGCGTACAGAATTTTTGCCTCCAGAGCCTACCTTGTTAGTGTTGTGCCTTAGAGGCAATCACTTGTACATTGTATATGATACATTTTCTTTTAATAAAAGGCATTAGTTATCTTACAGTTTCTTTTGTTTACTTTAAGTAATATAACTGTTCGATAAAGTTCCTAGTACAACACTATGTTAAGGAAATCATGATAGAGATTCACTATTAGAAATTAGGCAATCAGCCACGGAAACTGGCGTAGGAGATCACCCACGGATCAGCCACAAAAATTTTTAAAAAATTGATTATATATTGATAAAAGATTTTCGTGGCTGATTCAAATGTGATCAGCCACAAAAATATTCGTGGCTGAGTCATCCACAAATTAGCCACGAAAATATTTTTTCAATATATAATCAATATTTGATAAAAAATGCTGTGGCTGATTCGTGGATAAACCAGACACGAATCAGCCACGGATATTTTCGTGGCTGATCAGTTACGAATCAGCCACAAAAATCTTTTATCAATATATAATCAATTTTTTTAAATTTTTTTGTGGCTGATTTGTAGGTGATCAGACACGAAACTATCCGTGGTTGATTCACCCACGAATCAACCACGAAAAGCTTTTATCAAATATTAATTCTATATTGATAAAAGATTTTGTGGCTGATTCGTGGGTGAATCAGCCACGAAATAGCCACGGACATTTTCGTGGCTGCTCACCTACGAATCAGCCACGAAAATCTTTTATCAATATATAATCAATTTTTTTAAAATTTTTCGTGGCTGATCAGTCACAAATCAGCCACGGATTTTTTTCGTGGTTGATCTCCTACGAATCAACCACGAAAATCTTTGATCAATATATATTTATAAATAAATATTTAAAAATATTTATATATAAAATAATATTTATTTACATATAACTATTTATATATAAATATATAAAAATATTTTATATATAAATATAAAAATAAATATTTTTAAATATAAATATATATATAAATAAAAATGCAT
This sequence comes from Voacanga thouarsii, assembly GCA_026120185.1. Lineage (NCBI taxonomy): Eukaryota > Viridiplantae > Streptophyta > Magnoliopsida > Gentianales > Apocynaceae > Voacanga > Voacanga thouarsii. The sequence goes on from JANUWF010001142.1 coordinate 337,388, forward strand.
ATTTATTTTATATATTTTTAAAAATATTTATATATAAATATTTATAAATATAGATATATAGATAAATATTTATAAATATATATAAATATTTATCTATATAAATAAATATATTATATATATATGTATAAATATATATATATATATATATATATACACACACACACACATACATACATACATATCAATACATGCATATTATATATATATATATATATGTATATATTTGAAAAAATTATTTGATAAAAACGATAAAATAATTAACAGTATATAAACTTCTAATTATATAAATATAAAAAATAATTTATTATATTGAATAATATGGTTTCATAGTAAATTGAATATAATTGTTGTATTTTGTAATAGTATAAAGATTTAAAAAAATAAAAAATGAATGTTATGAATGGTTTAAATGAAAAAAAAAAAAAAAAAGAGACATGTCCAAGCAATTGGATATAGTCCAACTGGTTAAGTCTCAACTTCTCATATGGGAGGTCATGGGTTCAACTCTCAAATGACTCAAAACATTCTTCAATTAATTTGAAGGTTACAATCAAGTGTGCTTGGTTCACGAAATGGGTTGTGAACCACACTAAATGGATGTTACTATGATCATGTGTACTTGGTCCACGAAGTAGGTTGTGGACCACGAATTTTTAATAATTATTATTTATTAAATCAGCCACGGAAAAATTTTCGTAGCTGATGACTTTTTTAATTAAAATAAAATTTAATTATTATTTATTAAATCAGCCACGGAATTTATTAATCAACCACGAAATATTCCCTGGCTAATCACCCACGGAAATAATTTTCGTGGCTGATTAATCAGCCATGACGATTTTAGCCACGAAAAAATTTACGTGGCTATTCCGTGGCTGAGATCAATCAGCCACGAAATTTGGTCGATCAGCCACGGAATTTGCCGTGGGTGATCGGCCATTTTCCAGTAGTGATTATGATATGAGATTCCTACTACACTGGATGGTGTTGGTAATTAAATATCCCTAGTCATAGTATTAATGAGACAGGACATCATTAATGCATTAAGACTAGCATATGTTAGACTTCCTGATTTGATCAGACGGTTGTTCTCATAACCATGAGTATTGAGATACTCAAAGTTAACACATAGATGCTTGTTAATGAAACAAGTTCATTGGATGACCTAACTTTAAGATAACCACATGGATAACTATTTAGTGCTAGTGATATAATCTCAATATAGCAAATGTGCAAGTATCCTTAGACTTGAGATTTCTAAGGTACTTTGTTTGCTAAGCCTTGTGCTTTGATTCCAATCTCCAAAGCTCGATCGAGGGCCACCTATTGGATGGATATTGGGTACATTGTGAGGTAAACGAAAGTAGTGAAGAAGGTCAATAAAGGATTCACCACTCCTAATAGTAGGGGTGAATATCTCACGGCCACTTGTAAGAATTACTACTCGAAAAGTCCTTGGCCAAGGTAAATTGTGTATTGGAAATAGTTCCAATTGATACACATCTAGAATAGTGGGTTCCTGGTACAAGTACTATTGTATTCAGGTCAGAATTATTTTTGGAGGGAGTCGGCACTAATTTTGTACTCCAAACCGAATGAGATATTATATGGTGACAGGAGTTAATTGCACTGAAGTTTGTTATTAAATGGTTCATATCAAGCCACTTGACTTCCTGGACTCTTGGATGGTCATGATGTGTTGCTAGATACTGCTCATGATCTGGGAATATGGGTTTATTAATTGATGAATTAATAAACCAATCCTGATTAGAATTAATAGGATTAATTCTAATTAATTATGGATTATTAATCTCAAAGACATTTGGATTAATTCATGTTTTCTACCAATTGACTAGGAAGCCTAATAGGTCACACATAATGGAGGATTATATACTCAAGATGTTATTTGATAACATAGTGGGGTTAATTGAGAGAAAAAGAAGTTGTTGTGGACAAATTATAATTAATTATAATTTGTGGTCCAAGTTATAATTGTGAGAACTTGATGTTTCCAATTACAATTAAGGAATTCTAATAGGATTAGAATTCTCAGTGTTGGGAAGGGAATTTCGTGTGATATATAGTAGATATAACAGACGAAAATCCTAACTGATGAGATACACGAAATTCCCAGCCTAGTCACACGTTTTTCCCTTGTTCTCTCTCCCTCTTGTTTTGCTAAAAACAAGAGAACCCTAGCCGCCATTATTATTTCTGCTAGCACAAGAAATTTTGGTGCTTGAGTGTATCCTCTGTGCAGATTACTGTTAGAGATAATCACACACTGTGGTTATAGTGGTTAGACGTTCAACTCACGTAGAGATTGATCATGAGGATTGTTGAATCGCGCCTCAACTTGAAGAAGAAAATTTTTGTTCTTCGTACGATCACCCAAAGGTAAAAGCTGTTACATTTACTCTCTTTATGTCTTGTTTTCCACATATAGACGGGCTCTGGGAGGGTATCTCATTTTATTTTCCACTGCACCGTATACGATACGAGCCTAAGATACCCAACATACCTGGCATCGTGTACCTTCAACCCACCTGGTGCCAAGTGCACTCTGTTCTTCCTCTATTTTTGCTCTGTTTTTAGCCATCTCTCCTTGGCAGATAGAATGGACCCGGCACTAGGTACACTTACCAGACCTAGCGCCAGGTCTGTTCTAGAAAAACCCCTGAAGCTTGCTCAAACTCTGCTACTGGAGTAGAATTGACTCGGCGCCTGGTCCACTGGTTGGGCCTGGCGCCAGGTACATTCTGATTTTGTGCACTTTCTGCTCAATTTTAACTTAAATCTATACATATTAGCCAAAAACATCTTTAACAAGTAAAATGTCAAATAAGAAAGAATATGCCTAGTTATTACAACAAATATATTTTAAAACACCTTCAAATAACTAGAAAAAGAATGGTGACTTTAACCCCTATCATAATGTCCTAACTGTGTGATCTTGTCCTAAAAGGTAATTTAGAAGAGTTTTGGTCTCCATTACTTTAGCAAGCCTTATTCTAACCTATTTAAATTTAAACTACTCCTATTTCTTTAATTCTTTTCAACTTCTATAAAATGTCTTGGATAATTCTTGGCTTGAATTTTTGAAATTTCCAGCCTTTGGGATAGGAGGATAACTGAATTTGAGGAAGGAAAATAGGAAGGAAGTTTTCAATTAAATTACAATAGTTATTCTTCCAAGAACTCCATTTTCTTCTTGTTCTTGTTTTTGTGAAAATTTGGAAATTTTTCAGAAATTCTTCTTGGCTGATTTTCGAAAATTGTTGCAACTTTTGCCTATATAATTCTTGCTAGTAACCAATCATTTGTGTAAAGATGAAAGCTGAAAATGTCTTAGAATTTCACATCTTGTACAGCTTTACCAAACCAAAAATTTCCCAGCAAACTACTAAGAGTTAGACATGAATGTTGAACTATCCATTTATGCATAAGAACACCTAAAACTTTTCTCCTTCTTCTCTAAGATGGTGGTTAGAAAACCACCATTAATGGAGTTTCAAACACTCCTAGATTTCAGCTACAAATCCATTTCAAAGTGGTTTAAAAATTCTGCTCAAACTCCTTTCCAAATCCTAAAACTTCTTGTAGCTAAAATTCTAACATTTTTTCCAGCTTGCCTATCGAAGGCAAGAACCTACTTCTTCATCTACTTTCTTCATATTTTCGGCCACCTTGCAGCCATGGACAAAACAACTTATCTTCTTCATCTACCATAGCCATTAGAGCTCTATTAACACACCTTAAAACACTCCTAACTTTACTTCATTCAAAACTTTTCAAACTTGAAAATTAAATTCCAGATTTTCCTCCATTAACCTCTTACCTAGCTACATGATCAAACCAGAATTTTCTCTGCTCTTGTACAGTGATTTTTGAGCAGCTATAAGGTTGAAACCATCCTTCATTTCATGATCAAAACATAGCTAGTCTAGCCACCCACCATTAAAAGACAATAGACCTTCAAGGAGAAAACACCATTACCAAATCTTACCTCAAACATCTCCACATTTTTCTCATTTTAAAATTCAAAACAGCTTAATTCTCTCTCTCTCTTCCTAGGATAACCGAAATTCTCCTCATTGGCTAGGCCATTTGGCCATCATTCACTGGACACCCACAAATCATTTCCTCTCGATTTCCTCTTGTATTCTCTAGAACACCAAGAACATACACTAAACTTATTCAACCTCCAATCACCTCTATTCATCCCAAATCACTCCAAAAACTCACAAACCAACTAGGATTCAACCTATACTCATTCATAGCACACTCCATAACACTAAAAACACCAAAATTGATCTTTCATTCGGATTAAACATGCTTTTTGTTGAAGAAGAAGAACATCAAGATGGTAAATTCAATTACCTTGATCCTTCTTCACTTCTTCATCACCATTTTGTTATCATCTTAACCACACACTCTCTATCTTTCTCTCTTTCTTGGCCGAACCATTGGTGGCCATTTCTTAAACATACTTTAATCAAGGAATGTGTGAAACCCTACCTAAAGCCAACCTTAGAGTAAGGGGGTCAGGATGCATATCATATTATTCTGCATAAAATTCATGTTTTTGAATGATTTTATATGTTTTAGAATTAGGATTTATAGGTTAAAAAGCTTAGTTATCCTTATTGAGTAGGAAGGGTAAAACGGTAATTTTACTTGAGGTCAAAATAGGAAGATGGCTTGAGATTTAAATAAGAAGAATATTTGGGTGAGAAAATAAGAATAAGAGTTAGTGTAGTTAAGTGTTTAGAGCTTTGGAATTAATCTCCAAGATCATGAGCTCAAATCCCATCACTTAAGTTTTATTCATGATTATCTTAGTTATGTTTGAATTTTTGTTTTCTTACATTCCTTAAATATAGGAATGTTGTCTTAGGGGAGACATGAAGAGAATGTCTTAATCTTATCATCATGTCCTAAAAAGAATTCTAGAGGAATTCTTGTCCTTTTTATTACCTCTAGCTTTGTCCTAACATTTTCACAATTTAAATTATTCAAAATTCATCAAGTCTCATCTTTTAATTCCAGAAAATTCTGTGATGATTTCTTAGCCTTGGATTTCAAAAATTAATCTTGGAAGTTAGAGGGTTGACCAAAAATAGGAGAGGAGTTAGGAAGGGTTCCCAAGGGAAATCAATCACTATGGTAGAACCTTTAAACTCATCTTCATGTTGTTCATGTTCTTGATGAAGAAAATCTGGAAATTTTCCAGAATTTTGAGCAGTCCAGCTTTCAAAAAACTCAGCCAGTTTTCTTGCTCATTTGCTGCCAGAAAAATGACCAATTCATGTAGTTTGAAGACCGAAATTTCTGTGCAAATTCGGACTGCAAAAGATTGCACAAAACCCAAAAAATTCCTGTGCAATTTTGCTGCACACTAAGCTGAAATTGAAACTATATATTTTTTTTTTTTGTCATCAATCCAGCAAAACTCTACTTTTTCTCCAGAAAGAAGGCTGGAAACCAACCTCAAAAGACCCTCAAACATCCCTCAAAACCATTTGCAAATCGGGCTGGAGAAGTGCAGAAATTCTACACAAAAAATTCAGCAAACCATTCGAAGCATTGAACGCCTTGAAACCAGAAAATTCCCAGCTTTGTCTCCTTAGGCCTAGGCCGAAAAACCACCTTCAAACCTCTGTAAAATGGACCTTGCTCAGCCATGAACTAAACACCATTAACCTCTCCACTTACCTTGAATACTTGGACTCCATAATCACACCTCAAAAATCTCCTAAGATCACTCTATTCAAAATACATTTGAACTTCAAAAAAAAAAATCCCAGAATTTTGCTCCATGAAAACACTCTTGTATTGAGCTACTAAACTAGAAATTCCTCTACCATTAAACACTGAATTTCAGCCAGCCTTAAAGCCTGAACAACCTCCATTTCCTTGCCATGAAACTGAGCAATCCAGCTAGCACCATTGAAGAACAAAGAAACCTCCATCAATCAAACACCATTAGCTTACCCTATACTTCAAACCACTCCACAATTCCCTCCATTTGAATTTCAAACAAATTAGATTATTCTCTTCCCCTCTAGATGAAAATTGAAACTCCTAATTCCCCTAAACCATTCAACCAACACCATTCCAGATTTCGTGCAGCACATTTCTGAAGCTCTTTCAATTTTCACCAAGAACACACACTACATTCCTTCAAGCCAAAACCTACCCTAAACTCCTCCAATCACTCTCAAATACTCCAGATTGCTCCTATATAATCCCTAGTGTTCATTTCTGGTATTTATAACATAAAATCTCACAAACAAGAAATTTCACTCGGATCAAAAACCATTTTTTTCTTGAAGGTCTCAAGAACATCATCAAGGTAAATCAAGAACAACTTCTTTGTTCATCCTTTTCCATTCAACCTTCCGTGTACCATACTAATGCTCTCTCTCTCTCTCTTTCTTTCTTTCTCTCTCTCTCTCTCTCTCTCTCTCTCTCTCTCTCTCTCTCTCTCTCTCTCTCGGCCGAAATGGTTGATCAATAGCCATGGCTGTTTTTTTTCCTTGGACAACTCAAGACTCTCAATCGCGTGGACCTTCTTAAGTCTTCATCGAAGTAATCGTCAATCAAGTATTTTTCCCTTAATCCTCCTTTTTAATTCTGAATTCATGTCTCTTAGATGTTGATAGGAGGAATGGTTATGAATGGGGGATTGAGTGTATGCATGTGAATGAAGGGGTTGGGGTTAGAACATGAGAATGGTTGTATATGAATATATTATATGAATTTTCTTGGGAATCAATGCATGTTCATCATGTCTTAGGAGAGTTATGGATGTTTAAAGCATGTTAGATGTTATGACACCTATGGTGAATAGGATTTTTATGTTCTTATTTCCATTGAAGCCATGAACGATGAATTTACCTAGTAGCGATTTCGCCATGTGATAGTATGTGTTGATTTAAGCTTATGTTCATGAATGGATTAGTTTATTGTTTGATGATTCATGAATCTTGTTTAGCAATAGGAAAATCATGAATATTTTCTTGTTAATCCTAGGTTATTTTATTAACAAATTTTATTACCTTAATTAAAAATTACTACTATATTTTTTTTAAAGGTTTCGAAATTCCTAGGAAGAGTTGGAAATGGAATATTAATATTTTATTAGTCAAATAAATAATATATTTTATTAAAAATAATATATATATATATATGTGTGTGTATAATAATAAATATGATCTTTTATATAAATAATAATAATAATAAATAAAACATTAATGACCTCGTAGACCATGGCTAAGACTTTTACCTATATTTATAAATATTATTTCTATTAAAATTTATTTGTTATTTATTAATAAAAATTAATATAATTCATTTATTATTAATTTTATTTATCACTAATTATTTATTATCTATTAATTATTAATTAAAATTTTAGTGTAATTTATTGTTTTATTATAATAATACTATTTAAAAATTACCATTTACTAATATTATTTAGGACTTAGTATTATTCAATATTTAAACACTAGTTTATTTATTAATAATAATAATACTCAAGACTTATTATTTAAACCTATAACTTATTAGTAATTATTTTAGAACCCCTAATTATTTTAACTTATCAAGCTAGATTTATTTTATAAAAATCTTTATCATCTAGCCTTAAAACTTAGGACATTAAGGTCATGGTTAGTCATGATTGTAACTAGTTGAACTAGGAATTATTTATGTAAGGCAAGTATAATTCGAATGTAACCTCATGCCTTGTGTTTACCCTAAGCGAGGTTAGGTCGACCTTGGAGGATTTGTGAATTCGAGGAAGTAAGGATCAGGTAAGCTCCTGCATGTAGTCATTTGAAGAAAAAATATTATTGTGGCAAGCCAAATGCAATGTGTTTGATCATTTGTTGTAAAGGTAATTAAGGCTTATTTTCCTTTTTATTTCAGTCAAGCAAATCATTTGAAAATTAAACAAGCAGTTTTACTCAAATACTAAACTCTTTCTAAAACCTAACTTTGACAAGCATTTTAGAAACCCTTAATTGCTATTTCCAAGAAATTCGTTGTATGATCAATTTTCTCCCAAGTGAGACAATCAACGTTGAGTACTCAATAAAGGTAGACTATTAGGACTAGTCTTTGAAGGGTTAGGGTAAGTCTCTCAGTAGGTGGCCACCTCTGAGGGGTGAGTCCTTCCTGGATAAGATGCCAGTCCGGTAGGTCATACCGGTCCAAGCTAGTAAGTTTCAGTCAAATGGACTGTGTGTTTCCGGAGTGGATAACCGATAACTTTGGGTGTAGAGATGGAGGAGTATCTCACCCGATAGGCCGTACATCTACCTTATGTCAGCATGCTTAACGTATGGCAGTCTAACCATTATATGGTCATAGGTCCCAACGTGTGGTAACCTATGGCTATCTCTTTGAGTGGTTGTATTTATTGTGCACATGTATGGTTTGGAAAGCAAAACACCACTCTTCATTTTTAATATTTATTTAATACTTGCCAACACTTTCTCTTATGAAACTTTTACAACTTGCATACATGAACTGTTTTACCTGAAACACTCAAAGCACACACAAACTTACTGAGATATTTATCTTACCACCTTTTATGCCATGTTTTCAGGTCAATCCTGCTCTAAGGGTCATTAGCTAGATTGTTGCTTGTGATTTTGAAGACTCTTTGTTATTTTCTTTATGTGATGTTTTGAGAGATTGTAGCAGACAATTTATTTTAGATTTGTTCCTGTATTTTTGGGTTGTAATAATTTTAATTTTAAAGTATTTATTTTATTTTATTTTATGTGACCTAGTCATAAAGATCCATTGTCCTATAGATGGTGCGACATCCCCGGCCTTATTGGGGCTAGATAGCGGGGTGTTACAGAAGGACTCCTCAAGTACTCAAGGACCTTAATTGGACAAGGTGACGTCTTCTACCAACGATCATCAAACAAGTATTTCTATCTTGACCTTCTCCTTAAATTTTCAAACTCAAGGTTTTTAGATGATGAAATTAATAGGTTGATCAAATAATGTTAGGTTGGAGATATGTATATGGGTGAGAGGAATAATTTTAAGACATGGAAATTGAGATGAATATTGAGGCTTAAGAATTATTGTTGGATTATGTTTTAAGATCATTGTATGTTCATTAGTATATTATGATTAAAAGCTTTATGTATCTGGTATGGATGTTTTGATGTATGATGGACATTATACTACCATTGTTTGATTATGCTCCCATGATGTTATTTTTGTCAATAAATTCCTAGATAATATTATTATTAGTTAGTATTACCCTTGTTGTGATAGTTATTATTACAAGTCTATTTTTGGGCAAATCAATATGGTATTTATTAAATATATGTGTGTATGAATATATATATATATATATATATATATATATATATATACACACACATATATATATATATATAAATTTTTGTACTAGTAAATTCACTATGGTCATTAAAAATTATTGTTAGAACTATTTTTATTATTAGTATTAGTATTAGTATTATTATTATTATTATTATTATCATGGTTTAATTTAATTTATTAATTTCGGACATCATTAAATATTTTCAAAATTAATAATTACTTAAAATATGATTATTTTATTAGATAAATAAATGGTAATATTTTTTATTAAGCATTATTAAATATAAATAATAATATATAAGAATTAATTAATATAATATCAATATATTTTAAATTTATATTATTTTTAATAATAAATATTATTGGTAATTATTATCAAAATATTTTATTTATTATTAAAATTATTTATTATTTATTATTAATATTTCTTATTATTTATTATTTGTTAATAAATAGTTAATATTATAATTTATTATTTATAACAAATTTATTTTGACTTATCGAATTAATCTTATTCTATAAAATACTTTATCAATTCATATTAAAGCTTTAGGCATTGTTGTCATAACTGGATGTTGTTGTAACTAATTGAGTTAAGTATGTTAGGCTAAGAGTTATTTATTTAAGCAAGTGTTATTTGGATGTTGGGACTTATAATACCCTATATTTACCCCAAGCGGGGCTAGTTTGCCTTGAACCATCTTGGAAGGCTATTATATCAAAGAAAAACAAAAGATCAGGTAAGTCCTTGCATAAAGTTTTTTGAAGATCAAAATCACTTTGGCAAGTCAAACGTGATGTATACGTGAAAATGTATTATGGATGCAATTATGGATAATTTTCCTTTTTTTTTTCAATCAATCAAACAATTTCCAGTTGAACAAGCAATTTTACACAAAACACTAAACTTTTCCTAAAAACCAACTTTGACAAGAATTTTAGAAACCATAATTGTTATTTCAAAAAAAATACATTGGATGGTTCTTCTTTTCTCAAAAGGGACAAATATAACGTTGAGTACTCAATAAGGGTAGACTGCTAGAAATAGTCTTTGAAGGGTTATGGTAAGTCTCTCAATAGGTGGCCACCTCTGAGGGATGAGTCCTTCCCGAATAGGATGTTAATCTTGTAGATCATACCGGTCCGAGTTAACAAGTATAGTCAAGCGGACTGTGTATTTTCTAAATGGACAACTAGTAAATTTGGGTGTAGAGATGGAGGAAAATCTCACCCGGTAGGTCGTACACCTATCTTGTGTCAGTATGCATAAAATGTGGCATCCTGAACATTTCTTGTCATAGTGCACAAAATGTGGTGCCGTGGCTACTTCCTTAGAATGGTTGCTTTTATTTTATATAATGTATGGCATTTGAAAGGGAAACACCACTCCCCACTTGTGAAATTTATTTGAGACTTGTCAACACTTACTTTTATAAAAGTTTTCTCAACGTGCATACATGAACTGTTTTACTTGAAGTACCCTAAGCACACATGGTCTTACTGAGATTTATGCCTCACCATCTTTTATACCATGCTTTTAGGTGATCCTGATGTGAAGGTTATTGATTAAAGATTGCCTTTCTTTGAAGACTTATTTCAATTGTATTTCATTTTTGAAAGACTCTAGCAGACATTTGTTTATTTTGAGACTTGTTCATGTATTTTTTTTTAAATTGTAATAAATTTAAAGTTGGATCATTTTTTTTTTCATTTCTTTTGTGAGTCCTAGTTATAAAGACCCTTATCCTATGGATGGGGCGACATCCCCAGCCCAATCGGGTATGTAGGTAGTGGGGTGTTACAATTCTCACATCTGTGAGTATTGTAATACTCAAAGTTAACATGTAGATACTTGTTATTTGAATAAGTATATTGGATGACCTAACTATGAGATAATCACATGGATAACTATTTAATGCTAGTGATAGAATCTCATTATAGCAAATGTACAAGTTTCCTTAGACTTGAGAACTCCAAAGTACTTTGTTTGCTAAGCATTGTACTCTGATTCCAATCTCTGGAGTCCTTACAAGACCGCCTATGGGATGGACATTGGGTACAACATAAAATAAATGAAAGTAGTTGAGAGGGTCAATAAATGATTCACCACTCCTAATAGTTAGAGTGAATATCTCATGGCCACATGTAGGAATCATTACTCATGAAGTCCTTGGCCAAAGCAACTATGTGTTGGAAATAGTTCCAATTGATACACTTGATGAGTAATGGATTCCAGGAACAAGTACTAAAATATTCGGGCCAGAATTAATTAATATTTTGGATGGAATTGGCACTAATTTCATACTCTAAACTGAATAAGAATGGTGAAAAGAGTTTATTGTACTGATATTTTGCTATTGAAAGGTTCATGTCAAGTCACTTGACTTTCTGGATTTTTTGGGTGGTCAATGGATTTATTAATTAGAGAATTAATAAATTTAATCCTAATTAGAATTAATAAATTAGATCTAATTATTAAAAATATTATTAATTCTATTATGATAGAATTAATTAGGGGCAACAATGTTGAACACAAAATTCCAATATGATATAAAAACGACACGATTATAGCAGGTTAGAGTTGGGGTTTCACGGGTTTAGGTAGAAACGGGTCGACCTGTTTAGCTTTAAACGGGTTCGGGTCATAAACGGGTTGAACCCATTTTGACCCGCCAACCCGTTTATTTTTTTTTCACAAAAAAACTCCAAAGAACTCTACCCTAGCATTAATAGAGTGTGTGAAACCTTTTTCCATTATTTTCTTATATCTGTCGAGCACGCCACCCTCATCTCGTTACCTTTCACTCTTTCCTCAGTCATCGCTTTGGCCATTGCCACCGCTGCTGACCAGTGGCTCCCTCCTCTCATGTGTGGCTTCAACTGGAAAGGAAATTTGCTAAACACTTGACTTCAACTTGAAAGGAAAGGAGCTCAGTGGCAAAGCTTCCGCGACTGACTGCCTAAGGTAACTACTCCAACTCTTGAACAGCTGTAGATTCCATGATTGAAATTTCTCAACTTGTAAGAAGGAAACAACCAATCAACCAACCCGGAATGGCAGTTCATTTCAAAGAAATTTGAGGCTATGAGGTTCTGGTCTCGGGTTTGGGGAGTGGATAAGAACATGAAGTACCTTAAAAGATAGCCACAAGAACTAGAAGGATTGATGGATATGAGCAACCTAGCTACGGAGAAAGCACTGAACTATGAAGTGAAGTGGCGTTATGTACAGTTCGACTCACCACGGAGTGGTTTTTCTTGGCTCTGGTTGATGTTATTGGGGAAGGCAATGAATTTGTTGGATATTTTTATTTTAGACCTTTTTTTAATATCTTTCTCATTCTCTATTTGGGTTCATTTTAAATTGACTCCCTTAAGATTGTCTGATTTTTAGTTTGATCATTACATTTTCAAAGTTTTCTATTTGTCTCCAACAGCACTAGTTTTAGAAGTTAGTTTGTAAAACGATTAGAAAGAACAATTTAAAAAGAGTGAAGATAGTCGGTTTACTAAAATAAAAGACCACAAGTGGCAAGTTTGATGCTAACTTTTCATATCTTGCAATTGCCTCTGTATCAGCCATTCATCAATTATTTGCTAGTCTAAGCCCAATCATATTTAATTCTCTATAAAGTTGATCTATGGATAATTAAGTTTTCTAATTTTGTAAGCCATCTTGAAACTAGGGCTATCAAATGGGCTAAGTAAGTTGAATTTAATCAAACTTGAGCTCAACCCGAATTAAAAATAAATAATTTAGGGTCGAGTTCAACTTGCAACAGTTTACATCTATTAAACTCAAATTCAACTCACATTAAATTGTGAGCTCTCAAACTCAACTCGATTTTTTTGGTTGTAGGCCTTAGCACAAGGTTGCCTGTTACTGAAACATAGTTGTTTTCTCTTTAAATTTTTTTTTTTTTTTTTTTTGAATTTGAATTACATAGTTGTCTAACTTCTGATTTTGGAGTAACTTGTCTACTTGGGAAAAAGTATTTGTTTGTTTATCTTGGAATTTGTAGGTCTTTTTGGTCCTACTATTTAAGAGGCTTAGAATATGAATTTTTGGTCCTAATATTTAAGAGGCTTAGAATATGTAGTTTAAGACCCTCAAATTGTCATCTAGTTTTAAGAATCTCTTCTCCAGAGTCTATCTTCGGTTTCTTTCTAATAGTTTGACTTGGTTGGGAATCTTTAAGACTCCAGTTCTGCATATTTATGTTGTTTTCTTTGTTGAAGTTGTGTAACATGATAATTCATAGAATGGTAATTTCACATTTTGTCTTCAAATTTCACATGCTCTATTTATGAATCCTTTTAAGAGTTCAGCTTGTCAACTTTATCCCCCTTCCATACCTATTTATGCTTTCTATGGTTTTGCTATATGGAATATATAATTGCAGCATTATTAGCATACTTAAGGTTAATTATGTCTTTTTCACTAATTGTAAAGATGGATACATTGTTACCTCCACTACAAATTGATGAATTACAGCAAGAGTTTGTTGAACTTGAAGGTGACAAGATGATGAAAGTGTTGAGATGGTTGGAAATGACAATAGAGAGGGTGCAAATTCAAAGGATACTTCTACCACTCAAACAAGCCAGAAATGTAAAAGAAAGCTCACTAGTAATGTTTGGCAATACTTTTAACTACTACTAATTGGTAAAGATGGAAAGAAAGATGCAAATGTAAGAATTGTGGCCAAACATATCTTTCAGCTAGCAAATATGGGACAGGTGACCTGAAAAAGCATATTAAGAAATATCCTAGGATTGATTCAAAGGATATAGGACAAACGCTCATTGAATCTAATGGTGGCAGTATGAATACTAGATCTAGGAGATTCTGTTAAGTAAAGTTTAGGGAGTTGTTGATTAATGCTGTGATACAACACAATTTGCCTTTATCTTTTGTGGAATATGAGGGCATTAGGGTTGTATTTTCCTACTTAGAGCTAGATGTGTCTCATATTAGTAGGAATACTGCGAGGCAAAATATGCATGCTGATTATATTACCAAGATAACTTTTCAACTTAAACAATATCCCGGTAGAATTTGCTTGACTTCTGATTGTTGGACTTCGATAGCTACAAATGGATACATGACTTTGACTACACATTTTATTGACAGGAATTGGGTATTGCATAAAAAGATTTTGAATTTTTCATACATGCCTCCATCTTATTCTGGTGTTGCATTAGCTAAAAAGATTTATAGTTTGGTTGCTAGTTCGGGAATTGAGAAAAGGTTATTTTCTATAACTTTGGATAATGCTTCTGCCAACAATTTATGTGTTAAGCTTTTAAAATATCAGTTAAATTTGCAAAGATATTTGTTGGACTTTGGTTCTTTGTTTCATGTAAGATATTGTGCCCATATTCTCAATTTAATTGTAAAAGAAGGGTTGAAAGAAATTGATGAATCAGTTGAGAAGGTAAGAGAATCTGTGAAGTCTGTAAAAGGATCACTAATAAAAAAGCAAAAGTTTTTAGAGTGTATGGCACACACATTTCTTGAATCCAAGAAATCTCTTAAGCAATATGTTCCTACAAGATGGAATTCACATATGAGATGCTTGCTAGTGCACTTTATTAGAAGATTGCTTTCTATCATTTGCAATTAAGTGACTCTAATTTCAAGCATAACCCTTCTGAAGAAGAATTGAGTAAAGTGGAGAAAATATGTAGTTTCTTGAAATTATTTTATGATGTAACAAATCCATTTTCTAGTGCGAAGAGACCTACTTCCAATCTCTATTTTCCCCATGTATTTATGATTCAGTTGAGGTTGACAAAAGAAATTAAAAGTTTTGATGCCTACATGAAGAGAATTGCAATTGGCATGTATTCGAAGTTTGATAAGTATTGGAAAGAGTTCAACCCACTTTTGGCCATTACTGTTGTGTTTGATCCTCGATATAAAATACATTTGTTGAATTTAGCTATAGGAAACTTTATGATATTAATGGTCAAGTGGAGTGCTCATAACTAAAATCTAAACCTTTCTCCATCTTTGAAGCATACAAGAGTAATCTTTCTTCTATTTCTGGAGTATCTGGCACTGTATCTCAGGGACAATCAAAATCAACCTCTACTAAAGAGAAAGATAGTGTAGAAATTTCAAGTGTTTTACAGGTTATTTCTTTTACTTATTAATTTTTTATAAGTCTAATATCTTTTATAATTATAATTTATATTATAATGTTAATATATAATTTAATTTATACTTTCTAATTCTATTCTTAATTTTAAAATAGGAGTTTGATGATTTTGAAAGTGAATATACATGAAGCATATACAGAAATCTAAGTTGGAGTTTTATTTAGATGAGCCAATGGTTGATAGGACAATTAAGCTTGATGTTTTATCTTATTGGAAGGCTCATCAGTATAGATACCCTTTGCTAGCTCAAATGGTTCGAGATGTACTTACTGTTCCTACCTCTACAGTTGCTTCTGAGTCTGCATTTAGTAGTGGTGGTAGAGTTCTTGACCAATTTAGAAGTTCTTTATCACCTGATCTTGTTGAGTCTTTGATTTGTTCTAAGGATTGAATTTATGGAGGTAAAAAAATTTTTAGACTATATTTTTATTTCAATTTATATTTTAAGATAAAATTTATAATACTTGTTTGTTTAAATTTATTGCAGAAGAACTTGCTGAAAAGTTAAATGTGAATGAAGTTGTTCAAAATGTCATGGATTTGAACATCAATAAGGAGACACTTGCTGAGAAGAACATTGTCAATGTTGTTTTGAATTTGTTAAATTTTCAATGTATTAAGTAAATTGGATGCTTAAATTTTTCAGATTAAGTCTTATGAATGTATTCACATCTCTAGATATTTAATTAGATGATTTATTATTATATTGGTTATTTATGATTTTATGAACTGTTCTATTGATTATTTTAATTTAATATGGTTTTATTTATTTTTTTTTAATTTTTAGTGTAATAGGTGGACAGGTTTAGTAGGTATTCGGGTTGGTGGGTTTAATAAGTATTCAGGTTGACGGGATTAGTAGGTATTCGGGTTGACGGGTTGGCAGGTTTAGTAGGTATTCGGGTTAGCGGGTTTAGTAATTATCTATTTATTTTCGTGTCTAATCGTGTCGTGTCGTTTTAACTCGTTTATTTTTGTGTCGTGTTCGTGTTATAAAATTAGATATGTTTATTATTTGTGTCGTGTTCAAGTTGACGTGTCTTGTATAATTACTCCAAATTCACACGACCCACCAACCCGAACACGACATGATTGTCACCCCTAGAATTAATGCATATTAGCTACCAAATGACTAGAAAACCTAATAGGTCACACACAATAGAGGAATCGGTACTCAAAATATTATTTAATAATATTATAGGATTAATTTGTGAGAAGAAATAATTATATAGGCTAATTATAAAGTGTTATAATTATTTGGAGTTGAATTGCGATTATTAAATCTCTATAGGTGAATTACAAGCTTATTATAATTCATAGGGCCTAATTGCAATTCTTGAAATTCCTAATCCCATGATTGAACAAGGAAATTTCCTAACTTGTTTGCTAGATGTATGTGTCCCTTTTTTCCCCCTTTATTATGGCAGTTGTTTTGGTAATAAAAAAAAAAGAAATTAGTTTCCTATTCATCAATCGAAAATT
This sequence comes from Voacanga thouarsii, assembly GCA_026120185.1. NCBI lineage: Eukaryota > Viridiplantae > Streptophyta > Magnoliopsida > Gentianales > Apocynaceae > Voacanga > Voacanga thouarsii. The sequence continues at coordinate 354,407 of JANUWF010001142.1, forward strand.
TTATTCTTTGGAAAGATAATAGAAATTTGGCTATCGTAAGAAAGAAAAAAAAAAAGAACACACACAATAGAGAGAGCCTTTCTTCTTTTTCTTATTGATGGAAAAAGAAAACAATTTCTTCCCAACTAAATTAATCATAAAGCTACCAAGAATTATTCTACTGGCATAGATTTTGGTGGTTTTGAGTACATTCTTCGTGTGGATCAATAGTAGAGAAATTTCTATCCTTGGAATTTGGTGGCTTGATTGGATCAACTTTTGAACAGGATTCGCACGGAATAATAAATTTTAAAAGTTGTGTTTTTGAGGTAATTATTTTTTTCTTTCCTTCTCATGATCCATTAAATTACATACGAGTTATCCTTTGCATTGATTTCGTTTTATTTTTCCGCTGTGTGTAAACTGGTTTGCGTGATCGAAATCCAACAATTGAACTCCTAATATATGACTATCCATACTCATATTCCTATCTTGTGTCTGAATTCAAACTCATAGGAGCATTGTCCAGTGTTTTCTACACAAAATCAAACGATAGAATCATCAAGAATATCTATCATAAAACAAGAACCATTAGAAGATGTGGGATGCTTTGTGCTTTTTGTGAATTTGAATAATAACCTCTTAATTCCCAACCCTAAGTGTTAATCTTCCCCCATGGACATCAATTAATACTTTGGCAGTAGCTAGAAAAGGTCTTCCTAGAATTAAAGGGATTTTAGAGTCTTTATCCATGTCAAAAATAAAAAAATTCACAAGAAATATAAACCCATCTACTTGAACTAGTACATCTTCCACTATTCCTTTAGGATATTTAATTGATCTATTAGCTAATTGAATGCTCATCTTAGTGGGTTTAAGTTCACCTAGGCCTAGTTTTTTGAAAGTTTTATATGGCAAAGATTAATGCTAGCACTTAAGTTAGCTAATACATTGCCAAATATAAGACTTCCTATAAAACAAAGAATAGAAAAACTCCTTGGATCGTTTTCCTTCTATGGTAAGCTCCCTTGGCCTTGGAAGATAGCTGAGCATTCTTTGTTCAATATCACAGTGGATAGGTCTTCTATAACACCCCGCTACCTGTATACCTAAAAAGGGCAGGGATGTCGCCCTGTCCAAAAGACCAAGGATCTTTATAACGAGGTACAAAAGAAAATAGCTAATAAAAGGAATAAAACAATCTTATTACAACTAAATCAAAAATTTATACAAGTTTAAACATAAAAAAACGAACAACTATCTCTCAAATGAAATACAAAGTAAAATAAAACAGGCTTCAATCTCTAAGTCATCCAACCTGTTCAATAATAGTTCTTCCCTGAAAACGATATAAACAGTGTGAGATTAGCATCTCAGTATGTCCCATGTATGTACATAACACTTTAAATATTTCATGTATACAGGTTTATCAATAATTCTAAAATATGTTTGCAAGTAACTTTTGTCATTAACCAATCACTAACTGGAACAATGTAAAATATATCCAAAACGATTCTCAAAAAACTAACCCCTCATTAATATAACAGAATCATAAAGGGACAAAATGATTCAATGATAACAAAGTTTATATCATGAATTCCATCATGATAGCTTTCCAGTGTAACCGTTCACTACTGAGCAGTGGGTGATCCCCTCCACTAGGGTGAGATACTCCTCTATGTCTACACCCAATACACCGGTTGTCCAACTCAAAAAATAATCCACATAGACCAACATGCTACCTCAAACCAGCCTGACTAACTAGTACTGACGTCTCTTTAAGCAGAGTTAGTCTTCTGGAGGTGGCCTCTTACCAGTAGACTCACTCTAACCCCCCAAGACTAGTACTACTAGCCTACCCTTATTGAGTACTCAATATTCACCATTAGGTTCAACAATCAATCCCTTATTCACAAACTTTGAATACCTTAGCTTTCCAAAATGTGGTTTTCACATAGAGTGTGTTTAAAACGTTTCAGTCATAAAAAAAAGGAAAACCATTTTCAGTTAAAGCTATGATTTAACAAAATCATTTAGAGAGCAGAACAACCACGTTCCCAACCCAAGAATCTCAATTCAACAATAGTATTTCAACATCATTACAACATGTGACTTGCAAACAAGAGTATCATTTAATAAAATAGTTATGTAGGGACTTACTTGGATATTTTAAATAGCTAAATCAAAAGTCAACTACTTGCCCTTATTTCAAACTCCTTCCTTATCTAAAATCAATGATTCCATAATCAGAATCTAAACACTACATATTACCTAGCCACTATCATTTCATCCAAACATGAATCCCCATGATCCCAGTATTTACATATATCATCCATGGAATCTAAACAAATTAATTCATCAATCTATGTCCATTACCTTCCCTTGTCATGCTACTCATCATCAAGCATGAATATTCCCAATTCAAACCATCAATATAACAACTCTAATATTCAACTACCATGAAATCAACATAATAAGCCCAATTGAATCAAAAGGTCATTCATCCTGACAAGATATAACAATGCTTTAATTCATATATGCCTAGATCAATACTTGAATCATCATATTCAACAATCTAATCTATTCATGTTGTTCATGCCAAACTCTATACAAGCATTCTTATAACGGTACTACAAAGATCAAATCCATTTAAGCGAGTAGAGATAGGGTTTCAAGTACCTCTTAGAGAATTAGATCAAGGAAACAAGATGACTCCTTAGTGATTGGCTTTAGTTCACTTGAGAAAAAAAAGTAGTTGGCTTGCCTAGATCTTCTTGATCAAGAGTCACAAGAAAAAGGGAGAAATTAATCCCTTCTAGCTATGATTCAAAAGGAAAAAGAGAAGAAAGAAGAAAGAAATATTGAGAGAAGATTGAAGGGTTGTTTACTTTAAGAGTTGATTTCAGTTTTGTCTTGGTTTGCTTGTGTGCTAGCCAAAACTATGGAGAGAGTGAGAGAGGCTGCTTGATTTCATGAGTTTGAGAGGTTTAGGGAGTGATGATTTGTTAACTTGATGGAGAAAAGAGAATAGGTTTGGATGTTTTGTTGCATTGAAAAGTTTCACCTAGTTTTGGTCACTTAATCAAACCAACAAGAAAATAGCAGCTTTGCCTCTTCTATGTTGGCCCGAAATGAGCAAGGTATAGGGAGAGATTATGGATGTGTTTTGGGTTCTATAGTTGGCCAAAAATATGAGAGAAAAATAGGAGAAGAATGAAGGCTAAAATTTGCTCTTGTTTTGGCCAAAATTGAGAGGAGAAAGAGAGGTCCTGCACGAGTGGTATTTAGGCTAAACAAGAAAAGAGTTTAAGTGTATTTTGCTTGGGAATTTTGTGCATGAGTGTGTGAGTGTGGTGTAGTGGCCTAAAATTGGGAGGGGCTAGGGTGTGTTTTCGATTTAGTAGAGTTTAGGATGTCCAAGGTTTCAAATTGACTGGATAGGATGAAGATATGGTGGGTTATTTGATAAAGACAGGGAAAGTATTTGTTAAATAAACTTTATCATATCTAAATTTATCCAGTAATTAAATTAAAGAAAACCATAATTAATTTTATTAAATAAAATAGGGTAGTGATCCCTTGATAAAACGGCTAAAGCTCTTTTTTTCCCAAAAGATAATTTAATTGATACACTAAATTACTTTAAACAAATTCAAGTAATTAAGAGATAATTATATTTAAAGATAAAAATCTAGTTTCTTAAAGATAAAGCTAGAATTTCTTTTATCCCAACTCCATATTTTTGAAAATCCCAAAATCCAAGAGATAATTGCTTAAATTAAAACTCAACATTATCCCTTTTATTTCCATTTAAAACTCATTAAAGAAAATTAAAATATGAAGGTTTATCTCCTATTAAAGGTGGCGGCCACAATAAAGCAAACAAGATATATATGTGTATATTTATTTCTTAATAAATTACTTAGATAATAGCTTTAAAAATTCAGATTTTGTAATATTTAAAACTTTGTAAAAGATTAAGATAAGATATTAAAACTAAGTGATAATAGAAATTTAATTTGCATTTAATTCTTTTTTCTCATAAAAGAATTTCTATTATTTATCAAATATACCTACGATAATCACTCATTAAAGAAAATTAAAATATGAAGATTTATCTCCTATTAAAGGTGGCGGCCACAATAAAGCAAACAAGATATATATGTGTATATTTATTTCTTAATAAATTACTTAGATAATAGCTTTAAAAATTCAGATTTTGTAATATCTAAAACTCTGTAAAAGATTAAGATAAGATATTAAAACTAAGTGATAATAGAAATTTAATTTGCATTTAATTCTTTTTTCTCATAAAAGAATTTCTACTATTTATCAAATATACCTAAGATAATCACTCTCCTAGATTTTAGGAGTTGGAAGCTCCAAGATGGCTGCTAACCTAGGGAGTTTTGGCTAAAGTATAGAGAAAGTAGAGAAAAGAAAATAAATTAATGGAAAGAAAGAAAAAGATTTGCAAAAACTGAGGTTTGAACTCAAGTCACCAAGAGATAATGCCAAGTCTTAACCACTAGACCACAACAACTCTTGTGCAAAAATTCCTCCAACAAATTTCCTTAACTCTCACTCAACTTATTTCAGTTCCTTCTAATAAATTCTACTCAATAAATTCTACTCAACTGACACAGCTATACCCAAATAATTAAATTCATGCTACAACAAACTCATAGATCACACATACTCATGAAAATGGTTCAAATTATCAAATGCAATATAAAATGTTATGTCATGCATGATTTTCCCCATAAACTAAGGGTGGTTTTGGTCAGGGTATCACATCCTCTCCCCTTTAAAAGAATTTCATCCCGAAATTCATAGTATTATACCTTTAGAACAATTCTGGTTATTTCCTTTTCACCCAATCTTCAGTTTCCCACTTCGCATCCTGAGTACCATGATGATCCCACAGAATCTGCACCATAGGTATCTGTTTACTTCGCAACATTTTGACACTCAGATCCAAAAATCTTAAGCGATTTCTCAATGTAGCTTAGACTAGGTTGCAGTGTCTGTGGCTCTTCATTCAAAGCATGATCTGGATCAGGATTGTTTTTCTTCAACTGGGACACATGGAAAATATTATGAATTCCTCCTAACCCTTCTAGTAAGCCCAATCGGCATGCTACAGGTCCAATCCTTTCGATCACCAGAAATGGTCCTAAATACCTAAGACTCAACTTCCCTTCTTTAGGGTGCCTCAAAATCCCTCTACTAGGTGTTATCTTCAAAAAGGTATGATCTCCCACTTGAAACTCTAATTCTCTCCTTCTGTTATCTGCGTAGCTTTTTTATCAACTCTGAGCTGCCTTTAGTCTTTCTTTTATCATCCCTACCTTACCTGCCATTTCTTCAATATTTACCTCGCCAGACTTGTTGATTTGACCATCTTCTGTCCAACCCCAATACAATGGTACTTGACATTTCCACCCGTACAATGCCTCATAGGGTGCCATTCCGATTAACACTTCATGACTATTGTTATACGCTAACCCAGTATAAGGTATACAATCAAACCACTTATCTGCAAAATCCAATATGCAAGCTCTAAGCATATCCTCCAATATCTGAATAACTCTTTCAGACTATCCGTTGGTCTGTGGATCAGCAAAAGTGATGATATTTAGAGTTGTTTCCATCAACTCTTGAAACTTGGTTCAAAATCTCGAAGTGAAACCAGGATCCCTATCGAACACAATATTGATAGTTTCCCATGCAATCTAACAACTTCCGGTATGTAGGTTTTAGCCAGCTTCTCCATTAAATCCTTAACATTTACTGGTATGAAATGCATAGTCTTGGTCAATCTGTCAACCACTATCCATAAGGCATCCTTCAAAGTCTATGACATAGACAACTAGTAACAAAGTTTATAGTCACCTCTTGCCACTTCGCCTCAAGAACTAGCAATGGCTGCAGTAGTCCAACTGCCTTCTTATGTTCCGCATTCATTTTCTGACAAGTCAAGCAAGTTGAGATGTATTGTGTCACATCCCTATTCATCCCCAGCCACTAGTATGACTTCTTCAAGTCGTGATATATTTTCACCTTTCCAGGATAAATAGCATACATGCTCCTATGCGCCTCATCCATTATCTTCATCTTCAATACCCGGTCATCCAGTACACATATCCACTCCCAAAAATATAACACTCCTGCTCTATCGGTTCGAAATTCCTCATTTCCTCTCTTGGTTTCCTTTTCCTTAAAAGTTTGAAATTCTGGATTATTCTGTTGCACATCACCGATCTCCTAACTCAGTTCAAGTTCCAACTTTTGGATGCATAAGCTAATCTTCCCTTCTTTTACTTCTGTCTCTCACTCCAAGAGTTCTTGCACTATCTGAATTTCCTGCATCCTCATACCAGCCGTTTTCACTTTTTGACTCAACGCTTCAGCTACCACATTAGCTTTCCCTAGATGGTAGTTAATTGGACACTTGTACTCTTTTAAAAACTCCATCCACCTATGTTGCCTTAAATTTAAATCCTTCTACGTGATGATGTACTTCAAGCTCTTATGATATGTGAAGACTTCATACTCTACTCTATATAAGTAATGTTTCCATTTCTTCAGGGCAAACACTATCGCAGCTAACTCCAAGTCGTCCGTCGGGTAGTTAACCTAATGCGGATTCAGCTTTCTTAAGGCAAAGGTTATAACCTTTCTCTCTTGCATCAATACTGCCCCTAATCCTTCTTAGAGGCATCTATGTACAATGAATAAGGTTTACTCTCCTCAGGTAGACTCAATACCGATTCAGACATGAATCTTCTTTTAAGCTCTTGAAAACTCTTTTCACACTTATCGCTCTAGACATACGACACGCCCTTCCTCAGCAACCGGGTCATCAGTGTAGCTAGAGTAGAAAAGTTCTTGATAAACTAACGGTACTACCCAGTCAATCTAAGAAAACTCCACACTTTAGTTACACTCTCTGATTGTTTTCAATTGGAGACAACTTCGACTTTAGCTGGATCTACCTTAATACTATCTTTAGATATCACATGTCCAATAAATGCTACTAAATCTAGCCAGAACTTACATTTGCTAAACTTAGCAAAGAGTTTATGCTCTCTCAACTTCTCCAACATTAACTTCAAATGCTCAGCATGCTCCTTGGGATTTTTAGAGTAGTCCAGAATAGCATCAATAAATGCTATCACAAACTTATCCAGGTACGGCTGGAAAACCCTGTGCATTACATCCATAAAGACAGCAGGTGCATTGGTTACCCCAAACGGCATCACCATGAACTTGTAGTGTCCATATCTGGTGTTGAAAGTTGTCTTGGGTATGTTCTCCTCCTTAATCCGCATTGAATAGTAACCTTGCCAGAGATTCAACTTGGAAAAATAGCAAGAACCTTGTAACTAATCGAACAATTCCTCAATCAAAGGCAAGGGGTACTTATTCTTAATCGTGGGGTTATTCAAGCCCCCATAATCTATGCACAACCTCAGTATTCCATCTTTCTTCTTTACAAACAACACCGGGGTTCCCCAAAATGAAGTACTCAGCATTATATATCCTTGCCTTACTAGCTCTTCTAACTACTCCTTCAATTCCTTCAATACCACAGGCACCATTCAACAGGGAGTCTTCGATATAGGCTTAGCTCTAGGAACCAAATCTATGGTAATCTCAACTTCCCGCGGAGGTGGAAAGGAAGTGTGCTCAGTCGGGAATACATCTGCAAAATCCTTTACCACGTCGATACTTTCCAAGGTGCATTGATCTTTTAGCTTATTGATTAAGTAAGCCAAGTATCCTACACAGCCCTTCTTTAGCATCTTCTATGCCTTCATTCCCGCTATTAGGAATTTCCATTCTTTCACCTTCTTCCCATTAAATTCCAATACATCACATCCTGGTCTAACAAATTGCACTATTTTTATCTTGCAATCTATTCTTACTTCATGCTTCGCTAACCAATCCATACCCAGAATTAGATCATAATCGTCGATAGGCAAAATTATGAGATCCGCCTTCAAAATCTCTTTTATAACCATAATATCACACATCCTTGCACTACCCTACTCGCATCTCTCTACCTTCCCAAGGGAGTACTTACTAGCATTACATAAGGTAATTCCACCCCATCATATTCCAAATGATATACACAATTATTGTTCACATACGAATGAGTCAATCTAGGGTCTATCAATACAGAAATAGAATGACTTTGTACAGAAAGCATACCTTCTACCACCACTACATCAGCCAATCTATTCCCAGTTCAAGATGGAGACCTTAGGCTTTAATTAAGGTTTTTGACCTCCTTCTCTAGACGTTCCAATGGTAGTACCTCTCTTCGAGCCAATTGGTTGAGTTAAGGCTCTTTGCCCAATCCTTAGAGGTTTAGAACAGTTGTTCCTCAAGTAAGCAAGGTCACCACAATTGAAGCATCTTCTTGATGTTCTATTCGACCAACAGTCATTTTCCATATGGCCAGTCTTTCCACAGTTCTAGCAAATGAGAGCATTCTGCATAGAGCCTAATATATTTGTCCATAGTTGCTTTCTTTTATTTTCCCAATGCATCAATCCAGTGGGCCGTTAATTGATTAGAGATCTCATCGGTAGGCGATTTGACTGGAAAGAATGGTTCATCGACCAGTTCCTATCCTCATTCTCAATCCGAGTCACTACATCCACTGCAGTAGTATAAGTTGCTAGCAAAAATGGTGCTAGACCCTTCCTTAAGTCTTTTCTTAGACCCTTCACAAACTACCAAGTTCGCTTCTGATCAGTACCAAGCACTTGCAATACTTGGACAATTGAGTAAATAAGGCTGCATACTGGGCCACTGACATGCTACCTTACTTTATAGTTTGGAATTCATCCTCCCTCTTCTCGACTATCCACCATATAATATACTCTGCTCAGAAATCTTCGACAAAGTTATCCCACGTCCAATCACAATTATCTCTCTCCCAGACCTCCTATACTCGCAACCACTATGCATAGGAGGGTCCCCTCAACTTGAAACCTGCAAACTTCACCATTCTCTTCTCAGTGTACTGCAAATTTGTGAAGATATCCTCTATTTGCTCGATCCACTGCTTGGCCTTCTCATCTTGTTCCACCTCACCATGGAACGTAAGGGCATGGAACTTCAGGAATCATTCTAGGGCCTCATCCTCACCTTCTGGTGCCCTTTTCTCTACCTTGTCCACTTTCTCAATCAAGTTCTGGAGAATGGCAGCCATCTTATCAAAGACTTGCCCCATTATCACATCCTTGGGCCCCCAGATGTTATCTCACGCTTCTACTCATAGTTTTCCTCCACGTCAGGTGTGGACTGTCGCTTCTACTCAAATTCTGGAGTTGATGACTTGCTCTCTCGAACGGTTCTGCCTCGCACTACGATTCTATGCCTCGGTACCATCTACTTCCATAGTGTGCCTATCATAAGGTTTATTAAGAACAATTTCATGGCATGCGATTGAGTAATTAACATGTCTAGAACATCATGCAATTTATTGAAAAATAAATATTGCATATAATACTCAAAGTAGAATAAATAATCATTTGAAATCATGCTTTTATTAATCAAATCAAACTTGTACACAATAAAGGAGCATCATACAGGGTACTCTTTTTATTCTAGCTACTCAAAAATTGTTAACAAAGAATTATTCCTGAATTAAATAAATAAACAAACATCCTCAACACAAATATAAAAGAATAAGCACTGCAAATCCTATAAACTCTAAGCATTACTAGAGTAGCTGGAATCCTCAGAAGTATTGGAGGAAGGCTCTACAAGCTACCGTGTACTGTTGTTGGGATGGTCTATCACACAGTCTCTTGCGAAACCAAAAGATCTAAACTTCTTCCTTGATCAACCCAAACTTAACCCAGTAGCTTCCTTACCCTTCAACTCGGCTCTCAAATTTGCATCCCTAAGCTTCTCCATGGCTAACATGAGTGCACTTTTGGGTGCAGGCTTCTTAGCATCAGACTCATATGAGTCACTCCCCAAAAGCGTCAAGATTCCCTCCTCTATAGATGGGGTCGCAGGAGTATCAACCTTATCCTCCTTCTCACCCTCAACCTCAACTATCTCCTTACCACTCTCACCCCCAAGCTCTCCTATGTCTCCCTTATCCCTAGGTTCTTCCACTCCATCCTCACCCTCACTGACAAGCTTCTCTAAATATAGCTACCATAATAAAACAAACAAGATAGATATATATATATATATATTAATAAATTACTTAGATAATAGCTTTAAATATTTAGATTTTGTAATATTTAAAATTCTTTAAAAGATTAAGATAATATATTAAAACTAAGTGATAATAGAAATTTAATTTGCATTTAATTATTTTTTCTCATAAAAGAATCTCTGTTATTTATTAAATATACCTAAGATAATCACTCTCCTAGATTTTAGGAGTTGGAAGCTCCAAGATGGTGGCTAACCTAGGGAGTTTTGACTAAGGTATAGAGGAAATAGGGAAAATAAAATATATTAAAGGAAAGAAAGAAAAGGATTTGCAAGAGTTGAGATTTGAACTCAACTCACCAAGTGATAAACACCAAGTCTTAACCACACATCGAACCCATATGAAGTTTTCCCATGAGCCAATTGTATCCATTGAGCAAATATAGGTTCGATCAAGATTTGTTTCTCTGAAGTACCAAAGGCTGGCTAGAAATTTCCATCTCAAGATTTAGAATATCTTGGTGTTGATATATTCCTTTTACCTTTTATTAGGATCCTAGTAGAGGGGTTTCTCTTGATTGAGTACAGAAAAAGAAGACTACCCCCCGTGCTTAGTTAGGTCTAGGTTAGGTATACGACGAGCTTATTTGACAATAATGAGACTTACCAAAATATTCCTCCAACAAATTCTCTTAACTCTCATTCTACTTACTTCATTTCCTTTTAATAAATTCTACTCAACAAAACAAAAGCTTAACCAACACAGTTATATCCAAATAATTAAATTCATGCTATAACAAACTCATAGATCACACATACTCATGAAACTAGTTCAAATTATCAAATGCAATATAAAATGCTATGGTATGCATGACCTTCCCTATAAACTAAGAGTGGTTTTGGTCAGGGTATCACATCTTCCAACTTCCTTTTGTTTGCAAAATTGTCCTTGAGAAATTTTGCATACTTAGGTATGTGCTTCAAAGCTTCAATGAGTGGGATGTTGATGTGCACTTGTTTGAATATCTCCAAAAATTTACCAAATTGTTTATGTATTTTTCTTTGTTCACTCTAGTAGGATAAGCAACTGGGGTTTAAAAACTAGAACCTTATCTGCCTTTTCCCCAGGAGTCTAGTCTTCAGCCAGCGTCAGTTCCGTTTCTTGGGGCAGCGCCAATTCAAGTTTGTGTAGGGTGGAAAGTCTTTCAGTCAATGGCCGGCACCAATTCTCCTATATGAGCTGACACTAGCTCTCTTCTGTTGCGCCAGGCAATTCTTTCCCACTTCTTAAAATAATAGCTTCTGTATCCGCTTGAATATTTGACTTAATAATGATCCAAAAGGTTTGTTCTCAAGGTTTTATTACAAATATGTTAAAAACTAGATCTATCTCTCAAAATTCTAAACCATGGTCTCAAAATTCTCATGTGTTTTATCGATCTCTTGAAATCATACTGTCACGCTCAAAGTAAATTTTTCCAGCACATTTTCCAGAGTGTGTGGTTCTAATTGTCATGATTGGGATACCATTCTCCCCATGTTGTGTACTCTTACTGCTAGCTATAGTGCGCTTTGTTGTGCAGTGTCTAGACTCACATATGGATTCTACTCTTTATGCATTTTGTCCAAGTTCCAACTAGCCATATTTTCTACACATCAAAATAATATTCTATTAGTTGCATGAATGCACATTGTTATACAAATAAAAAAAAACACACAATTGGTATACATAATACACTTATTAGGAAATTAGTCTACATAATTATACAAACAACAAGATATGGCACTTACTTAAAATAAAGTACATATATGCATATTTATATAGCTAAATCAATAGAGTCCAAGTTTTTATAATATTGTTCCCCAACAACGATGCCAAAAACGTGATGCGTCAGATTTGGGTAGTAAAAATCATTCATTTTTAAATCCATTCTCAATCAAGTTTTAATTAAAATGTTAACCCCAAATCACATATATGAGAAGTATACCCACTATTAAGCATAGTATAGAGAATTAATGAGTATCGATCCTCAAAGAACAAGTACATACTAATTACTCTTCATCTTTTGTTTAACCTACCAACTAAATTGATCAAATAGAAATTAAGCAAAATATCTACAAAATTGAGGATAGAATAACATGTAATTAGAATTAAATTCTGAAAATTATGACAATGATCAATCTAGTAATTATCACAATCTAATTACTAATATAGCATCATGAAGGAAAAAGATAGAATCTACTCTCTCTCGAGTTATAGTACTATCATTTAGATATGTCAATGGATATCTCTATCTCATCAACGCAACCAAAAGATGTATGAATCACAATTCCTTTATAATTATCCCTATTTCTTGGTTATAAGAGCATGAAATTCATTAATTTCTCTATTTCTAAATGAAACCAACAAACCTTTGATTACCTCAATTCTTTACTTAACCTCTCTCTTGAATTAGTTTAAGGAATAAATCTAGAATTAATCAAATTGGAACCATCTTCTAACCACTTAAAAGATGGAAACAACAAATCAAATCATCAAATCAACACCAAGTAACCAAATACCATAAAGTGGTAATTAAATTGATCAAATCACTAAGAAAATTAATATAATGTCAAAAATTCAAAACATCATCTAAAAACAGTTAAAACATTGATCTCAATATTGTTCAAGAAAAGGAAAATAAGAGGGAAAGGAAGAACTCATTGACAAGCCCTCTTCCTATTCCTTGTTGGATTTCGATCATACAAACCAATTTACATGTAGTGGAAAAATAAAACGAAATCCACGCAGATGATCACTCGTATATAATTAAACAGATTAACAAAAGGGGAACAAATTAATTACCTAAAAAACGCAGCTTTTAAAATTTTTCTACCACGCAAATCCCCTTCAAAAGTTGATCCAATCGAGCTACCAAAATTCCAAATGTAGGAATTTCTCTAATTGTATCCACACAAAGAATGATACTCAAACTAAGTGCAAAATAAAACTATGCTAGTAGTTTTTATGTTTTTGCGATGGTGTGAATTAATTCGCCAGAAGAATAGGAAATAATTTTTCCAAATTAAAAGAAGGCTTTTGTGGTTTCCAAAAGGAAGAAGGCTTCGGTTTTTAGGAAACAAAATAATGACAATGCTTTTCTTTGTTTCCTAAACTCTTTTAGGAAATTATCACAAGCCTTTCTTTATTCTTCCTTATGCTTTCATGAAGCACTTCTTAGCCTTTTCCATTCTCCTTTTTTTTTTTTCTTCTTTCAAATTATGGGCTTGATTTATATAATTGCAATTAGGCCCCTTGAATTATAACAAGTGTGTAATTCAATCACAAGCATTTTGAATAATTGCAATTTCACCCAACTAATTATAACAATTTATAATTAACTATAATTATCATTTTTTTCACAAATTAGCCCCATAATATTATCAAATGATATCTTAAATACCAATTCCTCTATTGTGTGTGACCTATTAGGTTTTCTAATCATTTTGTAGCTAATATGAATTAATTCTATCATAATAGAATTGATAATCCTTTAAATAATTAGAATTAATTACTAATTCTAATTAGGATTAAATTTATTAATTTTAATTAGGATTAAATTTATTAATTCTCTAATTAATAAATTTATATTTTGAAGATCATGAACAGTATCTAGCAATACATCATGACCACCCAAAAATCCAAAAAGTCAAGTGGCTTGACATGAACCTTTCAATTGCGAAACGTCGGTTCAATAAACTCCTTTCACCATACAATATCTTATTCGGTTTAGAATATAGAATTAGTGCCAACTTCCTCCAGAATATTAATTAATTCTGGCCTAAATATTTTAGTACTTATTCCCGAAATCCATTACTTATCATGTGTATCAATTGAAACCGTTTCCAACACATAGCCACCTTGGCCAAGGACTTCATAAGTAATGATTCCTACAAGTGGTCATGAGATATTCAGTCCTACTATTAGGAGTGGTGAATTCTTTATTGACCCTCTTAACTATTTTCGTTTACTTCACGTTGTACCTAATGTCCATCCCATATACGGTCTTATAAGGACTCCAGAGATTAGAATCAAAGTACAATGCTTAGCAACACAATAAGGATACTTGCACATTTACTATAATGAGACTCTATCACTGCACAAAATAGTTATCCATGTGATTATCTCATAGTTAAGTCATCCAATGTACTTATTCAAATAACAAGCATCCACGTGTTAACTTTAAGTATCACAATACTCATGGATGAGAGAACCACCGCTTGATCAAATCAAGAAGTATAACACGTGTTAATCTTAACGTATTAATGATATCCTATCTTATTAATACTATGACTGGGGATAATTTGAAAACAAACACATTCTAGTGTAATAGGAAACTCACATCAGATCTCTATCATAATTTCCTTAAAACAAAGTGTTGTACTTGAGACTTTATCTAACAGTTTTTTATATACATAAACATATGAAATAAAGAATCTGAAAGATAAAGAATACATTTTATTGATTTAATATGCAAAACACATTGTATAAATGATTACTTCTAGGGCACAATTCTAACAATCACCCACTTACACTAGACCCAATCATTCATATGTCTACTACCAAACGACTAAACATGACCATCATGTTTCTTTTGGTGTAATGCTTTTGTAAGTGGATTAGCTATATTCTGATCAGTGGGAACTCTCTCTATCTTTACATCTTTTCTATCAATGATTTCTCTGATCTAGTGATAGCGTCTAAGTAAATATTTGAATCGCTAATAAGACCATGGTTCTTTTGCTTATGCAATGGCTCCATTATTATTACAATACAAGGGTATTAGATCAACAATGCTAGGTATCACACCTAGTTCTATAATGAACTTCTTGACCCAAACTGCTTCCTTAGTTGCTTTGGAAGCTATTGTGTACTCAACTTCAGTGGTTAAGTCGGCAGTTGTATCTTATTTGGAACATTTTCAACTAATTGCCCCACCTACAAAAGTAAACACGTATCTTGATTGGGATTTTTAATCATCCTTATCAAATTGGAAACTAGCATCAGTATACCCACTAACCTACAAGTAACCATCTCCATATACTAAGAATATATCCTTAGTTATTCTCAAGTACTTAAGGATATTCTTGACAACCATCCAATGACCTTTTCCATTATCTGATTGGTATTTTCTCTCAAACTAAGAGTACAAGATACATTAGGCCTAGTACATTTCATAGCATACATGATAGAACCAATTGTCGAAGCATATGGTATCTTGTTCACGTGATCCCTTTTATCTTATGTCTTAGGACACATAGATTTTGGAAGGCTTACCCCATGGGACATGGGTAAGAATCCCTTCTTGGATTAATCCATGCTAAACCTCTTTAGCACTTTTTCTATTTATGTAGGCTATGAAAGACCAGCAACCTTTTTTTTCTATCTCTATAGATCTTTATTCCCAGAATGTATGTTACATCTCCAAGGTCTTTAATGGAGAACTTCTTGGATAACCAAATCTTAACTGATTGTAGAATAGAGATATCATTTTCTATTAGTAATATGTCATCTACATATAGTAATAGGAAAACAATTGCACTCCCACTAACATTCTTATGTACACAAAGTTCATCTATGTTTTGTTTAAAACCGAATTCTTTAATTGTTTCATTAAAATAGATGTTCTAACTTCTAGAAGCTTGATTTTGTCCATAAATGGACCTCTGCAGCTTACATACTTTAGTGTGATCCTTAGATGTGAAACTCTTAAGTTGAGTCATATGCACTTCCTCAGTTAAATTTTTATGAAAAAATGCTATTTTCACATCCATTTGCCAAATCTCATATTCATATTGAGCGGCAAGTGCTAGGAGTGTCCCAATGGATTTCAGCATTACTACTGATGAAAAAGTTTCATCATAGTCAATATCTTATTTCTGATTGTAACCTTTTGCAATCAATCGTGCCTTATAGGTATCACTTTACCATCCATGTCAGTTTTCTTCTTAAAAACCCATTTGCACCCTATGGGTTTTATCCCTTCAGGAGGATCAACTAAAGTCCAAACTTGGTTGTCATACATGAAATCCATTTCTGACTTCATAGCTTCAAGCCATTTGTCAGATTCTGAACTATCCAAAACTTCTTCGTAAGTGGTAGGCTCATCTTCTTGTATGAGCAATATGTCATTGTAGTCAGTAATGAGAAATCTATATCTCTCAGGTGCCACTCGTATACTACTTAACCTACAAAGTTCCTGTGTAGCAGGAGGTTCATCTATTTGATCAATAGACTCGGGATCAACTGGTTGATCATTGGTTGTTTAGGCTTCTTGAACTTCACTAAGTTCAATCTTGCTCCCACTATCTCCCTTAAGCATGAATTCCTTCTTTAGGAAAATAGCATGCCTTGAAACAAACACTTTATTTTCAATAGAGAGATAGAAATAATATCCATGAGATTCTTCTTTTAGATATCCAACAAATAAATACTTGTCATATTTATTTTCTAATTTGTCTAACTTTATCCTCTTCACATAAGCAGGACATCCCTAAATTCTCATGTGAGTTAGCTTTGGTCTTTTACCATAAAAGAACTCGAATGGGGTAGTGTCAACTGTTTTTGATGGAATTCTATGTAGTATGGAAACAGCGGTTTCCAATGCAAATCCCTAAAACGATTTTAGTAGATCAGCAAAAGCCATCATAGATCAAACCATATCTAATAAAGTTCAATTCCTTCTTTCAGATATACCATTATGTTGAGGTGTATGTGGTGGAGTCCATTGAGATAATATTTCATTATCTCTAAGATAATTTAGAAACTCTTAACTTAAGTACTCTCCTCCTCGATCGGATCTTAGAGTTTTAATACTCTTACCAAGTTATTTCTCTACTTCATTTCATAATTCTTTAAACATGTCAAAGGCTTCAGATTTGTATTTCATTAAATACAAATACCCAAATCGAGAATAACCATCGATGTAGGTAATGAAGTATTGATAACCCCTTCTTGCTTGAAATATCACTGGTCCACATACATCAATATGTATTAGTTCCAATAATTGTTTAGCCCTTCCCCCTTTCCTAGAAAAAGAGATTTTAGTCATTTTTTCTAGTAAGCAAGATTTGAAAGTCTTATATAATTCAAAATCAAATGAGTTTAAGTCACCACACTTATGTAACTTAAAAATGCAATTCTCATTTATATGGCCTAAACGACAATACCATAAGTATGATGGGTTTGTGTTATCTTTTCTTAGCCTTTTATAGTTTATATTGAGAAATTGATTTTCCATTTCTAGAACATATAAATCATTCATTAAAGTTGCAATACCATAATGGATATCATTTAATAAAAAAGAACAATTTTTATTCTTAAATTTTAAATAAAATCCAAGCAAGTCTAAACAAGCAATTGAGATAATGTTTTTAAGTAAAACTGGTATATAAAAATAGTTTTATAATTCTAGAATTAATCTAGATGGCAAGTGTATATGATAAGTTCCTATAGCAAGTACAACAACCTTTGCTCAATTTGCTATACGAAGGTCCATTTCACCTTTCTTCAGCTTCCTATTGCTCTTTAGTCCCTGCAAATTATTACACAAATGAGATCCACATCTAGTATCCAATACTCATATCTCATTATTAACGACAGTATTGATCTCAATCATAAATATACTAGAAGTAGAAGTAGAAGTGCTTGCAAGTTTCTCATTCTGCTTCTTCTCTTTAACAGTCTCCAAGTAGCTTTTGCAGTTGCGCTTCCAATGGCCCATTTTCCCACAATGGTGACATAAGCCTTTGATAGCTATCTCCTTTTTCTTTACACCACCTTTAGGTTTAATTGGATTCTTCTCCTTTTTTTTAGAAATATTTTTCGTTTTAGAAGAATCAACCAATAAGACTGCATTATGTTCTTTCTTCATAGAAGACTCATAGTTTTAAGAAGGTTGATCAACTTAGGTATTGTGGTCTCAAAATTATGCATCTGGCAGTTCATCACAAATTGTGAAAAACTAACTAGCAAAGATTGAAGAATTAAGTCTATACTTAATTCGTGATCCATAGTAAACCTAAGTGATCCAAGCTTCTCAATTAACCCTAGCATCTTAAGTCCATGAGTGGTTACCGAAGTGCCTTCTACCATCTTAGAACAGAATAACTGCTTAGATATCTCATATCTCTCCGTTTTTGCTTGCTTATCAAAAAGCTCTCTTAGATGGAAGATAATAGTATGAGCATCCATATGCTCATGCTGTTTTTGAAACTCAGTGGCTATTGATGCTAGCATGATACAAGATGATGTGTCACTATCCTTTTTATATTTCTTATGGACTTCATGCTTTTCAACAAGAGCATCATCAACTGGTGGTGGTGGAATTGGAGCATCTAACACATAGAGTAACTTTTTGGATTTGAGAATGATTCTCAAATTTCTATACCAGTCTAAGAAGTTTGATTCGATGAGCTTGTTTGTTTCCAAAATACTGTGTAAGTTCAAACTTGTTGTCACTATGCAAATGACCTAGATGAAATATAAGAGACATTAGACTATGTATATACACATGAAATGTATTTAATTAGGTCTTTAATTAAATGCGTATTTATCCTACTATTTTCTTCAAATCAATAGCCCTCACTATTGCCTCGGGAAAGCCTGTTAGAAGCTTTCCTAGTGATCCGGTATCCAAATTCTTTAAGAATGACCTTAGGTATACCCAACAAACCACTTTTAAGTTCAATGGTAGGTATCCAATACCGATTTCATCAAATGTAACTACCGGATCATTAGGTGGTTAACATCTTTTAGTCTTAAAGCATTTAGTGTTACCCCAACTTAGCCTCTAATATTCTTTATACTTGGGTATACCCAACCAGGATAAAGATATTAGTTAAATCTAATCTATTAATCAGGAATCGTATTCCATAGTTTGAACATGCTCAAGGTCAAGTAAGCTTAGATATGCCCAACAACCGAATCCTGAAAAAGAACTATCGTTCTTATTATATTAACAGAAGGCTTTAGATTTAATATTGTTTGAGGGATTTTAATTATTTAATTAATATCTCATCGTTTGGCATGCAAAATATCAACATTTAGACATAATTGTAATAGACTCAATTATATGGCTTGGTTATGGACTTTTCTAGATTAATTTCCTTGAGCCAAGAAGGAAATTAATTTTGGTCAAAATCTATATATTCATGCATGTTTTGGGAAGAAAGTCTTACTATCTTCTTGCTTTGCTTGCTCACCATCTCTATAGATTCATAAAATAATTTCTAATCTTATTCAACCTATGTAACTAATTACATAAATTCCTCATGAAGAAACATCGAGATACATTCGAGGGGAATTTGATGAGAAAAGAAATTACAAGAAAATTACAAAGAAATGCACGACACGCATGCCCTATTTATTCAAAATAAAACGATAAAATGCATGACACAATTTAAATTAATCAAATTAATTTAGTCTAAGTCCATAACCAAGTCAACATGCCAATATTATGCTTAAAACGCATTAAGCAAAAATAAATAAATAAATATGCATCAAATATTAAATTTTAAAATCATTATTTTAGAAATTTAATTAATTAATCCCAAAATTAAATTTTGGGAAAAAATCTTGGGGTCCTTTTTGGAATAAAATATTTCAGTAGGTCCTTGAAGAAATAACTAGAAACCCAGGGTCAAACACATAAAGATTGAAACTATTATATATATATAATTCAATGATTGAAACAATTTTCAATCATGAAGCTACCGACTTCACGTAGCCTTGTGCCAATTTTTTTTTTAAAAAAATAAAATTAGGCACACTTCCAATCAATGAAGACAACTACCATATTAAAAAAAAAACAAAAAAAAAATCGGTTTCACATCTGTCACTTATGCCTCAATTCCTTTTATAGAATTTAATTATGGAACAAGCCTCCCAAAGTTGTTAATCATCCTCCCAATGATGCAACCAAAACCATTCTGGTCAACCTTTGCAATTGAATATGTAAAACAAAATTCCTTTTTTTTTTTTTTTTGCAAGGTATAATAATGGCACAAGCCTCCCAAGGATGTTTATCATCCTCCCAAGGATGCTACCAAAACCATTCTGAAAATTGTTTCCTTAATGAATTTTTTGTTAGTGAATTAACAAAAATTTTTCTCCTTTTCGCGTCTTTAGTTTATTTAACAAATTTAAGGAAACAAAACCCTTTTTTACTTTTCTTTTTTTTTTTTTTTTTTTGCAAAAACAATTTTTGTGAATTGAAGGAAACAATTTCTATAATTTACTAAAACCAATTTCAGTAATTAATACGCACACACACACACACACACACACACACACACACACACACATATACAACCCACTAAAACAATTTTTTTTCAAAAATAAAATTTTACATGAAATAATTTTTATGGACCCGAATATAATTTTGAAACTATTTCAAATTTTAAAATATTTATAACAATTTCATAACATTGAATTTACTTTGAAACAATTTCAAAATAATAATAAAATTCGTAAAACACATACAAGATGGCTCTGATACCACTGTTGAATTTCGATCATATAAACCAGTTTACACACACTGAAAAAATAAAACAAAATCCACACAAATGATCAGTTGTATATAATTAAATGGATTAAGAGAAGGGAACAAAAAATTAATTACCACAAAAATGAAGCTTTTACAATTTTTCTTCCACGCAAATTCCCTTTAAAAGTCGATCCAATTGAGCCACCAAAATTCCAAAGGTAGGAATTTCTGTAATCGTTTCCACACAAAGAACGATACTCAAGCTAAGCGCAAAATAAAACTATGATAGTGGTTTTTATGTTTTTGCAGTACTGTGAATTAATTCACAAGAAGAATAGGAAAACTAATTTTTCCAAATTAAAAGAAGGCTTCCATTGCTTCCAAAAGGAAGAAGGCTTTGGTTTTTAGGAAACAGAATAATAACAAAGCTTTTCTTTGTTTCCTAAACTCTTTTAGGGAATTATCACAAACCTTTCATTTCTCTTCCTGATGAAAGCAGCACTTCTTAGCCTTTTCTTTTCTTCCTTTTTTTTTTTTTTCTTCTTTCAAATTATGGGCTTGAGTTTATACAATTGCAGTTAGGCCCCTTGAATTATAGCAAGTTCATAATTCAATCACAAGCCTTTTGAATAATTGTAATTTCACACAACTACCTATAACAATTATAATTAACCTATAATTATCATTTCTTTTCACCAATTAAACCTATAATATTATCAAATAATATCTTGAGTACCAATTCCTCTATTGCGTATGACCTATTAGGTTTTCTAGTCATTTGATAGCTAATATGAATTAATTCATTCATGATAGAATTAATAATTCCTTTAATAATTAGAATTAATTTATTAATTATAATTAGGATTAAATTTATTAATTTTCTAATTAATAAATTCATATTTCGCAGATCATGAGTAGTAACTAGTAGTACATCATGACCACCCAAAAATTCAGAAAGTCATGTGGCTTGACATAACCTTTCAATAGCGAAATGTCAGTGCAATAAACTCCTTTCATCATACAATATCTCATTCAGTTTAGTGTAGCAAATTAGTGCCAACTCCCTCCAAAATATAAATTAATTCTAGCCGAATATTTTAGTACTTGTACCTGGAATCCATTACTCATCATGTCTATCAATTGGAACTATTTCCAACACATAGTCGCCTTAGCCAAGGGCTTTATGAGTATTGATTCCTACAAATAACCGTGAGATATTCACTCCTGCTATTAGGAGTGATGAATCCTTTATTGACCTTCTCCACTACTTTTGTTTACTTCACATTGTATCTAATGTGTAACACCCCTTCTAAAGATAACAGCGGAAGCATATCAACATCGGGAGTCGCCCCGTCTAGTTTCCTGGACAAGGATCTTTATAACAGAAATAATAGAGTAAATACATATATAAAGTCCATACTCAACAATATCCCACATTAATGGCCACACATATACATATATCAAAGAATTTCATACATGCCATCTCTATTGATAACAGAATATAGTACATGATCAAAAGGAAAGTTGTCCAGACCTAAATTGCAGACTCTATGGTTTCGTCCTTCTATCTATAGGTCCACTCAGCTCTATATCCTACAAAAGGTAAGTTAAAAGATACATGTGAGTGATGAACCACCTAGTGAGTCCCGTGTGTGCTAGTGCTTTATGAAAGAATAGGGTACATAAAACTTTTGTGGAATAGCAAATCTCTTATTCATTGGAAACAATCCCAAAACTCTCTAAAGAAGAGTTTATCCAGAACTCATTCAATTTTGGAAAACTTTATTTCACATTCAAAACATGCCCCCAATTTCCAAATCAAAGATATTTCTCCAACAGAAGGTCGGCCTGTATGCAAAGCTCACAAGGCTTCGATTCGGCATCATGATCTTATTATGCCAGGGACTTCACCTTACAATACTCAACCGTGCATTACTAGATAAGTACACCAACTTGCACGTGTCATCATACTGAGACCGCAGCCTCCAGAACTAGAGTCGTGCATTACCGGATAAGCAAACCAACTTACACATGTCATCGTACTGAGACTACAGCCTCTAGTACTTGATCCGTGCGTCGCTAGGAAAAAGTTTACTTACTACCACAAGCCAAAGGTCCCAATCTTGACGTTAATCACCATCAAGACAGCAAGGGTTAGAACAACACCAAGTGTCCAGTCCAACTTATGAACAACCTAAATCACAAAGTGCACACAAGGCACGGCAATTGCCAGGCTCTAGACGGCTAGCCAGGATGACTCATCTCAATGTCTTGTTGCCTTATTTGGAGTAAGATAACTCCCAAAACTGATTGGGCTACTTGGGGTCGTCTATCTCTAACATAAGTTAGTATAAAGATCAAAGTCCTTACTGAGTATTTAACAGTAACAACACCAACCCCTTCGGACTGATTAGACTAGAGGGTTATCTGATCCCATAGGATTTTCAAATCAAAACATTTTTGGGGCAAAATAACACTTTCTAGAATTTGATCCCACTGACTCATAAGTCAGATCATTATTCATATAGGTTTCGCAGGGCCAATGAATTCATTCCATAGGCACATCAAGGCAATAAAATAATTTTAGGGATCAAAAGTCATTTTTCAAAATTCAATCTCATCAAGAGAGATCATTTTCCAAAACTATATCAAAATAGGTTAAAGAGTTCTTTTCATATATCAAAAGAAGTTTCCAGGAGTATTCGGGTAATTTTCCCCATACTCGATCATAAAAGTCATTTTTCAAGGGCATTCGGGTCATTTTACCCATGCCTGATTCCAAAAGACTTTTCGAAGGTGTTCAAATCATTTTACCCTTACCCGATTTGAAAAAAATTCACAATAGTTTCAATAAGGATATTTCGATCATCTACCAAATACTCAATTCCAAAGGTTTTCATAAAATATTCTAATAAGGACATTTGGATCATTTTCCAAATACTCAATTCCAAAATAAACTCATTTCAAGAAATCTAGAATTCTAATCCAAAAAGAGGATTAAATTCAATGTTTCCAAACACATTTTTATAAAATATTCTAATAAGGGCATTTCAATCAATTTATGAATATCCAATTCCAAAAATTACCATTTTTAAAAAATCCCAAGTGTTTAATCCAAAAAGGACTTAATTCACAAAACCATACTTTAATCATTCGTTAAGGTATCCAAGCTAATCATGAAATTCATTCAAGCCCGAAATAGCATAAAAACGAATCTTGCTCAAATAAACCTTAATAAATCCAGGGATTTTCAAAACAGTATAAAACATAGCATTTCATGGAAAAAGTAAAGCACACTAGCTTTCAAAATGTTTTAGAAATTAAAGGAACTCACATCGTGTCCTAAGTAACACCTCTCCGTTCACGGCCATTTAATTACCGTCTCTACCATTTTCTATGTTTTGTCGGCCATTTATCGCTAAACCTACACCAAACATCGTTTTTGGGTCAATTCGTGTTCGGTCAAAAAATAGCCAACGTGCCCGACGGGTAACGGACGTCCAGCCGACGGTTAGCCGACAGTTAAGGAGAACATTCACCCTCCATGCACGTCGTTTTTTTGTCGTTTGTTCAATTCTTTTATTTTTCTTTTTCCACATCCTTTCTTACTTCATAAAAAATGGATTTACTTCATATTTCCCTAATTATTTCATCCAAAATCACATAATTAATCATTCTTAAGTTCAACTACTTTACAAGCAAAATTCTGGAATTTTGCTGCTTTGACACAAGATTTTGTTTTGGGTATAACTTTCAATCCATAACTCCATTTTGGGTTTATGGTATACCAAAATGATCATAAGACTCTTAACTTAAATTCTATATGAGCCCTTTCCCAGAATTCTGGTTCTTGAGGCATGGTACTGGCAAAAAACAACCCTAATAGTTATACCTCTATTTCACTATTCATGTCTTCTTTTGTTCTCCTTTAATATTTAACACCTTAGAAACCTTAATTCATTCAATTTTCCTTAAAATCATCATTAATTATGGATTTTCATATTTCCAGTAGCTCACATAAGTCACACTTATTCAACACAAATTCATCTCTTCCATTCAAAGGCTAGTTTGATCCATTTTTCCAACCAAGTAAATTCCATTTTTATTCTACTTTGATCATCACCTCTTCAACTAAAAATAAGCCTTCAAACTGCCATAATTATTCAGTTCTTCCTCCCACAAAACATCATTCAAAGACCCAGGCAGCCGACACATATACAAGCATATATAAGGTTCATACACAAAAGCTCACAAACCCTAGCTTTGATCCGAAATCAAGACATAAAAGTTATGTTTTCATGTTAAAATTCACATCATCATAATCATCAATTCACCTAAAAACAACTTTAATTCAAGCAAGGTAGGGTTTTACCTTGTATGCAGGATCTCTTGGCTTGATTTTACTCCAAGAACACACACACTTCTTTCTTTCTCTCTCTTTTTTTCTTTTTCTCCCTATTTTTCTCTAGCTTTTCTTTCCTTTTCTTTCTCTCTTCTTCCTCTATTCCTTATGCACGAATTTCTTGCTGAAATTCAGCTCCTCAACCGCCATTCTTGGTCCAAATTGGTGACCATTGGGTCACAAATTGTGAGCTATCCGCCACATGTTGCAATTTCATTCGCCCACTGTTTTTTTATTTATTTTTGTAAAACTTATTTGATAAGCTTTATCTTGTATGAAATCTCATACAAACTCTCATAATGTTACACATGTCCCTATCCACCAATCATATAGCTCCACATGTCCAAGTTTTACCCGCATTTTTAATTTTTCTCAGAAATGACCAAAATCGGGTCTGAAATGGGAAAATATTTTATTTCACCATTCAACTCTAAAAATTCCACTGAATCCATTGGTAATACTTAAATTCTTCAGTTTCTTCTCTATTTAGTCAAATTTGTGGTCAAAGTTGCAAATGCAGTGAAAATGATGAAAATGCCCCCGATACCCTGGGTAGTATAATTCACACCAAAACGTGTGTTTCATCGCACTGACCAATTTCTCTTTCAGAGTAGCCTTAAATTCTTATTTTGTTAATAATAATAGACTTTCAAAAAATTAGAGTACGGGTAGAACAAATCTAATAATTACATCCAGGTCCCGATGAAATGTTATTCCACCAAAATATTCGTCAAATTTTACCAATCAACTTTTGTTCGGGGCAACAGTACAAATTCTCGTCCTATTACAAATAGTAGTCAACCGAAAGTAGAAATGTGGGGTGTTACATTCTCCCCTCTTTATAAAAAATTTTGTCCTCAAAATTAGCTTACACTTGGAATATATCTAGATACTTTTTCAACATCTTCGCTTTCGTTTCCCAAGTTGCATCTTACATAGGATGATGATTCCATGATACTTGTACAAGTGGAATTTTCTCATTCTGCAATTCTTTTTCAACATACTCCAAGATCTTAATAGGCTTTTATTTATTCTTCAAGCTTAAAGTCTTCTTAATTGGTTCTTCATTCAAAATGTGGGTAGGATCAATTACATACTTTTGAAGTTGGGATACATAAAACACGCCGTAAATAACTTAAAGTTCTACTGGTAACTCCAATCGATAGGCTACTTTCCCAATCTTCTCAACAATAGAGAATGATCTAGCATACCTAAATGCCAATTTCTTTTCTTGTTCTTTGATTCCCAATTGTCATTGTGGAGCCAACTTCAAGAATACATGATCCCCTTCACTAATTTCTACATCTCTCCTACATCGATCCGCATAACTTTTCTATCTACTCTACGTTGTCTCCAACTTATTCACTCGTTCAATCTACCTATTTGTTTGTGGGTGCGCTGCTACACTAAATTTTAATGTTGTCCCATACCTTTGTTGTAACTTAGTCTAAAACTTTGAAGTAAATCTGGGGTCTCGGTCCAACATAATACTAAAGGGTTCTCCATGAAAGTGACTACTTCCTCCATATAGACCTTATTTAACTTTTCTAAGGAATCCCGTTGATTGATAAGGATGAAATGAGCAGACTTAGTCAGTTCATCTACTATCACCCATATAATATCTCATTGTCCTACTGCCATGGGCAATCTTGTAATGAAATCTATAGTAATTTCATCAAATTTCCATGATGGAGTTGGTAATGGCTGCAATAACCCTTCAGGTCATTGCTGATCGACTTTCATTTACTGACAAATTAAACATTGAGTTACAAAATCTAAGATATCCTTCTTCATACCAATCCACTAATAATGTCATTTTAAGTCCTAATACATCTTTACAGCTCCTAGATGGATGGTATACTTACTTTAAGGTGTCTTCATTAAAACATCTTGTCTCATCATAGACTGTTTCAATATACAATACTAATCTTAGTAATGAATGATTCCATCACTGGCAATATTAGAACAGGAGCAGAATTTAACCTTTCTCTCAACTCCTGGAAATTTTTCTCACACTTCTTAGTTCCAACACAAGGAACTTTCTTTCGGGCAGGTCGAGTTAAAGGTGAAACTATCTTAGAGAATTCCCTCAATAAATCTTCCATAATATCCTGCAAATCCCAGGAAACTTCGAATTTTGATCAGAGTCTCGGGACGTTTCCAATTGTCACCACCTCGATTTTTGCAGGATCTACTGTAATCCTATCTTTGGATATCACATGTCCCAAGAATGTTACTTCTAGCAACCAAAACTCATACTTACTAAATTTCACATACAATTTGGTCTCTCTTAACTTCCTTAAGACTTTCCGAAGGTACTGCTTATGCTCTTGGGGACCTTTAGAGTACACCAGAATGTCATATATGAATATAACTACAAAATTATCTAAGTACCACCGAAATGTTCGGTGTATCAAGTCTATAAAAATAGTAGGGGCATTGGTAACACCAAAGGACATCACCACAACTTAAAATGTCTATATCGAGTGTTAAATGTAGTTTTTGGTATATCTTCTTCCCAAATTCAGACATGGTAATATCCTTGCCTTAAGTCTAATTTCAAGAAATATCTAGCTCCTTACAACTGATCAAATAGTTCATCAACCATGGACAACGGATATTTATTCTTTACCATCACTGCATTCAATCCTCGATAATCTACACACATTCTCAATGATCCATCTTTCTTCTTAACAAATAATACAGGTACTCTCCCATGGTGAAGCACTTGGTCAAATAAACCCTTGCTCCATTAATTCTTGTAGTTATTTCTTGAGCTCTTGCAATTCTGTAGGTGTCATTCTATAAGGAGTCCTTAAAATTGGTTCTGTCGATGGCACTAGATCAATGAAAAACTCTACTTCTCTCTCTAGTGGTAACTTCTTCAATTTCGCTGGAAAAACATCTAAATATTCATTCACAATGGGAACATCTTCGGGCTTCTTAGCTTCTCCTGGCTTATTAATTACATAAGCCAAGTATCATGTGCACCCTTTCCTCATCATCTTTCGGGCCTTGAGTTCCAATACAAAAACATTAATTTTCCTTCCAACCTCACCTACAAATTTTAATATAAGTTTCCAAAGCTAACAGAAATGTACTACCTTATATCTACAACCAACTTAAGCATGATGCTGCGATAGTCCATCTATGCCCAAGACAGCATCATAATCCTCTATGGGCAAACTTATTAAATCTCCTGCCAATATTTCATCTCCTACAAAGATCCTACAGTTCCTATATATTTTCGTACTATTTATTTACTTTTTTAATGGGGTACTAGTAATCATTTTATATGAAATTTCTTTCCTTTTTAATCCCCATAGAATCAAGAAATGAATTGGCAACAAAGGGATGCGTAGAACCGGGATCTACCAATACTTTAGCAGTATGATAAAAAATAAGGAACGTACCTTCCACCACTGTAGTGTGATTATCTGTCTTCTCTAAGGCTACCACCCGAGAGTTTACCTGTGGTTTTGGGAGGTCTAGTTCTGGAGGTAGAAGCTTGCCCTGGATTTCTTCTTCCAAATCCTGACCTCTATTCATGACTGTTACCTCTAGGTCAGCTCCATCCTCCTATCCTTCGTGTGTAAGGGCAATTTAAAATTTTATGCCCCATTTCCCCACAATTGAAGCATTTAAAGGAGGGCGGTCCTCCCATCGGGCTAGTCATGCCTCTCCTCCTTTGCATCTTCCTTTTCTTTTGCTATAGTACCCTCCAGGTCTCTTCTAATTCATATCCCGAAATTTGCCTTAGTTCCTCTCGCCTGCCTATTCAATATCAGCCATTTCTACTGCAGCATTGTAACTGATAGGAGCCATACTTGCTAATACTCTTTTTAGCTCTGGCCATAAGCCCTTCACAAAACGTCTAACCCTGTCTGTTTCTAAGTGGACTAAAAGTGGGTAATATTTTGATAATCTAGTGAATTTAGTAGCATATTGTCCCACAGTATATCCTCCTGCTTCTCTACCACCCAAATAGGAATGAATTCCTTCTTAAAACTGTCCTTAAAATCTGTCCACTCCCATTCGCATTGATTCATCTCCCTTGCCCACCAATCTTGGGCAGGTCCTTTCAACTGGAATGTAGCAAGTTGTACATTCCTTTGCTTCGAATAATTCAGGGCTGCAAAAATCTTTTCCATCGGTCCAATCCAATTCTCAGCCTCCTATTCTGAATCAGGTCGCCCTTGAAACTACAGAGGGTGAAACTTCAGAAAGCGCTCAAAGGCTCAATCTGATTCAACTTCACTCTACTGCCTTTTCCTACTCATACCCTCATTTACCTTAGCATTCTCAATCAGCTGTTAGATCGTGTCAGCCATCTTTTGGAAGGTTTGAAACTTGGGGTGGTCCAAGGTTGTGAGGTGGGGACCTTCCGCCTATGGTTCCTCCACCATTGGTTCAGGGTTATTTCGAGTAACTAGCGATGATCGTCCGGATTTCCATTTAAAAGGTATTTGTACAGTTCATAAAATTTTACATGTATAACAAATGTAACATAGCTCAAAAGTAATCATAGAATAGGCACAGTGTAATTAGCCAAAACATAACACATGTTCATTCTCATTTATCATAACGTCAGTACAAAACACTGACTGAACTATACATATCATATTCTCTCTCTCTCTCTCTCTATATATATATATATATATACATCTCATCCTCCTACTCGTCATCCTCACTATCTGATACAGGAGGTCCTGAATCAGTCAAGATTGTATCGGACTCCGCTGCATCAACCTTCGCATCTCCGTCTACATCTGGTTGCAACCAAGCTAATAGCTCTAGGTCTATTTCTAAATCCTTCTCAGGCTCCTCAACTACAAGTACCTCCTAGTCCTCTCCCACATCAACAACCTCCAAACTTAGCATCTCCCCCCCAGTACTCCTGGTACATCTCGACCGAATACCTCTTCATCATTCTCAGATAGTACTGCACCATCGAGGATGCTATCCTCCTCATCATCGTCCTGATGACACGGCTCAATTCACCATCGATCTCATCAGAGTTGCCACTTGCCTCCTCATATGCAGACAGTATCCTGTCGGGTGTAGGTTTCCTCTCCATACCTGAGCTCTCACTTGTCTCTTTCTTACCTTCATCACTACACTCAACCATTGGGTGCTTGCTCTTATCGCTTCTATCCATCATTCCTACACAATAAAAGGGTTCTATCAATTCATATGACGATATCACGGTTCTATAAAACTAGGCTTTGTTACTAATTGTAACAGCCCTTCTAAAGACAACAATGGAAGCATATCAACACTAGGTATCGCCCCATCCAGTTTCTCGGACAAAGGGTCTTTAGAACAAAAACAACAAAGTAAATAGATATATAAGGTCCAGACTCAACAATATCCCACGATGATGGCCATATATATACACATATAAATATCAAAGAATTTCATACATGCCATCTCTATCTATAACAAAATACAGTACATGACAAAAAAAAAAAGCTGTCCAAACCTAAACTGCTGGCTCTGTAGTATCATCCTTCTATCCGTAGGTCTGCTCAACTCTGTATCCTACAAAAGGTAAGTTAAAAGACACGTGTGAGTGACAAATTACCCAGTGAGTCCCGTGTGTGCTAGTGCTTTATGAAAGAATAAGGTACATAAAACCTTTATGGAATAGCATATCACTTATTCACTGGAAACAATTCCAAAACTCTCTAAAGAAGAGTTTATCCAAGACTTAATCATTTTTGGAAAATTTTATTTCACATTTAAAATATTACCCCCAATTTCTAAATTACAGACACTTCTCCAACAGAAGGTCGGCCTGTATGCAAAGCTCACAAGGCTTCATTTCGGCATCACGATCTTACTGTGCTAGGGACTTCGCCTTACAGCACTCAACCGTACATTGTCGGATAAGTACACCAACTTACACATGTTATCGTACTGAGACTACAGCCTCTAGTACTCAGTTCATGTATCGCTGAGAAATCTTTTACTTACTAGCGTAAGCCAGGGGTCCCAATCCTAATGCCAATCACTAACGAGGCAGCAAGAAGTTAAAACAATGCCAGGTGTCCAGCCCAACCCGTGAACAACCCAAATCACAAAGTGCACACAAGGCATGGCAAGTGCTAGGCTCTAGACGGCTAGCCAGGACAACTCATCTCAATGTCCTGTTACCCTATTTGGAATAAGACAAACTCCAAACTAATCGGGTAACGTGGGGTCATCTATCTCTAACATGAGCTAGTACAAAGAACAAAGTCCTTGCTAAGTACTCAACGTTAACAACACCAACCCCTTCTGACTGATCAAGCCAGAGGGTTATCTGTTCTCACAGAATTTTCAAATCAAAACATTTTTGGGGTAAAATAACGCTTTCCAGAATTTGATCCCATTGACTCACAAGTCAAATCATCATTCACATAGGCTCCGTAGGGCCAGTCAATTCATTCCATAGGCGTATCAGGCCAATAAAAAAATTTCAGAAATCAAAAGTCATTTTTCAAAAGTCAATCTCATCAAGAGAGATCATTTTCTAAAACCGTATCAAAACAGGTTGAAGAGTTCTTTTCATACATCAAAACAAGTTTTCAAAAGTATTCGGGTCATTTTCCCGGTACTCGATCACAAAGTCATTTTCCAAAGGCATTCGAGTCATTTTACCCAAGCTCGATTGCAAATGACTTTACGAGGGTGTTCGGGTCATTTTACCCTTACCCGATTTGAAAAATATTCACAATAGTTCTGATAAGAATATTTCGGTCATCTACTGAATACCTAATTTCAAAAGTTTTCATAAAACATTCCAATAAGGAAATTTGGATCATTTTCCAAATACCCGATTCCAAAAAGAACTCATTTTAAGAAATCCAAAATTCTAATCCCAAAAGAGGTTTAAATTCAAAGTTTCCAAACACATTTCCATAAAATGTTCCAATAATGGCATTTTAATCAATTTATGAATACTCGATTCCAAAAATTACTATTTTTTGAAAATTCTAAGTATTTAATCCAAAAAGAACTAAATTCCCAAAACCATACTTTAATAATCCATTAAGGTTTCCACGCTAATCATGAAATTCATTCAAGCTCGAAGTAGCATAAAAACGAGTCTTGTTCAGATAAACCTTAAACATATGCAAGGATTTCCAAAATGGTATAAAACATAACATTTCAAAGAAAAAGTGAAGCATACTAGCTTCCAAAAGGTTTTAGAAATAAAAAAAACTCACCACGTGTCCTAAGTAACCGTTTTCCGTTTACAACCGTTTAATCACTGTCTCTACCATTTTCAAAGTTCCGTTAGCCATTTGTCGCTAAACCTATACCAAACATCGTTTTCAGATCAATTCGTGTTCGGCCGAAAAATATCCGATGGTTTGCCGACAGGTAGCCGACAAGGGCTGACGGTTAGCCGACGGTTAAGGAAAACGTTCACCATTCACTCACGTTGTTTTTTCATCATTTGTTCGATTCTTTCATTTTCCTTTTTCCACATCCTTTCTCTCTTCATAAAAAATGGATTCACTTCATATTTCCCCAATTACTTCATCCAAAATCACACAATTAATCATTCTTAAGTTCAACCACTTTCCAAGAAAAATTCTAGAATTTTGCTGCTTTGACACACGATTTTTTTTTTTGGCATAACTTTCAATCCACAACTCTGTTTTGGCTCTATGATATACCGAAATGATCGTAAGACTCTTAAATTTAATTATATATAATCTCTTTTCCAGAATTCTGCTTCCCAAGGCTCAGTACTAGGTAAAAATAGCCCCAATAATTTTAACTCTATTTCACTATTCATGTTTTCCTGTGTTTTCCTTTAATCTTTAACACCTTAGAACCATTAATTCATTCAATTCTCCTTCAAATCATCTTAAATTCTGAATTTTTAGATTTCTAGTAACTCACATAAGTCACACTTATTCAACACAAATTCATCTCTTCTAATTAAAAGCTAGTTTGATCTATTTTTCCAACCAAGTAAATTCCATTTTTACTCTACTTTGATCATCACCTCTTCAACCAAAAATAAGCCTTCAAACTACCATAATTATTCAGCTCTTCCTCCCACAAAACATCATTCAAAGACCCTTAGGCAGCCGACACATATACAAGCATATATAAGGTTCATACACAAAAGCTCACAAACCCTAACTTTGATCCAAAATCAAGACATAAAAGTCATGTTTTCATGTTAAAATTCACATCATCATAGTTATCATTCACCCACCAACAACTTTAATTCAAGTAAGGTAGGGTTTTACCTTGTATGCGGGATCTCTTGGTTGATTTTGCTCCAAGAACACACACACTTCTTTCTTTCTCTCTCTTTTTTTCTTTTTCTCCCTATTTTTCTTTAGCTTTTCTTTTCTTTTCTTTCTCTCTTCTTTCTCTATTCCTTATGCACGAATTTATTGCTGAAATTCAACTCCTCAACCGCCATTCTTGGTCCAAATTGGTGACCATTTGGCCACAAATTGTGGGCTATCTGCCACAGGTCGCAATTTCATTCGTCCACCATTTTTTTATTCATTTTGTAAAACTTATGTAGTAAGCTTTATCTTGTATGAAATCTCATACAACCTCTCATAATATAACACATGTCCCTATCCACCAATCACATAGCACCACATGTCCAAGTTTTACCCGCATTTCTAATTTTTCCCAGATATGACCAAAATCAGGTCTTAAATGAAAAAATATTTTATTTCACCATTCAACTCTAAAAATTCCACTGAATCCACTGGTAATACTTAAATTCTTTAGTTCTTTCTCTATTTGATCAAATTTGCAATCAAAGTCACAGGCGCGGTCAAAATAACGAAAATACCCTCAATACCCCAAGTAGCATAATTCACACCAAAACATACGTTTCATTGCACTGACCAATTTCTCTTTTCAAGGTACCCTTAAATTCTTATTTTATTAATAATAATAACCTTCCAAAAAATTAAAGTACGGGTAGAACAAATCTAAAAATTACAACCAAGTCCCGACAAAATATTATTCCCCTAAAATATTCGTCTCATTACACCGATCAACTTTTGTTCTGTGCATCAGAACAAATTTTCATCTTATTACAAATAGTAGCCAATCAATAGTAGAAATGTGGGGTGTTACACAATGTCCATCCCATAGGCAATCGCGTAAGGACTCCAGAGATTGGAATTAAAGTACAATGCTGAGCAAACAAAATACCTTAGAGTTCTCAAGTCTAAGGATAGTTGCATATTTGCTATAATGAAATTCTATTATTGGCATAAAATAGTTATCCTTGTGATTATCTCATAGTTAGATCATCTAATGTACTTATTCAAATAACAAACATCCACGTGTTAACTTTGAGTATCACATTACTCACAGATGTGAAAACTACCGCTTGATCAAATCAAGAAGTATAACACGTGCTAATCTTAACATATTAATAATGTCCTATCTCATTAATACTATGACTAGGGATAATTTAAGAACAAACACATTCTAGTGTACTAAGAATCTCACATCACAATTTCTATCATGATTTTCTTAACACAGTGTTGTCCTTGGGACTTTATCTAACAGTTTTTATATATATAAACATATGGAATAAAGAAACTGAAAGATAAAGAATGTCTTTTACTGATTTATTGTGCAAAATACATTGTATAAATACATATGGAATAATATTTTTAGTATAATGGTCATGTTTACAAAAATCTTCTTGTTAATAAGTTATTTGCTTGGTTAAGTGTAGGGGAATGTGATAAGAGTAAAATATACACAAATTTTTGTGGGCATTTGTAATGTATTTATTCTTAATTTTTAGTTCAAATGCTATTCATTTTCCTCACCTTATTATGTTTTTGTTTAGATTGATGATTGATGAAAAAGTGGTGAAAACAAGCACAAAAACATGTGAAAGAGCAAAACAAAAGGCCACTAATATTGGTTGTTGCATGAGAAAGAGTTTCGGCAAGTTTCTATGTGAAAAAGGACTAAAACAGAGCACTTTCAGTGCTAGGATAGATTTGAGGAGGCACTAGCTCAAGGGGTTAAGCCGGCCCGGCTCAAGGTTGCCCAAACTGAAAAAAACAATGTACAACTAGCGCCGACTATTTCAGACGAGCCAAGGCTAGTTTATGTCGTGAATTTAACGTTAAAAAGGAGTTTTTTAGTAGAATTTGGTAACTACCTTTTAGGAACTGATTTGGGAACGAATTAGGATTCTTGTACACACTTTTGACAATTTAAAGTCCTATAAATACAAAAGGATAAGATTGTACAAAGTGGTTTTTAGTTTTTTAATGTAATATCTTTAAAAAACTCCTAGAGAGACATAAAGAATAAGAAGGATCAAGGAAATCTTAGAGAAGAAGATGAGCTTTATCAAGAAGATTCCAAATGGTACACTTATCTATGAGTTTTTCTTCTATCTTTATTTGTACTTCTATTTTGTTAAAGTTGAACTTATATGTTTTAATTGTATTTAGGGGATATTTCTGGATTTATGTTTTGTATTGATTTTAGCTTTTCAATCAATTAGTTATTATTTCTGGTATTTAGTTATTTGATTTAATTGATGAATTGATTGAATGATTTTCCTTTCTAATGGATTTCAAAAACGAAGTTAGGAGTGAGTTCAATTGAATTGATTTCATATTTCTTATGTCTTGGCTCGATTGCAAAAGAAGGTTAGGAATAAGAACTCAAGTGATTCAAAAATTGGTTGATTTCACCTAGAATATAGGGCTATTAGCTAATTTCATGTTCGTATCACCCAGCATATAAGGGTATTTGTCAAAGACTAAGTTTAATGAATCTTTTGAGTAAGACTAGTGAGATAGAATATATCCATTAAGTTATTTAAAAGATAGGGAATCATGGATTACAAATAAAATTATTCTAGCTTATTCTTTCATGGTACTAAAATGATAAGTAATTGAGATAATTGCTAGTTAATCATTGTCATAATTTCAGAGATTTCTTGTTATTTACACGTCTTTTCTTCTTATTCTCTTTCCTTGATTATCCTTATGACTTTTATTGTGTGAATTTGATCTAATCTCTAGTATATTAGTTTATTAGGTTAGTGTTCTATTTATTCCTTTATTTTATTGGCTAAACAATAAAGATTTGAGTAAGTAAGGTGGAGCCTAAGTTCCTGTTGATTCGATACTTGCTATTCCCTATCCTATATGGTGGGTGTACTTGTCTGTATATATGGTTTTAGAGGTTAGCATTTTAATTGAAACTTAATTGATTGTGGCCTCTTGTTATTAATTTTTTCAACACTAAAATATACACATTAATTAGGTTGAGCAAATGGTTTTAGAGACCTTTCTTTGCGAATTAAATCATATATTCTTGCAAAAGTGGATTAACCCTTAGTTAACCTATAAGTTAAAATCTCTAACTTCATTCTTCAATTTACTCTGAATTGATTAACCTTATCTTAAAGATATTAATACTTCAATTAATTAATCATCACAAACAAAGAATAAAGTTGATAAGCATACAAGACATCACCAATACCAATTTACACACCCAGTTAGCCTTGAAAATATGTAAATTAATTATCATGCAATTCTCTATAACTTAGCTAAGCTAGTTAGCCTAGAAACTCAACTAACTATATTTTCTACTTGGACAAATCAATCAAAATATAAAATTCTCTTAGCTTACTTGATTATGTGAATCAAGAGGTTGTTAGCCAAACACAATTAACTCAACACAATTGATAAGAATAAAACCTCGAATTGCACAAATACTCAAGAGCTAATCTTAATTATATTAAAGATAAGATCTTCAACATATATGAATCTCTAAATATCAAAATCTAATAACAAACATAGCCTTAAAATATATATATAACTTGAATTGTTTGAATTACAAAGAAACTAAGAACAAACAAACTTGGAACAAGAACAAGAGAAAGAGTGAAAGATTTAAACTTGGGAAGCCCACAATCTCAAATCTTCTTGCCTCCTTGCCTTTCCATTCCTTCCTTGGCATTTTTTTATGCTTTTCCCTCAAAGAATTATGTTTCTTGAAGAAGTATCTCTAAGAATATCAAGAATATATTTTCTTGGACATCCTTTGCTTTTATAGAAGCCCTCTAAACCGTCCTTGGTTGAATTTGGGAAGTTTAAACCACTTTTGGATCAATTTAGTAACTTTTAAGCTCTTCAAAATACTTGCAAAGCATGTATGCACGACAGTGCATCTTAGCCGTGCATGAAAATCTTCTACAATCCTCGTAGCTGGCATGGCATCCTTGCATAGCTGTGCATTGTGGTCATGCACTGCATGATCGTGCCTCTAGTCGTGCAAATGACAAAGTTAATTTTTTCTCATTTTTTGCAAACTTTTGGGAGCAACAATCTATCCCCTATCATGCACAGAATCATGCATGGCCATGCACTAGGTAGTGCATGCCTTCTGTTTTGTAGGGCTTGATACATGATCGTGCGTCATGCCGTGCCCCTAGAAAGCACTTAAAGAAGCTATGAAATATGTATTCCGAGACCCCAAATGCATATATATTCATTCATATTATAAAAATACATCATTTAATTTTCAATTCTACTTATTTTTCATCAAGAGTCCTTAAGATCTATGAAAACATGTTTTGAGTAGAAAACCATTGTTTACTTCATAAAAGCATTCCAAAAAGTTAAGGAAAAGTGACAGAAACGCGATTATTTCATGCCTAGCAAATACTCCTACACTTAACTTTTTGCACAGACGTGCAAAACAATCTAAAAAGAATTAAGATATTGAAATTTCAAAAAGAATATGGCAGAGATGCTAACTTTTCTTTTCACAAAGAAAAATATTCTAACATTTATTTGATCAAGAAAATTTGATCAAACTAACATATTAGGTCAAATATATCTAAGTCCATTGAAGTTAGTTCAAACAAATTTATCTCTTTTCAATGCATTTCACTCCCTTCCTTTCTCTAAACATATAAGTCATACAAATTATATAAGAAAGTCTAAAGAACCAATTTCAAGTTGTGTGCTTTGTACATGTCTAAAACTACTACAAATTAGGTAGTAAACTATGACCTCTCATTTTTCAAGCAAATTTTTCTTTTACAAACGTTTCTTAGGGTTAATAGCCTCATGTGAGTGCATTTCGCTCCATCTCACCTATTGGCCCTATTTTTAATTTTTTTTTTCAACCTTTTATTTTTTTCTTTTGTTTTGTCTTTTTTTCACGCATTGTTTTTTGCCAAAGGACATGCGCTTTTCATTCCTTACCTTTTTTCTTCTTACTTATCCTATTTACTTAAATCTAAATTTAGGACTAGTTTAGATAAATTTAACCAAAAATTAGCTCATAAACCTACTTATATTTCAACATCAACTTATATAAATTTCACAATGTGAAACCCCACCTAAAGCCAACCCTAGAGTAAAGGGGTCGGGATGCATATCATATCATTTTGTATGAATATATATGTTTTTAAATAATTTTATGTGCTTTAAAATTATTATTTATAGGGTAAAAGGCTTAGTTATGCTTATTGAGTAGGAAGGGTAAAATGGCAATTTTGTTTGAGGTCGAAATAAGAAGATAGCTTAAGGATTAAATAAGAAGAATATTTGGGTGAGGAAATAAGAACAAGAGTTATTTTAGTTTAGTGGTTAGAGCTTTGAAATTAATCTCTAAAGTCATGAGCTTAAATCCCATCACTTAAGTTTTATTCATGATTATCTTAGTTAAGTTCGAAATTTTTGTTTTCTTACATTCCATAAAGATAGGAGTGTTGTCCTAGGGGAGAAATGAAGAGAATGTCTTAATCCTATCATCATGTCCTAAAGAGAATTCTAGAGGAATTCATGTCCTTTTATTACCTCTAGCTTGTCCTAATATCTTCACAAATTAAATTTGTTCAAAACTTATCAAAATTCACTTTTTAATTCCAGAAAATTCAGTGAGGATTTCTTGGCTTTGAATTTCAAAAATTGATCTTGGAAGGTGGAGGATTGACTGAAAATAGGAGAGGAGTTAGGAAGGGTTTCCAAGGGAAACTAATTACCATGGTTGAACCTTCAAACTCATCTTCATAGTATTCATGATCTTGATGAAGGAAACTTGGAAATTTTTCAGATTTTTGAGCAGCCTAACTTCTGGAAAACTCAACCAAGTTTCTTGCTCATTTACTGCCAGAAAAATGACCAATTCATTTAACTTGAAAGCTAAAATTTCTGTGCAAATTCGGACTGCACAAAAACTACACAAACTAGAAAAAAAATTCTGGGCATTTTCGCTACATTCAACTAGGAAATGAAGCTGTTTTCTTCTACCTTCAATCCATCAAAACTCCTCTACTTTTCCTCCATAAAGAAGGCTAGAAACCAGCCTTTAAGGACCCTCAAACACCTCTCAAAAACCTCTGCAAATCGGGCTGAAGAAGTGTAGAAATTCTGCACAATAAAATGCAGCAAACATTCGAAGCCTTGAATACCATGAAACAAAAAAATTTCCAGCTTTGTTCCCTTAAGCCTTGGGCAAAAAACCACCCTCAAACTTCTGTAAAATGAACCTTGTTCAGCCATGAACAGAACACCATTAACCTCTCCACTTACCTTGAACACTTGGACTAAATAACCACACTTCAAATATCTCCTAAGATCACTCCATTCAAACTACATTTGAACTTCAAAAATTTTCAGCATTTTGCTCCATGAAAATACTCTTGTACTAAGCCTCACAACCAAAAATTCCTCTTTCATTAAGCTCTGAATTTCAGCCAGCCTTAAAACTCCATCAATCTTCATTCATTTCAGCAAAGCAAACTAGTCCAGCCGGTTCCATTGTAGCTCCAAGAAACCTCCATCCATCAAACACCATTAACATATCCTATACCTCAAACCACTCCTCAAATCTCTCCATTTGAACTTCAAACAATCAGATTATTCTCTTCCTCTCTAAGCTGAAAACTAAAACTTCTAAACTCCCTAAACCATTCGGCTAGCATTCTCCCAGATTTCGTGCAGCATTTTTCTCAAACTCTCTCAATTTTCACCAAGAACACACACTACATCTCTTCATGCCAAAACCCACTCTAAACACCTTCAATCCCTCCCAAATACTCCAGATTACACCTACATACTCCCTAGTGTTCATTTTTGGTATTTATAACACAAAATCTCGCAAACAAGAACTTGCATTCGGATCAAAAACTAGTTTTTCTTGAAGGTCTCAAGAACATCATCAAGGTAACCAAGAACAACTCATTTGTTCATCTTCTTCCATTCAACCTTCAATATATCATACTAATGCTCTCACACTCTCTCTCTCTCTCTCTCGGCCGAAATGGTTGATCAACAACCATGGTTGTTTTTCTTCCTCTTGGACAATTCAAGACTCACAATCGTGTGGACCTTCTTAAATCTTCATCGAAGTAATCATCAATCAAGTATTTCTCCTTAATCCTTCTTTTTAATTCTGCATTCATGTCTCTTAGATGTTGATAGAAAAAATGGAATATGAATGGGGGATTGAATATATGCATGTAGATGAAGTGATTGGGATTATGACATGAGAATGGTTGTGTATGTTTAAGCTATATGGATTCTCTTGAGAATCAATGTGTGTTCATCATGTCTTAAGAAAATTATGGATGTTTAAAGCATGTTAGATGTTATGACACATTTGGTGAATAGGATTTTTATATTCTTATCTCCATTGAAGCCATGATTATGATTATGTCTAGTAAGGATTTGACCATGTGATAGCATATGTTGATTTAAGCCTATGTTCATGAATGGATTAGTTATTGTTTGATGTTGGAGAATGTGTTCATGATTCTTGTTTAGCAATAAGAAAACCATGATTATTTTCTTATTAATCCTAGGTTATTTTTAGTAACAAATTTCATTACCTTAATTAAAATTATTACTATATTTTTTCTCTAAAGATTTCGAAATTCCTAGGAAGTTTTGGAATTGGAATATTAAATAAAATATTGATATTTTACTAGTTAAATAAATAATATCTTTTATTAAAATAATATATATGTGTGTGTGTGTGTGTATGTGTGTGTGTGTGTGTGTAGTAATAAATAAGGTCTTTTATATAATCATTAATAAATAAAATAAAATATTAATGACCTTGTAGACCATAGTTAAAACTTTTACCTATAATAATAAATACTATTTATATTAAAATTTATTTGTTATCTATTAATAAAAAATTTAATATAATTCATTTATTATTAATTTTATTTATTACTAATTATTTATTATCTATTAAATATTAATTTATTTATTTATAATAATACTATTTAAAAATTACCATTTATTAATATTTTTTAGGACTTAGTATTATTCAATATTCAAACACTAGTTTATTTATTAGTAATAATACTCAAAATTTATTATTTGAAAATATAGCTTATTAGTAATTATTTTACAACCCCTAGTTATTTTAACTTATCAAGTTAGATTTATTTTATAAAATTCTTTATCATATAACTTTAAAGCTTAGGACATTAAAGTCATGATTGAAATTAGTTGAACTATGGATTATTTATATAAGTATAGCTCGAGTATAACCTTACGTCTTGTGTTTACCCCAAGCGGGGTTAGGTTAGCCTTGGAAGATTTTTGAATTCGAGTAAGTAAAGGATCAGGTAAGCTCTTGCATGGAGTCATTTGAAGAGTAAAATTACTGTGCAAGCCAAATGCGATGTGTTTGGACATTCATTTTGTAAAGGCAATTAAGGATTGTTTCTCATTTTTATTTCAGTCAAGCAAATCATTTGAAAATTAAACAAGCAGTTTTACACAAAATGCTAAACTCTTTCTAAAACCCAACTTTGACAAGAATTTTAGAAATCCTTAATTGCTATTTCCATGTAAATCAGTGTATGATCAATTTTCTCCCAAGAGGGATAATCAACGTTAA
The DNA here is from genome assembly GCA_026120185.1 of Voacanga thouarsii. Classification (NCBI taxonomy): domain Eukaryota; kingdom Viridiplantae; phylum Streptophyta; class Magnoliopsida; order Gentianales; family Apocynaceae; genus Voacanga; species Voacanga thouarsii. Next base: position 396,389 of record JANUWF010001142.1, read on the forward strand.
GTACTCAATAAGGATAGACTATTAGGACAAGTCTTTGAAGGGTTAGGGTAAGTCTCTCAGTATGTGGCCACCTCTGAAGGGTGAGTCCTTCCCAGATAGGATGCCAGTCCGGTAGGTCATACCGATCCAAGTTAGCAAGTTTCAATCATGTGGACTGTGTGTTTCAGGAGTGAACAACCAATAATTTTAGGTGTAGAGAAGGAAGAGTATCTCACCTGGTAGGCCGTACACCTACCTGTTGTCAGCATGCTCAGTGTGTGGCATTCTGACTGTTATATGGTCATGGGGTCCAACATGTGTAACCCATGGCTGCCTCTTTGAGTGGTTGTATTTATTGCACACATGTATGATTTGAAAAGTAAAATACCACTCTTTATTTTTTACATTTATTTAATACTTGCCAGCACTTTCTCTTATAAAATTTTTACAACTTGCATATATGAACTGTTTTCCTGAAACACTCAAAGCACACATGGGCTTATTGAGATTTTTATCTCATCACCCTTTATACCATGTTTTTAGGTCAATCCGCTGTGGAGGACAATAGCTAGATTTGTTGCCTATACTTTGAAGGCTTTATGTTAATTTTCTTATGTGTTGTTTTGAGATATTGTAGCAAACAATTTATTTTGGATTTGTTCATATATTTTTGAGTTGTAATAAGTTTAATTTTAAAGTATTTATTTTATTTTATTTTATGTGGCCTAGTTATAAAGACCCCTTGTCTTATGGACGGGGCGACATCCCCGGCCCTGTTGGGCTTAGGTAGTGGGGTGTTACACACAAGGTTAAAAGCTTCACACATCTACTAAAAAATTAACATGGTTGAACTAAATTCACAAGACTTAATTATTTTCAAAAAAATATGAAAGTTTAATAAAAATCAAAGTGATTAAATAAATATCAAAAATATTTTTTAAAATCAAAAGAAAAGACTTTAACTCCACCAATTTTGCTTTGTAGAAATCCAAAAATTTGTATTGCCCTAAGACGAATCAAAAATTCAAAAATATGGCCTTAAAAGAAAATTAAAAAATTTTATGTTTCTACCCTCACACTTAAACTAGACATTACCCTCAATGGACTAAAAAAAAATAAAATAATAAAGCATAATCAATGAGAGAGAAAAAAGTAGAGGGGGAAAAGAAAAAAAAAACTTCCTTACATAGAATCTAAGTGGCCAAGAGAATAGCTCCGAAGTTGCAAAATTTGTCTATAGCCAAGTATCAAAGAACAAAGTTAGATCATTAGGTACATAGCCAAAAGAAAAAGGAAAAGTGCAACATAAAACAACATAAAAGTGCATAAAAATAAACTTAGTCTAGAAACTCTCACCCTATCAATTAAAAGGAAAATACAAAAAAAAAAAAAAGAGAGAAAGAATGAAGGAAAACTAAAAAACACTCAATCTTTGGCAGTCGGAGGAGATAGATCATCATGCATTGGTGCATCATCAAAAGGAGCAGCCGGTGGGCCAGATTGAGAAGATATCTCTACACCAAAAAGAGAAGGTTGTGGAGTGTAAGTAAAATAGATGGAATTGAAATAAGAACATAAATTGGCCTCCATCCATCCCATATGAGCATCCACATTATCCATTCTTTGTCCTATAGAATCCATCCTTTGCATATAGTGACCGTACATAGCATCCATCCTTTGGTATAGAATACTAAAGCCTTGTTCCATACTAGCTAGCATCTCCTCAACATATGCATCATAGGTGAGAAATCATGTGAAGAAGATGGAGGCATAGAAGGGGGATCAATAGGAACCTCAGGCTCAATAGGAATATCCAACTCATCTTCATGTATTTCCTTCCCATGCCCAACTCCACCTTCAACACCCTCCAACACATATTGATTTACACCAACTCTTCTAACCATGTCCATCTTTTGGAGAGTTTGAAAGTTCAGGGGAATCATATACACAGTCACCTCTAAACCCATATCATCACGAATCAAATGAAGATTTTTAATTAGTCGAGTGATGTATGGTGAACCACAAAGAGCACCCCTCTTAGAAACCACCATGGAGTCAAGATAAGAAGCAAAAGAAATAGTGGTATTGATAGGATTGCAAGTCATAGTAGACCAAAGATGAAATAAATCCCGCCAAGTCACCACTCCATCACTCTCCTTCCTATCCCCCAATGGTTTGAGCAATGACTCTATGGAGGTTTCTCACAGTAGGGGAGGTAAATTGGCTACTCTTAGAAATGCATGCTCTCCACTTAGGGACAGTGGTATGTGCTTGCTAAAAAGCTACCCCATCTCAGTCATTAGCAAAGCTATCTCTTTGTGGTGCGCTATTCTCTCCTGCATAGAATCCTAAAGCCACCCCAAATTGATCGAGAGACATATTAAGGGTTTGTCCACAAAGGCGGAAGCTAATGGTGTTTACATTGTCAAAGCTTATGCATTCTCGCCTAAAGGAATAGGTGCTAAGGAATTCTATCATTAGATTATCATAACCCGGTTCAATAATGTCAAAGAAATTATCCCAAATCGAGTCATAGAGAAGGTTAGTGATTTCCTCATTAAGGCCTAATTGTTGAAGGACGGTATGATCAATTAAGCGATTCAGCCAAAAAGTCCTATGACTAAAATTCTCAAATCTTGCAATTTATGTTGGGTCTATGAAATGTAGGTCCACAGTGTCGTGTGATAATATGAAACCCCACTTAAAGCCAACCTAAGAGTAAGGGGGTTGGGATGCATATCATGTCATTCTGTATAAAAATATACTTTTTGAATGATTTTATGTGTTTTAGAATTGTGGGTTATAGGTTAAATGGCTTATTTATGCTTATTGGATATGAAGGGTAAAAATGTAATTTTACATGAGGTCAAAATAGGAAGATGGCTTGAGGTTTAGATAAGAAAAATATTTGGGTGAGAAAATAAGAATAATAGTTACTGTGGTTAAGTGGTTAGAGCTTTGTGAATTAATCTCTAAGGTCATGAGTTCAAATCCCATCACTTAAGTTTTATTCATGAGTATCTTAGCTATATTTGAATTTTTATTTTTTTTACATTCCTTAAAGATAGGAATGTTATCTTAAGGGAGACATGAAGAGAATGTCTTGATCATGTGATCATGTCCTAAAAAGAATTCTAGAGAAATTCTTGTCCCTTTATTATCTCTAGCCTTGTCCTAACATCTTCATAATTTAAATTATCCAAAATCCATTAATCTCTTCTTTTAATTCTAAAAATTCTGTGATAATTCTTTAGCCTTGAAATTCAAAAATTGGTCTTCGGGGATAGCAGAATGGCTGAAAATAGGTGTGGAATTAGGATGGGTTCCTAAGAGAAATAAATCGCCATGATTATACCTTCAACCCTACCTTCATGTTGTTCATGTTTTTAGTGAAGGAAAATCTGGAAATTTTCCAGAATTTTTGTAGAACAGCTTTTGAAAAATTCAGCCAGAAATCCTACCCCATTTGCTGCCAGAAAAATGGTCACTTTATGTGAGAATAAAGACTGAAATCCTGTCCATTTTTCGGACTGTACAAACTACTCAAAACCAGAAACTTCCCCTGCACAATTTGCAGCTTATGAAGCTGGAATTGAAGCTGTTTTTTAGTCATCAAATTAGCTGGAACATCCTCTATTTTTCTCCAGAAAGAAGGCTGGAAAACCACCCTTAAAAGACCTTCAAACACCCTCACAAAGTAGCTGCAAATCGGGCCAAGGAAATGCAGAAAATTTTGCACTAGAAAATCATCATCATTCAAAACTCTTGGACAATTGAAATCAGAAAATTTCCAACTTGGTCTCTCAATGTCAAGGCCAAAAAACACCCTTCAAACCTCTGAAAATTGCACCTTGTTCAACTATGGACTGAACACCATTGACCTCCACACTTACCGTGAGTACTTGGACTCCATGATCACACCTCAAAAGGATCCTAAGATTACTCTATCCAAAACTCATTTGAACTTCAAAATAATTCCAGAATTTTTGCTTCATTCAAACACTCTTATATCAAGTGAACAAACCAAAATTTTCTCTGCCATTATAGACAAAATTTTAGCCAGCCATATAACCTGAATAGCCTCCATTCATTTCAACAAGACTAGCTTGTTCAGCCAACACCATTGAAGAGCAAAGAAACCTTCCATGATCCATCACCATTAGCTAATCTTCTACCTCAAACAACTCCTCATTTTCCTCTATTTGAATTTCAAAAAAATCTGAACACTCTCTCTCCTTCTAGCTAAAAACTAAAACTCCTATCTACTCTAGGCCATTCGGCCAACAGCATTCCAGAATTTTGCAAGCCTTTTCTCTCAAACTCTCTCAAAACACCAAGAACACACACTACACCTCTTCAAGCCTAAACCTACCATAAACACCTCCAATCACTCTCAAATACTCCAGATCACTCATACTTAATCCCTAGACTTCATTTCTGGTCTTTATAACATAAAATCACATAAACTAGAATTTTCGAACAGATCAAAATCAGCTTTTTTCTTGAAAGTCTCAAGAACATCAAAAGGTAAAACAAGAACAACCTTCTTGTTCTTCCTCTTCTATTCAATTTTCAATGTTCCATTCTAATGCGCTCTCTCTCTCTCTCTCTCTCTCCAAAATGATGTTGGCCAATCATGGCTAGTTTTCGGACATCAAGACTCTCAAGCACGTGGACCTTCTTTAGTCTTCATCAAGTGATCGACTATCAAGTATTTCTTCTTAAATCCTCCTTTTTATTTCTAGATTCATGTCTCTTAGATGTTGATAGGAAGATTGAATATGAATGGGGGATTGAGTATATGTATGTGGATGAAGGAGATAGGGTTAGGTCATGAGGATTGATGCATATATGATTAAGCCTTATGGATTCTTCTTTTGAATCAATATATGTTCATCATGTTTAATGAGATTTATGGATGCTTTGATGCATGATAGATGTTATGACACCTATGGTGAATAGGCATTTATGTTCTTAATCTTCAATGAAGCCATGAATGATAATTATGCCTAGTAGGAAATTAGCCATGTGATAGTATGTGTTAATTTAAATATATGTTCAAGAATGGATTAGCCTATTAGTTGATGTTTGGAATGTGTTCGTGAATCTTGTCTAGTAATAGGAAAATCATGGTGAAAGATTATTTTCTTGTTAACCCTAGGTTATTTTTATTAACAAATTTGATTACTTTAATTAGAATTACTACTATATTTTTCTCTATAAAATTCAAAATTGCTAGGAAGATTTGGAATAGAATATTAATTAAAATATTAATATTTTATTAGTCAAATAAATAATATCTTCTATTAAAAATAATATATATATATATAATAAATAAAATATTAGAATTAATTAATGACCTTATAGACATTAGTTAAAACTTTTACCTATATCCATAAATATTATTTATATTAAAATTTATTTATTATTTATTAATTAAAAATTAAGTATAAATTATTTATTATTAATTTTATTATTTATTACTGATTATTTATTATCTATTAATTATTAATTAAAAATTAAGTGTAATTTATTATTTATTTATTTATAATAATAATATCTAAATATTACCATTTACCACTATTATTTAAGACTTAGTATTATTCAATATTTAACACCAATTTATTTATTAGCAGTAATACTCAAAATTTATTATTTGAAACTATAACTTATTAATAATTATTTTAGAACCCTAGTTATTTTAACTAGATTTATTTTATAAAATACTCTATCAACTAGTATTAAAGCTTAGGACATTATAGTCATGGTTAGTTATGGTTGTAACTAGTTGAATTAGGAATTATTTTTGTAAGGCAGATATAGTCCGAATATAACCTTATGCCTTATGTTTATCCCAAACGGGGTTAGGTTGACCTTGGAGGATTTTTGAGTTCAAGAAGAGTAAAGGATCAGGTAAGTTCCTACATGGAGTCATTTGAAGACCAAAATTATTGTGGCAAGCCAAATTCAATTTGTATGAACATTCGTTTTGTAAAGGCAATTAAGGGTATTTTTTCCTTTTTAATTCAGTCAAGCAAACCATTTGAAATTAAACAAGCAGTTTTACACAAAAACGCTAAACTCTTTTTAAAACCCAACTTTAACAAGAATTTTAAAAACCTTAATTGCTATTTTCAAGTAGATCATTGTATGATCAATTTTCTCCCAAGTGGGACAAGCAACATTGAGTACTCAATATGGGTAGACTACTAGGACTAGTCTTTGAAAGGTTAGGGTAAATCTCTCAGTAGGTGGCCACCTCTAAGGTGAGTCCTTCCCGGAGAGGATGCCAGTCCGGTAGGTCATGCCGTTCCGAGCTAGAAAGTTTCTGTTATGTGGACTGTGTATTTTCAGAATGGACAACCGGCAAGTTTGGATGTAGAGAAGGAGGAGTATCTCACCCGGTAGGCCGTACACCTACCTTTTGTCAGCATGCTCAACGTGTGGCATTCTGACCGTTATATGGTCATGAGGCCCAACGTGTGGTAACCCATGGCTACCTATTTGAGTGGTTGTATTTATTGCACACACGTATAATTTGAAAAGTAAAACACCACTCTTTATTTTTTACATTTATTTAATGCTTGCCAGCACTTTCTCTTATGGAATTTTTACAACTTGCATATATGAACTGTTTTCCTGAAACACTCAAAGCACACACGGGCTTACTGAGATTTTTATCTCATCACCCTTTATACCATGTTTTCCGGTCGATCCTACTGTGGAAGACAATAGCTAGATTTGTTACCTATACTTTGAAGGCTTTATGTTAATTTCCTTATGTATTGTTTTAAGAGATTGTAGAAAATAATTTATTTTAGATTTGTTCATGTATTTTTGGATCGTAATAAGTTTAATTTTAAAGTATTTCTTTTATTTTATTTTATGTGACCTAGTTATAAAGACCCTTTGTCTTATGGACGGGGCGACATCCCCGGCCCTAATAGGCCTAGGTAGTGGGGTGTTACAGATAAGGGCTAAAATCATCATTATTTTACAAGTTATTTGAGGTTGTTTTGAGATACTTTTATTGTAATAACTAGGCATATTCCTTCATATTTGACATTTTGCTTGTAAAAAGTGTTTTTGATGAATTTGTGCATATATTCCAGATTGGATGGACCCAGTGCCAGTTCTAGATAATGCACCAGGTGCTAAGTCTGCTCTAGAAAAGAGGAAATTGAGTCCAAAACCAGATTGGACTTGGCGCCAGGTGGCTTGACTGGACCAGGTGCCAGATACACTCTGCCCAGAGGCTTTGGCATTTTCCAAAAGATTTTGATATTTTCTAAATTCTATTCGGACTAAACTTTTTAAGCAACGAATTTTGGTATCAAGAAGGCTTATAAATACAAGAAAAATACAAGAGAAAGATGTGATTTGAAGGATCCAAGCTAGCTACTCAATCACCACTTAAAGGAACATTATTCAAATTGAGGTTTTCAAGAGAAAAAGAATGGCTTGTCTATGAGTTTTATATTTTATCATTTGTTTACTTTTCTTTAACAATGATGTGCTTAATGTGATTGTAATTGGATATTATTTTGGAGATTATGATGTTGAGTTAATTAGAATTTTTTATCAATCTATTGTTATCTCTGGTATTTGATTACTTGATATCATTGGTTATTGATGCGAGTTCTTCTAAATAACTTGGGACGATGATATTCGGAGTTTCATTATATTGATTTCGTATTTGTCTAATATTAATGGACTTAAGCAATAAAGTTAAGATTGTAGGACTATAGTAATCAAAGATAAGTTGATTCCACCTCGAGCAAAGGGTTATTAACTGATTTCATGCTTATAAGAAATTGAGCTTAATGCATGTTTTGGTTATGTTAGCTTGATTGATAAATCTATTAATTTAATCAAAGGATAGTAATTCCATGAATTGACAAACGAAGTATAATTTATCTAAGTAGATACATGACTTGAGAAACGATTAAATTTTACTTTATATTCCTTCATGATGCCAAGATGACAATTGATTGTGATGAATGCTAATTGATTCAATCTTATGTTTTCAACATAATTGTCTAGTTACATGAAATTGCATCCTTGAGTTAAATTTATTTTTATCTTTATTTATTTTTCTTTTTATTCTCTTCTTATTTTATTAGCTAAACAGTAAAGATTTGGGTAAAGTAAGGTGGAAGCCTAAATTCTCGTGGATTCGATACTTGCTATTCCCTATACTATACGATGGGTATATTTGCCCATATGTGTGGTTTTAGTGGTTGGCATTTTAATTAAAGCTTGATTGATTGTGTAATTTGTTAATAATATTTTCTACACTAAAAACACACATTAAGTTTTTTGCGCCGTTGTCGGGGATGGACACTATCAAAAACACTTGAATCTTATTAATTTAGCCTTTTATTGTATATGTATATATCACTAACTTTTGTGTTTAGGTAACTTGTGAATATTTCTCATTTGTGTATTTTTCTTTTGTTTGTTTTTCTATTATTTTTGTTTATTGTTATTTTTTTATTTTTTATTTGATTTTTTTCTTTGAGCATGAGATTGACATCATCATGGACAATTACTTTTGGGTACAAGATCAAAAGAGTTACAATGGTGATATGTTGGCCAGGTTGCTAGCTCGGATTAACGCTTTTAGTGTGATGTCACTTGAAACTTCAATCAAATCATTTGTTGCCAACGCAAACACGTCCATTAGGTGGCATGAAGAAGTATCCCAATGAATGAGCTCTACAAGAACACAACTAGTTAAGTTGGTTGAAGATGCCATAAAGCCTCATACACTTGAACAAGAGAATCCACAAGGAAATAAGAGAGGATATGAGAAACAATTGCCTAATGTGGAAAAGGGAGATATTTGATTCTCCTTTATGTACTAATAATTCTAATCTCTCTTTGTCACATGATTTGTTAGGTTTCTCTCCATTCTTAGAAGACAATGGTTCAAATAATGGTGTATGGAGTTTAACAAATCTCAAGGAGTTAGATTTATCCACGATTCATCATAAGAAATCCTTGGAGGATATTGACGAATGCTACCCTTCACCCCATCTAAAGGGAGGTAACTTAGTTTTTGTAGATCATGCATTGAAAAGTAAGAATCTCTTGATCTCATCTTTAAGAACTCAATTGCTAAGTTTTAAGGGGAATTTTCAATGTGACAAATCTTTTAAAGGGTTAAATGGTGATTTCAAGTTTGATGCATTCTTTAGAGACCATGTGCACTTATATATTGCCAAAAATATTTATGTGTCTAAAGGAATGTTAGAAAATGAGGTTTATATATTTTGCATCGTTGAGAAAAATTGTTTTATGAGCCTTCTATTTTTCAAAACTCTCTCTTATTTCTACTTTCATCAAGCCTACCTTTTTCAATGAGCTTTAATTTCTATTACAAATGGATGATGAGAAAGCATGATAAGTGGAAAGAGTTTGTCTTTTTGTCTTGGGTTTAATTTTCTTTAGTCGATTAAGTGTTTTTTTTTTCTCTCCCAAATAAGGAAAATATTTTCCAATTTAAGTGTGGGGGAATGAGTAGTATCTTTATTTGCTTTCTTAGTATTTTTAGTTTGTTTTCTGTTATTTAGGTGTGTCTTTATTTTGTTATTGTTTTTTTTTTTTGTGCTTTTATTTATGTTTTCTTTTGTAGGTTTGAATAACATCTTCTTGAATAAGCCTTTCTCTCTATTTCCAGTTTTGATATCTATTGGCACTTTATTGCACTTGGGGAGTATTGCTTAACTATATCCCTCCATTATCATTTTTTGGTCCCTTTGGAGATGCTTTCTTGCGCTAATTTTTTGTCAATGAGGACATTGTTCAGTTTAAATGTGGGGGAGTGGTTTAGTAATACTCTTTGTCCAAGTTTTTATCAATAATCTTGGTGTTTTCTTGGTATGATCTTGGTGTTTTTTTAGTATCAAACAATTTTGTTGAAAAAATTTAAAAATTTTGAAATTTGAAAATGTGGAGATTTTGGAACTAAATTGAGTTTATTTTCCTATAATGGAGTCTTACTAATTTTAGATATGGATTTTTCATTCATTATGGTTGGATTTTTATTAAAAATTAAATTTGTGTATTAAGTTGGACTTTTGCTAAGCCTTGAGAATTTAAGTTAACCGTGGTTATATTTGGTATTTGAGGTTTGTTTTATTCTTTGAGTTTGAATATGGATGATATGATGAAGTATTGAAAAAGTTGTTGATTAATTCTTGTATTACAGATTTAAAGTTTGCTTGACTTTGAGGTGTGAATAAGGAATGTGAGGGGAAAATTTAGTGAAAAAAATGTGAGAATGAAAAAAAATTAGTGAAAAGAAATCATTGTTATGTGATAAAAAAAAAAAGAATTGAGTTCAAAAAAATGCTCTTATTTTTTATCTTGAGAGAGACCTTTTTGCTGAAAAGGGGGCCAATATGGTAAGTGGAAGAGAAGAAACAAAGAAGCATCACACTTTCTTGAGACTATCCCGAAAGCAAGAAGGTAGGGAAAGGAAGAAGAAAGAAAAAGAAAATTGTTTAAAAAATAATGATGACTATAAGGGAGCTAATACGGTGTGTGAAGAGAAATATATACACTTAAGGCTATTAATTCCCAAAATCATAGAAAAAAAAAAGAAAGCTGAGTGGTTTCCTTGTTTCACTAACTTGAGTTATGTAAATTTGAGTTTATAATGCTAGAATTGGTTAAATGGCTTGACTTGTATGAATTATGTTATCTATATTTTTTCTTGAGGAGTAGGATGATTTTCTTGCACTAGATATAAACTTGTTTAACTTAACTTTGATGGCCTTTGGATTGTTTAATTTAATACATGCATTTGCAAAGGTTTTGAATGGGTTAAATGAATGACGAATTTATGTTTAAGGTTGGAAGAAGGTTATGTCTTCAGTATGGATGAATTTGCTAAGGATAAAGTTTGCTAAATTATTTTGTCTTGTTCTAAATGCTTAGTATTTTAAATCTTGTTTGCTTAAGGACAGTCAAAAGTTCAAGTGCAGAGGGTATGTGATAAGGGCTAAAATCATCATTATTTTACTAGTTATTTGAGGTTGTTTTGAGATACTTTTGGTGTAATAACTAGGCATGTTTCTTCCTATTTGAAATTTTACTTGTAAAAAGTATTTTTGATGAATTTGTGCAGATTTGAGTAGATTTCGAGCAAAAAGTAAACGATTCCAAATTAGACCTGGCGGCAGTTCCAAATAATGCACCAGGCGCTAGGTTTGCTCTGGAAAAGAGGAAATTGAGTCTAAAAACAGATTGGACCCAGTGCCAGGTGGCCCGATTGGACCAAGCGCCAAGTCCACTCTGCCCAGAGACAGTTATGTTCGAATTTGGTATTTTTCAAAAGATTTTGGTATTTTCTGAATTCTACTCGAACTAAACTTCTCAAGTAACGAATTTTAGTACCAATGAGGCTTATAAATACAAGAAAAACACAAGAGAAATGTGTGATTTGAAGGATCTAAGCTAGCTACTCAATCACCAATCAAATGAGCATTGTTCAAATGAGGTTTTCAAGAGAAAAAGAAGGGCTTGTCTATTAATTTTATCTTTTATCCTTTGTTTACTTTTTTTTAACAATGGTGTGCTTAATGTGATTTTAATTGGATATTATTTTGGAGATTATAATGTTGAGTTAATTAGAATTTTTTATCAATATATTGTTATCTCTGGTATTTAATTACTTGATATCATTGATTATTAATGCGAGTTCTTCTAAATGACTTACAACGACGATGTTAGGAGTTCCATTGTATTGATGTCGTATTTGTCTAATGTTAATGGACTTAAGGGATGAAGTTAAGATTATAGGACTATAGTAATCAAAGATTAGTTGATTCTGCCTCGAGTAAAGTGTTATTAACTAATTTCATGCTTATAAGAAATTGAGCTTAATGCATGTTTTGGTTATGTTAGCTTGATTGATAAATCTGTTAATTTAATCAAAAGATAGTAATTCCATGAATTGACAAACGAAGTGGAATTTATCTGAGTAGATTCATGACTTGAGAAACGATTGAATTTTACTTTATATTCTTTCATGACGCCAAGATGACAATTGATTGTGATGAATGCTAATTAATTCAATCTTGTGTTTTCAAGATAATTGTTTAGTTACATGAAATTGCATCCTTGAGTTATATCTTTTTTTTTTTTTAATTCTCTTCTTATTTTATTAGCTAAACAATAAAGATTTGGGTAAAGTAAGGTGGAAGCGTAAGTTCTCATGGATTCGATACTTGCTATTCCCTATACTATATGATGGGTATACTTGCCCATATGTGTGGTTTTAATGGTTGGCATTTTAATTAAAGCTTGATTGATTGTGTAATTTATTGGTAATATTTTCTACACTAAAAAACATGCATCATCGTGTTCCCTAGCTTGGTCCGAAGGTCTAGAACTAGAGCCACTACCCCTTCTCACCACTTGATGCGTAAATTTTAGGTGTATAAAAACCATTAAATTTAAATTCATCTCTAGCCAAGTTTTAATTAAAACATTAATCCCAAATTACACACATGAGCAAGTATACTCATCGCAAGTATAGTATAGGAAATTAACGAGTATCAATCCTCAAAGGAACAAGTACACACTAATCACTTTTCATTCATTATTTAACTAACCCAATAAAGTAATAAAATAATAAAAATAAAAAATAAATTTTTTATATATATATAACTCAATGATGCAATTTCATGTAACTAGACAATTATCTTGAGAATATAATATTGAATCACATAGCATTCATCACAATCAATTGTCATCTTGACATCATGAAGGAACGTAAGTAAAATCCAATTGTTTCCCAAGCCATGAATTCACTTATGTAGACTCCACTTCTTTCCTAATCTATTGAATCACTACCCCTTGATTAATTTAGCAGATTTTTCAATCACACTAAAATAGCCAAAAGATGCATTAAATTCTTCTTTCAATAACTATCCATATACTCTATATGATAATAAACATGAAATCAGTTAATAACCATATACTGTAGGTGAAATCAACAGATCTTTGATCACTTTAGTTCTTTAATCTTAACTTCATTTCCCAAGTCCATTAAGATTAACAAATATGAAATCAGTGCAATGAACTTCTAACATTGTTTCCCAAGTCAATTAGAAGAAAACGCATCAATAACCAATTATAACAAGTAATCAAATACTAAGGATAACAATAGATTGATCAAAAATTCCAATTAAATCAAAATCATAATCTCCAAAATAATATCTAATTACAATCAAAACATTAATCACATCATTGTTTTAGAAAAGTAAACAAAGGATAAAAGATAGAACTCATAGATAAGCCCTTCTTCTTCTCTTGAAAACCTCCTTTGAATAATGCTCCTTTGAGTGGTGAATTTGTCTTTTAAAAATAAGTAGCTAGCTTGGATCTTTCAATTCACACATTTCCATTGTATTTTTCTTGTATTTATAAGCCTCCTTGATACCAAAATTCGTGACTTGAGAAGTCTAATTCGAATAGAATTCAAAAAATACCAAAATCCTTTGGAATATACCAAATTCGCACGAAAATAGAATTACACCGCCTCTGGATAGACTGGATCCGATGCCTGGTTACTTCGACCAGCCTGGCGCCAGGTTGCTTCTGGTTTGCACCTCAATTTTACTCCGTTTTGTTCTACTTTTCCATAGTAGACCTAGCGCCGAGTTTGAAAGATCACGGGAAAAATAAATATACAGTGGAAGACAACAAATTAAAATTTTTTTTGAGCCAAAATTTAGGAATACTTACTTTAAGGCGATTAACTTTAATAACCGGAGTCGAATTCGGGTTCGACGACACTTGTTGAATAGTAACGTCTACTTGTTCCGTAGGGATACCAGTTAACTGTCGACTCCTTCGCATCGAACACTTACCACATTTACAAGCTCTTGACCTTCCAAAGTATTCTCTAACCACTAACTTCTATTGGTGAAAGTAGAATTAGGGTGAAGAAAATTAGAACAAAACGGAAGAACTAAATGCTAAGGAAAAATGAAGGAAAACAAAACAAGAAAAATGGCAGCTTCAATTCTTTTTTCTTTTTTCAAGAAAACGAAAAGCTCTTTAAATTTCAATTTTGGTCAACCATTAATGGCATGCAAGATGCAATTATTAATATTATTAGCTTTCCTTTTCTTTTTAAAAACAAAATCAGCCACCTCAATTTCTTTGTTTCCTTTTTCTTCTTTTACATGGCTACTTTCATCAAAATCCTAATGGGTCATGCTCTCCTAATTAGTCCAATAACTAATTAAATAGCTCTCTTATTAATTAATTAATCCACTGTGCCCAATATTAAAATTTACCCAAGATAATTCATTAATAAATTAATTAAATTAGCTCTTTTATTAATTAATTAAAGTTCTTGGGCCCAATATAAAATTATCTAAGATAATTAATTAAAAAAATTAATTAAATTGGCCCAATTAATTATTCTAGCTCAAATAAATAAATAATTAGACTCCTAGAATAATTCTTCCAATAATAAATTCACCCAATAAGCCCGTATAGTAAATAAATTTACTAAGTTTATTTGAGCTATTCTAGGAACCAAAAGATATATTATTCTTGGCACTAAAATGATCAAAATAACCCTGCTAACAAATAGTTGTATTTTAATAATTTTAAATATTCTATTTATCACCATATGAAAATATTGATCCCGAAAATAATATTGCAAGTACAGTGTCTCTGCCCTACAAGTGTAATGATGAAAATAACCCTCTACGTAATACCCATCATTGAGATCGAAAAATAGTACTAACACTTTTCTCAATGACATCTACTATCCTTTGATAATTAGTCCAATAATCCATGACTTCCAATATGTATTCATTTATCACAAAGAGCTACCCAAAAGTGTACATACTTAGTCATATTTTCCAAAGCTCTGGATTATTAGATTATCCTAGACAATCACAATGGGGTGATTTTTTCACGTAATGATGTATAAAAACTCTATTATATAAGTTCATCTTAATTAACTAGAGTCATACACCCAACGTATAAGGTTATTGGTCTTACAATAAAACATCACCCAACATACCTCAAAGTGTACAAGTCCAGTTTCACCAAACTATCAACTTATACTCGAGTCATAGGATACTCGTCCATGCAATAGCTACGATAAACCAATCTCTATATATTTTAGTACATTACTAAAGATTATTATTACGTGGTTCAATTCCACGTATTCCGAATAGGCTTACACTATTGGTGCGAGTGGACTACTTACTGGTTAAAGGTAAACAATTCTCCATTTGAAAACCATAGTGTAATGATCTAAACTTTGATAAAGTATCCAACTTCATCAATCAATCAAGAATAATTTTTTTTCACTTATGTGTTAGTAGCCTATAATCTAGACCTTACTATGAAAGCACGACTCAACCACGTAGATTACTTACTAATACACATAGACCTTTAATGTGTGAATATATGTAAACAAACAATCATTAATAAATGAAATTTTTATTAATTTTCAAAATACAAAAATACATATTACATTTTGGGCATATATTCCAACAGGGTTGGCACTAGAATTGCATGCGTTTGCTCAAAATCTTCTAATTCTTGCACAAATCATCAAGAACACTTTTCACAAACAAAATATTAAATAGGAAAGAATATGGCTAATTATTACATCAAAAGTATCTTGAATTAGTCTCAAAGAATTAGGAAATTATTGATGAATTTAGCCCATATCACTACATGTTTTCATTTAGGAGGAATGAAATGTATCAAGTTATGGATGAGAAAAAGAAATGTAAAAAGAAGAAAATGCAAGAGGAATAGTCCAAAGATGATGATAAATGCAAAAGATAGGCAATTAATAAGTGAAGAAAATGCTCATACAATCCCCTTAACCATCACCATGATGATTCCTTTCCAAAAGCCTGCACAATCAAACCACAAACACACCACAACCTTTTAAACACTTTCCACCACAATGTCACAGAACGCATCCACCTCACCAACACATACTAGTACCAAGCATAGTTACTCCCACAATTTTATAGAATAATTGGAGCAAGATTTCAGCACAATTTGCAGTAATATAATTTTAGTCACAATCAACCGAAAGCATGCTCAAATTCATTTCAATTATGCAGACAATTTGTTTAATCTTTCACATCTTCCATCATAGCTATTTAAGCATCAATAAAGATCAAATTATATAAAAATGCAGAATGTGGAAGCACGTGATTCCTAATAAAATAGCTACACTAACCAAAACAATGTCACAATCCACATCCTTAACCAAGCCAACTCTTCACGCAAGCCAAACATCATGTATAGTCATCATCATACTTCAAAAATTGCAGGATTTTCAGTAAAAGGAGTGTTCAAAATGTTACCATAAATTTAACCAATTCGAAGTTCCAAACTCTAACTAAGCTACCAATTCTTGCAGTCAATCACACTTGCTCCAATTATTAAAATGCAGTAAAAATATAGCAAATGAGAGCACAAAACTGCAGGAAAGTGCAGTATTTTTGGTACTTCAAAAGCAGCAAAATCATCCAACAAAATGGAAACAAAATCACCATTTTCTCCATATAGTTTATTACTTATATGTCAAAGAGGATTTGTAGCAAGCTTTTCTTACCAAAACACCTTAACTTTGCAGAAATTTTGATGAAGAACCCCCCCCCTCCCAAAAGCTGTAATTTTTTTGACTAAAAATGGGAAGAAATTTTGAATCTTGAGATTTCGATGTAGAAGTGATGGATTTGAAGGCAAAGATGGTAGGTAAGATGATGTTGTTCAAGAAAACATAGCAATGGTTGCACTGGTGGAAAGAGAATGAAGAATTTTCTGAAGAAAAATGAAACACCCGTGCAAATTTGAAAGTTTAAAGAATTTTACGATGGGAGCACAGGCACGGCCGTGCGCGTGCATATTGCAAAAAAATTTTGTTGTAGCACGGGTGTGACTTAGGAAAAAAGAATTCTACGAATTTTCAGACAAGCTAAAAGAAAATCCTTTTATGATTTTGAATTTTTTTTTTTTAGACAAACTAAAAAGGAAAAATAAGGTGAAATAAGAAGAAGGAAAATAAGATTAGGTTGCCTCCCAATAAGCGTTGTTGTTTTATGTCGTTTGCTCAAAATAGTTGTATCTTTCTCAATGGATCCTAGGCAAGAAATAAAACAAGGTGAGCTTGAAGAACAAATATAGAAACACGCAACTTTTTTGAGAAATTACTCTTTTGCCCCTAGATGATGTTTAAGCACTAGAAGGATCTCTAGGGTTAAGAGGTTGAGATGGAAGCTTATTAGATAGTTGTGCTTTGATTTGATTCACATCTGTGGCAAATTGTCCCACTTGATTCTCTAGATTTTCAATGCTAGATTTGGTCTCTTTTTGGAAAGTTAAGGAACTAGATGCAAGGGATGTGACCATATCTTCTAGGGACATGCTATTGGATTGGTCTTGGGAAGATGGTGCATTGGAAGGGTTGTTGAAAAAGTTTTGTGGTCCCCTTCCTTAGTTTCCCCATCTAAAATTTGGATGGTCACGCCATCCCTCATTGTAAGTGTTGAAATAGGGCTTGTACCTTCTAGGAGGTTGATTTGAGAACCCTAAGACATTCACATATTCATTAGCACCTACGGTAGGACATGAATGACTTATATGATCAAAAGAGTTACACATATTACATGCCTTAATTTGTGAATTAGGTTCAAGCATCTTGTCTATCAATATGGTTAACTTATCCACTTTATCTTCCAAAGAACTTATGGCAACTTCCCCTACTTTCCTAATTGAGTCATTCCTTGTACCAAAAGATTGTGTATTAGCTATCATATTCAAAATTAACTCCCTAGCAGCTTGTGGGGTTTTGTCCACAAGACACCACCACTCGCTACATCAATCATTGATCTATCATGTAGAAGCAATCCCTCATAAAAATATTAAACTAAAAGTTGATCACTGATTTGATGATGTGGACTACTAGCACAAAGCCTTTTGAATCTTTCCCAATAATCATACAAGGACTCATCATACAATTGCCTTATACCACATATCTCTTTCCTAATTGATGCAATTCTAGATGTAAGAAAATATTTTTCAAGAAAAAGCCTTATGCATTTAACCAATTATTAATGGAACCAATTGGAAGATCATATAGCCAATCTTTAGTCCCACCATGCAAACTAAATGGGAATGCATGTAACTTAATAACCTCATCTTGGATACTATCCAGTTTCATATTAGAGCATACAACATGGAATTTTTTTTAAGTGCCTATGTGGATCTTCACCCGATAAACCATGAAAAGATGACAAAAGTTGAATGAAACCCGAATGCAATTTAAAATTAGCTGTGACTTGAGAAAAGATAATCCATAGGGGGTGCTCATTAAGAGTGAGTGCAGCAAGTTCTTTCAGAGATAAATTGGCAGCTATTTTGGAGAATTAAAATGAGGAGAGATTTCACTAATTTGTTCACCGATTTGTTCACTAATTGTAATAATTTCAGATTTAGGAGAAGAATGCTCCTTCGGATGAGCTCATTCTTTACAAATCCTAGCTTCCTAAGGGTTCAATTTAAGCGTGTCTTGGCATTTGCTTCTTTGTCTATTTTCTTGCCACTTCTAAGATTCATCAACAAGATGAGCAATCTACGAAATAATATAAACCAAATTAAAGAGTAAAAAGAAAACTTTGGCACCAAGAGAATTACTTCAACCAAGTATCACAAGAATCATACAATGATAAAGATGATCAAAATTTTTCTTTTGTTCCTCGACAATGGCGCTAAAAATTTGTTTGAGAGGAGAATCATGATATAAATATATAGGTTTATCAAAAAATGCAGTTGTCATGAACCAACAAATTTTAAACCCTACTTCTAAAGATATAAATTAGCACAATGGAAAGTAAGGTATCGAATCTTACAAGGAACAGGAGAAGTATACTCTATAAGAAAACATCAATCACTTATGCATATAAAATCATCTTGTGAACACTTAGCTAAATCAATCCTAATGATGACCTATTTACATGTATGCACAAATAGGGGAAATTGGACTAAGAAACTTCCTAAAATTAATCCTAAACAAATTAGGAAACCAAAATCAAATAGGAAACAAAAAAAAAATAAGAAACTTCCAAACCAATTAAGAATTAATATGCTTAGGCCTATGTAGTGTGATTAAATTATGACATTTATCATTGATACATTGAGCAATTGGTTTTAGAGACCTTTCTTAGTGAATTAAATCTCCCATTCTTGCAAAAGTGGATTAACCCTTAGTTAGCCTATAAGTTAAAATCCCTAACTTCATTCTTCAATTTACTCCAAATTGATTAACCTTTTCTTAAAGACATTAATACTTCAATTAATCAATTGTCATAAACAAAGAACAAAATTGATAATCATACAAGATATCACCAATACTAATTTATATACCTAGTTAGCCTTGAAAATATGCAAAATTGATTATCATGCAATTCTCTATGACTTAGCCAAGCTAGTTAGCCTAGAAACTCAACTAAGTATATTTGTTACTTCAATAAATCAATCAAAAGATAGCCAAACACAATTAACTCAACACAATTGATAAAAATAAAACCTCGAATTGCACAAATACTCAAGAGGTGATCTTAATTACATTAAAGATAAGATCTTCAACATATATGAATCTCCAAATATCAAAATCTAATAACAAACATAGCCTCAAAACATATATAAAACTGGAATTGTTTGAATTACAAAGAAACTAATAACAAACGAACTTAAAAACAAGAAAGAACAAGAGAAAGAATGAAAGATTTAAACTTGAGAAGCCTACAATCTCAAGTCTTCTTGTCTCCTTACCTTTCCCTTCCTTCCTTGGCCTTCTTTAATGCGTTTCCCTCAAAGAATTATGTTTCTTGAAGAAGTATATTCAAGAATATTAAGCATATATGTTCTTGGATGTCCCTTGCTTTTATAGAAACCCTTTAAACCGTCTTTAGTTGAATTTGGAAAGTTTAAATTGTCTTTGGATCAATTTAGGAACTTCTAAATCTCTTTAAGATACTTGCACGGCTGTGCATCTTGGTTGTGCGTGAAAATCTTCCAAAATCCTCGTTGCTAGCATGGCATCCTTGTATAGCTGTGCATTATAGTCGTGCATCACCTACACAGCTGTGCATATGGCAGAGTTACTTTTTTCTCGTTTTTTGTAAACTTCTAGGAGCAACAACCTATCCCCTGTTATGCACAAAATCATGCACGACGGTACACTAGGTCGTGCATGCCTTTTGAGGTCTGTTCTGTTTTGTAGGGCTTAATGCATGGCCATGCATCAAGTTGTGCCCCTGAAAAGCAATTAAAGAAGCTGTGAAATATGTATTTCAAGACTTCAAATGCACATATATTTATTTGCATTATAAAAATACATCATTTAAGTCCCAATTCTGCTCATTTTTCATCAAGAGTCCTTAAGATCTATGAAAACACATTTTGATTAGAAAACCATAGTTTACTTTATAAAAACATACCAAAAAGCTAAGGAAAAGTGTTATAAAAACGTGATTATTTCACGCCTAACATTCACCCATTTTTAGTTCCTCAAATTGAGTTGTCAGCAACTGCCTCCTTAACATCAGAACAGTATTGGTTCCTTCAAATATTGTTTACAATTTGGCTCGTACTTCCTTAGCAATTTCATAAGTGGAGATCAACTTATATTATTCTTGTTCGACTACAGAAAAGATAGTATTCAAAGCTTTAGCATTAGCATCGGCAAGTTGATATTCCTTACTTGTCCATTCTGAGATTGGTTTCTCCTTAGACACTCCAAAACCAATACCCGCTTTTCTTGCTAGTTTTCATTCAACTTCAACAGCTTTCCATGCAGCAATCTTGCGCTCTTTAGTAATGGTGGTCTCATGTTAGAACTTCCTTCATCTACTAGGACAAACATTATCCAAACTAACTTCCTAGATTTCACTTGCTATGTTAATAGCAACTCCAACACAGTGAATTGCTCTGATACCACTTGTTAGATTTGGTTTGTCTATCTCCTATAATGTTGTTAGACTTCTTGTTAATATTATGTTAGTTTAATAGACAGTAATATAATGAGTCTAATAAATACAACAAATTGATAATGTAGTTCGTTCAACAAGCCTTTGTCTATATGTTCTCAACCAGTAAAAAGAATCCATTAAACTTTAATCAAAAGTTACAATAGTAATACTTATCTTAGATCACTAAGTGCCCCTAGTAGAATCTAACAGAACACGGACACAGTACTCTTTCTATCAAACTTGCAGAAGAATCGTTGAACTCAACCCAACATGATTAATTGCTCATTAATCATTGTTGTAGGCTTGTAGCAACTCTATGGGTCTTCGTTTGACTCAAACCTTTCCAACATGAAAGGTAATGGATTCGAAAGATTTCGTTAGCTCAAGCTTCACATTGATAAATATATAGTACTGAAGTCATTTAGCTTGAATCTGTGATGCAAACACTCAACAAGGAATTACCAGCGTCATACCAACTAATTGCATCTCCTTTACTAAAATATGAATATGAATCTCTCCCTCTAAGTTCTTCACAACTCGCACCAAAATAATATCTCTTCTAAACTACTTACTCTATGTATATCCTCCTTTCGAGTCAGCTGTGTATATTTATATATGATAGAGATAGTGTATTTTGATTGAAACAGGAAACTGCTAAACCCAAACGATCTTCATAGATTGCCTAAGCACCACACAGTTCTTTTCCTTCTTGAAGTTAACCTTTGCAAAATAAGTTCTCCTTCTCGATTTTTCTGCATGATCCTCCGGTTAAATCGTTCACAAATATTCACAAGATCTTGAACAAATAATTTGTCAAAATCTTTTACAGATATCCTTTCCTAAAACAAGTTCATGGCAGATCAAATTGTGCCAATAAAGTTGTCTCCTAAAAGAACTTAGCGTACACAATATGTCAAGTAGACATGTTGATATTTCAGCAACATAAGTCTTAACAGACTTCTTCAAAATAAAATATTTAACTTCTTCTAGAAACAACGAAAGTGAGGGAAAGTTTTTTTAAAAAAAAATTCAAGTTTTTTATTTTAAAAAAAAATCATAGCTGCAATTTTTCAAACAGAAAAATACCTCATTGATTTTTCATCTATTTTGCAGCAATAAGGGTATGAATAACTCTGATTTAGCCTTGCATGTGTGCATTTTCCAGTACGGATGATAGTTCGTCTTCGTCCCTCTCTAATAATGAGATTGAAAAATTTTTCAATGGAGATGTGGAAACCTCCTGTTTTTTGTCTTGCTTTCGATTCATCTTGCGAAGCTTAGACGGGATTTGCAAATTTTAAAAATGCAAAAACTGAAGCCAATGAGTCCTTGGAGATTGTCCTGAAACTTGGGAGACTCAACGGTTTGACTACATGGAAAACTACCTTATTTTGCATATTTTTAAGGACGGGTCACGTGGCTTGACGAGAGCGTCCCAGGCTATGAAATTGCCGCGCAAGTGAACGTGGCTTGACGAGAGCGTCCCATGGCTATGAAATTGCCGCGCAAGTGAACTTGCGCGGCCCGGATCTGTAATCCATTGGGCACCGCTTCAGAGAGCTGGGAACGTCGTCTCCATTTCGTCATCATTTCCTTATGATGTATCTGGAGAAAGCATCTTGCCATACCCATGGAGGAAATGAGACACAGCTGTACTGCAGCGTTACCCCCAAATCGTCTCTGTCTAAGCTTAATTCGAGACTTTTGGGGACACTCTAAGCAATCTCCTAGTCCAGGTGCTGACCTAGCTCAAAAAATCTGGGAAAAGGTATTGCCAGAGGTGCCCGATTTGACTTTCTGCTCTGATCTAAAGAGTTTTGGAGATACAGATTGAGGGATCTCATAAAACCGTGAGAAGCACAGAGGTAGTACTTTTACTTCATGTAACCATTGGATCTCTGTACAGCAATAGTGTTACGCTCTATAAGGCTGTTTTGGATTAGAGATTATCGTATATAGGTATGATTTTGGGCAATGATTATTTTTCATATTCGTCATTACATCGTAAGGAATATATAATTCAGCAATTATTTATTGATTTTCATTTATTCTGACCATTTTACCTAGGCCCTTTGTTGAGGTTGAAGATGGATTTTTGTTTCTGAGCTGCAGGGTGTTGGAGAGTGTTAGTTGGAATGTATAGTGAAGCACGTCCAGGGAAATGTGAGAGTTACTGCCCCTGTCTGAAGTTTTAGTGAAAGATGAGAACTTTAGGGGATTAGATATGGGTTGGGTTGGCTTTCAGAGTTCTGCCCCCAATTTATTTCGTGGTTTTGAACTTGTTGAGCCCTTGATGTGATTTTGGTTGTAAGCTGAGGGTTTTGGTGGGGTCCTGGGGAGATCAGTGAAGAGGATAATATGGTTTTAAGTTTAAAACATGCAATAATTTTTGTTTGTTGTGTTGGAATGTAGGGAAGAAAACTGGTTTAGTTCAGGGTTGATATTAGGGTGGGTATTACTTTTAAGACAGAGGGGAACAGGAGAGAGATGGAGGAGGAGATTTTGTTTGAATTCCTGAGAGAGTGCTAGGCAGAGAAGTTGTAGATGATGTAATTTCTCATGTAACGTTTCTTCATTTCAATTATGAAATGCTGGGGATGGAACACCAATAAATGTACTTGTGATTTTACCAAACCAGTGAAAGGGTTAATTTGTGGATCTGATGTAGTTGTAAAATTCTTTTTTGCATAGAAATGTGGTAACCAACACACATTGCTCTTTATGTTGGCCATTCTCTTAATAAGAATGTTGTTTGCAGATTACTAGATTAAGTTAACAACTGAAGTAGATTGTAGCATTTAGAAATTTGTTCCATATATTTCTGCATTAATTTAGACAAAAGTCTTATATGAATAAATCAAGCTACCCTCTTATGGTGAACCCTGGCCCTAAGTAACCATTTAAGTGATGAAAATGCACTCAGAATTGCAAGATTTTGTTTTGTGCCTTCATATTGTTGATACACTAAATTTTACTTGCATCTTCATGAATTTAAGCTTATGCTCATCAAGCTAAATTAATCAGTTGAAAAACAAATGGCAAGGGGAGATTGGTTGTAATTTGTTCTTGAGATATGGACTGAGAATCTAAATTTATGCTCCCATCATTTATCAGAGACAAAACAAGACAAAAGATAAGTTATATGCGTATCATTTGAGTAAAGTTTCAAGCATAAACAATTGACAACTCACAAGGTTGCTCAATATGGAGAGATTTAATTCATTTTTTATATTTCAGTAATTCTAGTTTTTCTGAAAATGATCCAGCTTCAAGGTGAAACTGTCGTCTTGATAACTTCAGAGCTTTGATTTATGAGATAATCCACCCTTTTTTTTAGGAGGATGTTCTGAGATAAGTTTTACTTGGGAAAGTAGAATTTTGGATGTCCTGCATTCGCCCCCCCCCCCCTCCCCCCCTTCCCCCCTTTTCTCTTTATACATACACACTTAAACACAGCCAACTCGATAATTATTAGACCAGAATCACCCATATAAGTTCTGAAAACACAGCTAGCGTACATGTAAGGGACGAAAGAAGCATTTTTTTTTTGTAAGATTTATTTTAGTGGACAAAATGGTTTCTATCACGTTATATGTATGTTTTCCCTTTACTACTATTCGTTCCAGCTGTTGGATTCATATTGCTTATCATCCTAGATGCTTTCAACAACACTCTTAACATACTTCTGTAACTCATGTTTGATATTTCTTCATTGGACAGTTGTATGCAAAGGTTACTCATTCTTGAGAAATCTAATTTATTTGCTATGTTTGGATTGGATTTCATTCCCAAAAAAAAGAGAAGAATTTTTAAATTTGAAAATGGAAATGATGCTCATCCAAATGATTTTTCACCCTCAAAACATCTCACTTCAGTCACAAAACATTTCATTTTCTCTCCATAGCTCCACATACCATTTTTTTTTTAATTTTTTTTTTAGTGCAAATTCCATCTAGAATCCAAATACAAAAATGAAAATAAACAGCCCACCCATGTACAGCCCTGTTTCTTAAAATCAGATTTTGAATTTGTGTTCTTAGCATTTTTTTTCATAACCTAAATCACTTTAGTAAGCCTTATATGAGTTGATGGATGCTTTCACTCTGTCTGATTGCCTCTTGCCTAATGGTGCCTCAGAATAGCAGTTTCATCTACAAATTGAATACAGGGAGGAGAACTGCCCAACTTCAAATCAAACTCAGACTATTCAGCCGCCAGATATGGAGTATCATTTGCTATGTTGGCTGTGGATGAAGGATGAGAATTTGCCAGATGGATTTGCCGTCAAGTATGTCTGCTAATTCTACTTTTTATTTTCTTTATCTTTTAGGTATTCAGTTATTTTCTTCTTTTTTTTTTTTTTGTGTGTGTTTTTCATTTTTCCCTATATCCATATTTGCTGTCCTTTGAATTGATTGCAGTTATTGCATATGCTTTTTCTTATTTTGAGATGTAACTGTATATTTCTGCAATTGGATACGGGTACATCATTTCTTTTTGGTCACTTTTTCTTGTTAAAGTCAATGTTGTTTTAATTCTCTATAACATGGTCAGATAGGATAATAATACTTGAGTATGAATAAATCTTGGTACTGTTTTTGTTCTGTGATTCTGGTGACTTTTTGTGGAGCAAAAAACTCGGAGAGAAAATATACTGGCCATATGGGTCTTTTATGTCTCACTATGTGGAGAAAATATGCCAATCAGGAGTTCTCTGCATATCTCACCGTATGGTTGTCAGCTGGATGACAAATTATGTTCCATGTTTGCTGCACTGTTAGGGCATTCAAAGCTAATTACTCGGTGAATATTTGCTTGTAAATATCATGGTTTTGGTTGTGGGGCATATACTTCTGTCCAGTAGGTCAACTCAAGCTTTATCCTCCTACTTCTTTTTCATTTTCTCTTTGTATGACATTGTTTGGTTTCTTTTATGATTCAACTATCAATTTACAAAAGAGAAACTTGGACTGACGTGGCAGACTCCCTGCTTCAGTAGTTATATATGGTTGGAAAAGAGCAACCTTGCAAACATTTCTGCCATGCCTATTCTGGTGTGGAAAGGAGATCATGTATGGGATATTTTGAAATTAAATGGAAAAGCTAGCTGAATGTGTGATCGCATGTGCAATTTGGATATCAAGCACAGTAGAGAATCTTTTACTCTTTGGTCCTATAATTCACTTGGATTTAACTTTTAGTTGTTGAGGCAGCTTATTTTGCTTGGGGACCAGCAAGTCTTGTGCCTCTTCACTCACTTTTTTCAAAACCAGTATAGAAACAGATAAATTGTGGGAAAATATGGCTAATAGGTGTATTTAGGAAAGTAATGTTGTAAATATTATAACACTAGAATTAGATTAAATTAGGGAAGTTTGACCCTTAAATTAGGAAGATTTTGTAATCAGTGATTAGGAGATCTTGTGAGCAGTAATTAGGGGATTGATTAGGAGATTTTGTAATCAATTTATTAGGACAGTTTCCATATTTGTTTCTTAGATAGCTTGTATGTAAACAGCTCATTGTAAACTTTAAGAGATCATGAAAAGAGATTATTCTCTCCCAGTTTCTTACATAAATTGTAAGAATTTCAATGAAGGTAAGATTACACTAGTCTTACATACTGCATAGACTAGGTAGTAAGTTTTTATATGACTTATGTAAATCACATAGAAAAACTATTTCAAAATATGGTGCCCCCTGAATTTTTTCTGATGCAGCACAAATTGTGGGACTGATTCTGACTTGGAAAACGGTTATCAGTTCAACATGAAGTATTAGGAGTCCTGAATTACAAGCTCGTACAACAGCAAACTTTTACATTGCAACTTAAGGTCTCGTTAAAATACTGCTCAAGATTCTTACTAAACTTAACATACTTAACAGGAAAAATGAAGAAAAAAAAGTCAAACAATCTGTTTTCAAGGTCCAACAGAAGCTGAGGCTTTTAGGAATGTGTTCAGCCTAAACAGTTGAGATTTGAACATCAGAAACTGTATAATTTCACTGTTTTTTTAGAGGCTGGTGGAACTTAGTGCTGGCATTCTTTCTTTCTTTGGAATCTATTGCATCATGTTTTTTATAAATTGGTTCGTTTTGAATTATTAGAATGAACTTTGCAACTAATGAGGATCAAATTGTTCGTTAGAGATTTAACTATCATGGCATAAGTCTAATGATTGCAGAATTTTTTGTTATGCATTTATATCCTGGGGGGTTATAGTATTCTTAGAACTTCTACTGTGATGCATTGATTTGGTATTGTTTTGTTTCATATTTATAGGTCCTAGTTATCTATCAACATGAAATGTGTTTCTTTCATGAAAACTAAACCTTTTGAGTGTTTCTTGTTACAGATGCAGTCTTCTCCTTACAAAATTTTTTATGCTTCTTGTTTCGTCTTGTACATTTTGTATTTTCATAGCAGCATTAACATTGCCTTTGATGTTATTTTCCATTCTTCCTTTCATTTTAAATTTTAAGGTCGCAATAGGGAAGAAATTCACAATTAAGAAAGAGTACCTAGATAAGGCTTTTGACAGAAGAAAAGTAACCTTTTTATTTTCATAAATATTTCTTTCAGATTTCTTTAAACAATTTTGCAATTTGATGGAGACTGATTGCATTTTGTTGAGTCTAGAGTATACATATCCTTTCTTAATTAATATAACATGTTCCTTTAGGCAGATATTTGTGTAGACGGTAGCTTGATGTGGCCTGACAAATGACACTAGGCTAGATATTTGCCCGTATTTTGTATTGCAACATATCCCAACTCTGAGGACTTAAAATAAGTACTTGGGGGGAGTGCCACCGTCTCTTCTGTGTTCAATAATGTTGATCTATTTCAGCAAACCTGAGCTTGACATATTCAGCATCTGATGTTCACTGGGGCTCTATGTGAAGAAAGAGGTAAACTGAAGATACAACAACGAAACAATAATTGAGTTCATAATTGTTTGGTTTGGTTGTAGCATGTTTTACACAAATGATTTGAAATCTGACCCCTCTTCAGCCTTGAAGACTGAGGCTGTAAGAGATACCCAGCAAACGGTGAGGGTAAGACTGTCATTCTCTTGATGCATTTTTGTTGATCGGTGAGAGGCTTTATTTGCCCATGGACTGGGTCTCCCACAATAAATAGATAGCTGAAAGCAATAGAGGCTAGAGACATGAGATTCATCATACATGAATTAGAAGAATTAGGCGAAGAGATTCATTGTGCTTGCAGTGAAGAATTAAGGTTAGTACCCTCCACAGCCATAGCTTTCTCCTGGTGGTAAAGCCCTATGCCCCTGTTCTTCTTCCACCTCTTTCTCTTTTACTTTCTTCTTCTCCTTCCTCCCTCCTTTATTCTCCTCTTATTTTTCCGTGCCACCAGCCCTTAATTTTAGTTTTTCCTCTACCTCTGTTCCCCTCAATCCCCCTCTCCTCTCGTTTTTTCTCCACCACGATCCAGGCACTCTTCGGTTTTGCCTTGCCCCTCCTCACTCTTGCCTTTATATTTTTGCTTTTTCATCTTCCTCATCCTCCTCTTCTCTTAATCTCCTCTCTTTTCCCCGTTGTTTTCCTTTCTCCCCTCTCTAATTAGCCTTTGGTTCTGAAGATGTGATATGTTTGACTTCAAATTCAAACTGTTCCTAATTTCTGTGTTTGGTTTTACAGACACTACTATGATGGATGAGATCTGGAGGCCTGTGCACATCACAGATGTAACTGGGCAGCAAAGTGTTGCAATGGTTGATCTTCAGAAATTGCCAGTCTTTTCTGCATTTGAAAGTAGGGCTGTAGAATTTGTGATGACCATTGCAGCTAATGGCCATGCTGAGATGGAACATAACCCAGTTGGTGTTGAAGTTGCTGGTGAAATTCCTGTAGCTCTCACTCCTGGAGTTGGTGGGAATGGATGTGTTCTAACTGTGTATAGTAATGGCCATGTTCTTGGTGCTGCTGCTGGTTTTGATGCACTGCCACTGCCTCCATCTTTGACTGCTCCACCTCTTGTGCCAGTGATTCCCATCACGCTCACATATAATGTTTCTGGGGATGAAGGTCCTCCATTGCATCTGACCCCGGATTCCTGGAAACATTTTGTTGAGTATGGTAGCCGAGCTTATGCTGTTCCAGTAACCCGGCCACCTGGGTGACCAGCCCAATAGCCAGCACAACAGGTCTCCTATAGGGCTCTAATTTCCCTCCCCCCCCCCTTTTTCTGTTGCTTTTTTATATGTCTATGAAAAAGAAAAGATTAAAATAATTTTAAAAAAAAGGAAATTAAGCCATAAGCTCCCAGAAACTCATTGCCTTCCTCTCCCTCTCTGTGGTTAGTAAAAAAAATCTGAATAAGATAGGTTCATAATCTTTTTTCATTTATTCTTTAATTTAAAATCAATAAATGCTGCATCAATAGGCTTTCAAATTCACGGGTATTAAATCATTTGATTGGCAAGATATAGACCTATACATTTACCGTACGTCAGGGATACAGAGAAATTGGAGTGAGTAAATTACAGATAGGAAATATCTAAAGCTTGACCTTTGTCAAATTTTGTTGCTCTAACCATAGCAATCTGTGGTCCGACTAAGATCATTCTCAATTCCTGAATGTTGGACTGAATAACCATCTTATAAGTCACAATTTTGATGGAAAATTCAGAAATTTGGAAATAGTTTTTATTGCTAATTATTTTATCTACAGCAATTCTTGGTTACGACTTAGAATTCGAACCATGTTCTGTTACGGTGACTTGAAACTGGAACCATCCTTTGGTCTGATCTTTGTCAAATATAGTCTTTTTTCCCCTTTTCTTTCCTTTAGGTACTTGTTGTTGAATTGTTAGTTGCACTGATCATTTTGTCTGCGGATTTGTAGGTTTTTGGATATGCTGCTAGCAGCTTGGTTCCACTTGGAAGTATATACTCTATTAGTCATTTATTTTCTTGAACTTTAGAGTCAGGCTAGATGCTTTAGATACTTTCGCCACTGTGATAATACTCTGTTCAGAATGATGGAACTAATACCTTTATGGTTGCAAAGTGTGTTTTCTTAATCTCTGGCATTTGATGCTCCCAACTAATATACGATAGGTGAGCAATTTGATGAAAAGAGTTGTCCATTGATTCCTTTATCTCTATGTTCTAGTTTGTCACAATTTTCTACAAACCCTGAAGATTAAAGACAACTGTAAAACCATTTTCCTTTTAGACTCTACATTATTCTTTATAAAAGGAAAGAAAGATTTCCAAAATTTTGGGTTGCCTACTTTTCGGTCAAATATAAGATTGTTCAAATTTGAATGGAGGAAAATAGTTACATAAACCTGCCTTTTATAAAAAATTATAAAGTATATTGCATATTGTTCTTTTCAGAATATTGTAAAATTTTAAAATAATATAATCTACCCCGTTCAGGTTTATGTAATTATTTTTCCTTGTTAAAACTCAAATCTGTTGTTGTTAGATACAGGTGCAGTTTGCATGCCCTCGAAGCTGAGAAACGCAGCTGATCCTTTTTATGAGTAAATTTTAATATCGACTCGGTCCGCGTAAATTATATTTATTGAAATAAAAATTGTGTGGTATAACTTCTCTCAATATATGTGATGTAAGAATTTCTCCTTTTTATGAGCTTAAACGCTTCTCCTTCCGCGGGTTTCACATTCACAGTTTCAAGATCAATAAACATGAGCCTCAAAATAAATAAATAAATCGCTATCACATTTTCAGAAACAATAAATACAAATTTGTTTCTTTTACTAATAAAATCAATAAATATAACCATAAACATAAAGAAGGAAACACATGATACATGCAATTTTCCTAATGAGAAGATAAAGGAGCATCCTTAATTCTGTCAACGTTCAATATCTTATTTTTCAAAGCCAGACAACATGACCCTCCAAAAAAAGAAAAAAAAAAAGCCTAATAAATATTACTATAAACGTAAGAGAGAAAGAAAAATAACAACTTTGTATATATATATTTAAAGAAACAAAAAGATATGTTTGGTGTCCAATTTTAATGTGTTATTTTCTTGAATATAAGAAAAAGAAAAAACACTCTGTTCTGTATTTAAATCATATTAGCGGAAACACTGAACATGACCCTCCAAGACAAAAAGGAGAAATCCAATAAATATGACCATAAGCATTATATATGTGGGTACAAATACAATCCCTGGTACATGCTCCTCTCCTAATAAGAAGATTGAAGAGTACCCCTCCCATCATTGTTGGATATCACATTTTTAAGACTCAATAAACATGTTCTTCTAAAAAGAGGGAAAAAGATAAAAATCTCAATAAATATAATCATAAACATAAGCGAGAAGAAAATAGAATCGATATATTTAGAAATAGATATCTTTGACCTACAACCAATACCACTTTCCTAATAAGAAGATAGAAGATCAACCCTTCTTCCTCTCAGTGTCCAAATCACAATTTCAAGACCAATAAATGTGACCATCCAAAAGAAGAAAGAAAAAGGAACCAAGGAACATATGATCATTACCATAATTAGTAATATAGAAAAGAGTAATGTAAATACACATAATTACGAATATAGAAGAACACCACCTCCCTCTCAGTGTTTCGTTCTCACATTTTTGAATCAAAACCAATAAATAAGACTTTCCAAAAATGGGGAGGGTGGAGACCAACAAATATGACCATGAACATAAGAGCAAGAGGGAAGAAACTAGCAACATGTATACTATGATAGAATAGCAACCTTCCTTCCCCTTGGTGTGGACGACATTTTCAAAATCAATAAACATGATCCTCCTAAAAGGGGAAAGCATAACAAATATGACTCAAAAAATATCGTGGGAGGAAAATAGTTACGTTAATACAAAGGAATTCTGGATAAAATTAGCTTTCAAAAACAGTGCACTTGTTGCTTTGTTCGAACATAAAGAGAAGCATTTCTGTAAGTTGGTATGCGATCAGCATTTGCTTAAGCTTAATCATGTAGGATATTTCTTGAGTTGGAAATAATTTATATTTTAGATAATCTCGACATTTTTATTTAACAATAATGTATATTGGTATGTTCCGGGTTAATTTTAAAAATACTTTTAAAAAACAGCATTTTTTTTGTTGCAATTTTGTCCCCTTTTTCATCATAAATACTCCTCAAATATGTACAGAATTTTCAATATCGCCCTTTCGTCCTTTTTCTCTCAGAGAATTAATGAGGTATTTTTTGTAATTTATAAAACTTTGGTATTTTTGACCCCCTTTTTTTTTTTTTGTGGTCTCACTTTTCATTACACTAGTAGAAGGTTGCTGCAGAATGAAGAGGAAAGGGAGGAAGGAAAAAAAAAACAGAAAAGTAAAAAAGTTAAATCACTAAAATTACACTTTGCCCCTTTAATTTCCCCCCCTTTTTTTTTTGGCATATTGGCCTAGTCAAATTGTTAACTTTTGGCTTTCCATCCGAAAAATGGCAGCAGGGCTTGATTGAAATTGGCCATATATGTTAGAGGCATTTACAATGAAAAATAAAATTTAAAAAAAGAGACTAAATTACAAAAAGTAATATTTTTTAAAAGCATTTTTAAATTTAACCCTAACTGTTTGGGTTCTTTTTTGTTTTTTAGTACTTTGAATAGGGGAATTATGTTTTGAACTCTAATCTTATTGACTACGATTATGATTCGAACACTTCATTCATGGTCTCACATGATTTCTGATGGTATGATTACTTGCATCTATCCAGGTTTTTTAGATTTTTTATTTCTTTTGTTGTTTTTTTGAATTCCTTTTAATTTTATTTTTTTTAGAATAATTTACATTTTCAGCATCAATCTATATTGGTTGTCTTAAAAAAGTTTCATATATTTTTTTAAAACTTTTTTAGTATTTAAAATATTTTCTTAAAAGGCTTTTAGTCCAAACCGCTTAATTTGCGATAAAGTATAGTAATTTTTGTCGTTTATCGACTAGTGTTGTTTTTATGAGGAATAAATTCATCATTTTACTCTCATTCCCTCCAAAACTAACCTCCACAACTTCTGGGGTTTTTGACCAATTTGAGTCAAAACCCATTTTGTCCACCTAGAATGGAACGGCAAATTGGGATATCCCCGTTTAGGGGTACCTCGTGAATGCTAAGCGCGAGGTATGTAATAACCTTCCTGCCCGCTAGCTTTTTCCCAGTTAAGATGTCATGGCTTTTTCCCGGTCAAGATGTTATGGTTTTCAGTGAGGTGGAGGAGGGAACTCGTGTATGAAATTGGCAAGGTGTGTTGGAACTCGCGAATGCCAGGCGCGAGCTATTTGGTTGAAAAAAAAAAAAAGAGTGGGAATTTAAGTATGAATTGGCAAGTTTTAAGTTAAAGTTTAATTTATAATATTTAATTACAATTGATTATAAATATCAATTAATTTACAAAAATATAAAAATTTCAAATCTCAATTATCTAAATTGAATATTTTATGCACATTTACGTATTTTGTTTATTTTTTAAAAAAAGTATGAAATTAAGTTTTAAATTTTAATTATTTGTAAAAGTTAATCTCATTTTTTTTTCTTTTTATAAGGGATCTAAAAATAAAGGATATATAATTAATTTTATATTAAAAAATTCACAATAAATTCAAAGTATTATTTAATCTTTGATTTTTTAAATATATATTTAAATATCATAAATTTGAAAATAATGTTTTATTATTTCTATTTTAACTTAAAATTTGAATCTAATTGTGACTATTAATCAAATATAATTCCTCTTTTCATTCCTTAATTGTATAATTTCATAAATATTTACATTCCTTAATTTCGAGGCTTGTAGGATCTTTTACTTTTTTTTAATTCATAATTATTAGATAAGTAATTAAAAAAAAAAGTTTTGAATAAATTTTTATTATTTTTTTCTAATTTAAAATTCTAAATAATTTTAAATAATTATCTGTAGAATAAAATAAGAAAATATTATCTATAATTTTCTCAAAAATAATTTTAAGTTTAATTATTCATTAAAGTATAATTTATAATATTTAATTATAATTGAATATAATTATCAATTGTCTGTAAAAAATAAAAAAATTTCAAATCTCAATAATAAATGAAAAATTAAATAAAATATGAAAATAACAATTTATATTTTAGTGAATAATAGTTTGTATTACGATTGAATATTTCGTGAATATTTGTCAGGTGCTTTTTTAATTTCAAACAAAATGGTATGAATTTCAGAGTTGAATATAAAATTTTGACTTAAAAGTTAAATCTTCTAAACCCTAATAAAGTCTAATATTAAACACACTCTTCAATCCTTTAGCACATGCTCCCTCAGTAAGGACAAAAATCAACCCCAACTGTCATTTGTTTCTTCATCAACAACTACAAATGCAAGATGCAATATATGATTATTGGCATCCTGACCAACTACTGTTAATAGTTTTCCTTTATATATGCCCCTAAGAAATGTCCCGTCAACGCTGACCACCAATTTCATATGAAGAAATGTATCAATGCATGGTTTGAATGCCCAAAAACCATATCCAAATGTCTTAGCCCTATTCAAGTCGATAGGTAAGAAGTGCCACGTTACGACGGAATCAGGATTTGCATCCTGTAAGGATAGCATATACCACGGTAGTTGGGCGAACAACTGAGACCAATCTCCATATATCATCTCAATAGTAAGCCTCCACACGTTCCATCCTTTTCTGTAAGACGGAGTAAAATGCAAAGTGTTTTGAATATGACTATTTATCTCGCTGACTTTAATCTCCAAATTATCGTGAATCGTCGTCAAAATGTGCTTCGTCATGAACTTCGTGCTCATATCGCGATGGTCCCACCCACTGTTTGTACTAAACAAATGTGCTCTCCATTCCAACGAGAAATCTGCCATAACCCATTGCTTTTCTTCTTTCGCGCACGGATTCCCTAAGGATAGGAATGCTGCTGAGTTGAATTTTTACACTCGGCAATCCACGTTGCACTCTTGCTTTCTACTATCCTAAACTCCCGACCAATTCTAACGGACTATGACCGAACAACCCAAAGTAACTCATCCTTGTCCTTAAACCACATGCCAACCCTCAAGTCAATGTTCGATTCTGACAAAAAATCCATCCCACTGCTACTTGTTCCTATTTCACCAACTTTGTTTTCTATTTCCTGAGTAGTATCCAACCTATCAAGGTACATTGAATACAGTGGATTATATAAACGTCTCAATTCAGCGGGTCTATCAGGCTATTGTTGCACTACAGAAGGACCGGGAATCTATTCTTCAACATCGCCATCCCTTCGTCCTTGTCCTCATCCTCGTCCTCGTCCAGAGTGTCTTCCGTAGCTGGCCCATCAACATCCGACATAGGTCCTAAACTGTCCATAGTCGCCTCTGGTGCACCCACCCAATTTGGCTCTCGAGCAACTCATTTATCAATTGGAGTTACATCCAACGAAATACTAATTTCTACAGCTGAAAACAGTGGTGTGGTGTATAGACATGAAGTGGAGACGTAACAAGCCCTATCGAGATTGATACGTATTGATTGCTTGGTCCAACAGCTAGGGTGTCTGGAACCGATGTAATGTGAATGGATTGGAAAGTATAAGTTGGGAGATGTGGTTGAATATTAGGGTCAATAGGTGTAGGTAGATTTAATTCAAAATCAGGCATATTCTCAGGAGTAGCTGAGTTTAGTAATTCAGTGAATGTCCCAGTGGTAGCTGCTGGGCTGTTATGCTTAACTTGATCTGTAACTGCTATATTCGAAATCTGTATGATCTCATGATGAACATGTAGATCAGTTGATTATTCCTTCACGATAGATGGATAGTACCACAAACTTTTCATATCTTCATCATCTGTTATAGAAATCGTTGTAGACCTTACTGTTATACCAATAATACTATCTTCCCTTATTATGATTTGTAACTAAATAGTAGTCGTATCAAATCCTCGAATAGCACATATTTTGTTGACTAAATCGAGGAAATTAACTCAGTTTCTAACAATGAACCCTTTACGACAGGGACCATTAAAAAAATAATCGTGTGGGGTGTGTATAATCTCACAATTCAATATAACCGTAATCTAACAGGTTGTTCTAGTGACATTGTACCTATACAAATTAGGTAAATTTGACACTTAAAAAAATAAATTCTAACAATATAAACCTTAAACCAATATAAAATTAATCAACACAAATATATCCCAAAAAAACAAAATATTTGATATATGCCAAAACGAGTGTTTAATATATCTCAAACTTATTATTTCATATTGCATCATTTAATACATGAGCTGCAAAATTTTATTATTTTACGTATTAAAATAATATATAAGGTGCTTAGCTATTATAAAATTAATTAAGATAATTAAGATTAATTATTCAAGGAGTTAAGATATATTTAATATTGTTTACATTTATATTAAAAAAAATTTAGTTATACAATTCGTATGTACAAATTTAATTTGTACACAAAAAAGTTAAGGATCACTTTTTTTTTTTTTTAATGTAATGAATCTAGAGAGAATTGTAAAAAATCTATGTGTTAAACTAATAATTTAATTCTTAAGAATTGTTAGCTTTTTTGAAATAATTAAAAATTTGAAAGTAAATTTATAAATTTATTTCACATTAACAAAAAAAATAAAATAATACTAGTTTCATTTTTTCTTTTGGTCACTAAAGATTTGTGATATTACATTTTAACTGTATTGGAAACACTCTCCTCAATGCCAAATTTCTTGCACAAACTTGAGCAAAAAAAATATAGTTTCATGATTATACAAAAACTAGACTTCCTCTAATGATTTTTCTATTTTCTAACAATTAGATCTCTTTTTTATCTCCATATTTCTTCAAATTGGTTTTTTGCAAGGGCTTAAAATTTTCTATTTTCTAACTTTTTATTATCTTACTTCAAATTAATAATTTAATTGTTAAGAATATTTAGTATTTTTAAATAATTAAAATTTTGAATGTAAATAATTAGGTTTAAAATTTATAAAAGTAAGTATTTTTTAAATCTATTGTGTTAAATATTTGATTACAATTTAACAATGTAAGTATTTTTTAATTTGAATGTAAATTTATAAATTCAAAAAAAATTACAATCAAATAATTTTTTTTAATAAGTTACTTGTAATCAAATAATTTATAAATTAAAATTTTATGTAATTTATATGCATAGGGGGTCTATATCCATATAGTTTTAGGAGTGAGAGTGAATCGGATAAAATTCTAATTCTATAAAGATCCAAGCTATTTATCACATACCAAAATACTCATTCATCACAGCACAGTACAAACTAAACTACAATTCAATAAAAATTTAATTCCATATATATCCAAGTTATCTAGCACATGCCAAAATACCCATTTATTAGAACATAATACAAACCAAAAATAAAATACTACACAGATCCAGGCTATTTATAATATAATATATGCATATTACTAAATAATTCAACATAATCTCAAAATATACATTTGTTACAATTTAACAATAAATATCAATATTCTAATTAATTACAATTCAATAAAAACAGAGTTCTAGTATATTTTCTATTTTGTTGTTTGAAAAAAAAAAACCGATTATTGAAGAACTTTAGCAGTGTTTCAGTGAATAAAAACTTCAACAGCAACTCTCTCCTACTGGTGGTATTCCCTCAACAACTCTTGGTCTATTTCTTCTTCAACAAATGTGAAAAAAAGGATGCAAAGTTTATTCCTCATGCAACTCTTGGTACTTCTTCAACAACTAAGTTTTCTCTCGGTACCTTTTCAACAATTCAAGTTTTCTCTTTTGGTTGAAGAACAAAAAAGCAAAGAAGTTTGGATGAGAAGAATTTTAGAGGCCAAAGAAGAGAGGTTTGCAAGACTTAAAGAAATTCACAACACAGATGTTTTCAAATAAATGCAAAGAAGAAGCTTGGGCTGGCTGGTATAAATTGAAGGATGAAAGGAATTGGTCAAAGGCTCTTTGGAAAAGGCTTCATGGGTGTGAAGCCTTTTCTCACATTGTTGGAATCTTTCTAAAAATGCGTGGACAGCACATCTCGTGATTGGCAATCGTCATTATCATTCACTTAGTTGACCGATAAAGCTAACAAAAGCTCGTAGGCAGAACCGACAAAAGCGTTGACTGACAAAGCCAACAAAAGCTCGCGGGTAGGAGGGATACCTAGTGCTTAGCATTCGCAAGGTACCCCTTGAATAGGGGTACCCCAATTTGCCGTCCCGTTCTTGGTGGACAAAATGGGTTTTGACTCAAATTGGTTAAAAACCCCTCAAATGTGCTTTTGTGTGGGGATGATAAACAGCCTTTACCAACACCTCTAGGGGCTATGAAAATTAAGAGTCGAAGGAAAAAGAAAAGAAATTCAAGGAAATCTTTGAGGGCTTTAATAATGACTTGGATTTGGGTCAGACTCTTTTCCTTTTCTAAGCTTCCGCTGACAGCAAGAAGCATTCAATTTGTACCCAGCACCACTGGGGTTAGCTTTCTGCATAAAAAAATGGAGAAAATTTAGCCAAGCTACCCACTGTGGGAATCCATTTGCAATTAAAACCTCATGGACCAATGCAAACCTTGTTAGGAGATTTATTAGTTGTAATAATTATGGGGTTAGCATTTGCGACTTTTTCTATTTTCAACATTTGAAACTTTCTCTATTTCTTTCCTTATAAAAGATTGTCATTTTCCATCATATTTTGTAGGTTGAAATGCATGAAGGATGAGATTGTGATTTCTTTCAATTGTATGATCCTCCAACGTGTTCGCAGTTGACCATTGTAATTCTTGGTCTGCTAAAAAGATTAAGACCCATTGAAGTTGAAAATGAAGGACTGAAGAAACAATTACAAACATCAAGCTGCCATGCTCACATGTTGTGGTTGGTTTTTGTTTTGGCTTTAATTGTCATCCTTCAATCAGTGAGGGGGTGCAAAAATAAGTAGCTATTTTATAGGTACTAATCGAGTTGTGTAATGGCTGCAACTTATGTTACCATAAGGCAACCTTCATGTATTAGTTATATGCAACTTATGTAATGGTTAGTAATTGCTTGAGTGGAAGGACTTAATGGAGTTGTGAATTTTGTAGCTGAATTTTATATTGGTTATTTCTTTGAGAAATTGAACTGAAGTTCGTTAAACCTTGTTTGGCTTTTAGGGACCAATATTGTCATAACTTGATTTTAAGTCTACAAATATAATTATTTTGAAAATCAATATGCATACTAGAAACTCCTTCCTGAAAAAGTTGCTACAGCTGCATAGGAAAATAAATCATATCTTGAAACATTTACATTAAAGGTAAATAATGAAACATGACTCAAGTTGCAAAACATCCCCAAAATCTAATCACTCTAAAAAATGTTTGTGGTTACATATCATCAAGAAGAATCACAACTCCAAGTTCCAAAAAATGCTAGTTCTATAATACTACACTAATCAAATTCGAACATCAACAATTTTTTTCTTAGTTCTATTCAATTCAAGCCAACAATATGTAATTGTTCACAAAAAACATTAATTAGTCGTATATCTCCTTGGACAATTTTGTCTGTTGTGTCTAACCTTATAGTAAAAATGGCACATTCTCATCTTCTTTGTTATGCACTTATTTGTTAGGATTCCGGTTTCGAATGACAATTCCAGAAGTCCCTTAGTTGTCAACTTCCTGCTGAAAAAAAAAGTTAACACTAATTAGTAAGCCCATTCATTAAAGTAAATGTATCATTGCTACAAGAAAAACATGGAGCATAAGACAAAATCATTGTAGAAGCGGCATTTCTAGTCACATCTTTATTGATTTGGGTTGCATGGCCACTAGTTATGGCAATGTCCATGTTATCGAGCTGGCTATCATCTAGTCCGACCATACAATAATAATCAATTTCCACCTAAAACAACAAGCACACAATAATAATAATAATAATAATAATAATAATAATAATAATAATAATAATAATAATAATAATAATAATAATAATAATAATAATAATAATAATAATAATAATAATAATAATAATAATAATAATAATAATAATAATAATAATAATAATAATAATAATAATAAGGTTCATTTGGAATTTGATGAAAATGATCATGAAGACCTTATGTTTTTTTTTTCTTGCAAAAGGTAATTAAGTGGAAGCATACCATCTAAAATTTGACTCCCTTACTAAATAGTAGCATTCACATTGGTTGTAACAATCAATGCTTGAGAATTTATTGGATTGTAGATGATGTTCCCTTTGATTGTCGGAATTTCCATTAAATAGTGGTGTTTTTCAACAGAATTTTAACAGTGGAGTAACCATTGAGGAATTTCCCATTCTAGGGAGGTCGCATTTTGAAAATGAGACCATTTAAAATCAGATCGCATTTTCAGAATGCAACGATTTTATTTTTCAACTTTATCAGAAATTTAAAATTTTGAAATTTAAAAGATATAAAAACCTAAGGTCGCATTCCTAAAATGAGGCCTTCATGAGACCTCAAGGCCTTATTTTAGGAATGCGACCTTTAACTGACATAATGCTTTCTTACAAGTCCTACAAGCCCTTGCCCACCCATCAAACTCTTAGAATGTAATAAAAACTTGTAAATACATTTTCCACATCACAAACCACTTGTAATACAATACTCAAATTGACAGAATGTAATAAAACTTGTAAATACATTTTCTACATCCTCTTAAACCACTTGTAATTTAATAAAATAATATAACAATATTACAACCATAACAAATAATTATCTCAAAATTTGATAAGATTTAATTATTACACACAATAATATGATAAAAATATTAAAACAAATATATATGTAATCTATTAAATAAGTCATAATATATATATTCTAAGATCATAAGTATAGCAGAGAAACTATATTCAAAATACAATAAAACATATTATGAAGAAGTAACATGAAAAAATGAGCTAATCTCTTGAAGAAATGACCCTTCAAAATTATTATTAGTTCAAGAGATTATGAAGGAGTGGACATAGTAGGAAAAATTGTACTAATAATATTTTTAGTATTTCAAGAGATTAGCATTTTTTTTTTCATGTTACTCCTTCATAATCTGTTTTATTATATTTTGAATAAGGTTTCTCTATTGTACTTATGATCTTGAAATATATATTATAACTTATTCAATAGACTACATATATATTTATTTTAATATTTTTCTTGTATTATTGTGCATAGTTATTAAATCTTATCAAATTTTGAGATTATTATTTTGTTATGGTGGTAATATTGTTATATTATTTTATTAAATTATAAGTGGTTTAAGATGATGGGGGAAATGTATTTACAAGTTTTATTACTTTCTGTATTTACAAGTTTTTGTTATATTCTAGGAATTTGATGGGTGGGCAAGGACTTACAGAACTTGTAAGAAAGTATTTTGTCAGTTGAATGTCGCATTCTTAAAATAAGACCTTAGGTTTTTATATCTTTTAAATTTCAAAAATTTTAATTTCTGGTAAAGTTGAAAAATAATATGGTCGCATTCTGAAAATGCGACCTGATTTTAAATGGTCTCATTTTCAGAATGCGACCTCACTCGAATGGGAAATTCCCCAGTAGCCACCCCACTATCGGAATTCCGTTGAAAAATACCACCATTTAATGAAAATTTTGATTGTTGTTAAACCTGTTGATTTTTTAGATTTACAGGCCCTTTGTAGGTCCTATGGCCAAACTGTTACAAATTTTACATCCATTATGGTTGCATCACTATGCCATTTGAATTGTAGCTCTTTCTTCAATTGTGCCTTTCTACATTTGGGGACATTTCCACACATTATGTCCCATCAAAACAAAATTGTAGCAGTATAATGATCTAGAATTAATATTAGAAATCTTCAACCTATTTTATTTTGATTTGCTAGCCCTACCTTCAGTCGAATCTTTTCTCCTTGCCTTTTTAGGCCTCCTTGGTAGCCTTACCACAAGAGAAGTTGCAAATATTTGTGATGGCACACAAATGGGAAATATATGTGGAGACTATAACACTCCATGTTACCTATATAACCCAAATAGGTCAAGAATGTCATCCTGTCTTCTAAATAAAGGATTTTTATAATGGAAAGAAAGTACAAATCCAAAACTTAAAAGAAAAAAAAAACCATAATTTACTACAAATTCTTACAAAACTAATACATCATCTGCAAAATAACAACAATGTTCAAAATTTGCTTAGCTAATCATCAAAAGAATACAAAGGAACAAGTCTTGCATCTCAATCATAATTCTCTCAACTTGTGTAGAATATGAGGCAATCTGAAAATCATAAATTTAAAATAGAAAATTCACTTATTTAGTCATTGATCTTATACTCTTTTGCCATTCTGGTTCTCCCTTTTTTAAAAACTTTTTTCATCCCTTATATATTTAAATCAAAATTTTGTTTGTCCTCACCATTTTTTTTTCCAAAATTTTCATTCATTATGTATTTAACTCAAACTTTTTTTGTCCTAACCATTTTTTAAATTTTTTCATCCCTTATATATTTAAATCAAACTTTTTTTATCCTTCCGACCAAAAAAGTAGACAAAAGATATTCTTGATTTAAAAAATCATCTTTTCTTGGTAAACATTCATCTTCAACCCCAAGACTCATTATTCAATAATTGAGGTTGGAAATTTTCTATTAATTTCCAAGGACTGTTTTTACTCAAATTATTTTGTAGTAGTATTACAACCGGGCAGAGTTTGGTGGTTTTCATCACTTCCAGTGGTGAAATTAACAAAAGCCAGGGATTTGCACAGTAGGAGCAAAGACCCAGAAGAGAATCAGTAGCATGAAGGCCATGGCAAGAACAGAAAATTGTCTATAATATCCGACGAACTTAGGCTTGGGATCATGGGTATACATGGTCATAATAGAGAAACAGAATGAGATATTGTGTTGGGTTTGGAAGGAACATAATTGTAGTTCCATTTTTATTTTCAAAAAAATTGCCAGCTACAAGTCTTGTGATATGAGGAGCTGAATTTATCTTCTTTTTTGGTCAGAATTATCAAAGAATTTTAAGTTAAATACATAAGAGATTAAATAAGTTGAAAAAAATGGTGAAGACCAAAGAAGTTTGATTTAAACACATAAATGATGAAAAAAAGTTTAAAAAAACAGAGAGAACCACAACAACCAAGAAGTATAAGATCAAGATTTAAATAGGTGAATTTTTCATTTAAAATGAGTGAGATAAGAGATCTTAGTAATTAAGCCCCATTTGTGCATTAGGCTAATCAAAATATTTCATAATGTATTCTTGAAGAGATAAAATAATTTTGTTTGGCAAAGCATAACAATAATCAAGAGTATTGAGCATAAATAAACATGTCCATAAGTATCATTTCCAGAGTTATCAAGACTTTTTGCTTATGTTCGCAGAGCAATTATAATCTATATTTTCAAAATTAACAGTATAAGGGCGCAGAGGTAGCTCTCACCCCATAGATGTAGTACATGCAATTCCAAGCTACCAGTAGTGTAAGGGCACTAAAATAGCTCCTACCTGTAAGTGTAGTACATGCAATCCCAACCTACTGGGTTGGGGTACATCTTACTAAGTGAGATATTCATCATTTTTTCACTCAAACCCAATTCGGTTGTCCTACGTCTGACCATCGGTTCTTTTAGAACCTCGTCGATAGTTGAGGATTAGCTCCACATTTTTATATTGTTGCCTTGTCTAAAAAGAGTCTATCTCCCAAAGGTAGTCCACCTATTGGAAGACATCCTCAACCAAATCAAGACTAGCATAAAGGCTTCGCCCTCATTAAGTACTCAACGCACCAAATTTCACATTTACCAAACTCCCACCACAGATCATATCAAGTCAACTTAAAACATTAGTCAAACAAAGTTATTCATATTCCCGAACAAATATAGTTTCATATACAATATTGAGCTCAAGCATAAATAATAGAAGCCTCTTATTCAAAATAGTCATGC
Source organism: Voacanga thouarsii (assembly GCA_026120185.1). Lineage (NCBI taxonomy): Eukaryota > Viridiplantae > Streptophyta > Magnoliopsida > Gentianales > Apocynaceae > Voacanga > Voacanga thouarsii. The sequence continues at coordinate 440,347 of JANUWF010001142.1, forward strand.
TATGATTTTTACAAATTTGTATGCATGAGTATGAAAACATAAGTTCATTCGCTTAAAAAAAGTTTTGAATCAATTGCTTGGGTCCTAAGTTAAGAGAAAAAAAATTTAGAAAGTTTCTATTTTTTTAAGTTTCTAAAAAGGGAAAGTTTCTACTTATAGAAAGTTTCTAAATTTACAAAAATGTTGAATTATGGAAAGTTTCCAAAAATAGACATATGCAGATAGTTCCAAAAATAAGTTTTTCACCCACAAAAGCTAGATCTTTACCTTTAACAATCTTCCAAATCTATAAAAAAAAAAAAAATCCATAAAATAGAACGTTACAATGTATTCCTAATCTCCTTGGAAAAACATATTTCACACAATCCACCTAGTTTATAGCATCTTGAGTTTTACCAAATAACATTCAAATGCACTGAGCATTCAACTCAAATAAATTAATATTTAAGACCTTAATACATCCTCAAATATGAATGTAAACCATTCTTGATCATAATGAAGGCTTAAAATGGAAAAAATCATCAAAATGAAAGCATATTAGGAAAATGAAAAATTTACCTCTGTGATTAAATGACCCTCTTTACATTGGTGTAGATGTCTGTATAAGGATATTTGAGGCTAGTGGCTCACGTCCTTGAAAACGTCTACTGCATCTCATTTACGCGAAATTTTTGATCTTCCGTAGTGGTGCCCGTAGCACAACCATTGAAGACTTAAAAGTTGGGTTTTGATAAGCCTTGAAGGCTTGATCGAAAATAGGTTTGGTTTTCTGTGAATGCAAAATGAACTACGCAGAGATGTTTTCTTTGCTTTGCTTCTGTGAATAATCAACCCCCAGAATTCCTAGAACCCAGCTCCCATTTCAATTCATGTATCATGCATTTAATCCATCCCCGAGAGAGAAGACATTTGCGTGCAAATAGAAAGCATCCATACTTTTTGTTATCCTGCATGCAAAACAACACGAATTCCATCTCGTATTATTTTTTATTTTATTCAATTAATTAGATTAATAATTAATTAACTTAATATTTTTTATATAAATTTTATTTTACCTTATTCTTATTCATTAGATCAGATAAAATTATTTATTCTTGAGTTTGAATACCCATAAATAGTAAATTTCAAATATTTATTTTCTGTGCTACATTAAACAACCCAATAAACAATTAACAAGCCCAAATGGACAAATATAAAATTTTATTTCTTTTATCTAGTTTATATCCAAATTAATTTTCTAATTATTCAATCTAGGCCTTGGGCCTTGAATAATTAATTAACCAATTAAATTAGATAAAAAAAATACTCTTTCTCTGACCTTTTGTTTTATTCTAGTCTAGTAATAAATTAGAGTAATAAAATAAAAAATTACAATTATCAAAACCAATTTCTTAATCCAAATTTTTCATGACTTAAGGGCCATTCCAGGGATCAAGAGACACATCGCCTTGGCTACTAAAATAACCAAAATACCCTTACTATATAAATAGTTATATTTTGCATTTTAAATATTTCCTAATATCACCATAAGGAAATATTAACCCCAAGAACAATGCTGCGTTACCAAAGTCTTCGACTTATAGGTGTAATGACTAAAATATCCCTCTACGCACCGCCGTGCGATTAGAGAGGAAGAGTATACTAACACCTCTCTAATAGACATCTACCATCCTTAATCCTCTAGTCTAATGATCCACGAATCCTGGAATGTTTTCACTTTTTAAGGGAGCTATCCTAAAGTAAACATCCAAATCACGTTCCCCAGGGCCCTGGATAATTATATCATTTGAACAGTCACAAGGGGTGATATAGTGTAGAAGCTATTTTGTACAAGTCTGTCTTAACTAACTAGTCACATATACCCAACATACAAGTATATTGGTTCTACGAAAGAACCTCAACTACAATATATACTTCTAACTTCATCAGACTATCAAATCATACTCAAGCGTTAAAGTATTAGTCCATACTGTAGCAGTAATAGTCTGGGTTTTTTTTAAATAGTACTTTTAAAAACCATTATTATAGATCTTATTCTACGTATTCGAAATATCCTCATGCTATGAAGTGAGTGGACTACTCACTGGCTAAAGGTATACTATTCCCCATTTGGAATTCATAACATAATAACCTATACATGATGAGATTCCCATTCTCATCAATCGGTTAAAAACAAACATTTATGTGTTAAGTAACCCGTGATCCATACCTTACTGTGAAAGACTACGATCCACATGGATCACTTACTTAAACATAATAGGTCATTTCCAAATGAAAATCGTGCACAAATAAAATGTAAATTCACAAACAAATTTTGAAAATAAATTCTTTTATTAATAAATTCAATAATTATATCAGATAAACTAGTTTAGATGGCATATATTCCAACAATCTCCTATTTGCACTCTAAGACTAAGAAAGTCCATAGGTGCCCACCGTTATGGCGTCTAAATGTTTCTTGAAGACTTTCTCAGCCAAAGGCTTGGTGAAGGGATCTGTTAGATTGTTCTCTGAGGCTATCTGTTCCACCACGATTTCTCGTCTCTGAATGAAATCCTAGATTAGGTGGTACTTCCTCTGGATGTGCTTTCCCTTCTTGTGGTTCCTGAATTCTTTGGATTGCGAGATTGCTCCAAAGTTGTCGCAATACATAACCTTTGGTCTATCTATGCGTGGCATAACTCCAGGTTCTAAAAGGAACTTTCGAAGCCAGACTACTTTTCTTTAGATGCTTCTGAAACTGCCACATACTCAACTTCCATGATTGAGTCAGCAATACAAGATTACTTGATACTCCTCCATGAAACAGCTCCTCTAGACAATGTGAAGACATATCCATTGGTGAATTTTCTCTCATCCTTATCCGCTTGGAAATTTGAGTTTGTGTATTCAGTAGGAACCAAGTTGTCAGCCTTATAAACCAGTATATAATCTTTCGTACCATTAAGGTACTTAAGAGTATGTTTTATAGCTTGCCAATGAACCTATCTAGGGTTTGACTGATATCTACTAACTAAGCCTACAGTAAAGTAGATATCTGGCCTAGTGCACAGCATGGTGTACATGAGACTTCCCACAGCCAAAGCGTAGGGAATCCTATTCATCCTGTCTTTTTCCTTTTGAGACTTAGGACAGTTCTTAGAACAAAAAGACAACCTGTATCTGTAAGGGATTAGAGCTCCCTTACATGAGTTAATACTAAACTTGGCCAGCATCTTATCAATGTATGTCGCTTAGGATAATCCTTGCTAGTGTTGTGCCCTAGAGGCAATCGCTTGTACATTGTATATGACACATTTTCTTTTAATAAAAGACATTATTTATCTTACAGTTTCTTTTGTTTACTTTAAGTAATATAAATGTTCAATAAGTCCCTAGTACAACACTGTGTTAAGGAAATCATGATAGATATCATGATATGAGATTCCTACTACACTGGATGATATTGGTACTTAAATAGTCCCTAGTCATAGTATTAATGAGACAGGACATCATTAATGCGTTAAGACTAGCATGTGTTAGACTTTCTGATTTGATCAGGCGGTGGTCCTCATAACCGTGAGTATTGAGATACTCAAAGTTAACACATGGATGCTTATTAATGGAACAAGTTCATTGGATGACCTAACTTTGAGATAATCACATAGATAACTATTTAGTACCAGTGATATAATCTCAATATAGAAAACATGTAAGTATCTTTAGACTTGAGATCTCCAAGGTATTTTGTTTGCTGAGCCTTGTACTTTGATTCCAATCTCCGGGGCTTGATTGAGGGCTGTCTATGAGATGGATATTAGATACATTGTGAGGTAAACGAAAGTAGTTGAGAGGGTCAATAAAGGATTCACCATTTCTAATAGTAGAGGCAACTGTCTTACAGCCACTTGTAGGAATTACTACTCAGAAAGTCCTTGGCTAAGGCAATTGTGTATTGGAAATAGTTCCAATTGAAACACATCTAGGTAGTGGGTTCCTGGTACAAGTACTATTGTATTCGGGCCAGAATTATTTCTAGAGGAAGTTGGCACTAATTCCGTACTCCAAACCGAATGAAATATTTGATGGAAAACGCAGAAACAGGGGAGCTATGGACGGAAAAAAAAAAACAGAGAGAAAAATTAAACGCGAGCCATAAAGGCCATGTGGAAGCGTGAAGATCATACATTTGCGTTCCTTAACCCTCCTAGGTTGCGTAGGAACAGATTGAACGGCTGGAATCGCCTCGCTTTGCACACTTGAAGGAGCTTCCGGTTGAACACCCGCTAGCCTTCGACTTCGCCTTGTTTGCATTAACGCTTAGCTCTCCAGCTGTCGGGATATTCCTCAGCCTAACCTCTAGTTGGTGAACACAATGGGAAAGAGAAACGGTCTCAATTCTCCTTGGTTCGCTCGCTATTGGTTAGCAAAGAACAAGGAGAAAACCAAGAAGAAGAAAACCGTGAGAGAGAGAACTAGAGTGACGTGAGAGTCTTGTGGCTAGGGAAAGAATTAGGGTTTTTTTTTTTTCTTTTCAAAGAGTTGTTTTATTAGTTAGCCAAAAATTAGGTCTCTCATTATCTGACAAACATATCCCCGGGATTTCAAAACACCCGGATGTTATCCTGAGAATCAGTTTGGCCTAACCCTAAACTCCTCTTAACCATATCTGGAAAAAACCCTAAGGTCCAAGCTATTGGGCCAGATAAATATTTATTATTTTTCTTGGACCCAAAAAGGCCCAAAATAATAAATGTTAATTATTTATTTCCTGGGCTTACATAAGTAACCCAATAAATAATTAATGAGCCCAAATGAACCATAATAATTAATCTTTAATTATTTATTTCTTGGGCCTATATAATAACCCAATAAATAATTAAACATTAATTATTTCCCCTAATTTAAACCCAGGTTAATTTCTTAATTATTCATACTGGACCTAAGGCCTGAATAATTAATTAACCAAATAAACTAGATAATTAATTTCTCTCAACTCCTATTTTATTTATTTATTTATTTTATTCCAGTCCAATAATAAATTAGACTTCCTGAATAAAATAAAATAAAATCCTCTTCAACTGAGACCAATTCCTCAACCCAAAAATAGTTAGGACTTACGGGCTATCCCGAGGACCAAAAAGACACATCGCATTGGCTGCTAAAATGACCAAAATACCCCTGCTATATAAATAGCTGTATTTTGTATTTTAAATATTTTCTAATATCATCATAAGGAAATATTGACCCCAAGGACAATACTGCATTCGCAAAGTCTCCGACCTACAGGTGAAATGACTAAAATGCCCCTCTACACATCGCCGTACATTTAGAGAGGAAGAAGTGTACTAACACCCCCCTAAATGACATCTACCATCCTTAGGCTTCTAGTCCAATGATCCACGACTTCCTGAAGTGTTTCCGCTTTCCAAGGGAGCTACCCTAAAGCAAACATCCAAGTCATGTTTCCCAGAGCCCTGGATAATTTAAACTATTCGGACAACCACAAGGGGCGATATAGTGCAGAAACTATCTTGTATAAGTCTGTCTTAACTAACTAGTCACACATACCCAACATGCAAGTATATTGGCCCTACGATAGAACCTTAACTACAGCAAATCAAAGTATATGCTTCCAGCTTCGCTAGACCACCAACTCATACTCAAGTCGTAGAGTACTAGTCCACGTTGTAGCGGTAGTAGTCTAGGTTTCTACCATATAGTACTTTGAGAAACCACTACTACAAGTCCTGTTCTACGTATTCGAAATACGCTTATGTGATGAAGTGAGTGGACTACCCACTGGCTAAAGGTAAGCCATTCCCCATTTGGAATTCATAACATAATAACCTAAACATGATGAGGTTCCCAGTCTCATCAATAGGTTAAGAACAAATGTTTATGTGTTAAATAACCCGTGATCCATACCTTACTGTGAAAGACCACCATTCACATGGATCACTTATTTAAACACAATGGGTCTGTTCCAAACGAAAATCGTGCACAAACAAAAAGTAAATTCACAAACAATTTCTGAAAATAAATTCTTTTATTAAATAATTCGATTTTACATCAGAAACCTAGTCTAAGAGGGCATACAATCCAACAATCTCCCACTTGCACTCTAAGACTATGTAAGTCCATAGGTGCCCACCCCTATGGCGTCTAAGTGTCTCTTGAAAACTCTCTCAGCCAAAGGCTTGGTGAATGGGTCTGCTAGATTGTTTTCTGAGGTAATATGCTCCACCACGACTTCCCGTCTCTGGATGAAATCCCGGATCAGATGGTACTTCCTCTCGATGTGTTTCCCCTTCTTATGGTTCCGAGGCTCCTTAGATTGCGACACTGCTCCAGTGTTGTCGCAATACATCACAACCGGCCTGTCCATATGTGGTACGACTCCAAGTTCTGAAAGAAACTTCCGGAGCCGATCGCTTCCTTGGACGCTTCCGAAGCTGCCACATACTCGCCTTCCATGGTTGAGTCGACAATACAAGATTGCTTGATACTCCTCCATGAAATTGCTCCTCCGGACAAGGTGAAGACATATCCACTAGTGGATTTTCTCTCATCCTTATCCGCTCGGAAGTCTAAGTCCGTGTATCCCGCAGGAACCAAATCATCGACCACAGTAAACCGAAGATATAATCTCTCGTTCCATTGAGGTACTTGAGAATATGCTTTACAGCTTGCCAATGAACCTCCCCTGGGTTTGACTGATATCTGCTAACTAAGCCCACGACAAAGCAGATATCTGTCCTAGTACACAGCATGGCGTACATGAGACTTCCCACAGCCGAAGCGTAGGGAATCCTACTCATTCTGTTCTTTTCTTCTTGAGACTTAGGACAGTCCTTCGAAGAAAATGACAACCCATGTCTGCAAGGGATTAGAGCTCCCTTGCATGAGTCCATACTGTACTTGGCCGACATCTTGTCAATGTATGTCGCTTGGGATAATCCTAACATTCTCTCGCTTCCTATTTCTAAGAAGCCTAATCCCGAGAATGTAGTCGGCTTCTCCCAAGTCCTTCATACTGAATTGACTAGACAGCCAAACCTTTGTAGATGACAATGTCCCTACATCATTTCCAATGAGTAGAATGTCATCCACATACAGGATAAGAAAAACCACATTAATGCCTTCAAGTTTCCTGTACACACATGGTTCATCTTCGTTTTGAATAAAACCATAGGACTTTACAGTCTCATCAAAACGAATGTTCCATACTCTTGATGCCTGCTTAAGTCCATAAATGGACTTCTTAAGCTTGCAAACCATGTGTTCCTGGCCTTCAGCAATGAAGCCTTCCGGTTGGGACATATAGATGTCTTCGCTAAGATGGCCATTCAAGAATGCCGTCTTGACATCCATTTGCCATATCTCGTAATCATAGTGACAAGCGATGGCAAGGAGGATGCGGATGGATTTAAGTATAGCTACCGGGGAAAAGGTTTCCTCATAGTCGATACCCTCTTTCTGAGTATACCCTTTCGCCACAAGCCTAACTTTGAAGGTTTCCACCTTCCCATCCGCTCCTCTCTTCCTCTTGTATACCCACTTGCACCCAATGGGTTTTATCCCTTCAGGTGAAGCTACAAGATCCCAAACCTGATTGAGGTACATAGACTCAATCTCGGCTTTCATTGCTTCATGCCACAGATTTGCATCGGCATCAGCAATAGCCTCCTCGTATCTAGCGGGGTCTTGTTCCTGATGGTCGGAGACCAGCTAAAAGGCTTCTCCAGTCCATCTATCCGGAACCCTAGACACTCTCCCACTATGACGAGGCTCCATTTGCACAGGCTCTTGAGGCTGTGCCTCTTCTTGTTCCAGAATCGGGTCAGAAGAAGTTGATTCCGTAGATAACTTCTCCTGAAGTTCCAACCTTGTTGAACCTTTAGTGGAAGTACTTTGATCATCTTCCAAGTATCTAGCATTGGTACTGACTAGTACCTTCTGCTCCTTAGGATGATAAAAGTAGCCTCCTTTTGTCCCTTTTGGATACCCAACAAAATAGCATAATTCTGATCTTGGTTCCAACTTGTCTTCCTTGATCAGTACATAAGTTGGACACCCCCAAATCCTGAGATGATTCAGACTTGGCTTGCACCCAGTCCACATCTCATAGGGAGTCCTAGGTACTGACTTGAAAGGCACCAAGTTCAGAATATATGCCGCTGTTTCCAGGGCATATCCCCAGAAGGATACTGGAAGAGTAGCATGAGACATCATGCTTCGGACCATTTCCATCAACGTCCTGTTCCTTCTCTCAGCTACTCCGTTCTGCTGGGGGGTTCCCGGCGCAGAGAGTTGGGATACTATCCCATGATGTACCATGTAGTCCTTGAATTCACCTAGGAGGTACTCTCCACCACGATCCGATCGTAAGGTTTTGATTAATTTACCTGTCCGACGTTCCACTTCAGCCTTAAACTCTTTGAACTTGTCAAAAGAGTCAGACTTGCGTCTCATCAGGTAAATGTAACCATACCTCGTACAATCATCCGTGAACGTGATGAAGTACTCAAAACCTCCCCTAGTTGGTATAGACAATGGACCGCACATATTAGTGTGAACAAGACTCAACACCTCCTTGGCTCTATCCGCCTTTGGTGTAAATGACCTCTTGGTCATTTTTCCCATTAGGCAAGATTCACACTGAGGCCAACTTTCCAATCTCAATGAGCCCAAAGGCCCATCATGGAGTAGCCTCTGAATCCTGGTTGAGTTAATATGACCCAACCTCAGATGCCAAAGGTATGAATCATTGATATTGGTCTTTCTCTTCTTAGTTAAAGGTTCAGACTGAGCATTATTTGATTGTTTGTTAATAGGGTTTAAAAAGAACAAATTTCCATACATGTGCCCAGTACATAAAATTTCTCCATCTCTACTGATAGAAATACCAGAATGGAAAGATACAGAATATCCTTGATTAATAAGTTTTGCAACTGAAATCAAATTCTGACGAAAACCAGGTACATATAAAATGTCTTTTAAAACCACTATCTTATTACAATAAAAAATAAGATCCAGCTCTCCCAATGCAAGGGCCCAGACTTGTGCTCCATTACCCACTCGAAGCCCATGTTTGCCCTTCTTGAGTCTTCTTATCTTCCTAAACCCCTGCAAGGAGTTACAGATATGATCAGTGGCTCCTGAATCAACAATCCAAGTGGAAGTTGATCCTACCATTGATATGGACTCTAGATAGTAAACATTACCCGTGGGGTTTTTCTTAGCTCGAAGATCCGGACACTCCTTTTCCAGTGTCCCTTCTTGCCACACTTGAAGCACTTGCCCTTTGGTTTGTCCTTGGGCTGGTTCTTGGGTCGAGCTATCGTATTTCCCTTCTTCCTCTTGAACTTTCTGGGCTTAGGCCCAGTTCTTGAAGAAGAGGCCTTAGCAATCATGGCCTTAGACTGCGGCTTCATGACCTTCTCCGCCATCTGGAGCTTCTTCATCAGTTCAGTTAAACTCATATTCAACTTGTTCATGTTATAGTTTAACTTGAACTGGGTGAAAGAGCCCAGTAGAGATTCGAGAACCATGTCCACTTGGCTCTCGGGGTCAATGACAGCCCCTAAGATTTCTGCCTCCTCGAAAGCAGCAATCATCTTGAGCATATGCTCTCGGACTGATGCTCCCTTAGCCATCTTAGTGTTTACAATTGTTCGAAGAGCCTCCTGCCTTACGGGCCGGCTTTTGTCCGCGAACATAGTTGCCAACGATTGACTTATGTCATATGCAGAAGCCATGTGCTCGTGTTTTGACTGGAGCACATTAGACATGGAAGCTAACATACAGCAACGTGCCATTTCGTTAGCTTTCTTCCATGCCTTTTCAGCCTCTTGCTCTTCAGCGGTGGAACCTTCCCCGATAACAGGGCAGGTTTCGTAAAGGACATACTTATACTCCTCGGCTGTGAGTATTATGTCCAGGTTCCTTTTCCAGTCCACATAGTTTGGACCCGTTAACTTATTCTCCCTGAGAATAATGACCAATGGACTAAAAGAACCTCCCACCATTTCTGAAAATCGAAAATAAAAGAAAGAAATTAGTTTGTGAAAACAAAATGAAATTTGTGCATTGAAAATAATTTGGCTCTTAGGAAAACTGACATAGCTTCTTGGGAAGATTAACAGTTTCCTAAGCTAAGTGTATTAGCCACCACAAATTAATTTCCCTTCTAGGTAATGGTCTAGAGAATAACTCCATCGTGGGATGGCCGTTTCCTCTCATTTCCTATGGACATACCTCGCACTATAACCTCCAACGTGGACTGGCCGATCATAGTATGTGCCCCGGGTTATTAATTACATCCTTCCATTAGATCTAGATCCTTGTGGTATCCCCATCCTATACGGGTTCACTCCCAGGGTGACGCGAGGGGATCCACGATCTCTAATGAGGACCGTGATGGAAGCCGTGGGGCCGTTGGAACCCCTCTCCCACTTAGTCTTTTAAAATAAAGTTTTCTCTGAAAAATATCATTTTGAAATTTCCATTAAGTTTTTCTTAACTAAAAAATAAAATATCTAAGTCCAATAAAATCTCTATGTCAAGGCTTATATCCTTTGAGAGATTTCCTCCATGGACTAATTTTATTTAAGTTAAAACTTAATGATTTCAAAAATTTTCCAATTAAAACTTTCTAGAGACTTTGGTCTCAAGCTTATTTGACAAAATCATTTTTTAGTCCAAAACAAAACAAAATGGCTCTCCATTTTAATTTACAAAAATATCTAAATCCAATATATTTTCTATGTCAAGGATTAAATCCTTTGAGAAAATATTCAAGGATTAATTTTTGTACCAATTAAAATAACCATTTAGTTTTTAAAGAAAAATATTTTTTCTTGCCAAAACAAAAAGTTCCCAAAGACTTTGGTCTTTGAGGAAAAGCACACATAGGTACATAAAAAAAATAACATTCTAGAAAACAATAAACGTTTTCATGCTTTTCTATTTTTTTAAACCTAAGTGCCCAAATAATAGAATTAAACACATTAATTAATTAATTAATGATCTTGTTTAATTCTAAAATCCGTTACTAATATTTTTCATGCAAATATATTCCAAGAATATAAATATTGCAAAAATATTAACTTCGCCTGGTATAGGACCCAAAACGAAAAAGAAAAAAAAATTAAAAATTTTGACTGGCGGTCTACTGCACCGGCCGCACCGGATCTCGCCCGCATGGCCTGCGGTCCACCGCGGCCGCTGTGCACCAGCCGCACCTAATCTCCTGCAGCTTCAACCCGTGGAGCCGCCCCACGCTCGCGTGCCCTCCGCTTCCGACCCGCGAACTCGCCCGATTACCTGCGCGCCAATTAAATTTCAATTGCAACATCAGATTGATTCGGCTTCAATTCACACTCAATTGGCTCGGCTTCGCGGCTCCAGCAGCACGGCTCCACTCACAGAACAGAAGCGGCTCGGCTCGGCGGCTCGGCTCGAACACGGCGGCTTATGAATAGTTGTCTTCTTCGTTTTTTCTTCTTTCTCGCGCCAGAATTGCAGAAACTCTTCTGCTTCATTTTTTCAGCCTTCTTTGGCTTCTTTGGACAATTTTACTTACAAAAACATCCAAACCAAAAACACAATCGCCTATACCCATTTAAATTGGGTTTACACAATTATCTAGCAAAGCCAAAAAAAATTTACAGTAGCTCCTATGCTTCATGGTGAAGCTTACAAAACCATCTATCCCATACTAAAACAGCGAAGGATCATAGGTATAATCATCTTCTCCATTTTATTAACTACCATGCTCCCTATATTGATCAAAACCAGTGTCTCTGATACCACTTTGATGGAAAACGCAGAAACAAGGGAGCCATGGACGGAAAAAAAAAACAGAGAGAAAAATTAAACGCGAGCCATAAAGGCCATGCGGAAGCGTGAAGATCATACCTTTGCGTTCCTTAACCCTCCTAGGTTGCGTAGGAACAGATTGAACGGCTGGAATCGCCTCGCTTTGCACACTTGAAGGAGCTTCCGGTTAAACACCCGCTAGCCTTCGACTTCGCCTTGTTTGCATTAACGCTTAGCTCTCCAGCTGTCGGGATATTCCTCAGCCTAACCTCTAGTTGGTGAACACAATGGGAAAGAGAAACGGTCTCAATTCTCCTTGGTTCGCTCGCTATTGGTTAGCAAAGAACAAGGAGAAAACAAAGAAGAAGAAAACCGTGAGAGAGAGAACTAGAGTGACGTGAGAGTCTTGTGGCTAGGGAAAGAATTATGGTTTTTTTTCTTTTCAAAGAGTTGTTTTATTAGTTAGCCAAAAATTAGGTCTCTTATTATCTGATAAACATATCCCTGGGATTTCAAAACACTCAGATGTTATCCTGAGAATCAGTTTGGCCTAACCCTAAACTCCTCTTAACCATATCTGGAAAAAACCCTAAGGTCCAAGCTATTGGGCCAGATAAATATTTATTATTTTTCTTGGACCCAAAAAGGCCCAAAATAATAAATATTAATTATTTATTTCCTGGGCTTACATAAGTAACCCAATAAATAATTAATGAGCCCAAATGAACCATAATAATTAATCTTTAATTATTTATTTCTTGGGCCTATATAAATAACCCAATAAATAATTAAACATTAATTATTTCCCCTAGTTTAAGCCCAGGTTAATTTCTTAATTATTCATACTGGACCTAAGCCCTGAATAATTAATTAACCAAATAAATTAGATAATTAATTTCTCTCAACTCCTATTTTATTTATTTATTTATTTTATTCCAGTCCAATAATAAATTAGACTTCCTGAATAAAATAAAATAAAACAAAATAAAATAAAATCCTCTTCAACTGAGACCAATTCCTCAACCCAAAAATAGTTAGGACTTACGGGTTAGCCCGAGGACCAAAAAGACACATCGCCTTGGCTGCTAAAATGACCAAAATACCCCTGCTATATAAATAGCTATATTTTGCATTTTAAATATTTTCTAATATCATCATAAGGAAATATTGACCCCAAGGACAATGCTGCATTCGCAAAGTCTCCGACCTACAGGTGAAATGACTAAAATACCCCTCTACACATCGCCGTACATTTAGAGAGGAAGAAGTGTACTAACACCCCGCTAAATGACATCTACCATCCTTAGGCTTCTAGTCCAATGATCCACGACTTCCTGGAGTGTTTCCACTTTGCAAGGGAGCTACCCTAAAACAAACATCCAAGTCATGTTTCCCAGGGCCCTGGATAATTTAGACCATTCGGACAACCACAAGGGGCGATATAGTGCAGAAACTATCTTGTATAAGTCTGTCTTAACTAACTAGTCACACATACCCAACATGCAAGTATATTGGCCCTACGATAGAACCTCAACTACAGCAAATCAAAGTATATGCTTCCAACTTCGCTAGACCACCAACTCATACTCAAGTCGTAGAGTACTAGTCCACGCTATAGCGGTAGTAGTCTAGATTTCTACCATATAGTACTTTGAGAAACCACTACTACAGGTCCTATTTTACGTATTCGAAATACGCTTATGTGATGAAGTGAGTGGACTACCCACTGGCTAAAGGTAAGCCATTCCCTATTTAGAATTTATAACATAATAATCTAAACATGATGAGGTTCCCAGTCTCATCAATAGGTTAAGAACAAATGTTTATGTGTTAAATAACCCGTGATCCATACCTTACTGTGAAAGACCACCATTCACATGGATCACTTATTTAAACACAATGGGTCTGTTTCAAACGAAAATCGTGCACAAACAAAAAGTAAATTCACAAACAATTTCTGAAAATAAATTATTTTATTAAATAATTCGATTTTACATCAGAAACCTAGTCTAAGAGGGTATACAATCCAACAATATTGTATGGTGAGAGGAGTTAATTGCATTGAAGTTTGTTATTGAAGAGTTCATGTCAAACCACTTGACTTCCTGGACTCTTGGGTGGTCATGATGTGTTGCTATATACCGCTCATGATCTGAGAATATGAGTTTATTAATTGATGAATTAATAAACTAATCCTGATTAGAATTAATAGGATTAATTCTAATTAATTATGGATTATTAATCTCAAAGACGTTTGGATTAATTCACGTTCTTTACCAATTGACTGGGAAACCTAATAGGTTACCCACAATGGAGGATTATATAATCAAGGTGTTATTTGATAACATAGTGGGGTTAATTGAGAGAAAAAGAAGTTGTTATGGACAAATTATAATTAGTTATAATTTGTGGCCTAAGTTGTAATTGTGAGAACTTGATATTTCCAATTACAATTAGGGAATTCTAATAGGATTAGAATTCTCAATTTTGGGGAGGGAATTTTGTGTGATATATAGTAGATATAACACACGAAAACCCTAGCTGAAGAGATACACGAAATCCCCAACCAAGTCATACGTTTTTTCCCTCTTATTATCTCTCCCTCTCGTTTTACTAAAAACAAGAGAACCCTAGTCGCCATTATTGTTTCTGCTAGCACAGCAAATTTTGGTGCTTGAGTATATCCTCTATGTGGATTACTGTTAGAGATAATCACACACTGTGATTATAGTGGTTAGACGTTCAACTCACGTGGAGGTTGATCACGAGGATTGCTGGATTGCGCCTCGACTTGAAGAAGAAAATTTTTGTTCTTTGAACGATCACCCAAAGGTAAAAGCTGTTACCTTTACTCACTTTATGTCTTGTTTTCCACACATAGATAGGTCATGGGAGGGTATCTTATTTTATTTTCCACTACGTCGTATATGATATGAGCCCGAGATACCCAATAATCCTAACATTCTCTACTTCCTATTTCTAATAAACTTACTCCCGAGAATGTAATTGGCTTCTCCCAAGTCCTTCATATTAAATTGACTGGACAACCAAACCTTAATAGATGACAATGTCCTTACATCATTCCTAATGAGTAGGAGGTCATCTACATATAGGACAAGAAAAACCACATTTATGCTTTCCAATTTCCTGTATATGCATGGTTCATCCTTTTTTTAAATGAAACTGTAAGACTTTATAGTCTCATCAAAATGAGTGTTCCATGTTCTAGATGTCTACTTAAGTCTATAAATAGACTTCTTAAACTTGCAGACCATATGGTCCTAGCTTTTAGCAATAAAACCTTCCAATTGAGACATATAGATGTCTTCATTAAGATGGCCATTAAGAAATGCCATCTTGACATCTATTTTCCATATCTCATAGTCGTAATGACATGCAATGGTAAGGAGAATACGGATGGACTTAAGTATGGCTACCGGGGAAAAGGTTTCATAATAATCGATTCCCTCTTTTTGAGTATACCCTTTTACCACAAGCCTAGCTTTGAAGGTTTTCACCTTTCTATCCGCTCCTCTCTTCCTCTTGTATAACCACTTACACCCAATGTGTTTTATCCCTTTAGATGAAGCTACAAGATCCCAAACCTGATTGAAGTACATAGACTTAATCTCGACTTTTATTGCTTTATGCCACAGATATGCATAGACATCAGCAATAATCTCCTCGTATCTAGTGGGGTCTTGTTCCTGGTGGTCAGAAACCAACTTGAAAGCCTCTCCTGTCCATATTTCTAGAACTCTAAATATCCTCCCACTACGACGAAGCTCTGTTTGTACAGGTTCTTGAGACTGTGCCTCTTCTTCTTCCATAATTGGGTCCGAAGAAGTTAATTCCAAAGATAACTTCCCCTCAAATTCTAACCTTGTTGAACCTTTGGTGGAAGTACTTTGATCATCCTCCAAGTATCTAGCATTAGTACTTATTAGTACTTTCTGCTCCTTGGGATGATAAAAATAACCTCCTTTTGTCCCTTTTGGATACCCAACAAAGTAACATAAGTCTAATCTTGGTTATAGCTTGTTTTCCTTGATCAGTACATAAGCTGGACAACTCCATATGCTGAGATGATTTAGACTTGGCTTACGCTTAGTCCACACCTCATAGAGTGTCCTAGGTACTAACTTAGAAGGTATCAAGTTCAGAATGTATGCCGCTGTTTCCAAGGCATATCCCCAAAAAAAGACCGGAAGAGTAGCATGAGACATCATACTTCGAACCATTTCTATTAATGTCATGTTCCTTCTCTCAGCTACTCTATTCTGCTGGGGTGTATTTGGCGCAGAGAGTTAGAATACTATTCCATGATGTACCATGTAATCTTTAAACTCACCAATGAGGTATTCTCCATCACAATCCGATCGTAAGGTTTTGATCAATTTACTTGTCCAACTTTCCACTTCAGTCTTAAACTCTTTGAACTTGTCAAAAAAGTCAGACTTGTGTCTCATCAGGTCGACATAACCAAACCTTGTACAATCATCCGTAAAAGTGATGAAGTACTCAAAGCCCCCTCTAGGTTGAATAGACAAAGGACTACACATATCAGTATAAACAAGACCCAATATCTCCTTGAATCTATCAGCCTTTTGAGTAAATGACCTTTTGGTCATTTTTCCCATAAGGTAGGATTCATATTGAGGCCAACTTTGCAATCTTAATAAGCCCAAGGGCCCATCATGGATTAACCTCTAAATCCTAGTTGAGTTAATATGGCCCAACCTTAGATGTCAAAGATATGAGTCATTGACATTGATTTTTCTCTTCTTACTTAAAGGTTCAGAATGAGCATTATTTATTTGATTATTTGTAGTATTTAAAAAGAATAAGTTTTCATACATGTATCTTGTACATAAAATTTCTTTATTTTTACTGATAGTAATACCAGAATGGAAAGAAATAGAATATCCATGATTTATTAGTTTTGCAACTAAAATCAAATTCTGTATAAAATTGGGTACATATAAAATATCCTTTAGTACAACTACTTTATTACAATAAAAAATAAGATCAAGCTCTCCTACTACAAGGGCCCATACTCGTACTCCATTTCTTACTTGTAGTCCATGCTCGTCCTTCTAGAGTCTTCTTATCTTCCTAAACTCCTGTAAGGAGTTACAGATATAATCAGTGGCACCAGAATTAACAATCTAAGTGAAAGTTGATCCAACCATTGAAATAGACTCTAGATAGAGAACAATACATATTGGGTTTTTCTTAGCCTGAAATTTTGGACACTCTTTTTTCCAGTGTCCCTTCTGCCCGCATTTGAAGCATTTGCTTTTGGGCTGGTTCTTGGGCTGGATCTGTACATTTCCCTTCTTCTTCTTGAACTTCCTGGGCTTAGGCCCAATTCTGGAAGAAAATGTCCTAGCAATCATAGCCTTGGATTGTGGCTCCATGACCCTCTCCGCCACCTGGAGCTCTTTCATTATCTCAGTTAAAGTTATGTTTAATTTGTTCATGTTGTAGTTCAACTTGAACTGAGTAAAAGAGCCCATCAAAAATTCGAGAACCATGTCTACTTGGCTTTTGGGGTCAATAATAGCCCCTAAGACTTCCGCTTCCTTGAAAGCAACAATCATTTTAAGCATATGCTCCTTGACTAATGCTTCCTCATCCATCTTAGTATTTATAATCATTCTAAAAGCTTCCTGCCTTGCGGGTCGACTCTTATCGGCGAACATCGTAACTAATGATTGGCTAATGTCATATACAGTGGCCATGTGCTCTGTTTTAACTGGAGCACATTAGACATGAAGGCCAACATGTAGCATCGAGCCATTTCGTTGGCCTTCTTCCATGCTTTTTCAGCCTCACTCTCCTCTGTGGTGGAACCCTCCCCGATAACAGGGCATGTTTTAAAGAGGACATACTTATACTCCTCAGCAATGAGTATTATGTCTAAGTTTCTTTTCCAGTCCACATAATTCAGACCCATTAACTTATTCTCAAGGTGAATAACGGCAAAAGGACTGAAAGAACCTCCACCAACTATTTCTTAAAAAATCAAAAATAAAAGAAAATTCAGTTTGTGAAAAACAAAATAATTTGTGACTTTATCCTCATATTAAATCCGATAATAGTTAACCATATCACTATTATCTTTAATATGATTAATTTGACTCTTAGAAAAACTGGCATAGCTTCTTGGGAAGATTAACAGTTTTCTAAGCTAAGTATATTAACTACTACAAATTAATTTCCCTTCTAGGTAATGATCTAGAAGATAACTCCATCGTGGGATGACCATTTCTTCTCATTTCCTATGGACATTCCTTGCACTATAACCTCCAACGTGGGCTGGCCGATCATAGCACATGTCCCGGGTTATTAATTACATCCATCCATTAGTTCTAGATCCTTGTGGTATCTCCATCCTATACGGGTTTACTCCCAGGGTAACATGAGAGGACCCACAATCTCTAATGAAGATCGTGATAGAAGTCGTGGGGCCGTTGGAACCCCTCTCCTACTTAGTATTTTAAAATAAGACTTGGAAAATATATTTTGAAAATTTCAATTAAGTTTTCTTTTAACTCAAAATAAAATATCTAAACCCATAAAAATTTCTATGTCAAGGTTTATACCCTTTGAGAAATTTTTTTATGGATTAATTTTATTTAAGTCAATAAACTTAATAGTTTAAAAAATTTCCAATAAAACTTTCAAGAGATTTTGATCTCAAGTTTAATTTAACAAAAATAATTTTTCTTATTAAAATTCAATCAAAATGGTTTTCTATTTTAATTCACAAAAATATCCAGATCCAATATATTTTCTATGTCAAGGATAATATTCTTTGAGAAAATATTCAAGAATTAATTTTTGTCCAAATAAAAATTACCCATTTGATTTAAGAAAATGTTTTTCTTTGTCAAAAATTCCCAAAGATTTTGGTCTTTGAGAAAACGCGCACATAGGGTACAAAGAGAAATAAGTATGCTAGAAAATTGTAAACATTTTCATACTTTTCTATTTTTTTTAACCTAAGTGTCTAAATAATAGGATTAAACACATTAATTAATTAATTATCTTGTTTAATCCTAAAATTTTCATTGCTATTATTTTTCATGCAAAATATTCAAAGAATATTAATTATTGCAATAAAAATATCTTTGCCTGGTATTGGACCAAAAACTTTTTTTTTTAATCGAGTCGGGTCCAGTGCACTCGCCACACTGGATCGCGGCCCATGGGCCGGAACCGGGCGAGTGCCCGCGACTCGGCCCACTCCCCACCCGTTGCGCGGCCAAAATGTTGACTACGCAACTCTGCAATTGCAGAATTACATTTCCTCGCTGATGACAGCTGTCTCGCTCGGTTTGAGCCATGCATGACTTGGAGCCGTGGCTCACTGGCGCCACACACATCAAGATGCTGCTCGGCTCATTCAGTGGCTCGGCTTGATGGCTGGCTTGCACAGTACCTTCTTCTCCAGAATGCACCTCTGCGTACTGATTTCATTTTTTCTTCCATTTTCACTTAAAAATCATCCAAACAACCGCCTTTGCCCTTAAAAAAAATACTAGGCTTACATAATATCTATGACAGCAATAAAAATACATTGTTCATATGCTTCCACTTGCGAAACTTACAATGAAACTACCAATATTAGTAAATACGAAGGATCACAGATTTCAACCAAAATAAATATTTTCTTGTTTTAGTTAAGCCTAACATGCTTCCTACACTTGCCAAACCATAGCTCTGATACCAATTGAAGGTTTAAAATGGCAAAAATCATCAAAACAAAAGCATGGTAAGAAAACGAAAAATTTACCTCTGTGATTAAATGGCCCTCTTCGCACTCATGTAGATGTCCGGAGAAGGATATTTGAGGCTAGTGGCTCACATCCTTGCAAATGTCTACTGCGTCTCATCCAGCAAAGCTTTTGATCTTCCGAAATGGTGTCGTAGCACAGCAAATGAAGGCTTAAATGTTGGGTTTTGATAAGCCTTGAAGGCTTGGTCGAAAATGGGTTTGGTTTTCTGTGAATGCAAAATGAACTACGCAGAACTGTTTTCTTTGCTTTGCTTCTGTGAATAATCAACCCCCAGAATTCCCAGAACCCAGCTCCCGTTTCAATTCATGTATCATGCATTTGAATCCATCCCCAAGAGAGAAAACATTTGCATGCAAACAGAAATCATCTATGCTTTCTGTTATCCTGCACGCGAAACAACACGGGTTCTATCCTGTGCTGTTCTTTATTTTATTCAATTAATTAATTAAATTAATAATTAATTAATTTAATATTTTTTATATAAATTTTATTTTACCTTGATCTTATTCATTGTGTCAGATAAAATTATTTATTCTTGGGTTTAAACACTCATAAATAATAAATCTCAATTATTTATTTTCTAGGCTACATAAACAGCCCAGTAAATAATTAACAAGCCCAAATAGACCACTATAAAATTTTATACATTTTATCTAGTTTATATCCAGATTAATTTTCTAATTATTCAACCTGGGCCTTGGGCCCTGAATAATTAATTAACCAATTAAACTAGATAAAATAAATACTCTCTCTCGGACCTTTTATTTTATTCTAGTCCAATAATAAATTAGACTAATAATGTAAAACCCCATAATTATCAAGACCAATTTCTTAACCCAAATCTTTCATGACTTAAGGGCCATTTTAGGGACCAAAAGACACATCGCCTTAGCTACTAAAATAGCCAAAATACCCCTACTATATAAATAGCTATATTTTGCATTTTAAATATTTTCTAATATTACCATAAGAAAATATTAACCCTAAGGACAATGCTGCGTTAGCAAAGTTTTCGACTTACAGGTGTAATGACTAAAAAACCCCTCTATGCATTACCGTGCGATTAGAGAGGAAGAGTGTACTAACACCTCTCTAATAGACATCTATCATCCTTAGACTTCCAGTCCAATGATCTACGACTCCTGGAATGTTTCCACTTTTCAAGGAAGCTACCCTAAAGTAAACATCCAAATCATGTTCCCTAGGGACCTAAATAATTAGATTATTTGAACAGTCACAAGAGGCGATATAGCGTAGAAGCTATCTTGTACAAGTTTGTCTCAACTAAGTAGTCACATATACCTAACAAACAAGTATATTAGTTCTACGAAAGAACCCCAACTACAGTATATCAAAGTATATGCTTCTAACTTCGTCAGACTACCAACTCATACTCAAGCAGTAGAGTATTAGTGCATGTTGTAGCAGTAATAGTTTGGGTTTCTTTTAAATAATACTTTTGGAAACCACTATTATAGGTCCTATTCTATATATTCAAAATACGCTCATACTATGAAGTGAGTGGACTATTCACTGGCTAAAGGTAAACCATTCTCCATTTGGAATTCATAACATAATAACTTATACATGATGAGATTCAAACTCTCATCAATCGGTTAAGAATAAATATTTATGTGTTAAGTAACCCGTGATCCATACCTTACTATGAAAGACTACCATTCACATGAATCACTTACTTAAACACAATAGGTCCTTTCTAAACGAAAATCGTGCACAAATAAAATGTAAATTCACAAACAAATTTTGAGAATAAATTCTTTTATTGATAAATTCGATAATTACCTCAGATAAACTAGTCTAGAGGGCATATATTCTAACACATAAAAGTGGTATATAAATTAATCTTAGTAAGCTTCCTTAAAATACCTAATCTGTTAAAAAATTCTAGCAAGCTTAATCTAAATTTCTATGGGTAAAACACATATGAAAACACATCAGTTTGGACTCAAATTTTCCAAAGAGATACCCTAACATATAAAAAATAGAATACATGTGTCTAAACATGAAATTCATACCTAAAACACGCCTATAAAATTTTTTACCATTACTGTAGCATTCTACCCATAGTAGACAAGTAGCGAAGTAGCATTTATAGGTTTTTTTGAGAATCCCTAAAAATTTTGTAGAACAGGGATTTTTTTTTGTGATATTGCACGATGCCGTAGGAAGTGTTGTGCATGGTGCCATGCATGCTTCTATGCGCTATATTTGCCTTAAAATGCTGTCGTTCGACTTGATCTCTTTATGTGTTGGAATCATGCACAGTGGCATGGTCAATAATCTGCACCACACCGTTAGCTTGCTAAATCTCTAATATTTCTGAAATCCTAAAAGTGCACGGCAACATGTAAGGTGATGGCATGGCATCGTCGACTCCCAAAATGCTTACTTCTGACGTTCAACAACTGCACGACTGACCCTGGCACCCATGGCACCGTGTACACTCAAAATTTTTCTTTTTTATTTTTTTCTCTTTGAATCCTTATCTAATCTCAATGTTTTGATCCTACATAAAATAAGGGGAAATGGGGAATTAAGTAGCAATTTAGAATGCATTTCTCCATAATTTAAGTACAAATGATGTATGACATATGTGCATAATAGATACTCATCAATCAACATCCTTATTTTTGCTCATGTAAATAGGAGATATAACCACCTCTTGCCAAATAGTATCAGTAAAAACTCACCAAATATTTCATGCCACCTGTCGAGTTCTCTAGCAAGAATTCTGTTTATATTTTTTCATGCCCCAATTCAATTGATCTGGTTCCTCGGTGAAGAGAAAATATTTGTGCTCTATCGTTTGTAGATAGATTTATACACAAGGCATTCTTCAAGAACTCATCAACATCTTCATCTTTGCTACGGTAAATAGAAAATTTAACTACCCCATGCCGAACAACATTGGCAAAAAAACCCCTCTAAGGTCTTTCTTACAAATGTTAGTTGGTTATGGGAAGTCTCCTAAGGCCAAATGGAGAACCAAACACCATATACTATGTGTCATCTTCTAGGAGTTCTTCAACAAAATGCTACTTCAATTTTTTTAGGTTTTGATTCAATTGATCAGTTTCATCAATTGAAAGAGAATTTTCAATCTCAACCAATTATAAATAGATATCCTTTTTTCACCGTACCTCTGATTAACTCTAATTTTGCTATCTTTGCTTATTGGTTAAAAAAAAAAAAAAAAAAAGATCTTTGATATGCAAAATGTGTTATTTGAAATTTTTTATGTTATATGCCTTCATTTCCTCACATTACCTCTTTCATTCTTGAAGATAAATTTATTCATAATTTTATGATGCAAGCAAAATAAAAAGGAATAAATAGAAAAAAAAAAGTTCTTCACATAATATGTAATTCTATAAAAATTTCTATAATGAATTTTGATTAAGGATAATATTATAAGTCCAAATTAGCTATACAATAATGAAAAGATTTATGGGTAAAATCTAGGAAACTACAAAAAATATGTGCATTGCAAAATTTAATTAACAATATTAGTATCAGATGCAATGTTTTACTCTAAATATTATATATATATATATATATATATATATATATATATATATATATAAGGAGGTACAAAAGGCTCCTGTTGCAACACATGGCAACATCCTTTATTAACACTTGGCAGCTATGAATTCAAATGAAAATTATTATTATTATTATTATTATTATTATTATTATTATTATTATTATTATTATTATTTAATAAATGTGAAGGTTATCTAAATATTGAACTAAATATGGAATTCAGATGAATTCAATAAAAGTTAACTTTTATTATCTTGTATTTATCCCCCAAAATCTTGTGATCCTTTGAATTTCTCTCACTATTAAATAACTCTCTTAGCCATTAAGCTTTATCTTCATATATTTCATCTAGAACTGTCAAAGGGCAAAGCACTACATAAAACCTTGCATCGACTTCCCTTGAACCCAGAATCCCTTCTCAATTTAACCCCCTCTTTTTTTTTTCTTTGTATAAAGTAACTAGAAAAAAAGAAGGGAAAAAGACCTCCCTACTTCAACAACTCTGCAGACATATTCATAGAGGCCTAGAGAAAAAGAAAAATGAGATAATGTTGCAGGCTGCAATTAAAAAAAAAAATTGTTTAGTCTCGGTAGTTGAAATATCTTAATTTGTAATTTCAGGTAATGCTTTTGTAAAAGATAGTTCTTTGAAGAATAATAGGGAAAACATTGATTCTTTTGATGATTGAGAGTTTGAAGTAAGCATTAATTACATGTGTTTCAATCTTTTTCACATGTAGTGTAAAATTTTTGTTACAAGAAAAATGTAAATCTTTCACCCATGTCTATTTGAATACTGATTGATTATATGGGATACAAGTAAGTTAGTGTGATTTTTAGTTCCTTTGGATGCATACAATGCCTTTGTTATTAGCATATGTGTGAATCAATATCCTTTTGTTAAGTTATTTTTTGGTTTGTGTATTTATTTCTTTATTTTCAGTGAAGGGAGTTGTCCGAGCTAATTTTGCATTCTTTGATCCTAAACCAAATGACTTCCATGGGCTGAAAATATCGCTTCAAACATATCTAGGTGATAAGCAATGGTATCTCAGTGGATTTGTAGATATAATATTGTAATCAACTGTGAGCATTGTTTTGAAGATAGAAGATGATGAAGATGAAGAATTTTATGCGTTTATTAGTGCTCTCAACATGGGAAAATATAAGGCAAGAAACATGCATCTTTATCTAGATATTTATGCTTTTACTTTCTTGATATTCTTTCCATGAAATTGTTGAAATAAGTAGTCATTTTTCTGATAATGTGCTAGATTGCATTTTGAGTTAAGTGTCTGGTCCTACTAAATATACGTTGGTGATTAAAAATAACTTCAATTTTGTTATGTTTATCAGTACTACATTATGTGGTGAGTTTAGTACCATTATTTTGCTTACAACAGGAACATAAATGTTTCTTTGAGCTAAAAGAATACTTGCTTAATGTGTGTCAAAAAGAGGATGGATCATCTAAATTGAGGTCACTTTGGGAAGAGAAGGCAAATATTGTAGGGCTATTGGTTACAAAATAGGTAGTGAATTTTCCTTCTCAAATTTTGCCTCATCTTTATGATGCTCTTTTTGATGAAGTCTTACGAGCTATAGAAGATAAGGTATTGAAGATTATTCTATATTCTTGACTTTCATTTTTCCCTATTTAATTTTGTAACACCCAACATTTTTACTTTCGATTAGCTACTATTTGTAATAGGATCAAAATTTGTATTGATGTCCATAACAAAAGTTGATTAGTGTATTAAGATGAATACTTTGGTGAGATAAAATTTTATCGGGACATGGATGTAATTATTGGATTTGTTCTACCCGTACTCTAAATTTTTGGAAGGCTATTATTACTAAAAAAATAAGAATTTTATGGTACTCTAGAAAGAGAAATTGATTAGTGCAATGAAACGCACGTTTTGGTGCGAATTATGTTACCCGGGGTATCGGGGGCATTTTCGTTATTTTGACCGCGCCCGCGATTTTCACCACAAATTTGACAAAGTAGAGAAGGAATTGAAGAATTTAAGTGTTACCAATGGATTCAATGAAATTTTTGGAGTTGAATGGCGAAATAAAATATTTTTCCGTTACAGACCAGATTTTAGTTATTTCTGAAGAAAATAGGAAAATGATGTTGAAAAATGGGATGTGTAGCTTCTTGTGATTGGTGGCCAAGGACAAGTGTCAAATAATAAGAGGATGCATGAAATATTCTTGTTTGCAAGGCTTCTTAAATAAGTTTTGCAAAAAAATTAAGAAAAATGTGGAAAAAGGCGAGATCGCAACACATGTAAAGTAACCACCATTCATTTAATTGAGCAAAATCCTATTGGTCATTATTTTGACCAAGAATGGTGGTGGAATCAATGGGAAAACTGGCCAAGGGCTTAAATGAAGAAGGGAGGAAGAAATAAGGAAGAAAAGGAAAGGAAAAATCAAGGAAAAAATTGGGAAAAGAGAGAGAAAATATTATTCTTGAAGAAGTTGGAGATTGTTGGAGCAAATTCAAGCTAGAACACCTTATACACAAGGTAAAGTCCTATACTTCAAGAATTAAAGTTGTACATTTCATTATAGTTATTGTTTTTATATGAATTTTAACATGAAAACATGAGATTTGTGATTATTAAAATGATTATTGTATACTATGTGAGACTTTGTGTGTGCAAGTGTGTGTACCGGTTGGATAAAGGATTCACAGGCTATATTTTGTATCGTGAATAAGGGTATTTGAATGGTGATTTAAAGGGTTGTTCATGATTGAGAAGAAAGATGGTAGAGTTGGGATAAAAATAGGGTTAAATGTTAAAGAAAATGGATTATAATTTGTTTTTAAACGTTGATGTTAATTATATATTAGCTGCATAAGAATTTAGTGGCTTTCTTGAACCTGAAAATCTAAACAATTACTGTTGTTTGAAGTGGATTAAGGGTTAAATAGGTGTTATGAATCAAGAAGCACAAGTACGTGAAGTTGTTTTGTGGAAATAGATTAAAAATCAAAAAACTACTGGGGCTATTTTCGCTCAGTAGCGAGTCATGGGGACCAGAACTCTAAAAAGGGCCAACTCAGAATTAAATTTAAGAGTCTTACAGTCGTTTTGGTTATCATACAGCCAAATCGGAGTTGTGGTTTGAAAGTTATGTCCAAAACAAAATCATGTGTCAAAACAACAAAATTTCATAATTTTACTTGGAACATAGACGAATTTAGGAAGGATTAATTGTGTGATTTTGGATGAAATAATTAGGGAAACATGTAGTCAATCTCTTGTTTATGAAGGGAGAAAGGATGTGAAAAAAGAAAAACGAAAGAATCGAACAAACGACGAAAAAATGATGAGAACAGAAATTGAACGTTTTCCTTGACTGTCGGCTAACCATCGGCCTCATCGGCTAAACGTCAGTGGGATGTTGGCTACCCATCAGCTATTTTTCGACCAAACATGAATTGATCCAAAAATAATGTTTGGTGTAGGTTTAACGACAAATGACCAACGAAACATCGAAAACAGTAGAAACGAAGGTTAAACGGCTGTGAACGGAAAGAGTTGCTTAGGACACGAGGTGAGTCCCTTTGATTTCTAAAACTTTTTGAAAGCTAGTGTGCTTCACTTTTCCATGAAATGCTATGTTTTGTACCATTTTGGAAATTCCTGAATATGTTTAAATTTTATCTGAGCAAGAATTATTTTATGCCATTTTGAACTCGATTGAACATCATAATTGGCTTGAAAACCTTATTGGATGATTAAAGCATGAATTTTGTGAATTTATCCCTTTTTGGATTAAATATTTGAGATTTTCAAAAAATGATAAAATTTGGAATTGGGTATTCATAAAATGACTGGAATGCCCTTATTGGAATATATTATGGAAATATGTTTGGAAACTTTGAATTTAATCCTCTTTTGGGATTAGAATTCTGAATTTTTTGAAATAAGTTCCATTTGGAATCGGGTATTTGGAAAATGATCCAAATGTCCTTATCAGAATGTTTATGAAAACTTTTGGAAGCGAGTATATGGTAAATGATCGAAATACCCTTATTGGAACTTTCGTGAATACTTTTTAAATCGAGTAAGGGTAAAATGACCTGAATACCCTTGAAAAGTCTTTTGGAATCAAGTATGGGTAAAATGACCTGAATACCTTTGAAAATGACTTTTTTGATCGAGTACGGGAAAAATGACCCGAATACTCTTGGAAACACATTTTGATGTGTGAACAGAATTCTTTATCTTGTTTCAATGATTTTGAAAATGATCTCTCGTGATGAGATTGACTTTTGAAAAATGACCTTTTGATCCCTGAAATTGTTTTATTAGCCTGGTGTTTCATGGAATGAATAGATTAGCTTTGCAGAGCCTATGTGAATGATGATCTGACTTATAAGTTAGTGGGATCAAATTCTAGAAAATGTTATTTTGCCCCAAAAATATTTTGATTTGAAAATCCTGCGGGGATCAGATAACCCTTTGACCTGATCAATCAGACGGGGTTGGTATTGTTAACGTTAACTATTCAATAAGGACTTTGATCTTTGTACTAACCTACGTTAGAGTTAGATGGCCCTAGTAACCTGGCCTAGTTCTTGGGATTGTCTTACTTCGAACGGGGTGACAGGGCATTGATATGAGTCGTCTTGGCTAGCCGTTTAGCACTTGACAATTGCTGCGTTTGCAGGAGCTTCTTATTTTTTAGTCATTCATTGGATGCCGGGTGGAGACACTCAGTGCATTTGACTCCTTAATGGTGATTGACGTCAGGATTGGGACCCCTGGCTTATGGTAGCAACTAAAAGATTATGTGCTACGCTACACTAGGTATGTTACGGTATACCTGAGTAGAAGTATGCTAGGTGTACTTATTCCAGCGATGCACAGTTGAGTTCTGGAGGTTGCGGTCTCAATACAATGATACGTGACACCGAAGGTAAGGACTGTGGGACTTGCATACAAGTCGACCTTCTGTTGAAGAAGTGCCTATTAGTTGAAAACTAGGGCAATGATTTGAAATTTGAAATAAAGTTTTCCAAAAATGATTGAGTTCTGGATAAACTCTTCTTTAGAGAGTTTTGGAATTATTTCCAGTGAACAAATGATATGCTATTCCATAGGAGTTTTATGTACACTATTCTTTTATAAAGCACTAGCACACATGGGACTCACTGGGTGATTTGTCACTCACATATGTCTCTTATCTTACCTTTTGTAGAATCCAGAGCTGAGCAGACCTATAGATAGATGGACGATACCACAGAGTTAGCGGTTTAGGTCAGGATAGCTTCCTTTTGATCATGTACTCTATTCTGTTATAGATAGAGATGGTATGTATGAGATTTTTTTATATATGTATATGTGTGGCCATCAGTGTAGGATATTGTTGAGTTTGGACCTTATATATGTATTTACTCTGTTATTTTCATTATAAAGGCCCCTTATCCAAGAAACTGGATGGGACGACACCCGGTATTGATATACTTCCGTTGCTATCATTAGTATAGGTGTTACAATTGGTATCAGAGCCTAGTTTGATAGAATTATGGTATCGTCATAGGAATTGATAGAATTCTTTTACTGTGTAGGTATGGCGAATAGGAGCGATAAGGGCAAGTGCCCAATGGATGAGCGGGGTGATAAAGGAAAGAAAGAGATAGGTGAAAACTCGAGCGTGAAGAAATCGGGAAAGATCAGGAAGATCTTTCGAGCGGGAGAGCTGGGATATTTTATTATGACAGGACCTGGACCTGGGCACCATTACGCACCCCATCTCTCTGGGAGTAGGTTTGATCCAGCGATACCCGTCATTACTCCATTTGCGAGAGACCTTAGTATGGAGGGGACATCTACCCCCGAGGGGATACCATCACCGTATGAGGAGGATGGAGATTCTGATGAGATTGATGATAGCGTTGAGCCACGTCCTCAGGATGACGATGAGGAAGACGACAGTATCCCTAATGGTGCAGTATTATTTGAGGATGATAAGGAGGTGTTTGGTGGGGATGTACCCGAGGTACTTCAGGAAAAGTTACTAGATTTAGAAATTATTGATGCGGGAGAGGACCAGGAGATACCCGAGGTAGAGGTACTTATAGCAGAGGAACCTGAGGAGGATTTAGAGATGGACCCAGAGCTATTGGCTTGGTTGCAGCCAGATGTGGGTATAGATGAGGAGGTTGATACAACGGAGTCTTACACAGTCTCGACTGACTTAGGACCTCCTATATCGAATAGCGATGATGACGAGTAGGAGGATGAGATGTAGATATATAGTATGATATGTACTGTTTAACTGGTGTATATAGCTATGTGCGTCGCACACATATTTTGTACTGACTCTGTGATAAATGAGAATGAATATATGTTATATTTTATTATGTGCACTAAACTCATATTTATTATTGCTTTTAAGCCATGTTACATTATTACATTGGTAAAATCTTATGAATTGTATAGATGCCTCCTAAACGAACCTCTAAACGATTATTGCAGGTTACTCGAAATAACTCTAAGCTAATGGTGGAGGAACTACAGGCAGAAGGCTCTCACCTTACAATTTTGGACCACCCCATGTTTCAGACTTTCCAAAAGATGGCTAATACGATCCAATAGCTAATTGAGACGGCTACTAGAGTAAACGAGAATACTAAGATGAATAAGGGTATGAGTAAGGAAAGTCAGCAAAATGAAGTTGAATTGGATTGAGCCCTTGAGTGCTTTCTGAAGTTTCACCCTCCACAATTTCAAGGGTAACCTGATTTAGAACAGGAGGTAGAAATTAGATTGAATAGATGGAAAAGATTTTTGCAGCCTTAAACTATTCAAAGCAAAGGAAGGTACAACTTGCGACATTCCAATTGAAAGGACCTGCCCAAATTGGTGGGCAAGGGAGATGAATCAACGAGAATGGGAGTCGACAGATTTTAAGGACAGTTTTAAGAAAGATAAGAGAATGAATTTTAAGATTTTCGACAAGAAGGTCATACGGTGGAGCAACACGCTACTGAATTCACTAGACTATCAAAATATTGCCCACTTTTAGTCCATTTAGATGCAGATAGGGTTAGGCATTTTGTGAAGGGCTTACGGCCAGAACTGAAAAGAGTATTAGCTAGTATGGCTCCCACCAGCTATAACACCGCAGTAAAAATGGCCTCTAGAACAGAAATGGCCGATATTGAGCAGGCAAGTGAGAGGAATCGATGCGGATTTCGGGGCATGAATCAGAAGAGGTCTAGAGGGTCCCGGTGGCAGAAGAAAGGAAAGATGCAAAGGAGGGGAGGCCCGACTGGCCTGGTTGGAGGATTGCCCTCCATTAAATGCTTCAACTGTGGAGAGTTAGGCCACAAGAGTTTTCAATGCCCTCACCCACGAAGGATAGGAGGATGGAATCAACCTGGAGTCAACAACCAAGGACAGAGATCAGGATTTGAAAGAGGAAACCCAGAGCAAGCTTCTACCTCCAGAACTGGACCCCCTAAACCGTAAGCAAATGCTCAGGTAGTAGCATTAGAGAAGACAGACAATCAAGTTGTAGTGGTGGAGGTACATTCCTTATTTTTTATCATACTGCTAAGGTATTGATAGATCCCAATTCCACGCATTCTTTTGTTGCCAATTCATTTCTTAATTCTATGGGGATAAAAGGGGAAGAAATTTCATATGAAATGATTGTTAGTACCTCATTGGGAAAGTAAATAAATAGTGAGAAAATACATAGGAATTGTAAGATTTTGGTAGGAGATGAAGTATTGAGAGAAGATTTGATATGTTTGCCCATAGAGGATTATGATGCTATCTTGGGCATGGATTGGCTATCTCAACATCATGCTCAAGTCGATTGTAGGCATAAGGTAGTACATTTCCGCTGACCTGGGAAACCTATATTGGAATTTGTAGGTGAGGCTGGAAGAAAAAGTAACGCTTTTGTATCGGGACTCAAGGCCCAGAAGATTATTAGAAAGGGTGCATAGGATACTTGGCTTATGTAATTAACAAGCCAGGAGAGGTTAAGAAGCCTGAAGATGTACTTGTTGTGAATGAAAATCTAGATATTTTTCTAGCAAAATTGAAGGAGTTACCGCCGGAGAGAGAAGTAGAGTTTTCAATTGACTTAGTGCCATCAGCAGAACCCATTTCAAGGACCCCTTATAGAATGACACCTATAGAATTACAGAAGCTCAAGAAACAACTACAGGAATTAATAGAGCAAGGGTTTATTCGACCAAGCACTTCACCGTGGAGAGTACCTGTATTATTTGTTAAGAAGAAAGATGGTTTATTGTGATTGTGTATAGATTATCGAGGGTTGAATGTAGTGACAGTAAAGAATAAATATCCGTCGCCTTATGGTTGATGAACTGTTTGACCAGCCGCAAGGAGCTGGATATTTTTTGAAATTAGACTTGAGGCAAGGAAATTACCAGGTCCGGATTCGGGAAGAGGATATACTGAAAACAGCATTTAATACTCGATATGGGCATTTTGAGTTTGTAGTGATGCGCTTTGGTGTTACTAATGTCCCTGTTATTTTTATGGACTTGATGCCTAGAACATTCCAGTCGTACTTAGATAATTTTGTGGTCATATTCATAGATGACATTCTGGTGTACTCTTAAGAACCTCGAGAACATGAACAACACCTTCAGAAAGTATTAGGAAAGTTAAGGGAGGCCAAATTATATGCAAAATTCAGTAAGTGTGAGTTTTGGTTGCAAGAAGTACCATTCTTGGGACATGCGATATCCAATGATGGGATTATAGTAGATCTTGCAAAAGTCGAGGCGGTGACAAATTGGAAATGTCCCAAGACTCTAACTGAAATTTAAAGTTTCCTAGGATTAGCAAGGTATTATCAGAGATTTATTAAGGGATTTTCTAAGATAGCATCACCTTTGACTCGACTCACCCAAAAAAAAGTTCCTTATGTGTGGACCGAGAAGTGTGAGAAATGTTTTCAGGAACTAAAAAGGAGGTTAAGCTCTACTCCTATTTTGGCATTGCCAAAGATGGATAAACCTTAAGAGGTGTATATAGATGCATCAAAAGAAGGATTGGGAGATGTGTTGATGCAGGAGAGAAAGGTGATAGCCTATTGTTGGGTATCTTAAGCTCGTATCCTATATGGCGCAGCGAAAAATAAACGAGCTACCATCTCAGGACCCGCCTATGTGTGAAAAACAAGACATAAAGATAATAAAGGTAGCAGTTTTTTACCTTTGTTTGATCGTTCGAAGAACAAAATTTCTTCTTCAAATCGAGGTGCGATCCAGCAATCCTCGTGATCAACCTCCACGTGAGTTGAACATCTAACCACTATAATCACGATATGTTATTATCTCTAACAGTAATCCACATAGAGGAATACTTAAGCACCAAACTTTCCTGTACTAGCAGAAACAAGATAGCGGCTAGGGTTGTTTCTCAAGACAATTGAGAGAGATAGAAAGAAGAGAAGGTCGAGTGTTGCTGGTTTTTCGTGTGTCACTTTTCTGCTAGGGTTTCGTGTGTCTAGTTAATATGTCATACGAAATTTCCTTTCCCAAAACTAAGAATTCTAATCCTATTGGAATTCCCTAATTGTAATTGGAAACATCATATTCTCACAATTACAACTTAGACCACAAATTATAACTAATTATAATTTGTCCACAATAACTTCTTTTTCTCTCAATTAAACGCACTATGTTATCAAATAACATCTTGAGTATATAATCCTCTATTATGTGTGACCTATTAGGTTTCTCAGTCAATTGGTAGTGAACATGAATTAATTCAAACATCTTTAAGATTAATAATCCATAATTAATTAGAATTAATCCTATTAATTTTAATCAGGATTGGTTTATTAATTCATCAATTAATAAATCCATATTCCCAGATCATGAGCGGTATTTAGCAACACATCATAACCGCTCAAGTGTCCAGGAAGTCAAGTGGCTTGACATGAACCCTTCAATAACAAACTTCAGTGCAATTAACTCCTTTCACCATACAATATCCCATTCGGTTTGGAGTAAGGAATTAGTGCCAACTCCCTCTAGAAATAATTCTGGCCTGAATACAATAGTACTTGTACCAGGAACCCACTACTCTAGATGTGTATCAATTGGAACTATTTCCAATACACAATTACCTTAGCCAAGGACTTCTCGAGTAGTAATTCCTACAAGTGGTCGTGAGATATTCACCCCTACTATTTGGAGTGGTGAATCCTTTATTGACCATCTCAACTACTTTTGTTTACCTCACAATGTACCCAATATCCATCCCATAGGTGGCCCTCGATCGAACTCCGGAGATTGGAATCAAAGTACAAAGCCCAGCAAACAAAGTACCTTGGAGATCTCAAGTCTAAGGATACTTGCACGTTTGTTATGTTGAGATTATATCACTGATACTAAATAGTTATCCATGTGATTATCTCAAAGATAAGTCATCCAATGAACTTGTTCCATTAACAAGCATTCATGTGTTAACTTTGAGTATCTCAACACTCACGGGTATAAGAACCATCGCCTGATCAAATTAGGAAGTCTAACACATGCTAGTCTGAACGCATTAATGATGTCCTGTCTCATTAATACTATGACTAGGGATTATTTAAGTACTAACACCATCCAGTGTAGTAGGAATCTCATATCATGATCTCTATCATGATTTCCTTAACACAGTGTTGTATTAGGGATTTTATCGAACAGTTATATTACTTAAAGTAAACAAAAGAAAATGTAAGGTAAATAGTGCATTTTATTAAAATAAAATGTGTCAGATACAATGTACAAGTGATTGCCTCTAGGGCATAACACTAACAAACTCTCACTTGCACTAGAGGCAATCATTCATGTATCTAATACCGAATGACTCAACATGACAATTATGTTTCTTTTGGGATAGTGCTTTCGTAAGCGGGTCAGCTATGTTCTCATCCGTGGGAACTCTCTCTATCTTTATATTATTCCTATCTATGATCTCTCGGATCAGATGAGAGCGTTGCAATACATGTTTGGATCGTTGGTGAGACCGTGGCTCCTTTACTTATGCAATGGCTCGGTTGTTGTCACAATACAAAGTTATTGAACCAACAACACTAGGAACCACACCCAGTTCTGTCATGAACTTCTTGATCCAAACAGCTTTCTTAGCTGCTTCAGAAGCAGCTATGTACTTAGCTTCTGTCGTAGAGTCGGCAATAGTATCTTGTTTGGAACTTTTCCAACTTATTGCCCCTCCACACAACGTAAACACGTAGCCAAATTGTGATTTGAAATCATCATTGTCAGATTGAAAACTGACATCAGTATACCCATTTATTTTCAAATCACCTTCTTCATATACTAAAAATATATCCTTAGTCATTCGTAAGTATTTAAGAATATTCTTTACAGCCGACCAATAACCCTCACCAGGGTCAGATTGGTATCTGCTCATCAAATTGAGAGTATAAGATACACCGGGCCTAGACATATCATAACATACATAATAGATCTAACTGCCGAGACATATGAAATCTTACTTATATGATCCCTTTCAACTTGTGTCTTGTGAGACATCGACTGTGAAAGGCTTACACCATGTGACATGGGTAAGAATCCCTTTTTGGATTGATCCATGCTAAACCTCTTTAGCACTTTATCTATATATGTAGACTATGAAAGACCAAGCAACCTTTTGAATCTATCTCTATAGATCCTTATTCCAAGAATATAGGTTGCTTCTCCAAGGTCTTTCATGGAGAATTGTTTGGACAACCAAATTTTAACCGTTTGCAAGACAGGTATATCATTTCCTATTAGCAATATGTCATCCACATAAAGTAGTAAGAAAACGATTGCACTCCCTCTAACTTTCTTGTATATACAAGGGTCATCCATGTTTTAAATGAAACCAAACTCTTTGATTGTTTCATCAAAACGGATGTTCCAACTCCTAGAAGCCTGCTTAAGTCCATAAATGACCTTTGCAGATTGCAAATCTTTGCGCTATCATTGGATATGAAATCCTCAAGTTGTGTCATATACACTTCTTCAGTCAGATTTCCATTTAGGAAAGCTGTTTTCACTTCCATTTGCCAAATCTCATAATCATAATGAGCAGCAATGGCTAGGAGTATCCTGATGGATTTCAACATGGCTACTGGCGAGAAGGTTTCATCATAGTCAATACCATGTTGTTGACGATAACCCTTCGCTACTAGTCATGCTTTATAGGTAATTAAGTTACCATCCATGTCCGTTTTCTTCTTGAAAACCCACTTGCACCTAATAGGTTTAATTCCTTTGGGTGGATCAACCAAAGTCCATACTTGGTTGTCATACATGGAATCCATCTCTGACTTCATGGGCTCAAGCCAATTGCCAGATTCTGAACTATTCAGAATATTCTTGTAGGTAGTAGACTTATCTTCATCTATGAGCAATACGTCATTGTAGTTACTAATGAGAAATTCATATCTCTCAGGTGCCACACGTATCTTACTAGATCTACGAGGTTCTTGTGCATTAGAAGGTTCATTTACTCTCTCAATAGATGTGGGGTTAGACGGTTGATTCTCATTTGTTTGATCTTCATGAACTTCAAGTTCAATCTTACTCCCACTGCCCCCCTTGAGTATGTGCTCTTTCTCTAAGGAGACGGTGTGAAACCCCACCTAAAGCCAACCCTAGAGTAAGGGGGTCGGGAATGCATATCATATTATTTTGCATGAATATATATGTTTTTGAATGATTTTATGTGCTTTAGAATCGTGGATTATAGGTTTAAATGCTTAGTTATACTTATTGAGTAGGAGGGGTAAAATGGTAATTTTGCTTGAGGTTAGAATAGGAAGATAGCTTGAGGAGTAGATAAGAAAAATATGTGGGTGAGAAAATAAGAACAAGAGTTGTTGTGGTTTAGTGGTTAGAGCTGTGTGAATTAATCTCTAAAGTTATGAGTTCAAATCCCATCATTTAAGCTTTTAGCATGATTATCTTAATTAAGTTTGAATTTTTGTTTTCTTGCATCTCATGAAAATAGGAATGATTGTCTTAGGGGAGACATGAAGAGAATGTCCTAATATTATCCTCATGTCCTAAAAGAATTCTAGAAGAATTCTTGTCCAATTTATTACCTCTAGCTTTGTCCTAGCATTTTCATAATTCAAATAAACTAAAATCCCTTAATTCTTTTTCTTTGAATTCCAAAAAAAATTCTGTGATAAATTCTTTCCCTTGAATTTCGAAAATCAGCTTTGGGGAAGGGAGGTTGACCGAAAATTAGGAGGAGAAATAGGAAGGTTCCAAGAGAAAATCAATCACCATGGAAAGACCTTCAAATCCATCTTCAAGATGTTCATGTTTTAGTGGTAGGTAATCTGGAAATTTTCCAGATTTGTTGCAGCCCTTTCCTTCGAAAATTCAGGCCATAAATCCATTCATTTGCTGCCAAGAAAATGATCATTTCAAGTGGCTTGGAAGCTGGAAAAATTGTGCAATTTTCGGACTGCACAAAACAGCACCAAACCAGAAATTTTTTTCTGGGCAATTCGCAGCTTTTCCTCAAGGAAATGAAGCTGTTTTTAGTTCATCTTCAAGCCAGCAAACTTCTCTGCATTTGTCCAGAAATGAGGCTGAAAAACCACCATTGGAAGACCCTCAAACAACCCTGAAGAACCACTGAAAAACCGAGCCAAGAAGGTGCGAAAATCCTGCACCAAAAATCTGCAATTTCGGAAAAGCCATGAACACTTGAACAGAATTTTTTCCAGCCATGTTCCTTTCTAGCCTAGGACCGAAAGCCACCTTCAATCTCTGTAGAATTGAGCCTTATTCAGCCATATACTGAACACCATTAAACCCACACTTACCTTGAAGCTTAAGGACTCCATAGCTGCTCCACAAAACACTCCTAAGATCACTCTATTCAAACACCATTTGAACTTCAAAAAAATTCCAGCATTTCACTTCCATAAATCACTCTTGCATTAAGCTGAAACAACCAGAATTTTCTCTGCCTTTATGGACTGAATTTCGGCCAGCTTGAGCAACATTTAGCCTTCAATCATTTCAGCAAAACAGTCTTGTTCTAGCTGACACCATTAAAGACCATAGAGACCACTCTTGATCAAACACCATTGCTAACCACCTACCTTAAACATCTCTACTATTTTCTCCATTTAAAATTCAAATAAAATCTGATCACCCTTAATCTTCCTTGCTGAAAACCGAAACCCTCAATCATACTCTACCATTCGACCAGCCCTCTACCAAATTCCAGCAGCACTTCTTCTAATTTCTCTCCATTTTCACCTACAAACACCAAGAACACCAAGAACACACACTAAACTTCTTTAAGCCTAAACCAACTCCAAACCCCTCCAATCACTCTCAAAAACTCCAGATCATCTCTACTTAATCCCTAGACTTCATTTCTGCCATTTATAACACGAAATCTCGCAATCAAGAATTTTCAACCGGACCAAAAATCAGCTTTTCTTGAAGACCTCAAGAACATCAACAAGGTGAGTCATGAACAACCTTCTTGTTCATCTTCTTCCATTCGAATATATCATTCTAACGTCTCTCTCTCTCTCTCTCTCTTCTAACCGGAATGACTGAACCACCATCAACCATGGATGTTGTTTCGTTGGACCATTCAAGTCATTCCATTGCGCGTGGACCTTCTTTTATCTTCATCGAAGGACTCGACAATCAAGTATTCATCCCTAAATTTCTCTTATTAAATTCTGAAATTATGTCTCCTAGTTGATGATAGAGAAATGGATTATGATTGGGAGATTAAGTATATGCATGTGGATTAGGGGAATGAAGTTATGGCATGATGGTTGTATTTGACTAGGTAGGATATATGTGTTTTCCCTTTTGAACCAATTTATGTTCTTCATGCTTAATGAACTTTATGGATGTTTGAAGCATGATTAGATATTATGACACGAAAGGTGATTAGGCTTTTATGATCTTATTTTCCATAGAAACCATGATTGTTGATTATGCTTAGTAGGATTTTGGCCATGTGATAGTATGAGATAGTGCAAGTGTTTGTTCATGAATAGATTAATTTCTTGTTTGATGATGGAGAATGAGATCATGAATTTTTGCTAGCAATAGGAAGACCATGATGTGAGATTATTTTCTTGTCAATTCTAGGTTATATTCATCAACAAATTTTATTACATAAGTTAAAAAAAAAAATTACTACTATATTTTTTCTTCAAAAATTCGAAACACCAGGGGATTTGGATTAGAATATTAAATCAAACTATTAATATTTTTTTTTACTAAACGAAAATTTGAAATAATTTATTAATAAATTTTAATTATTATTAATTATTTATTATCTCTTCGAAATTAATTAAAAATTATTATTTATTTAATTTATTATTTATTTATTTATAATAAAGCTACTTTTAAATTTCTCAATATTAAATAGTATTAGGACTTAATAATATTTAAAATTCAAACCTTAGTTTATTATTTGTGTAAGTGAATATAGCTTGAGTGTAACCTTATGTCTTGTGTTTACCCCAGGCGGGGTTAGGTCAGCCTTGGAAGACTTTTGAATTTGAGCAAGTAAAGGATCAGGTAAGCTCCTGCATAAAACTTGTTTGTTGTAAAAGGTTACCATGGCAAGCTAAACACGAAGTATGTGAATACTGATTTGGTAAAGGCAATTAAGGACTGTTTCTTTTCTTGATCCAGTCAAACCAATTATTTGAAAATTTTCAAAGAAGTTTTATTCAAATACTGAACTATTTCTAAAACTGATTTTGGCATGGACTTTAGAAACCCATGATTGCCATTTTCAAGCAAAGCTATATTTTATCAGTTTTCTCCCAAGTGGGACAATTATCGTTGAGTACTCAATAAGGGTAGGCTAGTAGTACTAGTTTTGAAGAGCAAGAGTGAGTCTTCTGGCAGGAGGCCACCTCCAGAAGATAAAACTCAACTTAGAGAAACGTCAGTACTACTTAGTCATGCCGGTCCGAGCTAGCAGTTTTTTATTTCAGTCAAGTGACTGTGTTTTGCTGGAATGGACACCCGGTTGTTGTTTGGGTATAGAGAAGGAGGAGTATCTTGCCCGGTAAGCCGATCACCTACCTTTTGTCAGTCTGCACAAAGTGTCGGCATTCTGACCGGCAGTATGCACAAAGTGTGGCATACTGACCATCCGGTTATGGGGCCCAACGTGTGGTAACCCATAATCCTTTCTTTTGAGTGGTTGATCTTATAAATTATGTATGGCTGGAAAAGCCGAAACCACCACTCTTGTTTTTGACTAATGTTTAATGCTTGCCAATATTTCTCTTATAAAGTTTTCCCATTTTGCATCCACGAACTGTTTTCACTGAACACTCAAAGCACACACGGACTTACTGAGATTTTTATCTCATCACCTTTTATGCCATATTTTCAGGTCGATCCTGCTATGGAGATGAATAGCTAGATTTGTTGCCTATGCTTTGAAGACTTTATGTTATTTTTCTTATGTGTTGTTTTGAGAGATGGTAGCGAACAATTTATTTTGGATTTGTTCATGTATTTTTGGGTTGTAATAAGTTCAATTTTAAAGTATTACTTTTATTTTCTTTTGTGTGACCTAGTTATAAAGACCCTTTGTCCTTTGGACGGGGCGACATCCCCGGCCCTGTCGGGCCTAGGTAGTGGGGTGTTACAGACGGCATGCTTTGAAACAAACAATTTGTTTTCAGAGGTTAGATAGAAGTAATATCCGAAAGATTCTTTCAGATATCCCACAAACAAACACTTGTCAGACTTACTATCAAGTTTTTCTGACTGTGGCCTTTTAACAAAGGCAGGACAACCACATACTCGGAAGTGAGATAACTTTGGTCTCTTACAAAAGAACATCTCAAATGGGGTAGTATCAACCGATTTTGTCAGAACTCTATTTAATATATAAACAGAAGTTTCTAGTGCATGCCCCCAAAACAATTTTGGTAGGTCTGCAGAAGCCATTATGGTCTGTTCCATGTCTAGAAGGGTTCAATTCCTTCTCTCATATACACCGTTAGGTTGGGGTGTATGTGGTGGAGTCTATTGAGATAATATCATATTACTTCTAAGATAACTTACAAACTCTTGGCTCAAATATTCTCTTCCTCGATCAAATCTTAGAGTCTTAATACTTTTGCCAAGTTGTTTCTCTATTTCATTCTTGAAGTCTTTGAACCTTTCAAAGGCCTCAGATTTGTATTTCATTAAATATAAATACCTATATCGTGAGAAATCATCGATAAAGATTATGAAATAGATATAATCTCCTCTTCCTTGTATTGACATTGGGCCATACACATCAGAATGTATGAGTTCTAATAACTTCTTGGCCCATTCTCTTTTTCCTAGAAAATGAGTCTTAGTCATTTTGCCTAGTAAACAAGATTCACATATGCCATATGATTCATAATCAAATTACCCTAAGTCACCAAGCTTGTGTAAGTAAGAGGTGTTAGAGTTTTCCATTTTAGGTTTCTTATTGTTTATATTGAGAACTGGATTATTCAAGTCTAGAACATATAAACCATTAACCAGAGTTGTGGAACCATAATGAATATCATTCAATGAAAAAGAATAAAATTTATTCTTAAATATCAAATAAAATCCATATAAGTGTAAACACGCAATTGAGATAATGTTTTTCATTAAAATTGGTACAAAATACAGTTTTGCAGTTCTAGATTTAATCCCGCAGGCAGGTTCAGTTCGTATGTCCCTACAGCAAGAGTAGTAACCTTTGCCTCATTTACAGTACGTAGGACCACGTCGCCTTTCTCTAGCCTTCTACTGCTCTTTAGTCCCTGCAAGTTATTGTACAAATGAGATCCACATCCGGTATCTAATACTCATATCTCATTTCTAACGGCAGTATTTATCTCAATCATAAACATACCCGGAGTAGAAGTAGAAGTGCTTGTAAGCTTCTCCTTCTGCTTCTTGTCCTTAATAGTTTCCAAGTAGGCTTTGCAGTTGCGCCTTCAGTGGCCCATCTTACCATAATGATGGAATAAGCCCTTGGTAGCTGCGTCCTTCTTATTCACACCACTTTTGGGCTTCATGGGATGTAGGATTTCTAAATTAATTAAACAGATTAAACGCAACGGAAAATAGCAAGAAATCCAAGCTATGGATCACGGGTTTGCAGTAGAAACGGGAAAAAGAGAAGATCACGCTTATTACCTCTTGAAGCTGGAATTTAAATTTTTCTTGTTCCAAGAACGCAGGCGTGATCCAGATCACAAAACCGGTTCACAGTAGCTCAACTGAAGTTCAAGAAAGAACTTCCTCTAATGATAATCCACACAAGGTCGAACGCTCACAATCTCACAATTCTATGCTAGTAGAAT
Source organism: Voacanga thouarsii (assembly GCA_026120185.1). Taxonomy (NCBI): domain Eukaryota; kingdom Viridiplantae; phylum Streptophyta; class Magnoliopsida; order Gentianales; family Apocynaceae; genus Voacanga; species Voacanga thouarsii. The sequence continues at coordinate 481,890 of JANUWF010001142.1, forward strand.
TTAGGAGGCTAGGGTTTGATTAATAAGAGAGAGACGGCTAGGGTTTGATCAAGAGAGAGGCAGAGAAACAGTTTCTCTGTTATTGCGTGAATAGTCTGTATCTCATACCCTAAGGAACCCGTTTCTTTATATTTATAGATTTATAATTACTGTAAATTGCAACTTAGTCCTTCAACGTCCAACTGTCAACAAATTGGTCTTTGAAGTTTACTTAATTACAATTAGATCCCATGAATTATAACAAATTTATAATTCACCTATAAATATATTCCCTTCTCTTAATTAACCCCGTAATATTATCAAATAATATATTTGAGCATTCAAACCTTTATTGTGTGTGACCCATTAGGTTTCCTGATCTTATTGGTAGCATAATATGAATTAATTCTAACAATATTAGAATTAATAATCCTTAATCAAATAAAGGATTAAATTTATTAATTCTCTAATTAATAAATCCATATTTAGCATATCAAGAGCGACATCTAGCAATGACTCTTGACCACCCAAAAGTCCAGAAAGTCAAATGGCTTGACATAAACCTTTCAATAGCAAATTATCAGTGCAATAAACTCCTTTCACCACACAATATCTCATTCGGTCTAGAGCATGGAATTAGTGCCAACTCCCTCCAGAATATTATTAATTCTGGCCCGAATATTCTAGTACTTGTTCAAGAAATCCATTACTTGATATGTGTATCAATTGGAACCATTTCCATCACATAGTCGCCTTGGCCAAGGACTTCATGAGTAATGATTTCTACAAGTGGCCTTGAGATATACTCTCCTACTATTAGGAGTGGTGAATCCTTTATTGACTTTCTCAACTACTTTCGTTTACTTTATGTTGTACCCAATATCCATCCCATAGGCAGTCCTAGGTAAGACTCCAAAGATTAGAATCAAAGTACAATGCTCGTTAAACAAAGTACCTTGGAGATCTCAAGTCTAAGGATACTCGCATACTTGCTATAATAAGATTCTATCACTGGCACTAAATAGTTATCCAAGTGATTATCTCGTAGCTAGGTCATCCAATGTACTTGTTCCAAAACAAGCATCCACACGTTAATCCTGAGTATCTTAATACTCACGGATATGAGAACCACCACTTGATCCAATCAAGAGATATAACATGTGCCAGTCTTGGCATATTAATAATGTCCCATCTTATTAATACTATGACTGGGGATTATTTAAGTACAAACACTGCATAGTGTAGTAGGAATCTCACATCATAATCTCTATCATGATTTCCTTAAAACTGTGTTGTACTAGGAACTTTTTCTAACGGTTTGTACACATATTTAGATATAACAATCAAACTGAAAGATAAAGAATGTCTCTTATTAATTTAATATACAATATACATAGTACAAGTGATTGCCTCTAGAGCACAACACTAACATGGGAGCCTTCTTCTTCTTCTTTTGAACTTTCTTCTTAGAAGAGGAAAATTCTACCATTAAAACTACATTGGAATCCTTTTTCATGGAGGACTTTGCAGTTTTGATAAGATTGATCAATTCAGGAATGGTGGACTCAATTTTGTTCATCTGATAGTTAATCACAAATTGTGATAAACTATTAGGCAAAGATTGTAGAATTAAGTCAACACTTAAGTTATGATCCATTGCAAACCCGAGAGATCCAAGCTTCTCTATCAAACCCAACATCTTCAGCCCATGAGTAGCCACAGAAGAACCCTCTGCCATTTTGCAACAAAATAGTTGCTTCGAGATCTCATATCTCTCAGTTCTGGCTTGGGCATCAAACAGCTCTCGAAGATGTAAAATGATCGATTGAGCGTCCATATACTCATGCTGTTTTTGCAACTCAGGAGTCATGGGTTCTAGCATAATACATGATACTGTATCACTATCCTTCTTGTGCCTCTTATGGATAGCATGCTCATCAGCATGAGCATCTTAGGCTGGTGGTGGTGGAATAGGAGCATCTAGCACGTAGAGCACCTTTCTAATTTGAGAACAATTCTCAAATTTCTATACCATTCGAGATAGTTTGATTCAGTTAACTTATTGGTTTCCAAGATGCTACGTAAGTTTAGGTTTGTTGACATGATGCAAGTGACTTAGATGTAAAGATAGAGAGTATTAGCTACTTGTATATGCACATGATATGCAAATAATTAGGACTTTAATTAAGCGCATTTTTACTCCACTATTTTACTCAAACCAATAGCCCCCACTACTGATTCGGGAAAGCCCATTAGAAGCTTTCCTAGTGGACCGGTATCCAAATTCCTCAAAAATTGTAACACCCCACTACCTAGGCCTGCCAGGGCCGGGGATATTGCCCCGTCCAAAGGACAAGGGGTCTTTATAACTAGGTCACACAATCAAAATAGCAAAATAAAAATAATACTTTGACTTAAAATTTATTACAACCCAAGAATGAATCCAAGAATTCCAAAATCAAATCCATAATAAAATTATCCACTCTCAACTCCCCAAAGCATTACACAAATTAAATATCAGAAAAATCTTCCAAGGCAGGTAATATCTAACTACTCATCCCCACAGTAGGATCGACCTGAAATCATGGTAAAAAGGGTAATGAGACAAAAAATCTCAGTAAGTCCGTATGTGCTTTGAGTATCTAGTGAAAACAGTTCGTGAATGAAAAGTATAAATCTTTATAAGAGAAATATTAGCAAGTAATAAACATTAGTCAAAATCAAGAGTGGTGTTTTGGCTTTTCCAACCATACATAATCAATAAAATCAACCACTCAAAAGAAATAATCATGGGTTACCACACGTTGGGCCCCATACCCGTTCAAAATGCCGACACTTTGTGCAGACTGACAAAAGGTAGGTGATCGGCCTACCGGGCAAGATACTCCTCCTTCTCTATACCCAAACAACAGCCGGTTGTCCATTCCGGCAACACACAGTCAGTTGACTGAAAAAAAACTGCTAGCTCGGACCAGCACGACCTACTAGACTGACATCCTATCCGGGGAGGACTTACCCCTCAGAGGTGGCCACCTACTGAGAGACTCACCCTAACCCTTCAAAGACTAGTCCTAGTAGTCCACCCTTATTGAGTACTCAACGTAACTTACCCCACTTGGAGAAAAAGGAACAAAACATAGTTCCACTTGAAAATGGCAATTAAGGGTTTCCAAAGCCTTTGTCAAAATCAATTTTAGAAAGAGTTTTGAGTTTGAGTAAATCTACTCATTGATTTTCAAATAATTTGTTTGATTGAAATAAGTAAGGAGTCAATCCTCAATTGCCTTTACCGAAATGAGTGTCCATGCACTCTATATTTGGCTTGTCATAATAAATATTTTGCATCAAACAGGTTTTATGCAGGAGCTTACCTGGTCCTTAGCTTGAGATAAAATAAAGGTCTTCAACAGCTGACCCAACCCCGCATGGGGTAAATATAAGCCATAATTAATCTCAAGCTAAAATCCACTTTCACAAATAAAGTTAGCTCAACTCACTACTACCATGATCCTAGTGTTCCAAGCTTTAAGGCCAAACAATAAATAAAAAAGGTTTATAAGCTAAGTCTAATTTGATATTTAAAATAATTATTGTTTCGGGAAATAGGTACTAATAAGTTGAAGGTTTAAATCTTGCTAATAATAATTTAGAGTTTATTTGATGAAGAGTTCTAGGTAGTATTAGGTAAAATAATGATTTATTAATAATTAATTGTTTGAAAATAATTGATAACTAAAATTAGTTGAAAATAAATTTTAATAGGTCTTGATTGAAAGATACTAAATAAATTTTAATAGATTTTGATTAAAAGATAATAAATTTTAATGATATTTATGAATATAGGACTTATAAAATTAATATTTTACTTATTATGATTATTTATATAAAAGGCTCTATTTGATATTATAATTATATATAATATCTATATATTTTATTTCTTGAAATAAAAGCTATCATTTATTTGACTAAAATATCCTTATTATATATAATAATCAAAGTCTACCTTACTAGCAAAAATTATAATATTAAATATTTTATTGATGAAATAAAATTAGCTTAGGGACAACTAGATCATGATCATATTTCTATTACTAACCACAATCATGAATATATACTCCACTTCAATTCATCAACTCATCCAAATCATGAATAAAACATAGATATAAATTTACCAACGCATTATCCAACCTCTACTAGCATAAACACAATCATGGCTTTAACAATCATACATGAATATAAATCATATTCACCATAGGTGACATAATCTCTAACATACTTGATCACAAATACTAGTTATGACATGGAGACATGCATTAAACCCTAAAAACACCATAAAATCAACCAAGATAACCAACTCATGCATAAATCCCATCTCTATCATATACACACATTTATTCATGCTTCAATCTCAACTCATCACAATAATACATGCTCAAATCCTATTCATAATTCATCTCCTACCAATATCATCCTAGAGACATGAATCTAGAATTAAAAAGGAGGGTTGAAAAGGCTTACTTGATTGATGAGTACTTTGAAGGAGTTTTGAATGGATCTCAATCTCTAGATGACTAGATTCGTCCAAGGGAGATGAGGAAAGCATGTCCATTGGCGAATAAATCATTCGGCCAAGAGGGAGAGGGTATTCGGCCAAGAGAGAAAGAGAGAGAGAGAGAGAGAGAGAGAGAGAGAGAGAGAGAAGAGAAGAGAAGAAGAGAGTCCATTAGCATGCTTACACACATATATATTCATTAGAGATTGAAGATTAGCGAAGATGAAGTTGATTGAACAAACTTACCTTGAAGGTGTTCTTGAGCCTTCACACAAAAACTGATTTTTTATCCAAAAGAGAGAGTTGGATTTTGGAGTTTGATGTTAAAAGTGGTATGAATGGATTCAGGCAGTGAGTAGATGAAATTTGGAATTTTTTTTGAAAAAGATTGAAGTGGTTTGGAGTGGTATTATGCGAGAGAAGTGAGTAGGTGTTCTTGGTGTTCTATGTGTGCTTGAAGGTTGAAGAGGATGAAGAGATTTTGATTTGAAGCTGCCGAAATTCTGTGTAGGAGGGAGTGCCGAATTGTTTGAAAGGTTTTGGGCAATTGAATTTCTGGTTTGGGAGGAAAAGGAAAGGCTGGTTGTTTGAAATCCTAAAAGAATAATTTTGGGAATCAAATTTGGAAACAAAATATGGCAAGAATATCTTTGATCAAGGGAGAGCCTTTTTGGAAGCTGTAATGGCCGACTGAAAGCTAGGGATTCTGCTGGATGAAAGCTGGTTGAAGAAACTTAATGGTGGCCGAAAAGAGGGAGTACAATGGTGAAGGAAAGGTCTAGTTGTTTAAAGGTTATTTTATGGAAGTTTTCTAAATTAGGATTGCTGAAATTTTGGTATCCAATCAAGGCATGATTGGAGTAATTTATTGGAGATATTTTAGGGCAGCCATGACTGGTTTTCATGCAAAAGCTTGGGGAAGACAATGGGGTTCAATTCATGGCTGTTCAAGAGAGGTTTATGAAGAAAAAGAATGAAGTTTCGGCCAGGGCTGGAATAGGAAACAAAGCTGGAAAAAAAATCCTGTACAGGTCTCGCAAGTGCTGGAATTTTTCTGGGCAGCTTTTGCTGCCATTTTTCAGTCAAATTGCAGAGAGTTTGAAAGGGCATTCAGAGGTCTTTCAAGGTTGGTTTCCAGCCTTCTTCATGGAGGAAAAATGTAGCTAAGGAGTTGGGAGAAAAAAGCTTGGTTTAGGCTCATACATGCTGCGATTTTGCCCAGAAAATTTTCTGGTTTTGCACAGCATTTGTGCAGTCCAAAATTGGCCAGTAAATTTCAGATTTCAAGCTGGTCAAAAGGACTATTTCCTGGCAGCATTTGGGAGGGAATATTGGCTGAGAATTTCGACACCTTGCATGCACAAGAAGCTGGAAAAATTTCACATCATTACATGAAGGAAATGTGCATAGCTAGAGTGAAGATTTGAAGGTTCACTAGGGGAATTAATTCTCTTGGAACCTTCCCCATCTCTTCCACATTTTCGGACCATAAGATGTCTTTCCCTTAGACATTTTGAACTTTCAAAGCCACAGCACTTTACTGAATTTTCTGGAATGAAATTGGCTAGAACAAATTGACCAATCTAATGAATTGAGAAGTAGGAAAAATTAAGGATCAAGAAGGGATGAATTTCTTTAGGAATTTTTGTAGGGTACAAGAATAGAATTACGGTACTCCTATCATGTCTCCCCTAGGACAACACCTCTACTCTACTCTAAAGCACCTAAGGCCGAAAATACAACCTTCCCAAGCAAAAATAAAATTTAATCATGCTAAAACTCCAATGATGGAATTTGAACCTAAGACCTCAAGAATTAATTCCAAAGCTCTAACCACTAAACCACAACGACTCTTGTTCTTATTTTTTCTCTAAAATATTTTCCCTATTTAATCCTCAAACTATCTCCCTATTTTCACCTCAAGCAAAAATTACCATTTTGCCCTTCTTACTCAATGAACATATTTAAGCCCTCGAAACTATAACACACAAATCCAAAGTATAGAAAATCATATAAAAATATATTTAAACATGCAATAAAATATGATATGCATCACAACCCCCTTACTCTAAGATTGGTTTCGACTGGGGTTTCACAAGAATAATCTTGGGTTTGCCCAACAAGCTACCCTTGAGTTCATTGGTAGGTATCCAATACCAATTACATCATATGTAACTACCGGATCATTGGGTGATTAACAGCTTTTAATCTTAAAGCCTTTTGGGCTACCCCAACTTTTCCTCTAAATTTCTTTATGCTTGAGTTTGTCCAATCGGGATAAAGAATTTAGTTAAATCTGACCCATTAATCAGAAATTTAATTCCATAGCTTGAACTTGCCCAATGTCAAGTAGGCTTGGGTTTGTCCAACAACCTGGTCTCGAAAAAGGACTCTCGTTCTTACTATATTAACAGAAGGAATTAGATTTAATATTAATTGAGGGATTTGTTCCTTTTAGTGATTTTGTTGAATGACATGCATAAAAACCAATAAAGCACATAATTGACAATCATGGTAATAAAGCGATTACGTGGTTGGTTTTGGACTTTACCCTAAATTAATTTCTTTGAGCCATAAAAGAAATTAATATAGTTAACCCTATGTGTTCTTGTATGATTTAAGTAGAAGGTCTTACCTTCTCGCCTTGTTTTGGTTGCCATATCCAAAATTGAAATAATTCTACTCCTATCTAACCTATGTAAACTAATTACATAATTTCTTAAAGAGAGAAAACCTTGAGTACATTTGAGGGGAGTTAGATGAGAAAAGAATTACACAAGAATTCTAGAAAAGGTAGGACACGCAGGCCCTATTTCATAAAAAACTAAAACTGTAAAAAGCATGAACAGATATAATTGGTTTTAGTCCATAACCATCCACCATGCCATCAACTATGCTTAAACAAAATAAACATATAACTTTTATAATCACTATTTTGGAAAAATAAAACAAATTCTAAAATCAATATTTTAGAAAAATACATTAATTTTAAAATTTTGAAATCACTATTTTGAAAAATAAAATTGTTTGTCTCAAAACTAATTTTGAGAAAATGCTTTTGGGTCCCGTCTCGCAACGATAACGACAGTTCCACTGGCCGGTTAGCGGGCGGGGGTCAAAGGGGCAGCGCCCCTTGCGAGGGTCAAGGGGTAGCGCCCCCGTGGAAAAATTTTTATTTTGCCACCTCTCATCAAATGAGATTTTTTTCCTTTTTCAAAATTCTATTCCAATTTTTTTTTAAATAGCTGGATCGTGCAAAATAGAGCACAACCAGTGCCGGTTTGGAAGCCAGAGCCGGCGCCGGCTCTATTCTAGTTTCCAAAATTTTTTCTCATCTAAAACCGATTTCTAGACATCACGAATAGAATGGAACTGACACCGGTTTGGAGGCCAGAGCCAGTGCCGGTTGTAGTCAGGAAGTGGCAGCGATTTTCAGAAAAATTTTCCAGAAACAATTTCTGGTGCCCTAATCTTCTGCAGAATTTTAGTGAGAACAATTCTCAACATAATTTTCTGTTTTGAAGCTCAAAAAAACAACCAATTTGTTAATTTAGACAAAACAAAACAGAAAATCAAATTCACAAGATGAAACGAAGAGCAACTACCATGTTTAAGAAAACGTTTTTTTTTTTGTAGAAAATTTTTAGCACATAAAGAAAGCACCTTTCGAAATATGCTATAACTTTTACAGAATCATATTGTGCTATGGACCCAACCCACAAAGCTCGAAACGATTTCGACTCGAGTGAAAAAAAATTTCACAGCAAACAAAGACAAGCACGAATACATGAAAGCAGTTTTTCATGCCAAAACAATGTCCGTAGACCACACATAGCATGGCTCTGATACCACTGTTGGGTATCTCAGGTTCGTATCCTATACGGCGTAGCAGAAAATAAACGAGATACCATCTCAGGACCCGTCTATGTGTAGAAAACAAGACATAAAGATAATAAAGGTAGCAGCTTTTTACTTTTGTTAGATCGTCCGAAGAACAAAATTTCTTCTTCAAGTTGAGGTACGATCCAGCAATCCTCGTGATCAACCTTCACGTGAGTTGAACGTCTAACCACTATAATCACAGTGTATGATTATCTCTAACAGTAATCCACACAGAGGAATACTCAAGCACCAAACTTTCCTGTGCTAGCAGAAACAAGATGGCGACTAGGGTTGTTTCTCAAGACAATCGAGAGAGATAGAGAAAAGAGAAGGTCGAGTGTTGCTGGTTTTTCATGTGTCACTTTTCAGCTAGGGTTTCATGTGTCTAGTTAATATGTCACACGAAATTTCCCTTCGCAAACTGAGAATTCTAATCCTATTAGAATTCCCTAATTGTAATTGGAAACATTATGTTCTCACAATTATAACTTGGACCACAAATTATAACTAATTATAATTTGTCCACAATAACTTCTCTTTCTCTCATTTAACTCCACTATGTTATCAAATAACATCTTGAGTATATGATCCTCTATTCTATGTGATCTATTAGGTTTCCCAGTCAATTGGTAGTGAATATGAATTAATCCAAACGTCTTTGAGATTAATAATCCATAATTAATTAGAATTAATCCTATTAATTCTAATCAAAATTGGTTTATTAATTTAACAATTAATAAATCCATATTCTCAGATCATGAGTGGTATCTAGCAACACATCATGACCGCCCAAGTGTCCAAGAAGTCAAGTGGCTTGACATGAACCCTTTAATAACAAATTTCAGTGTAATTAACTCCTTTCACCATACAATATCCCATTCGATTTGGAGTACGGAATTAGTGCCAACTCCCTCCAGAATTAATTCTGGCCCGAATACAATAGTACTTGTACCAGGAACCCACTACTCTAGATATGTATCAATTGGAACTATTTCCAATACACAATCGCCTTGGCTAAGGACTTCTCGAGTAGTAATTCCTACAAGTGGCCGTAAGATATTCGCTCCTACTATTAGGAGTGGTGAATCCTTTATTGACCCTCTCAACTACTTTCGTTTACCTCACAATGTGCCCAATATCCATCCTATAGGCAGCCCTCGATCGAGCTCCGGAGATTGGAATCAAAGTACAAAGCTCAGCAAATAATGTATCTTGGAGATCTCAAATCTAAGGATACTTGAACGTTTGCTATGTTGAGATTATATCACTAGCACTAAATAGTTATCCATGTGATTATCTCAAAGTTAGGTCATCCAATGAACTTGTTCCATTAACAAGCATTTATGTGTTAATTTTGAGTATCTTAATACTCACGGTTATAAGAACCATCGCCTGATCAAATCAGGAAGTCTAACACATGCTAGTCTTAATGCATTAATGATGTCCTGTCTCATTAATACTATGACTAGTGATTATTTAAGTACTAACACCATCCAGTGTAGTAGGAATCTCATATTATGATCTCTATCATGATTTCCTTAACACAGTATTGTATTGGGGACTTTATCGAACAGTTATATTACTTAAAGTAAACAAAAGAAACTGTAAGATAAATAATGTCTTTTATTAAAATAAAATATGTCATATATAATGTACAAGTGATTACCTCTAGGACACAACACTAACACCTATATCTCTAGGAAATTGAAACCCCACGTGGAGAATTGTCCGACGCATGACCTAGAATTAGCAGCTATTGTATTTGCCCTTAAGAAGTGGAGGCATTATTTGTATGGAGCTGAGTTTGAAGTTTTCACCGATCACAAAAGTTTGAAGTATATTTTTACTCAGAAAGATTTGAATATGAGACAACGTCAATGGATGGAGTTCCTGGAAGAATTTCGGTGTCTAATTAAGTATCATCCAGGGAAGGCGAACACCGTAGTGAATCCTCTTAGTAGGAAAACAAATTTATCAACTCTTCGAATGGTACAAATTCCACAATTGGAAGCATTTATTGTAGACAGAGAAATAAGGCTGAGTAATATCTTCATTCGACCTATCTTCCTATAGCAGTTAAAGGAAGAGCAAGATAAAAATAAAAAGTTGCAGAAGTTGGCACAAAAGGAAATAAATAAAGGAGGAGATGAGTTTTGAAGGGACATTGATGGAATCATTTATTGCCGAGATCGGTATTGTATCCCGAAATAGTCTGTGATAAGGCAAGACATTTTAACATAAACATATTGGAGTAAATATACTATACATTCGGGAGCTGTAAAGATGTATCAGGACTTGAAACAGCATTATTGGTGGATTTGTATGAAGAAGGATATCTCAGATTTTGTAACTCGATGCTTAACTTGTCAGCAAGTGAAAGCCGATCAGCAATGACCTGGAGGATTGTTGCAGCCGTTACCAACTCCATGATCGAAATGGGATGAAATTACTATGGACTTCAATACAAGATTGCCTATGGCGGCAGGACAACAAGATACCATACGGGTAATAGTGGATCGGCTGACTAAGTTTGCTCATTTCATCCCTATCAACCAACGGGATAATCTAGAGAAGTTGAGCAAAATTTATATGAAGGAAGTAATCAAACTCCACGGAGTACTCTCTAGTATTGTATCGGATTGATATCCCAAATTTACTTTAACGTTCTAGACTAAGTTGCAGCAGAGATACGGGATAACCTTAAAGTTCAGCACAGCAGCACACTCACAAAAGGATGGCAAATTGAATAAGTAAACAGGATTTTAGAAGATATGTTACGAGCTTGCGCTCTAAATTTTGGAACCAAGTAGGTTAATAATTTAGCATATGCAGAATTTGCCTACAATAACAGTTATCAATCGACTATCGGAATGGCCCCATTTGAAGCTTTATATGAAAAGAAATGTCAGTCCCCATTATGTTGGGAAAGTTTAGGATGGAGAACGAGTGAACATGATGCTTTTGATCTCGAAAAGGTTCGATAGGCCGTGGAGCTGATCAAAACCAAGTTGGAGGCAGCACAGAGTAGGCAGAAAAGCTATGCAGATCGACATAGGAGAGATTTGGAGTTTGTTGAAAGGGAGCATGTATTCTTGAAGTTGACTCCACAACGACAATTGGGGGACAATAGACAAGGAAAGAAATTGGCACCTAGATATATAGGACCATTCCCTATTATCGAGAAGATTGGGAAAGTAGCTTACCGATTGGAGTTACCCATAGTGTTTCAAGGAATTCACGACGTGTTCCATGTATCCCAACTTCAGAAGTATGTGGTTGACCCTGCCTATATCTTAAATGAAGAACCCATTGAGATGACTCCAAGCTTGAAATATGAGGGAAAACCTATTAAGATATTGGAGTATGCTAAAAAGGAACTGCGGAATAAGAAAATCCTACTTGTAAAAGTGTTGTGGAATCATCATCTTGTGCAAGATGCAACTTGGGAAACAGAGGCAAAGATGTTGAAGAAGTACCTAGAACTATTCCAAGTATAGGACAAAATTTTTGTAAAGAGGGGAGAATGTAACACCTCACCTTTTTACTTTCGATTGATTACTATTTGTAATAGGATCAAAATTTATATTGATGTCCAGAACAAAAGTTGATCGGTGTATTGAGACGAATACTTTGGTGAGATAAAATTTTGTCAGGACCTGGATGTAATTATTGGATTTGTTCTACCCGTACCCTAAATTTTTGGAAGGCTATTATTATTAACAAAATAAGAATTTTAGAGTACTCTGGAGAGAGAAATTGATTAGTGCAATGAAACGCACGTTTTGGTGCAAATTATGCTACTTGGGGTATCGGGGGGCATTTTCATCATTTTGATTGCGCCCGTGATTTTGACCACAAATTTGACTAAGTAGAGAAGAAATTGAAGAATTTAAGTGTTACCAATGGATTTAGTGGAATTTTTGGAGTTGAATGGTGAAATAAAATATTTTTTCGTTACGGACCCAATTTTAGTTATTTCTGAAGAAAATAGGAAAATGCGGTTGAAAAATGGGACGTGTGGCTTCTTGTGAATGGTAGCCAAAGGCAAGTGTCAAAAAATAAGAGGATGCATGAAATATTCTTGCATGAAAGGCTTCTCAAATAAGTTTTGCAAAAAAAATTAAGAAAAATGTGGAAAAAGGCGAGATCACGGCACATGTAAAGTAGCCACCATTCATTTAATTGAGAAAAATCCTATTGGTCATTATTTTGACCAAGAATGGCGGTGGAATCAGTGGGAAGACCGGCCAAGGGCTTAAATGAAGAAGGGAGGAAGAAATAAGGAAGAAAAGCAAAGTAAAAACCAAGAAAAAAAGAGAGAAAATATTGTTCTTGAAGAAGTTGGAGATTGTTGGAGCAAATTCAAGCTAGAACACCTTATACACAAGGTAAAGTCCTATACTTCAAGAATTAAAGTTGCAGATTTCATTACGGTGATCGTTTTGATATGAATTTTAACATGAAAACGTGAGATTTGTGATGATTAAAATGATTATTGTGTACTATGTGAGACTTTGTGTGTGCAAGTGTGTGTACCGGTTGGATAAAGGATTCATAGGCTATATTTTATATGGTGAATAATGGTATTTGAATGGTGATTTAAAGGGTTGTTCATGACTGAGAAGAAAGATCGTAGAGTTGGGATAAAAATAGGGTTAAACGTTAAAAAAAATGGATTATGATTTGCTTTTGAATGTTGATGTTAATTATATGTTAGTTGCATAAGAACTTAGTAGCTTTCTTGAACCTGAAAATCTGAAGAATTAAGGTTGTTTGAAGTGGATTAGGGGTTAAATAGGTGTTATGAATCAAGAAGTACCAGTAGGTGAAGTTGTTTTGTGGAAATGGATTAAAAATCAAAAAACTACTGGGACTATTTTTGCCCAGTAGTGAGTCACTGGGACGAGAACTCTAAAAAAGGACAACTTAGAATTAAATTTAAGTGTCTTATGGTCGTTTTGGTATATCATATAGCCAAATCAAAGTTATGGATTGAAAGTTATGTCCAAAACAAAATCATGTGTTAAAATAGCAAAATTTCAGAATTTTGCTTGGAACATGGGCGAATTTAGGAATGATTAATTGTGTGATTTTAGATGAAATAATTGGGGAAACATGAAATGAATCCCTTGTCTATGAAGGTATAAAGTATGTGGAAAAAGGAAAATGAAAAAATCGAACAAACGACGAAAAAACAATGAGAATGGAAATTAAACGTTTTCCTTGACCGTTGGCTAACCGTTGGCCCTCGTCGGCTAAACGTCGGTTGGACATCGGCTACTTGTCGGGCACATTGGCTACCTGTCAGTTATTTTTTGGCCAAACACGAATTGATCCAAAAACGATGTTTGGTGTAGATTTAATAACAAACGACCAACAAAACGTCGAAAACGGTAGAAACAAAGGTTAAACAGCTGCGAATGGAAAGAATTGCATAGGACACGAGGTGAGTCTCTTTGATTTCTAAAACCTTTTGAAAGTTAGTGTGCTTCACTTTTTCATGAAATGCTATGTTTTGTTCCATTTTGGAAATTCCTGAATATGTTTAAGGTTTATCTGAGTAAGAATTATTTTATGCCATTTTAAGCTCGATTGAACATCATAATTAGCTAAGAAACCTTACTAGATGATTAAAGCAGAAATTTTGTGAATTTATCCCTTTTTGGATTAAATATTTGGGATTTTCGAAAAATGGTAAAATTTGAAATTGGGTATTCATAAATTAACTGGAATGCCCTTATTGGAACATGTTATGGAAATATGTTTGGAAACTTTAAATTTAATCCTCTTTTGGGATTAGAATTCTGGATTTTTTGAAATAAGTTCCGTTTGGAATCGGGTATTTGAAAAATGATCCAAATGTCCTTATCGGAATGTTTATGAAAACTTTTGGAAACGAGTATATGGTAAATGACCGAAATACCCTTATTGGAACTTTTGTGAATACTTTTCAAATCAGGTAAGGGTAAAATGACTTGAATACTCTTAGAAAGTCTTTTGGAATCGAGTAGGGGTAAAATGACCTGAATACCCTTAGAAATGACTTTTTTGATTGAGTACGGGAAAAATGACCCAGATACTCTTGGAAACACGTTTTGATATGTGAACAAAACTGTTTATCATGTTTCAATGATTTTGAAAATGATCTCTCGTGATGAGAATGACTTTTGGAAAACAACATTTTGATCCTTGAAATTGTTTTATTGGCCTGGTGTACCATGGAATGAATTGATTGGGTCTGCAGAGCCTATGTGAATGATGATCATACTTGCGAGTCAGTGGGATCAAATTCTGAAAAATGTTGTTTTGCCCCAAAAATGTTTTGATTTGAAAATCCTGCGATATCAGATAACCCTCTGGCCTGATCAGTCAGACGAGGTTGGTATTGTTAACGTTGAGTATTCAGTAAGGATTTTTATCTTTGTACTAGCCTAAGTTAGAGTTAGACGACCCTAGTAACATGGCCTAGTTCTAGGGATTGTCTTGTTCCAAATGGGGTGACAGGACATTGAGATGAGTCGTCCTGGCTAGCCATTTACCACCTGGCAATTGCCACGTCTGCAGGCGCTTCTTATTTTTGAGTCATTCGTTAGATACCGGGCGGGGACACTCGGTGCGTTTGACTCCTTGCCACCTCGATAGCAATTGACGTCAGGATTGGGACCCCTGGCTTATGGTGGCAAGTAAAAGATTGTATGTTGCGGTACACTAGGTATGCTACGGAATACCTGAGCAAAAGTACACTGTGGTGTACTTATTTCGGTGATGCATAGTTGAGTTCTGGAGGCTGCGATCTCAGTACAATGATATGTGGCGCTGAAGGCAAGGACTATGGGACTTGCATACAGGCCGACCTTCTGTTGGAGAAGTGCCTGTTATTTGAAAATTGGGGTAATGATTTGAAATTTGAAGTCAAAATTTTCAAAAATAATTGAGTTCTGGATAAACTCTTCTTTAGAGAGTTTTGAAATTATATCTAGTGAACAAATGATATGCTATTCCATAGACGTTTTATGTATTCTATTCTTTCATAAAGAACTAGCACACACGGGACTCACTAGGAGATTCGTCACTCACACGTGTCTTTTATCTTACCTTTTGTAAGATCCAAAGCCAAGCAGACCTACAGATAGACGGACGGTACCACAGAGTCGGCGGTTTTGGTTTGGACAGCTTCCTTTTGATCATGTACTCTATTTTGTTATAGATAGAGATGACACGTATGAGATTTTCTTATATATGTATATATGTGGCCATCAGCGTGGGATATTGTTGAGTCCGGACCTTATATATGTATTTACTCTGTTATTTTCGTTATAAAGACCCCTTGTCCGAGAAATTGGACAGGACGACACCCGGTGTTGATATACTTCCGTTGCTGTCTTTAGTAGGGGTGTTACAAATTTACTTGATTTTTTTTTCACTCTTCTTCTTTCTAAAGCCAACAGAGAGACTCCAAAATTCATTCTACTTTAAATGTTACCTTCTGATCTATAAAATCTACAAGGTATACAATAGGTTCAACATTTTAATCTTTAAGTTATTCTATTTGTGTTGTTTAGATGATTCAGTGATTTAATCTGTATTTTTTTTTTTTTAGTTTGTACTGTAGCTTAAAAATGCAACCAAGAAAAAAGGATCAAGTGGAAATGATAACAATTCTATATATACACCAAGCCAAAAGACGAAATTTGCCATGAGGTAAAAATATGTCTTTATTTCTTGGCTTAATTTGTGCCTCATTTAAGTCTCCTGACACTTTAACCTAATGGTTATTTAGCTCAACTTCTAGTCCTTCAATTTCCCTTTGTGCATTAAATAGGTCATAGATAATGAGGTTAGTGTTGGTCCTAGCTGACTATCATGATTGTAACACCCTAATACAAATGTTGCCTAAACTGGTTGAGGATGTCACCCCATCCTTTAGACCAGGAGTCTTTATAACGCGGTAGAATAAAATTCCAAGAAAGAAAAATAAATATCTAGCACTTAAATTTAAATTACATCTTAAAGGAATCAGTCATGATCAATAAATGTAAACTCTAAGTTTGGCTAATAGAGAATCTAATTATCCGAACAAAATTAATAATAAAAAATGTATCAAGTCCTATCGCTATTACAAAACGGGACTTCATCACCCAGTCTTGATAAACTTACATCATCCTGAAAATGTGATTAGAAAAATGTGAGATTATGAATAATCTCAATAAGTCCGAGGTGTATGGTCATGACACAATTTTTGAATAAATGTCATGGTGCATGAATGAAAGCAATTTGAACGAATATACCCAAAATGAAATTTGCTCTTATGTGAAATCTTATTTTGGGGAAAAGAATGAGTATATTTTATTATACTACTTAAACGAGATATTTATCAAATAAATTGCTAAATTGTACAACATAATTCTGAAATAGATTTTTCATTTATACAAAGTCTTGAACCCAATTTCTTCCACATCGCGTATCGTTATGATACTGCATCAGGAGATTTAATCCTGATATGTCCTATGTGACTAAGACATAACCAATGCCAAAATAGCATGTAGGGTGTACATTGCTACCAAAAGAACACCCCTAAACATTTCTCTTGTCTAATCCATCAAGCGGATGTTCCACGTCTGTCCTCCGGTTTTACTTACTGAAAACCATTTCACTAGTTAAGGACTTACCTTGATCACCTAGAACTGATGCATCGTTTAGTAAAAAGCAAACATTCGAAGACGGCCAATTTTCTAGTAGTTTCTCCTAAACTATGGCGAGCTAGTCCTAGAACCTCGCCCATTGAGTACTCAATGTATAAATTTAATATGGTTCAAGAAATTTTCATTCCAATTTGGAATATATAATTTCATTTCTAAAAAAATATTATTCTAGTCTTAGATGTTCTGTTTTTCCAAACTCAGCCAAATAAAAGTTCAAAACCATATTTTTCTTCAAGATTCCCAAAACTAAAATCCCTATATCCATTCTAGAAATTTATTCAAGGCATAATAATTCAATATTCAAAATTTACCCGTAAAAGTAATAATAATTGGAGCCATTATAAATAAAATTTGTGCCATGATTTTTGCAATGTTTGCATGCATGAAAATGCATAAATTTATCATGCATATATTTTTCATAACATTTAATGCATGGCTTCATAAATATATGTAATACCTATGAGGAGATTTTATAAAAATTATTCATGCCTAAACATGTCATAAGGATTTATAGACGTCTTATGTATAGGCAATTATTTAAAATGCCATTCTCATAATTCAATACATAATGTTTATAGCATGAATATAAATATTTTTAAAAAAATTTTGAACAAAACAATACAAAAATTACATATATTTTTGCATGAAATATTTGTAGTGAGATGTAAGGACTTACAAGTCCTAAAAGAATTCACATAAAAGGAATTTCATGGAAATGCAAGGACTTACCTTTGTCCAAGCTTAGCAAATCGTCTTCACTAAAATTAAGTTCTCGCTTCTCTTCCTCCGTCTAAGTCCACCACGTCTAACATATACAACATATAGAAATTAATTTTTTATTTTTAATTAATCTAAATAAAGTGTTAATGAAGACCCTGAGATAATTAGGGAATTAGTTAGGTCTTAAGTAATTCTAAAAACGCTTAGCGATAAAACTTAATTAATTTTAATTATAAAGTATCCCATCATAAAATTCAATAGCCTACTAAAGCATCCACAAATTCACATAGCATAGAATTCTTCAATTTCCTTATTAACACAAATGGCCAAACAAACCCTTAATTATCATGCCAAACCCTAATTATCCATGCAAACCCTAATTAACTATCCAAACCCTAATTCATCATGCAAAATTTTAATTATCCAAGTAACTCTTTCACCAATTTATTCAACCAAATACATCATGGAATCAAATAGTCTAGCAAGATTAAAAATCCTTACCAAAGTTTTATTTTGCAAAAATATAAGGTTTCATTACCCAAAAGCATATGGTCCAATAAAATCATCAAAACCCTAGCAAATATATTCCTAATAATTTTAAGCATCTCATGAAACCCATTTTAGTCAATTTTTAAAACAATTACAGATATCCCTTTATGCAAATCTATTTTTCTTCTTCAAACTCAAAACTCTGTTTTTAATATAAAACAGAGGTATAAAATATCCATCTAATTATTTGAGAAAATCATTTTATTTTTTAATGAAACCTTCCAGTTTAGTACCTTGGTGTGTTAAGTAAATTATCATATATTTATTTCCCCAAGATCCCTAAAAAAATAGTTCAAATAATTTTTATATAGCAACAATGCGTTGGTACAATAACCATTTTTGAGCAGTGAACTTGAAAATTCCATATCTCGCAATTTACAAAAAAGCTTTGGTGATTCCTTTTCTAAAGTCTTCCTAGCATCTTGAAGTTTTTACAATGTAAAATTCATGAGCAAAATCATTCGAAAATGGGGGGTTTTGGGAATTTAAAATTGATCCCTCTATATAGGGTTTTTCATAGCTTAGGTAATTATTATACAAAGGTCGTTAAGGTGGGTTTTCTTTATTTGTTTCATGCAAAATCTACACCATATAATTCCTAACACATTACTCAACCCTGAGGGATTCAAATTCTAGCATGACTTTTTCAAATTTCCAGCTCCCAAACAACACCCATTTCGAATTCTAAACAAAATTAGCATTCCTCTGTTTTTGTCATAACAATATAAGTTCCTAAACAATATCAAATCCCATTAACCCTCATATATATGATCACCTATACTTAACATAACATGACCACATCATGCCTACACTATCCTTTCAACAAAATCACACACAAAACCACCATTAAACACCAAATTTCAACCAACTGTACAGAACAGTGCATTTTGGCTATTTCATATTGCAGAAAATAGAGGATAGATTTCTTCACTCGAAAGGCTTCATATTCACAGCATATAACATTTCTTTGGCATAAACATAACATCCCTACTTCACTAAATCACACGAAAAGAACAACAAAATCAAATTTGTATAAAGCTAGACAAAAAATGAGATTTTCAGCCATCAAGATACAAGAAAAAGAGAGAAGAAGAAAATTGCATTTTTTTTTTTTCAACTACAAGGTGCCATCTTTACTTGATTTTCAGAGATGTGCTGAGGTTCAATTCATCTATACCTCTGAAGTAGGGAGGCATCTTAGGCAGGGAACATGGCTTGACCTTGTTGAACCCTTAAATTTCCTTGATCAATTTGGCTTCTTCTAATGGTTTTCTTCTATGCTATCCCAATAATACTACAAGAAAATCTGTCGCTAATCGCGCTTAGCGATGGATTACGCTAAAAAGGGCATCGTAATTTGCGATGGAATGAAAATTCGTCCCAAACAGCGACGGATTTGCGATGGTCATTTAATTGATTGCATTATAATTAAGTTTATAATCAACGTAGCGACAGATTTGCGATGGCAGAAAATTTTTATTTAAAAAAATAATTAATTAATTTAGCAACGGATTTGCGATGGCGAAAAAAAATTTATTTACAAAAAATTAATCGATTTAACAACGGATTTGCGATGGCCAAAAAATTTTTTTTAAAAAAATTAATTAATTTAGCAACGAATTTGTGACGGCACATTTTTTTTAATTACAAAAAATAAATTAATTTAGCAACGGATTTGCGATGGCAAAAATTTTTATTTAAAAAATTAATTAATTTAGCGGTAGATTTGCAACGGCAAAAAATTTTTAAATTTTGGAAAAATCAATTAATTTAGCAACAGATTTGCGGTGGCAAAAATTTTTTTTATTTACAAAAATTAAAATAATTTAGCAACAGTTTTGCGAAGGCAAAAAAAATTATTTAAAAAAACTAATTAATTTAGAAATAAATTTGTGGCAGCCAAACATTTTTATTTAAAAATTAATTAATTTTGCGACGGCCAAAAATTTTTATTAAAAAATTTAATTAATTAGCTACCCGACCCTGCCTGCCTGCCAAGAACCCGATCCGCAACCCGTCAAAAATATTATGAGATTGTGTCGGACTTGGGGTCGAACCCGCGTCCTTATTGTGGGGGAACACATGTTTCACCACTAAGCTATTGATGTGCTTGTGATTTGTTGTGCTATATATTAATTATATAGTAAAAATTTTTTTTGTGAATTAGCGACGAATTTGCAAGGGCTTTGCGATAGATCTGCGACGACACAATTTTTCGTCGCAAATCCATTACTAATTAGACACGGATTTGCAACGGCTAATTTTTCAAGATTTCAAAAATAATTTTATTTTTAAATTTTAGATGGCCATCGCAAATCCATCGCTAAATTGCGACAGATTTGCAAGGGTTTATATTTTAATTTTAAAAAAATAAATTTATTTTTCAATTTTAGATGGCCGTTGCAAATCTCTCGTTAATTTCGACGGATTTGCAAGAGCTTATTTTTTAAATTTTAAAAAAAATAATCTATTTTTAAATTTTAAATGACCGTCACAAATCCCTTGCTAATTTGCAAGGGCTTAATTTTTTCAATTTAAAAAATTAATTTATTTTTAAATTTTGGATGGCCATCGCAAATCCCTCACAAATTTGTGACCGATTTGCAACGGTTTATTTTTTTTCAATTTAAAAAAAATAATTTATTTTTAAATTTTGGATGGCCATCGCAAATCCCTAACAAATTTGCGACGGATTTGCAATGCCTTATTTCCCTTGCAAATTTTGCGACGGATTTACGATGGCTTAATTTTTTTTCATTTAAAAAAATTAATTTATTTTAAAATTTTGGATGGCTGTTGCAAATCCCTCGCAAATTTGCGACGGATTTGTGAGGGCTTATTTTTTTAATTATAAAAAAATATATCTATTTTTAACTTTTAGATGACCGTCGCAAATTCCTCGTACATTTGCGATGAATTTGCGAGGGATTACTTTTAATTTTAAAAAAATTAATTTATTTTTAAATTTTAGATGGCTGTCACAAATCTCTCTCAAATTTGCAACGGATTTGTGAGGGCATTTTTTTTTAATTTTAAAAAATAAATTTATTTTTAAATTTTGGAAGGTCCTCGCAAATCTCTCTCTAATTGCAACGAATTTGCGACAACGCTTTAATTTTTTAGCATTAATTAAATATGAAAAAAGGTTGTCGCAAATTAGTGACAGATTGACAGCGGCTTTCAATTTAATTAGTGTTAATGAATAATTAAAAAAAATCGTCAAAAATCCACCTTTAATTTGAGATGGCAAGATGTCCATCGCTAATCCGTCACAATTATCGACGGATTAGCAACAAAAATTTAAAAAAATAAAATTATTTTCAAAATTTTTGCTTCCGTTGTTGTTCCGTCACAAATTAGCTGGCAAAAATCCGTCTCTAATTTGATGTTTTTCTTGTAGTGATATAGAGTAATGCACCAGCATATCTCATTTGCAATCCAATCACAAAACAATTCCAAGCCCTTCGGGAACCAAACAAGGTTTACAGTTCTATGGCTCATGCAGTTATCTGTCACGGAGATCCAACGTCTTTGGAAAGCATTGACTACCAAATTATACGAGCAGCAATGGCTAAATGTGGGAAATTCACAACAGAGCTGTTGTTAGAAATGTTCTCTTCCGGCACAGTTGAATGGAAAAAATCCTCTGTGGTTTCTACTGAACCCTTTATCTTACGAGTTTTCAGTGAACCTGGTATTGTAATTGCGGAAATGGTCTACTTTCAAGATGCTTGGGCAAACCTTCTGGTTTATGATCGCTCCAATGAGAGTTCACAACTGATCAAATCACCAAGAGATTATCAAAACAATATATGGTGGAGTCATGTCTATCCTAATTCGGAGGGAAAATTTTATTTTGCAATGCAAGATGGAAGAAATTTGGAGATATGGGCTCTGGAGAGTACCCAAAGACCTAATCGAATAATGAAGCATCGGGTGAGTTTCTTGGAGATGGGCCAAAAAAATCCCCATATTAATTGAGCAAGCCTTAGTCAGGACGTTGTTGTGCTGCACAGATTTCACCCAAACAAGTATAAGTTGATATTACTTGCTTTAAACCAGAAGCCATATTGATACAATCTTGAAGAAGGGAGCTTGCATGAAATTGGCGGTTTTATTTGGCAAAATTTGTCCTACCAATACCACCTATATGAATGGCCTGCTTCGACGTTCGTTGACTTCTAAGTATAACAGTACTGATAGAACTTTCTCCCACTTTCCCATCGTATTTTACATCTCTCTATTCAGAACTCTATTAACTGATCCCCCTGCAGTAATTTGGGTTTTGGCTCCGCTTTCAGGTATTAATCTAGATATTGGTGATGATGTTGGTAATACTATTCGAGTAAATCAAATGTATTTATAACATTTGTTTTTTAAAAAAGAATGGCTAAATTCACACCGCTCGAACCTAAATCCACACATCTATTCATTTATATCTCTTAATTAGACATAAATATCCTTTTACATCTTCAATTTTAAAATCTAATTTTATTTTTCTTTATTTTAAACTCTTAAACAAAAATTATATTTGAGTAAACATCATATTAATCCAGAAAATTTTAACTAAATACAACACAAATAGTACATAAATTTATATATGGATTAAATTATTAATAAATAATAACTTGTACAAAAATTAAAATTCATATAGTTATTATATATTAAAAACTTTATTTCTCCTTTTGTGAAACTCACAAAAGTATATGGTGATAATAATTTAGAGTTTCATTTGATTAAAAAAATCATTGAATTATTTTTTATTAAAACTCTATATTTTACATAATAGATTAAAACATTAATAAAATAAAGGATTTTATCAAAGACAAAAAAAAAAAAGACTATTGGGATATACATTAAAAAAATTAGTAATGGCTAAATTTCTATTAATTATTTGTTATTAAAGTAATTAATCTATATACAAAATTTTAATGATATAGTTGATTAGGAATAAGAATAAGAAATGACAATTTTGTCTAACTAATAGACATAAATGAATAGGGGTGTGGATTTAGGTTGGAAGGGGTGTAGATTCAGTCCCTCTCTTTTAAAATTAAATAACAATGTTACTTATATATATATATATATATATATATATATATATATATATATATATATGATCCTGTTTTGTCCATGAATAATATAAATATTATAAATCTAATGTTTATTTGTTAAATACAAAAAGGCTTAATTTATAGTTTAATCTGAAATAAATTATTCATGATTTGAAATAACTTTTGACAATTTATTTTCATGAGATCAGCTTAATTTTATTGAAATCTATTTTTGACTTTGATAATAAAATTAAGGATATATTTTAATATATTGGATTGGACTGCTAATGTTTAATCTATGGAATTGGACCATACAAATTAAATTTTTTGAGATTGTAATATTGAAATTCCTTGAGTTACCAAAGAGTGAGATTAATTTAATAATCAATATTTCGATATCTTAGAAATTAAAGTAAAATAAATATGGAATAATTGTTCTATAATATGGAATCCGTCACCTTTAATAAGTAAGATCATTTCCTCTTGAATTCTTCCCAGGAATAGTTAAATTTGAACTCAATAATTCAATAGTTTCTATTGAATTCAATTTGTATATATGACGTGGTCATATAGTACTGTCAAATTAAATATGATAATCAAGGATTTGAATGAGGGATACTTTGGTCATTTTGTCTTTTTCAAAGTATTATATTAATCGACGAGGGTAATATTTTAGATCGATCTCTTAGGTTATAATTATTAACTCTAATAATTTTAATAGTCTAAGAATGCAATTACATTCTTTTAATGAAGTATAACATAATTAATAAATTATTTTAGGTGGACAAAATAATTTTTTGAAGTTTAGTCTAACTGTATCCGGTCAGCTTCCTTCCTAATTATGAAATAACAATAAATTATAAATATTTATAATTTATGAATAATAAGTTGTAGAAAACCAAAAGTTGTATTTGAGATTAAGAAAAATAAGTGGAGATGGTTATATCCAATTAAACTTGTTCAATTTTGATACTCTATCAATATTGGCATTTGAGGTGTAAACGAATCGAGTTTTTATCGAACATGTTTAGGCTTGACTCGATAAGGGATTGGCTCGAATTCAAAATATCGAGCTAGAGCTCGAATATAAACCTTATATTTAGGCTCGAATTTTAAACGAGCCAAATTCGAATATCTAAGTATTAGGCTCAAAGGTTCGCGAACATATTCGATTAATTAATTAATTAATATATAATTTATAATTTATAATATATTATATTATATTATAAATTGCTTATTTAAATTTGAGTTCGAGCTTAAACTCGAATTCGAGCTTATTATAATCGAATTTCAAATCAAACTCAAGCTTTAAAGTATTTCAAACAAATCGAGCTCGAGTTAAGATTTGAAATTCGAATCGAACTCGAGCTCGAATTCGAACCCTGTGTGAAAATAATAAAGTTTGGCTCGATTATGTTAAAGTTCGGCTTGATTTGATTCGAGTAGACCCTTATTTGAGATAGAGTAAAATATGTAGAGATAATTAAATAGGTGACTATATATACATATTGATTTAAGACTCTATATAAAAAAAATAAATAAATAAAGTGGAAAATAATGTACGTACTTTTCATTCTCTTAGAATTTGTATGAGTCTACTCTCAACAAAGGGAGAAAAAATACTACAGGTAATTTTATAATCTCAAGAGACTACGCTGAAGAAGAATGGGTCTGGAGTATTATCAGAAAGTTAAAAGCTTTTTGAAGATATCTACAAAGATATATTTTATTTTCATAAGTTATGGATTTTGATCTAGTTAATACATAAATATTTCAATCTTATTTTCAACAATTGGTATCATTGGTTTGATATATGTTTATGTGTTTTTTAATTTTTTCTATTAATAAATGTCCGCAACCGCTACATAAAAGTGCGCAAGGACTCATGTCCCAAGAGAAGTTTGAACTCAGGACATTAACGTGGAAATTCCAACATCAACTATCTTGGTTAACTCAAGGGACATGTTTATGTATTAAGATTAAATCTTTTATACATATATTAGTTGAGCTTACGCCTAGCTGGCTTGGGCTTCCTCCTTTGGTTATTTATTATTAAAAAAAAAAAAAAAGAGGGGAAGGGATCAGAGCTGGGATTTGACCCCATGTTACTAGTATGGAGGTCCAAAAGCTAACATTGCACTAGGGAAGTTGTTGTGAAAATGACTTTCTGCATTCAACTGAAATTGCAGATTTATTGAAGAATTGGCTATTTTGTTAGCCAGTTAGAATTTTCTATTATAATTTTGCAATTTTATTTTCGTATCTATATTGTCCATAAATTATTCTTTATTTTATAGTTTACTATATTATGTTGTTAAATTATATATAATTCATAATAACTTGTCATATAATTTGCATTAACATAGCTCTAGGTTGTTAGTGTTGTGCCCTAGAAGCAATCACTTATATATTGTATATGACACATTTTATTTTAATAAAAGACATTATTTATCTTACAGTTTCTTTTGTTTACTTTATGTTAGCCCTAAGAGCTTTCTTTTAAGTTTTGATTTATGACAAACGTCGATATGGACTAACGTGTCAATTTATTGTGATAGGATATGTTTGACATTTATTCTTCTAAAGTCTTCAGATAAGAATTGTTGGCAGCTCCTTCGACACTAATTTCAAGATTAGAAGATCAAATGCGAAAATCACAGTATGAAGAGTTATATATCAAGGAAGCTCTTTGTGAAGAATATTAGACTATGAAGTGTCATTAAGGTATATCTATTATTTCCTATGTCTTCTTATCTTTTGATTCATTTGACTTTACCTTGAAGCTTCAAAGGAAATGTTTCTCAAAGATTTTAAAATTCACAGAATTTTGGATTGAACAGTTTCAATCCAAAAGGTTCATCCAAAATCCTGTAAACCAAGTCGAAGAATTTCTGTCAGGGTTATGCCATTTTGGACTTAACTTTTGGATGCATCTTCATCCAAAACCCGAGTCCAAAACTCGGATGAGTTTAAACAGAAATATTTATAGCCGTTTTTTTTATGACCGTTGGCACTCCACTTTTTGGCTCTATAAATAGCCTTTAAAGCAAGATTACAAGTAAGATTTTTGAAACATTCATCTTAGAAACACTATTGCTCAATATTTTCAAAAATCTCCTTTTATCTTAACTTCAAAGTGAGTTCATTGTGTATCAAAGATAAAAGTATTTTGTGGCTTGTGTCTGAGAGAATATCTGCTCAAGTAAGTGAGCTTATCTCTATTATGTTGATTTTCAATTCTTTGTTGTAAGTGCAAGGTTGTGCGATAAAACCCATAGGGGTGATCCTTATGTTGTTGTAAGTGCAAGGTTGTGAGGTAAAACTCATAGGGGTGATCCTTATGTTGTTGTAAGTGCAAGGTTGTGTGGTAAAACTCATAGGGGTGATCATTGTTGTGTGTATGTTCAAGGTTGTGGTGTAAAGCCCATAGGGGTGAGTCTTAATATGTTTGAGAGGTTGTGTAAAACCTAGTGTGGTGATCATTTCTTGTATGTGGCTGTTTCATTAAATGAGGTTAATGAAATAGGGTTGAAAATCCTTAAGTGTGTGGCTTAAGGTAGTGGACATAGATCATTGTGATCGAACCACTATACATCTATTGTCTCATTTTAATTCATTAGTTCTTGTACTGTTTTTATGTTCTTTCACTGTCTAAATCTGGATACACATCTACGAGTGCTTGGACAGCTTTCAATGCATCAATAAAGTCAGTCCAAGTATCTTGGTGATCATCCTTGTTCAGCATTTTAGACTCTTCGGAAAAATTATTTTTGCTTGCAAAAAATCTTATTCACCCCCCTCTAAGGTTTTTCATTTGGTATCAGAGTAAGGTCTATATACTCTTGGTTTAACAGCCTTGTAGAAAAGATCTTAATGGCAAGTTCATCCTCTCTTCCATATGTTGAAGGGTCTTCAACAAATCGTCCTCCTTTGTTTAATGGAAGCAACTATACTTTCTGGGAAAATAGAATAAAAATTTATGTGTGTTCTATTAATTTCGAGTTATGGAATTTAATAGAGAATGGCCCTTTTATTCCATCAAAGATGATTGATGGTATAAAAATACCTAAACAGAATGATGAGTATAGTGTGGAAGACAATGCAAAAATGACTCTAAATTTTTAAGCTATGAACATTTTGTGTTGTGCTCTAGATGCGACTGAATACAACCGTGTTAGTGGTTGTGATTCAACCCATGATATGTGGAGATTGCTAGAAGTCACCCATGAGGGGACTAATCAAGTCAAAGAATCAAAACTAGGGCTTCTTATTCATGATGATGAATTATTTACTATGAAGCCAAATGAAGGCATCACTGACATGTTCACAACATTTACTAATATCTCAAATGGTCTGAAAGCTTATGGAAAGGTTTATTCCCTTAGAGAACAAAAATAAAAAATTCTTAATGCTTTACCAAAAAGCTGGCAGCCTAAAACTCTTACTGTAGAAGAATCCAAGGATTTGAAATCTTTACCTACTGAAAAGTTGATCAGATCTCTTTTAACTCATGAGATGAAGCTTAAAAGGTTTCATGAATCTGATGATCATGATAGAGGCAGAAAAGGGATTGCTCTAAAGGCTAAAAGTGATGATGGAGAAACAAGTTCTTCAGAAAGTAGTGAAGGCATGAAAATGGACAGTGATGACTTAGCAATGATAGAAAAAAAATTCAGAAGGATATTCAAAGGAAACTACAAACGAGGAAAGAAGCTTATAAGAAAGAAAGGACAAACCTCTGACTTCAAACCTCAATGCTTTGAATGTAAAAGCACGGATCACTTCATTGCAGACTGTCCGGTTGCAAAAGGAAAGGAAGGAAAAGTGTCTAAGAAGAGGAAAGACCTGAAGGTCAAGAAAGGTAAAGGATTGATGGGAGCTTGGGACTTAAATGAAGAATCTGGAGATGAAGAATCTGAGGAAGAAACTGCCAACATTTGCTTCATAGCTTTGGAAAATGAGGTAAACTTTTCAACATCAGAATGCATGTCTAATTCGCATACATCTATGACTGAAAAACATGTTAATCCTAATGAGTTGTTATGTGATATGTTTTATGAATTAAAAAAACTATCCAAAAAAAATAAAAATTTAAAGTTGAAGGTAAATTGTCTGATGAAAGAAAATGAAGCTTGGTTGAATGTCTACGAAATATCTCTTGAAACACATACGTATGCTATAATTGAGAAAGATGTGATCATGACTGTCTTGCATCATGCATCTCTGGAAAATAAAAACCTATGTGATAAAATTCAAACTCTTGAATGCATGGTTAGCGCCTTTGATGATATAAAAATTAGAGTAAATGATCTTACCAATTGCATTGAGAAATTCACAAATGGTAAAAGCAATCTGGAAAAACTTCTCGGAACTCAACATCATTTTGGTAATCGAAGTGGCTTAGGATATTACCATGAGGATAAAGACAAAACTTGCATTCCCAGATTTGTTTATGCTGAAAATCGAAGTGGCTTAGAATATAAACATGAGGATAATGACAAAACTTGCATGCTCAGATTTGTTTATGCTGGAAATCGAAGTGGCTTAGAATATAAACATGAGGATAAAGACAAAATTTGCAAGCCCAAATTTAGTTTAACGGGAAATCAAAGTGGGTTAGGACATGAACATAAGAATAACTACAAAAAGAACAAGTATTAGTTTGCTAAACCTACTCACAGAACATACGAGGCATGCACGTATTATGAAAAACCTGGACATATAATTTCAAGATGTCTTGCTAAAAGAAAAGTAGAATCCGGTGGAGTTACCTTCTGGAAAATCAAAGAAAATGTTACTAACCTTCATGGACCCAAGAAAGTATGGGTACCAAAAATCATCTCTTCTTCTTATGTATAGGCACAGTCTTTAAGCTTTACCAAGTGGTTCTTGGACAACGGTTGTGCAAGACATATGACTAGAAATGCAGCTTTGTTAGAAGATATTCAAACAACAAATGAAGGATTTGTTATATTTGGAAACAAGAAGAAATGGAAGATTCTCGGCATTGGTAATATTGGTAAAGGTTCCTTAACATATAAAGCAAGTCTTACTTATTGATGATTTAAAATATAATTTGCTCAGCATTAGCCAATTTTGTGACAATGGTTGCAAAGTTATTTTTGAAAAAGATTCTTGCTCTATACTTGATAGTAGAAATCTTGAAACCATCTTTACTGCCAAACGCATGGGAAATGTATATGTGTTTTATCTCAATGACCTTGTAACTAATGGAATTAGATGTCTATCCGTACATGACAATGATGGCTATCTTTGGCATAGAAGATTAGGTCATGTATCCTTTGATTTGTTAAACAAACTATCCTCAAAAGAACTTGTTAGAGGGCTTCCAAAAATGAAATTTGATAAACACAAAATCTGTAATGTATGTTAATTTGGAAAGCAAATCAAAACCTCTTTTAAACAAAAGAAAATGATTTCTACCTCAAAATGACTTGAATTAGTTCATATGGATTTATTTGGACCTATAAGGACTGCTAGTCTTGGGGGTAAAAAATATGCATATGTAATTGTTGATGATTTTTCTAGATTTACCTAGACATTATTTCTTGGACAAAAAGATGAAGCCTTTACTGAATTTTCAAAACTGATTAAGCGCGTCCAAAATTCGATTGGATGCAAACTGATTTTTATTAGAAGTGACAATGGAAAAGAATTTTGTAACAGCGAATTTACTCACTTCTGTGATGAAAACAGAGTCTTTCATAATTTTTCAGCAGCTAAAACTCCTCAACAGAATGGTGTTGTTGAAAGGAAAAATCGGACCTTGCAAGAAATGGCTAGATCAATGTTTTGTGAAAATGTTCTTCCAAAATATTTTTAGGCGGAAGCTGTTAACACAGCATGCTATACAATAAACCGAGTTATGTTAAGACCATTTTTAAGAAAAACTCCTTTTGAACTTATGTTTGACAAAACTCCTTCTATCTCTTATTTTAAAGTTTTTGGATATAAATGTTTCATTCTAAATACAAGAGATAATCTTGGAAAATTTGATTGCAAGTCCGATGAGGCTATATTTCTTGGATATTCTTCCAACAAGAAAGCTTATAGAGTATACAATAAAAGAACACTTTGTGTGGAGGAATCTGAGCATGTTGTATTTGATGAATCTAACATTTATACTTCAAAAAGAGATGACGATGATGTAGGAAATTCAAATGAAGTTAAGTTAGATCAGGTTAAAGCTCCATCATTAGACACTCATGCAAAAGAAGAGGAAATTGAAGAATTGCAGAAAGAACAAGAGAGAAAACAAACTAAAGTTTCTGCAAATCATCAATTGCCAAATGATTGGAAATACAAATCTGGCCATCCAAAGAAGCAAATTATTAGAGATCCAAACCAAGGAGTTAAAACTTGACGGTATTTTATCGACAACTTTGCTCCTCTTTCAAATATTGAACCTAACAGTATTGATATTGCATTACATGATGAATTTTGGATTATTGCAATGCAAAAAGAGTTAAATCAATTCGAAAGAAATCAGGTTTGGAAACTTGTTCCTAGACCGCATGATCATCCTGTTATTGGAACAAAATGGGTTTTTAGAAATAAATTTGATGAAAATGGGGTTGTAATTAGAAATAAAGCTAGATTTGTAACTCAAGGATTTAATCAAGAGGAAGGCGTTGACTATGATGAAACATTCACTCATGTTGCTAGACTAGAATCAATACGAATGTTACTTACCTTTGTATCCTTTAAAAATTTCATGCTCTATCAAATGGATGTCAAAAGTGCTTTCCTAAATGGCTTTATTGAAGAAGAAGTGTATGTTGATCAGCCACCTGGTTTTACTCATGGGCTTTTTTCAAATCATGTTTTCAAACTCTCTAAAACTCTTTATGGGTTAAAACAAGCTCCAAGAGCTTGGTATGAAAGGCTTAGTGGTTTTCTAATCTCAAAAGGATTTTCTAGAGGCTTAATTGATAATACCTTATTCATCAAATCTGATTGTTCTGATGACTTACTAATTGTCCAAATCTATGTTGATGATATTATTTTTTGCGCTACTAATGACTCCTTGTGCAAGATGTTTGCTAAGACTATGCAGCAAGAATTTGAAATGAGTATGATGGGAGAATTGTACTTCTTTCTCGGACTGCAAATTAAGCAAACTAAAAACAGAATCTTCATAAACCAAGCAAAATATGCCAAAGAGTTGCTCAAAAGATTTGGAATGAATAAAGTAAAGGAAATTAGCACACCTATGAGTACGTCTATAAAACTTGACCAAGATGAAAAGGGTCAGAAGGTAGATGAACGAAAATATAGAGGTATGATTGAAAGTCTACTATATCTTACTGCTAGTCGACCAAATATCATGTTTTCAGTATGTCTTTGTGCTCAATTTCAATCTAATCCAAAGGAATCACATTTAAGTGCAGTTAAACGCGTACTTCGATATCTAATTGGGACACATGATTTTGGATTATGGTATCCACGTACTAACACTTTTGATTTTGTAGGATATACTGATGCAGATTATGCAGGGTGTAAAGTTGAAAGAAAAAGTACTAGTGGCCATTGTCAATTTCTTGGACACTCACTGGTATCATGGCACAGTAAAAAACAATCTTGCGTATTATTATCCACCACTAAGGTTGAATATATTGCAGCAGCAAGTTGTTGTGCTCAAATCTTATGGATGAAGAATACTCTACAAGATTTTAATCTAAATTTTAATTGTGTACCTATAATGTGTGATAATACAAGTTTTATCAATCTAACAAAAAATCCAGTACAGCATTCGAGAACAAAGCATATTGAAGTCAAACATCACTTCATCCGAGACCATGTACTCAAGGGAGATGTATGTGTTGAATATGTCTCAACAGATGAACAACTAGCAGATATCTTCACTAAACCTCTAACTGAGGAAAGATTCAACCACTTAAGAAGAGGTTTGGGAATTACAAGAATTTGAAAACTAACCATGTGGTATAAGTCTTTCGTGTGCACAATTTGTGAAGAGAAATGGTTTTGGAAACAAAGTTCTACATCCAAAATACCTCGTTCTTTGTTTTGGACGCAGTGCTAGAATCCAATTCCTACATCCAAAATGCATTTCAGGAAAACACTCTTTTGGATGTTGATTTCGGACCTGGTCTTGTTCCAAAATCAATGCTTAATATTCTTTTATTCTAAATTTCGAGTTTCAAAAAATGGTTTGCGCGTTTTTCAAAATTCCTCAGAAAAACATATGTTTCCAAGGCACTTTATGCTCACACTATCCTAGACATTCAAAGCTTTCTAATTTTCTCTCATTCAAAACCCTTAAAACTGTTCTTCTTCCAAAATAATTCCTCCGTGCTCTTCCTCTCTGTAAAAGCTTAAATCTTTCAATGGCAAAAACTAAATCTACTATTCCAAAATCGAAGAAGGGGCAGAAATCATCTCCCGTGAAAAAGAAAGTGACTTCTGGTTCATCAAAGGGCAAAGCTAAAAAAGCTTCTTCTCAGCCTCACTTCTCGGCTTCTCATTATGATTCATCTGAATCATCCTCCGGACAACTGAGTTCTACAAATCTGGTACCCCGATTTCTCGACTCAAAATGTGAATCTGAATACAATAACTGGGTCTCTAGACATCGAACTATTATTTTTTGTTATTGAGTAAATCACTCAACTTTTCTAAACTTATCGAATATTCTGGATATGTTTGATCATGTCGAATGGGGAAGTTTGCTATCAGTTGATGAGAAAATCTACACTTCTTTAGTCTGGGAATTTTATGCAAATTTGAGAAAGGGTAAACTGGAAGAAACAGAGGGAGGATTCATGATTAGGTGGTATGTAACAAGGGTGAAAGGAAAAGATTTTGAATTCGACCATAGAATGCTGAATAGAATATGTGATGTTCGTGATGCTGGGTTTCAGTATTTTGAGTTGAACAAATTTCCTGAAGGAGATGAAATTTTTAATCTGAAAAATTTTGAGAAGTTGTTTACTGGTAGAAAAAGCTTTGAAAACTCTGGAAATCGCAGTTCTAAATGGTTGAACGGATTGGGTAGAATCCTTCATCATATGGCATCTACCATTGTTGTACCCAGTTCCGCATAAGACCTCTATTAGCATACTTCAAATGGTGGTCATGTTAGCCTTAGCTAAGGGGAGACAGATTAACTTTGGATTTCTGGCAACAAAGTTAATGTTGCAGTCTAGAAATACTTCTAGCAAGGTTCTTCCGTTTGGAAATTTATTGACCAATGTCTTCAGATTTTACAATATTGATTTAAATTATGTTCCTTGTGATCCCTCAAGAACAAATGTTTACAGCTATGACTTCTTTGAAAAGATGGGGTATGTTAGGGAGGGAAATTCGTGGAAATTGTTGAGAGAATCTGTTGGAAAAGAAAGGAAAATTTTGATAAAGATCAAGGAAGAAGGGAAGTCAGGGACCAAAAGAAAAATTGATGAGGAAGAAACTATTCCTGACTCTGGCCTATCTGAGAATATTCTGAGTTTAATCAATTCTTTTGTAGAGAAATTGGAATCTCTTAGCTCAGAAATCAAAACTTTAGAGAACTGAATTTCTGTCATTGAAAATTATGCAAAGCTTTCTGCCTCTAAATCTGACCATGACAAGGATGAACAATCTTCAGAGGACAAGGCTGAACTGCCTACAGATGTCAAGGTTCCTTCTCTTGTACCATCTCCACAGCCTTCTCCCGTTCATAAGACAGATATTCCTATTCCTTCTCCCAAGCCCAAACCTTTTGGCAAAAGACAAAAGCATGTGGTTGTAAAGCGTAAGTCTAACAGAATTGCTGGTCAGTTTTCAAGGAAGGGGGCTAGATCCAAATCTGAAACAATCAATATTTCCTAAACTATTTACTTGGGCAGCACAATGGGTTAATAAACAACTTACTTTCTACACCCATTGAACAATTTATTTTCAATCATTTACATTTCTGTCTTTGGATAATTACTGATACTTGTTTAAGTTAAATTCTCTATCCTGCCTATTGTCTATCTAATGTCTATTAACTGCATAATATTTCTCCATTTGCTTTGCTTCTTTTTAATTGATGACAAAGGGGGGAAAATAGAAATGTGTCTGAAGATACTATGGGGAATGTGTCTGAAGATATTATTGGGGCAGTAAGAATATTATGGGTTGTCTGATGATCTAAAGAGAGAGAAAATGACAGTGAATATTAAGGGGGAGTTACTGTAAAAATCTGTGAAAATACTGCTGTAAAAATGTTGAATGTTGGTCTGTGAAAATATTATAGTCTGCATAACTGTCGATATGATGTTGTTTGCATTCACCAGGAAGAAAGAAATATGCTAGTCTAAAAATGTTATAGTCTGCATATATGCTGTATGAAATTGTTGGTATGCAATAACTGATAGAAAATGTAAAGTCTGTATGTTACGACTGTATATGAATTTGATCTACATGCTAATATCCAAAATAAAATGTTATGGGTTCTGCATAATAATTTGATATGAATTCAATATAACTGATGAACTGAAATTGGACTGTTAATGTATGGTTTTTTTATCTGCGAAGTAACTGCTATGGAAATTGAAATCATAAAACTGCTGTATAAACAATTATTGAATTCCGAAATAACTACATGAACTGTTATGAACTGCATGAACCATTTATATGAACAGTTGCGAAGTTAAATCACTGTGATGAAAATTTCTGATTCACTGTTCACAAAATTTTTCTGAAAAATTCCTCAGTTTGTGAAGTTCAATTTTATTCAATAACACAGATTTCTGAATGATAATTGTATCCTTGAAACAAAATTCTGTGATAAAATTTTTTTGGTGCATCGAGTTAGGGGGAGTTTTGGACTCAGAAACTTCATATCCAAAACAAATATTCTTATAAGTAGTTATTGAAAAATGTTTTGGACATCCAAAAGCCCTATTCAAATGATATTCTGAAAACACAC
The DNA here is from genome assembly GCA_026120185.1 of Voacanga thouarsii. Lineage (NCBI taxonomy): Eukaryota > Viridiplantae > Streptophyta > Magnoliopsida > Gentianales > Apocynaceae > Voacanga > Voacanga thouarsii. The sequence goes on from JANUWF010001142.1 coordinate 517,263, forward strand.
ATTCTTCCAACACTATTTTGGATACACTTTCTGGATGAATAAATCGTTACTTCTTCTCATCCCTCTTATGTTCGAAATTGTCACATAAGCATATATTTAGGGGGAGCATTTTAGCATTTTATCTCTATCAAATTACTCTGAATATTTATATAGAGATATGATATGCTTTAGGATCATTAAGATTTGTTTAAAGATTTTTTATCATAAGATCTCTATGAGACCTATACTGTAAGATTACATTTATTTGCTCAACATGTTCTCTTTATTTACATATCAACTGTGTCATGTTTGTCATCACTCAAAAAGGGGGAGATTGTTAGCCCTAAGGGTTTTCTTTTAGGTTTTGATTTATGACAAACGTCGATATAGACTAATGTGTCAATTTATTGTGATAGGACATGTTTGCCATTTATTCTTCTAAAGTCTTCAGATAAGAGTTGTTGGCAACTCCTTCGACACTGATTTCAAGATTAGAAGATCAAATGCGAAAACACAGTATGAGGAGTTATATATCAAGGAAGCTCTTTATGAAGAATATTAGACTAGGAAGTGTCATTAAGGTATATCTATTATTTCATATGTCTTCTTATCTTTTGATTCATTTGACTTCATCTTGAAGCTTCAAATGAGATGTTTCTCAAAGATTTTAAAATTCACAGAATTTTGGATGGAACAATTTGAATCCAAAAGGTTCATCCAAAATCCTGTAAATCGGGTCGAAGAATTTCTGTCAGGGATGTGCCATTTTGGACTTAACTTTTGGATGCATCTTCATCCAAAACTCGGGTCCAAAACTCGGATGAGTTTAAACAGAAAAATTTATAACTGTTTTTTTATGACCGTTGGCACTCCACTTTTGGCTCTATAAATAGCCTTTAAAGTAAGATTACAAGTAAGATTTTTGAAACATTCATCTTAGAAACACTATTGCTCAATATTTTCAAAAATCTCCTTTTATCTTAGCTTCAAAGTGAGTTCATTGTGTATCAAAAATAAAAGTATTTTGTGGCTTGTATCTGAGAGAATATCTACTCAAGTAAGTGAGCTTATTTCTGTTTTGTTGATTTTCAATTATTTGTTGTAAGTACAAGGTTGAGTGGTAAAACCCATAGGGGTGATCGTTGTGTTGTTGTAAGTGCAAGGTTGTGTGGTAAAACCCATAGGGGTGATCCTTATTGTGTGTATGTTCAAGGTTGTAGTGTAAAACCCATGGGGGTGAGCCTTAATGTGTTTGAGAGGTTGTATGAAACCTAGTGTGGTGATCCTCTCTTGTATGTGGCTGTTTCATTAAGTGAGGTTAATAAAATAGGGTTGAAAATCCTTAAGTGTGTGGCTTAAGGTAGTGGATATAGATCATTGTGATCGAACCACTATACATCTCTTATCTCATTTTAATTCAGTGGTTCTTGTACTGTTTTTATGTTCTTTCACTATCTAAATCTGGATACACATCTACGAGTGCTTGGACAGCTTTCAATGCATCAATAAAGTTAATCCAAGTATCTTGGTGATCATCCTTGTTCAGCATGTTAGACTCTTCGAAAAAATTATATTTTGCTTGCCAAAAACCTTATTCACCTCCCCCTCCCCCCCCCCCCCCTTCTAAGGTTTTTCACTTTAAGTAATATAACTGTTCGATAAAGTCTATAGTACAACACTGTGTTAAGGAAATCATGATATGAGATTCCTACTACACTGGATGGTGTTAGTATTTAAATAGTTCCTAGTTATAGTATTAATGAGACAGGACATCATTAATGCATTAAGACTAGCATGCGTTAGACTTCCTAATTTGATCAAGCGGTGGTTCTCATAACCGTGAGTATTGAGATACTCAAAGTTAATACATGGATGCTTGTTAATGGAAACAAGTTCATTGGATGACCTAACTTTAAAATAATCACATGGATAACTATTTAGCGCCAATGATATAGTCTCAATATAGTAAAAGTGCAAGTATCCTTAGATTGGAGATCTCCAAGGTACTTTATTTGCTGAGTATTGTACTTTGATTCCAATCTCCAGAGCTCGATCGAGGGCCGCCTATGGGATGAATATTAGGTACATTGTGAAGTAAACGAAAGTAGTTAAAAGGGTCAATAAAAGATTCACCATTCCTAATAGTAGGGGTGAATATCTCACGGCCACTTGTAGGAATTACTACTCGAAAGTCCTTGGCCAAGGCGATTGTGTATTGGAAATAATTCCAATTGATACACATCTAGAGTAGTGGATTCCTGGTACAAGTACTATTGTATTCGGGTCAGAATTAATTCTGGAGGGAGTTGACACTACTTCCATATTCCAAACCGAATGAGATATTGTATGGTGAAAGGAGTTAATTGCACTGAAGTTTGTTATTGAAGGGTTCATGTCAAGCCACTTGACTTCCTGGACTCTTGGGTGGTCATAATGTATTGCTAGATACTGCTCATGATATGGGAATATGGGTTTATTAATTGATGACTTAATAAACTAATTTTGATTAGAATTAATAGGATTAATTCTAATTAATTATGGATTATTAATCTCAAAGACGTTTGGATTAATTCATGTTCTCTACCAATTGACTGAAAAACCTAATAGATCACACACAATAGAGAATTATATACTCAAGATGTTATTTGATAACATAATAGGGTTGATTGAGAGAAAGAGAAGTTGTTGTGGACAAATTATAATTAGTTATAATTTGTGGTCTAAGTTGTAATTGTGAGAATTTCATGTTTCCAATTACAATTAGGGAATTCTAATAGGATTAGAACTCTCAGTTTTAGGGGGAAATTTCATGTAATATATAGTAGATATAAAACACGAAAACCCTAGCTGAAAACACACACGAAAAACCAAGAGCCATGAAACAACAGCTTCCTATCTTCTTTCTCTCGATTTGATTTTGATCAAAAAACCCTAACCGCCATCTTTTTCTGCTAGCACAGGAAATTTTGGTGCTTGAGTGTATCCTCTGTGTAGATCACTGTTAGAGATAATCACACACTATGATTATAGTGGTTAGACGTTCAACTCACGTGGAGGTTGATCACGAGGATTGCTGGATCGCGCCCTGACTTGAAGAAGAAATTTTGTTCTTCGGACGATTACCCAAAGGTAAAAAGCTGCTACCTTTTTTGTCTTTATGTCTTGTTTTTCGCACATAGGCGGGTCCTGGGATGATATCTCATTTTATTTTCTGATGCGCCGTATACGATACGAGCTTGAGATACCTAACATAGATACTATTTAGTTATACATAATTTTTATTTAAAGAAATAAGTGTGTAACGATTATTTTCAACCTTTGGCCTCCCCTATTAGCTTATTAATAAAAATTAGCATTTGTTTCGTGTCATTTTTAAATGGCCTCTCTAAAGGAAGGCTACATTATATTAGTTACTAGATTGGCCCCAAACTTTTGATGTTATTTTTGTAAGTTTAATTCATTCACAATTATCTTATAGGTGATGTGTTTAGGTTGGAAATTTTTAAAAAATATCAATATGGGGGTTATACACTTAAATCACAAACATTATAAGAACTTCCATTACAATATCCAAATAATGTCTATGATGGTCAAAATGTAAATGACACTAAAAATAATTTTACAATTAGATGCAAGATCTATTAATTTTAATAGGAGAATCCTAGCCTAACTATTAGTTATATTGTTATCTCCTATAGAGGTACATGCTATTTTGAGGTTTTAGATTATAAATGACACTAAAACTAATATTGCATTTAGATGCAAGATATATTAATTTTAGCAGGAGAATCTCAATCTAACTATAAATTATATTGTTATCTAGAGGTGCATGTTACTTTGGGGTTTTAAGTTGTCATAATTTGATAGTAGTTTTATGACAACTTTAAATTTTATCATATTTGAAAAACCTTAGAGGAGGAGTGAATAAGGTTTTTGGCAAACAAATATAGATTAAAAATTTTGGTCCTTTTAAAAATTTGAACTAAGTAGCAGAAATGCTTTGTAGCTTCAAGAGTTCAGTTAGGTGTCTTTTAAGTCAGTACAGAATGATGAGAAAATGTTATGAAATAAAAATGGGTAATTGAGATGTCAATGACAAGTTTAAATTAGAATGCAAAGGTCATAAATGAATTATTGATTTTAGAAGAAAAGATACAACATTTTAGATCTGAAGATAGCAAAAGTTGTAGTAAAGAATTGTGGCAAAATAGCACAAGAAAATGCTCAAGAATTTATAGTGGTTCGACCCTCAAATGATCTACATCTACTACTTTAAGTTCTCACTTAAAGATTTCAACGCCACCAACTAAAAACCTTTTCCCAAATCAATGATGGTAGGTGACACCAATATTTAACAAGAGGATCACTACACTTGGTTTTACATCCAACCTCTTTAAACACAACAATCAAGGCTCACCCCAACTGGGTTTTACCTCCTTAACCTTGATACAAAATGGATTTGAAAGAGAGTACAGAGATAGCTCACAGATTAAGTAGAATATGAACAACTAAGTTCCAACACCTTTTACCTTTTGAATAATTTTATTTCATTTTAAAGCATAAATAAGAAGAAATATTTTTATATTCTAAAGTATAAGAGTGTTTTTGAGAAAAATAACGCAAAAATCTCCTTCAAAATCGAGTTCTAAAGGCTTTTATAGGAGCCAAACTCGAAATCCCAACAGCTAGTAACAGCTAGTTACTTTCTGTCAGGATTTCCAGGGTTTTGGATTCACAAAGTGGAAGGATGTCCGTCCAAAATGGCACTTTTTTAAACAGAAACATTTTGAAAATGTTATAGAGTATTAGATGGAGTTTTGGATTCAAAGGTCTATCCAAAACACTCAATCCAAACATCTGAAGACCTACACTTTGAAATCATTTTATTTGTGTGCTTCAAGGTAAAATAAATTGAACATAAGGTAAAGAGACATAAAAATTTACAAGAAATACCTTAACAACGATTCTTAGTCTATAGTTCTTTCACAAAGACTTCACGATTTGCAAGCTCTTGAATTGAAGTTATACTAGACTTGAATTCCATTGATCAAGAGTTGCTTAGCAGTTTTATTTGCATACTTTTGGAAGAATTGAAGTCAAACATGTCCTATCACATATAAATCACATAAGTTAGTCCTCATCAATATTTTTCATGAGTCAAAACACAGGAAAATGCCCTAAGGGCTAACAATATTGATCATGTGTCATGCTATAATATTTTACATTAATTATGCATCATGGTATGATATTGACTCATATATTTTATTTTATTTCAGAAAAATTACTTCTAATACTTTAGCCCTTATCTTAACAAAAAAAACTAACTGTTTGGAAAAAATTTTATTGATTAGAAATGAAATCTCATAATCATCCTTATTGCTGAGAAGCTTAAATATGTGTTAATTGAATCATGTCCTTCTAAGCCTACTAAATAGTCCACACCTAAACAAAATGAGCCTCGTAATAAGTGATTGAGTTCTGATGAAATAGCTCGTTGCTATATTTTGGTATCTATCTCAAATGTATTACAGTAGAAACATGAAAACATGACAACTACTATGAAAATCATGAAAAACCTCCAACAAATTTTTGAGCACAAAAGACATCGGACTTGCTAATAAGCAATGAGGTGCATAATGAATATATGCATTAAACTTAAAAATTCTGTGAGGGATCATATACTAGAATTGATCGCTTAGTTTAAGATGGTGGAGATCTTAGGGATTGAAATTAAACCCAAAACTTAGGTTGATATGACTCTTGAAATTCTTCTTGAGATGTTCTTATAGTTTAAAGTTAACTATAATATGAATAAGATAGAGATGTCTCTTACTAAGTTAATAAAAGAGTTTGAGAGCACCGAGACTATCTTGAAAGTCAAAAGTGGTAGTCCCTTGTTATGGCTTATGCTAGGTGTTCCTCTTCCAAGCCTAAGGGAAAATAAGAAAATAAGAGGAAGAAAAATAATAAAAAATAGCCTAAGTAGTAGCTAAGAAAGCAATGGTGGATGAAAATTCCAAAGACAAATGTTTCCACTATAAGCAAAAGGACATTAGTAGTAATAGTACCTAGACTACTAAGCCAAACACACGTAGGGTACTAGTGAGTTATCGTACATTGAAACTTATTTAGTAGTTGATTCTACAAATACTTGAATAGTAGATTTTGAAGCCACTATTCATGTTTGCAATTTATTGCAGGGGCTCTAAGCAACCAGACATCTCACTGAAGAAGAACATACTCTAAAAGTTGGCATAAGATTAGTGATATATACAAGAGATGTCAAAGATGTTTATCTTTATTTTAATAATAAATATTTGGTTTTGATATATGTTATTATGTTCCCGATATTTACCCAAATTTGATTTTGGTTGCTTTGTTATAGAAATAAAAGCATTCTTTTAAATTTCATAAATTTTCAATAGAGATATTTTTGAATAGCTCTTTGATATATCGTGGTTATTTAAATAATAAACTGCATATGAATCTCATAAATGCATTAAGTTGACTCTTACTAAGGAGACTATCTTATGGCATCTTATACTTGGGCATATTAATCTTAATAGAATTCAAAGACTTGTAAAAGAAGTTCTTTTAAGTGACTTAAAGGTGGAATATTTTTAAATTTGCAAATCTAGTTTAGAAGGTAAAATAACCAAAAGATTCTTTCCTTCAAAAAGAAATAGAGCTAAGAAAATCTTGAAATTAGTGCATTCTAATGAATGTGAACTAATAAATCTCCAAGTTAGAGGTGAATATGAATATTTTATTATTTTTACAGATGATTACTTAAGATATGAACATACTTTCCTAATGGTTCCTAAGTTTGATGCCTTGATAAGTTCAAAGAATTTAAAGTTAAGGTTGAGAAGCAATTAGGTAAGAATATTAAGACACTTTGATCACATCAAGATGGAGAATATTTATCGCATGACTTTAAATCATACTTGTCAAGAAATAAGATTTTATCCCAACTAAGTGTGCCAAGCACTCCTCAACAAAACAGAGTTGTAGAAAGGAGAAATAAGACATTGGTAGACATGATCAGATCAATGTTAGGCTTCTCTATACTTAGTACATCCTTTTGAGGATATGCCATATAAATGCGATATATATATTGAATATGGTTCCATCTAAATCTATCCCTAAAACTCCCTTAGTATTATGGAATGGGTGTAAGCCTAATTTGATGCATATTCAGATCTGGAGTTATCCTACAGATGTGCTAAAGAAAAAAAATGGATTAAATGGAATCAATATTAAATTTATGTCTATTTGTGGGATATCCAAGAAGAATTAGAGGATACTACTTCTATAATCCTCAAGATAAGAAGATATTTGTAAGTCCAAATGTAATTTTCTTAAAGGACAAGTATATAGAAGAAGGCATATCCAAGAAGAAGGTTATTCTGAAAGAAACCATAGGATATAATACTAAACAAATGGTTACAGAAACTAATATTCAAGATTTTCGTGGTGAATTGGTATCCCTACCACTTAACATACCAGATTCTAATAGAAAAGAAATAGATATTATGCCTTCTATACTTATTGACTTTTCAGTACATAGAGTGAAAGAATCTCCCATCCCTGTTCAATAACAAAATCCTAATATTGTTGCTAAAAAAGAAGGACACCGTGGTGATGAGGCAATGGGAGGACAAATTCTAGTCATTAAGGAATTAGTAGAATAAGTTCCAATCAACAAGGAGAAAGAAATTCTAATCATCCAAGAACCTTCACAACTTAGGCATAGTGCGAGAGTCATTCAACATCCCTCTAGATACTTACTTTATGGAGAGTCCTTTCAAGTAATTTCGATTAAGGAAAAAGAGGATTTCACTACTTATAAAGAAGCTATAAATCATGTAGATGATGATTTATTAGGTGCTAATGGGTCCATAAGAGAAAGAAATGAGTAGATGGAAAAGTAAAAATTTTCAAAGTTAAATTAGTTACTAAGGGTTATAGTCAATGAGAAGGTATGAACTATGAGAAAACTTTCTCACCTATAGTCATGCTAAAGTCTATAAGAATTATTTTATCCATTGCAACTTATTTCAAATATGAAGTATGACAAATGGGCGTCAATATAACATTCATAAATGAAAATCTTAATGAGTGTACCTAGATGGTACAACTAGACAATTTTATCCAAGAAGATCAAAAACATATAGATCTATTTATGGGTTTAAGCGAGTATCTAGATCTTAGAATTTCAAGTTTGATTGAGCCATTAAGTCCTCTTATTTTAGTTAGAATCTTGATGAGTTTTATGTTTATAAGAAAATTATAGATGGTAAGGTGGTTTTTCTCATATTATATGTTGATGACATCCTTTTCATTGGAAATGATATGGAGACACTGACATCAGTAAAATACTAATTAGCTAAACAATTTGATATGAATAACTTGGGAGAAGTAAGTTATGTTCTAGGTATTTAGATCCTTTCGAATAAAAAAAAGAAAGAAAAATTACTTTATCTCAAGATTCGTATATTGACAAAATACTAGTGAGGTTTTTAATGCAAAATTCTAAAAAAGGTATATTACCTTTCAAACATAGAATTCAGTTATCACAAAAGTATAGTCCTAAAACTTCTGAAGAAGTTAAATATAGAAATGAGTTCATTACGTATCAACTATAGCAAGTCTTGTGTATTTTATGCTTTATACTCATCCAAAAATTTGTTATACTATTGGAATGGTCAGTAGATATCAGTCAAACTTAAGACCAAAACATTAGAGAGCAATAAAGCATACACTCAAGTATATTTGCAGAACCCGAGGATATATGCCAATTTTCTCTATACCAAAATTGGTACCTATAAGTTACAGTGATACTAATCCTCCAATTGATAAAGATTTTCGCAAGTCCACATCAAGCAACATTTTCACCTTAACTGGTGGTATTGTTGTGTGGTTGCGTAATAAACACATTGAACATGAATATCACCAAATTATTCAATTGGAAATGCAAAGGTATGCAAGATTTCTTCTATAAAAAATCTTGTTGATCATTTTCTTAAAAATTTGCCTATAAAAGTTTTTGGAAGTCATCTAAAAAATATGGGTGTTTTAACATGTCTCATTCACTCTAGGACAAGTGGGAGAATTATTAGTTATGCCCTTCGAGTAAATTAAATGTATTTATAACATTTTTATTTTGAAATTAAATATATATATATATTTTATTTATTTTTATATATATGAGCCTGTTTTGTCTACAAATTATATAGATATTTAAATCAAGTGTTTATTTGTTAAAATATAAAAAAAAAACTTGATTTATAATTTCATTCGAAATAAATTATTCACGATCTAAAATAAATTTTGACAATTTATTTTGATGAAATCATTTTGATTTAATTAAAGTTTGTCTTTAAGTTTGTTAATAAAATTAAGGATATATTTTGATATATTAAATTGGACCACTAATGTTTAATTTGTGGAATGGACCAAACAAATTAAACATTATAAGATTGTCATAAACGATACCTTAATCCTGAGTGAATAATGATCTATATTTACTAAGTTGAAATTCCTTGAATTACCAAAGAATGTAATTAATTTAATAATCAATATCTCGATATCTTGGGAATTAAAGTGAAATAAATATGTAATAATTATTTTGTAATATACAATTCATCACTTTTAATAAACAAAAACATTTCCTTTTAAATTCTTCTAAAAAATATTTAAATTTAAACTCAATAATTTAATAGTGTCTATTAAATTCAATTTGTATGTGTAATGTGGTCACATCGTACTGTCAAATTGAGGATTTGAATAGGGAGTACTTTGGTCATTTTGCCTCATTCAAAGTATTATATTAATTGATAGGGAGTCAATAATTATATCCTAAGACTAGAATTTGTCTTAGGATAATTTCAATTAATAACTTCAATACTTGGGTCATTTCAATTAATATAATACTTCGAATGAGGCAAAATAACATATCAATTAGTCTAATACATAGAGTAATTGAAAGTACTTGAACTTATATCAATTAGTCAATAATTAATAATTTGAACCTAATAATCTCAATTAGTCTAAAAGAACAGTTATATTCTTTTAGTGGAGTGAACCGTGATTAATAAATTATTTTAGGTTGACAAAATAATGTATTAAAATTTAATCTAACTGTATCCGGTCAACTCACTGTAGCGGCTCCTAGTTATAGAATAAAAATAAATTATAAATATTTATAATTGATTAATGATAAATTATAGGAAACTAAAAATTGTATTTGAGATGGAGTAGGATAAGTAGAGATAGTTGTACCAAACTATACATATTTAATTTTGATGTATTATCAATATTGTATTTGAGATAGAGTAAAATATGTAAAGATAGTTGGCGAGTAAACTATGTAAAGATAGTTGGATAGCCAACTATACATATTGGTGTAACACTCTACACCGAGAAAACGTGAAAAACAAAGTACATACTTTTACATTCTCTCAGAGTTTGTGTGAATCCCCCTTAACAAAGAAAGAAAAAATGCAACAGATAATTTTCTAGTCCCAGGATATTACATAAACAAGACTTAGGGGTTTGGAGTATCACCAGAAAGCCAAAAACTTCCCAAATCGTATTTTTGAATATGATATCTATAAAAGTATATTTTGTTGTCATGAACTATAACTTGTAATGTGATTAATACATAAATATTTTGATCTTATTTCCAACAGAATATGTATTATAAATTTGCATATACTCTCTTTTGAAATTTTGTCTTGTCATTTCTCCTGTTCTCTTTTATTTATAGCATCTTAGTAACCTAGAATCACCATATCTAAATGAGACATCAACTTGCTTCTGAAACCTAAAGCATGGGTGCTAAAGGATAGATCCGAGCCACGCCACAATTTTATAAACACTTGACATGATTGTATATGAGTTACAAGTACATCCGCACTTTTTAAAAAATATTTCACTAAAAAATTAATTAACATATGTAACTTATTTTAAACAATCTGTTTTTTCTATCTTCAACCACAACTGTCAACTCCCAAATCCCAAAAGGACATTATGAGCTTCTGAACGAACTCATGGACAAATATGAGCTATTATTTTCCCAATTGCTTCTTCTTCTTCTAGGAAGTATAGAAAATAACTTTTCTTATTGTCCAGGATGCCTTGCATCCATTTATCCCACATCGGGAAACCAAAGCATCCTCCACTGCCATTCAAGCTTTGTTTAGTTTGTAAGTCCTATATCAAATTTTCATGAATTCTAACCACCTCAAGTTGCCTATAAATAAGGCCTTTGTTTGGCCTTGAAGAATAAGAAACAATAACAACAAGAACAAGAGTTCATAGCTTATTCAGTTTTTGTTTCTTCATTGTTCTCTTGTTTTGTATTATTGGTGTTTATTACTTAGGAACATTTTCCTAAAACCTTCTAAAATTTGTCTTCTTCATAGTGAAGTTTTATTCTGCATCCGCCCATGGACGTAGGTCATTTAATTGAACCACGTAAGTCCTTGTGTCTCTCTCTTTTATTTCCTTTCTTGTTATTTATTTTTCTCTGTGTTATTGTGATGGATTGTCTGCCCTCTAAGACTAGGTTTCTGATGTAAAATCAAACATTTTAATAAAAGAATTTATTTTCAAAAATTAGTTGTGAATTTATTTTTTTGTTTGTGCACAATTTTCGTTTGGAACAGACCCATTGTGTTTAAATAAGTGATCCATGTGAATGGTGGTCTTTCACAGTAAGATATGAATCACAAGTTATTTAACACATAAACAGTTGTTCTTAACCGATTGATGAGAATGGGAATCTCGTCATGTTTAAGTTATTATGTTATGAATTCCAAATGGGGGATGGCTTACCTATAGCCAGTGAGTAGTCCACTCACTTCATGACATAAGCGTATTTCGAATATGTAGAACAGGACATGTAGTAGTGATTTCTAAAAAGTACTATATGGTAGAAATCTAGACTACTACTGCTACAGCGTGGACTAGTACTCTATGACTTGAGTATGAGTTGGTGGTCTGGCGAACCTGGAAGCATATACTTTGATTTGATATAGTTGAGGTTCTATCGTAGGGCCAATATACTTGCATGTTGGGTATATGTGATTAGTTAGTTAAGACAGACTTGTACAAGATAGTTTCTACACTAAATCGCCCCTTGTGGTTGTCTGAATGATCTAAATATCCAGGGCCCTGGGAAACATGACTCGGATGTTTGCTTTAGAGTAACTCCCTTGGAAAGTGGAAACACTCCAGGAAGTCGTGGATCATTTGACTAGAAGCCTAAGGATGGTAGATGTCATTTAGAGGGGTGTTAGTACACTTCTTCCTCTCTAAATGTACGGCGATGTGTAGAGGGGTATTTTAGTCATTTTACCTGTACGTCGGAAACTTTGCTAATGCAGCATTGTCCCTGGGGTCAATATTTCCTTATGGTGATATTAGAAAATATTTAAAATGCAAAATACAGTTATTTATATAGTAGGGGGTATTTTGGTCATTTTAGCAGCCAAGGCGATGTGTCTTTTTGGTCCTCGGAATAGCCCGTAAGTCCTAATTAATTTTAGATTGAGGAATTGGTCTCAATTCAAGAGGTTTTTATTTTTTTTATTTTACTTTATTTTATTCAGGATGTCTAGTTTATTATTAGACTGAAATAAAATAAATAAATAAAATAAAAATAGGAGTTGAGAGAAATTAATTATTTGGTTTAATTGGTTAATTAATTATTAAGGGCCTAGGCTCAGTTTGAATAATTAGGAAATTAACCTGGGCTTAAACTAAGGAGAAATAATTAATGCTTAATTATTTATTGGGTTATTTATATAAGCCCAATAAATAAATAATTAAAGTTTAATTATTTTGGTTTATTTGGGCTCATTAATTATTTATTGGGTTATTTCTATAAGCCCAGAAAATAAATAATTAATGTTTATTATTTTGGGCCTTTTGGGTCCAAGAAAAATAATAAATATTATTTCAGCCCAATAGCTTGGACCGTAGAGTTTCTTCCAGATACAGTTCAGATAAGTTTAGGGTTAAGCCAAACTAATTCTCAGGATAACATCCGAATGTTTGAAATATGATATCCCGGGGGATATGTTTATCAAATAATAGGAGACCTAGTTTTGGCTAACAATAAACAAGTCTCTGGTAGGAAAAAATAACCCTAATTCTCCCTCATTAATCTATCTCACACAGCTCTCTCTCTCTCACGTCTCCTTCCTTCTCTTGTTTTCTCCTTGGAGTTTTGCTAATCAATAGCAAGAGAACTAAGGAGATTAGAGACCACTCTTCTTCACTGTTGTGTTCGATGACAAAAAATTAGGCTGTGGAATATTCCGTGAACTAAAAAGCTAGCATTATTCATTTTCATCGGAGGAGGAAAGCAGCCGGAAGAGGAAGTGCAGTGCACTAGTGATCATGGACGTGCAAGGAAGAAGCTGTTCTTGAGCTTCAATTGATTCAACCATGTTCTTCAAGTTTTTAAGGCTCCAAGAGGTATGTTTTCATCCCACCATGCTGTGCCAATACTCTGTTTAATGTTCATGTTCTTCCATTTTCGTCCACTGAAGCATGCTCTGTAAATATGTCAATTCGTTCATATCGTTGTTGTTGTTGTTGTTGTTGTTGTTGTTGTTGTTGTTATTATTATTATTATTATTATTATTATTATTATTATTATTATTATTATTATTATTATTATTATTATTTGTTTGGTATATCGTCTTGTGTGATTTTGCCATTGGAGTTTTAGTTTGTTCCTAGGGCCTATCTCTAACAAATTGGTATCAAATTTACTAGCTCTTAACTCTGTGGTAATGACGATAACAAAGACTAAAGTGGAGAAATTCGATCGGAGTGTCAACTTCAGCGCATATGATAACTCAAAATAGAAGCCATCTTAATTCAAGACGGGGTTGACTTAGCTTTCAAATGAATAGAGGATAAACCAGTAGAGATGACAGTAGAAGCATTTGAAGATTTGGATAAAAGAGCAAGATCAGGTGTTATTCTAAATCTCTCTAATGAGATTTTAAAAGAAGTCGCTTCTAAGAATTCCGCCAAAGCTATGTGGGAAAAGTTAAAGGCTTTGTATATGAAGAAGATAGTGGAGAATCAGCTCTACCTAAAACAAATCTTGTTTACACTTTGGATAGCTGAAGGTACATATATTACTTCACATCTTTATATGTTTGATTCTCTCATTATAAATTTGAGTAATATTGATATGAAAATAGATGATGAGGATCAAGCCATTTTATTGTTTTGTTTCCTTCCCCAGTCCTTTAAGCATTTTCAAGATACTATGATGTATGGAAAAGAAACTATCTCATATCAGGAAATTAAATCTATTTTGAAATCAAAAGAAATGATTGATAAAGATTTAATTGGGGAGGTTAATGAAACTCAGGCTGAAGGTTTGGTGGCCAGGGGTATATCTGAAAATAAAAATTGTGGTTGTAGTAAATCAAAATTTAAATCCAAATCCAAACATAGAAATTTGGTTTGCAATTATTGTCATAAAATGGGGCATATTAAATCTGAATGATTCAAGTTAAAAAATAATGATAAGTATAAAGAAAATTCTAGTAATGCTGCTGAAGCTAGTGTTGTAGCGATGGGAGTGAAAGAAATATTTTCTTTGTGACTGACAGTAGAATAAAGTCTGAAAATGAATAGATTTTAGATGCAGGCTGCTCTTATCATATGTATCCCAATAGGGATTTACTTTCCACTTATGAAACTTATAACGGTAGAGTTATTTTGATGGAAAATATTGTCGTTTGTAATGTTGTGGGTAAGGGTACAATTTGAATTAAAATACATGATAGTATTGTGAGGACTCTCACTAATGTTAGACATGTTCTTGATTTGAAAAAGAATCTCACCTCTTTAGATACCTTTGAGACTCTTAGGTATAAATATGCAGCTAAAGGTGGTGTTATGAAAGTTAGTAAAGGTGCTCTTATTGTTATAAACGGTTACAAGTCTGGTAGTTTGTATATTTTGTAAGGAATTATTGTCACAGATTCTGTTACAGTTTTTACATCAAATTTGTTTGATGCTGATATCACCAAATTATAGCATATGTGTTTGAGGCACATGAGTGAGAAAGGTCTATGCATGCTAAGCAAGAGAGGCCTTCTAGGTGGACAAAATACCAGGGCACTGGACTTCTGTAAGCATTGTATTTTTGGGAAACAGAAAAGGGTCAGCTTTAGCTCATTAGTAATTCACCGGACTGAAGGTAATTTAGATTATACTCATTCAGATCTTTAGGATCCATCGAGTGTTCCTTCTAAAGGTGGTACCAGGTACTTGTTGACTTTTATTAATGATTATTTAAAAAAAAAATGGGTCTATTTTTTGAAGAATAAGAGTGTATTTACCTAACCTTCAAATAGTGAAAAGTTTTGACTGAGAAATAGACAGATAAAGCGGTTGAAGACAGATAATGGCATGGAATTCTGTGAAAAATAATTTGATGAATTTTGTAAAAATGAAAGAATTTTTTAGCACCATACAATAAGAATGATGCCTTAATAAAATGGTGTTGGAAAACGTATAAAAAGAACTCTTTTAGAAAGAGCACGTTGTATGATTTCAAATGTAGGGTTGACAAAGGATTTTTAGGCAGAGGCAGTTTCTACTGCTTGTTATGTTATCAATCATGCTCTTTCTATGGCTCTTGATTTCAAGACTCTAGAGGAAGTTTGGTCAGGTGTGTCTACTAATTACTCTTATTTGAAAGTTTTTAGGTGTTCAACATACATGTATATAAATAATGAGAAATTAGAGCTTAGAGTTAAGAAATGTATTTTCCTTGGGTATGCTTTTGGAATGGAAGGATACAGATTATGGTGTGCAGATCCCAAATCACTAAAATTTGTAATCAATAGATACGTTACATTTGATGAGTTGTCTATGTTAAATTTCAAAAGAAAGTCTTCTAGTTCTTCTCGTGTAGATGAAGATAGTATGCAGGAGTAGGTAGAGCTTGAAATTGGCAGTTCTAGTCCTTCTAATTTGACTTCTTCTATTTAGCAAGATTTAGTTCACAATGATGAAGAAGAATATTCCATAGCCAAAAATAGACCAAGAAGATCAATTCGACCACCGCAAAGGTATGCAAATTTAGTTGCATATGTCTTGTTAGTTGTAGAAGAAATAGATGGAGTTGGTGAACTGTCTACCTACAATGAAATTGTTTCATGTGAAGATTTAGCTAAGTGGTTGATTACAATAAATGAAGAAATTGAGTCTCTCCACAAGAATGGACTGGGGTCTTCGTAAAGCTACCCTAGGGAAGGAAAATTGTTGGTTGCAAATGGGTCTTCAAGAAAAAAATATATATATATTCCTAAGGCTGAAGATGGAAGGTACAAAGGAAGATTAGTTGCGAAGGGCTATAGTCAGGTATAAAGTGTTGATTTTAATGGCCTATTTTCATGTGTCATTAAATATAGCTCTAGCCGTGTTTTACTTGTTTTAGTTGCTGTGTATGATTTAGAATTAGAGCAGCTTGATGTTAAGACAGCCTTCTTGCATGGTAATCTTGAGGAATAAATTTACGTGAATAGCTTAAGGGATTTGAAATTGAAGGAAAAGAAAACCATGTTTATCTTTTGATGAAATTCTTGTATGCATTGAAGCAGTCTTCAAGACAATGATATAAAAGTTTTGATTCCTTTATGTTAAGTCATGATTATTCAAGGAGCATGTACGACAGTTGCGTTTACGTCCAGAAGTTACATGATGGTTTTTTCATTTTTTTTGCTACTTTATGTTAATGACATGCTCATTGCTGCTAAGAATCTAGTAGAAATTGATGTCTTCAAGAGAAAGGAAGAACTTAGTCACCATATTCAAGTGAAAAGAAAGATTATATGGCGCGGGTTTTGTATTCTAGTGCAGTCGGCAGTATAATATATGCAATGGTTTGTACTCATTCGGATATTTCACAAGCAATTAATGTGGTTAGCAGATATATATTTTGTCCAGGAAAAGTACATTGGCAAGCCGTGAAATGAATTATCAGATATTTGCGAGGTACTTCAAACGCTTATTTGGAGTTTGGAAGAAGTAAGAATACTTTAGTTGGTTTTGTGGACTTTGACCACACCAGAGATCTTAACAGGAGAAAATCACTTATTAGTTATGTATTTTGCATTGGAGGTTGTGCAGTTAGTTGGAAAGCTAGCTTACAACATGTAGTGGCATTGTCTACTACAAAGGTAGAATATATGGCTTTGACTGAAGCAATCAAATAAGCCTTGTAGTTGAAAGGTTTATTTAGTGAGCTTAGTCTGCATAAAGGTATAACTACAATTTACTGTGACAGTCAAAGTGTTATACATTTAGCTAAAGATCAGATGTATCATGAGAGGACGAAGCATAGTGATGTGAAATGTTACTTCATTCGAGATATCATTGATGAGAAGAAAGCTTTTGTTCAGAAGATTAACACCAAATACAATCCTGCTGACATGCTTACAAATCCTCTTCTTGTCTTCAAGTGCAAGCAGAGTCTGGACTTAATTGGCATTCATTGTTCGTGATTTGTAGTCTTTAGATTTTCATGGAGAAGGTGGAGCATAACTACTATATTTGCGTTTGGAATACAAGTCTAGGTGGAGATTTGTTAAGGATGTCTTGCATCCATTTGTCTCACATCGGGAAACCAAGGCATCCTCCACTACCATTGAAGCTTTTTTTTAGTTTGTAAGTCCTACATTGAATTTCCATGAATTCTAACTGCCTCAAGTTGCCTTTAAATCAAGGCCTTTGTTTGGCTTTGAAGAATAAGAAACAACAACACCAAGAACAAGAGTTCATAGCTCATTCAACTTTTGTTTCTTTGTTGTTCTCTTATTTTGTATTATTGGTGTTTATTGGCTTAGGAACACTTTCCTAACATCTTATAAAATTTGTCTTCTTTATAGTGAAGTTTTATTCTACCTCCACCCATAGACGTAGGTCATTTGATCGAACCACGTAAGTCATTATGTCTCTCTCTTTTATTTCCTTTCTCGTTATTTATTTTTCTCCACGTTATTGTTGTTATTGTTATTATTTCTTTGTTATCATCTTGTGTGATTTTATCATTAGAGTTTTCGTTTGTTGCTGAGGCCTATCCCTAACACTTATGCTTCAAATAAGTGTGTATATATAAAGGTATTCTACACCAAATCTTCCTTGTAACTTTTTTTTTTTTTTAATAGATTCAATTAATGGAAATAAGACTTTCATAATGAGATACTAATGGAAAAAAGAAATGAGACCATGAATATTGGGAAAATTAATACTTTTCTCAAATTAAAGCTCTAGCATACCTACAAAAGTCGTGTTATTGCTAGATTTAATGGACAACAATTATATAAATTCACCTTTCATCAACCACATGCATTAAAATTTTTTATCCTTATAGAAAATATAATAGGCAATGCATATTATACAAACTGTTAATGTTGTTAGGTATGATAATTTGTCTACTTAAATCAGGTGTCTAACTTGACTCAATTCAAAATTTCTTGACTTAGATGGGAATGAGGACAAGACTAAGTCAAATCTCTCAGCCTATAAGGCAGGGAGTAAGTCGGACATGGAGATTGTACTATCCCCTATTTGTACCATAATTTTTATTTTTTATTTGTTATGTTTTTATACTTTTGATTTTCTAATTTGATATGTTTCATTTATTACTTAAAGTTATTTTTTAAGATTTCATTATTTTATTATGAATTTTTTGAATTTTCAAATTATTAATTTGTTAACTTCAAAAAGATTGTGATTTTGTTAAATATTTATACATTGTTTTTTTTCTTCGCTTAAATTTTTAGATCCAGTTAGAGATTTTTCATACTTGGTCCTTTAGATCCCCACTTTTTTACTTGGAGGTGGGTTGGATGCGGAGACAATTTTGTCCCTAACAGGTTTAGACTATGGATCTCCACCTACCCATAGTAGGGTGAGCAAGGATATGAAAAGGTCAGAGTGTGGCCAGAATCTTTAGTCCCCCGTCCAATCCTATTGCCATAGTAAATATGATCATCTATGTAATTTTTTTTTTTTTAATAGGCTTAGATTCTTTCCTTTTCAATCTAGCTTACATTGTTAAGATTTTTTTCCCCCCTTCTTTATAAAAACATGTCAAAAATACCAAGAATTTGGAATAAAAATAAGATGAAATGACACTAAGATGCATTGTTTGAGTGGTAAGAGCTAAAGTTTCCTATCTAATAAGTTGTACCTCCTAAGATAGATGATAGACAAATTAAAACTCTATCGTACTAATCAGCAACTTTATGCTACATGAGTCATTTTTTCAAGAATAATTTGAAATACACATAATATAGTTGTCTAAACCTTGTAATCTACAAAAACAGATCAACTATAGAATTTTCATAATGCAATTTAAGAAGATAATTTTCCATTAGTTGTTTTTTAAGTAATTCCTACACTTATTAATGGTAAGCAACCATTCAAATACTTAAAAATTAGATGTGGAGAGGACAAACTAAAACATTGATGGCACTCGATAACTTAGAATTGGGCTTTGCAATGTTCTTGTCAAAGTTGACTATTTAAAGGTTAAATACGCATAGTAGTTTAAAGCTATGCGCTTCCAAAGAAAACTAATCGCGACAGCCTTCAGCAAGGTAGAAAAGGAATAATTAAGATGGTTTAGTAATTTTCCTGATCTAATCATACCACTCAAATCTCCTAATTCTTTTTTTATTATTATTCAAAAAAATCAAACCTTGTTCTTACCAAGTTATAACTTATATACTTAACTGCTAACTTATTATATCAACAATAATTATTACTAATACGTTAAATTGCTTTGATGTTGCTGAATACTCACTAGGAGAATGTATTATCTTGCATGTAATGATATGTAATGTATATAAAGAACCCTAGTGTTAGTAATAGGTGTTAATATAAAAAATAACTCTAAACTCTAAGCTAATTGTCAAAGATCCACCTGCACAATTTTTTCAATAATGCACAACCAACATTAAATAAGTTATTTTTTAAAATTTTTTAAAATGTTATTTCAAAAAAATCCTCAATTATATTTTTTTATTTAAAAAAAAGCCATCTTCAATCCCACATCTCTTTTATCCCCAAAACGTTAATTTCTCCCCATTGCTACCACCATATTCTTCAACAAATCCACCCAAACCCACCATCCTTGACCCTCTACCTCATAGCCTGCCCCTCCTTGTTGGCAGCTGCTACCCAAAGATACACACATGACTCATATCTCAGGAGATATTTGAACCGAAGATGTTAATGTAGAAATTTCAACACCAACTATCTTGACTAACTCAAGGGACAAGATAAATATTTATTTGAATTTATATGAAATTAAATAGAATCTAAACTATTTAAATTTATTTAATAAATAGATTTATATAGATGTATTTAAATGAATGATATATCTTCATTTACCGATATTCATCTACTTATAATTTTTTTTCTTTTGGTCTAATAGAAAATATTTTATTTTCATTTTTTTAATTAAAAATATTAGTGACGAGACTTATGTATTAGTTATTTAAATCAAATAAATAAATATTTTATTTTACTATCTTATTCTTTATTAATTAAAGAGATAAGTAATGTACTTCTGAGCTAGTGAGACTCTGAAGAAACTTTGAAGCAGAAAAACTCAGTTCGCAGTAAAGCTTAATGGAGGAGAAAAACTGAATCAAACTTTATTTCTTCTTTTTACAATTATAGTATAAGGGTGTATATGTTTATATATTCACTTGTAACTGCTCCTACTAATCTTGCATTACACATTACATTTTGATAGATATAGAATATATACAACACAACAAGTAGTGTGTGATCTGCTAAATGCTGTGAGGCAAGCAATTTTGCTGTGATCTTCCGTGTGGGTTAGCTTCATAATCCTAAGGTGCTGAAGGTGAAGAGCTGCCAACTGTAATCCTAGTGGCTGCTGATATGGCTGCTGATGCAAATATAATCCTGGTGGCTGTTGATGTGGAAGATGAAGTAGTATTCTCAACACCCCCCCCTCAATCCAGGCCGTGCATCAGTGGGAACATAAATATTGATAATAGGCAATGCCAAGAGATTATGGTGGAACTGAGCTGGTGGCAAGGCTTTAATGAAGATGTCTACAAGTTGAGATGATGAACAGACTGGAAGGGACTTAATCAAACCTGCTACAAATTTCTCTCTAACATAGTGGCAGTCAATCTCCAAATGCTTAGTCCTTTCATGGAAACTAGTATTTTCTGTAATATGTAATGCCCCTTTATTATCACAAAAAATGGGTGTAGGTTGATTAGATGCAAGATGTAACTCTTCTAGCATATATGTTAACCACTGTACTTCACTAGTCACTTATTTCATGGCTCTGTATTCTACTTCTGTGGAACTGAGTGAGACAGTGCTTTGTTTGTTTGATTTCCATGATATCAATGATCCTCCAAAAAAAATACAAAAACTCGTTACTGATCTTCTTGTGTCTTTATATTCTCCCCAATCTGAATCACTATAAGCTGTTAAAACTTTGTTTGTAAGTGTAGGGAAAAATAATCCTTGTCCAGGGGCAGCCTTAAGATACCTCAACACCCTATGAGCTGCTTGTAAATGATGCTTGGTAGGATTCTCCAAAAACTATGATAGTTGTTGGACACTATAACAAATATCAGGTCATGTAGCTGTGAGGTAAAGCAACTTTCCAATTAGTTATCTATAAACTGTGTTTGTGAGTAATGGCTCAAATGTAATGGTGTTCTTACTGTTGTAATCCATTGGAGTGGAGATAAGTTTGCTCCCCAGAAAACCAAAATGCTCCAACATGTCAAGAGTATATTTTCTTTGACAAAGAAAAATCCCTTCCTTTGCTCTGGCTATCTCCATGCCTAAAAAATACTTCAAGACTCCTAAATCCTTGATGGTGAATTCCTGATTCAACTGCTATTTTACTTGTTTAATTGCAACAAAATCATTTCCTGCCAAAATCGAGTCATCCCCACATATACTAGCATCAAAGTCAAGCTACCTTAATCCTTTCTAATAAACATACTAGGATCATTATAAGCACCCTTAAAGCCTTGCTGTAGTAGAAAATTGTTGAGCTTCTGATGCCACTGTCTGCTGGCTTGTTTGAGGCTATACAAAGACTTTTCCAATTTACAAACTAAGCCTGATTTCTGAGTTTGAAATGCTGGTGTCAAGTCCATATAGACTTCTTCAACTAGATCACCATGCAAAAAAGCATTGTTCACATCTAACTGATGAAGGAACCATCATTCTTGAGCTACCAAAGCTAGAACCACCCTAATTGTAGTCATCCGGACCACTGGGGAGAA
The DNA here is from genome assembly GCA_026120185.1 of Voacanga thouarsii. Classification (NCBI taxonomy): domain Eukaryota; kingdom Viridiplantae; phylum Streptophyta; class Magnoliopsida; order Gentianales; family Apocynaceae; genus Voacanga; species Voacanga thouarsii. Next base: position 539,585 of record JANUWF010001142.1, read on the forward strand.
AGTCTCAAGGAAATCATTCTTGACTGCAGGGCTTCATGAAAATTGTTAGGTTCTTTATACAATGTCATATTCAGTACATAGGATTTATACTCAGGATTAAGATAATGTAGTGTATGGACTAATTAAATGGAATGTGGGGTAGCATGTTGTGAGGAATTACAAATATAGTCGCTGAGGTATGTAGGTTTATGTTTTTCTCCAATAGATCTTTTTGAAGTAGAGAAATAAATGTTCAACGGACTGAATTGGAACTGCAGGAGGTTCTTCTAAAGGTGGAATTGCAGGATGTTCTTCAGTGTGAGAAGAAGGAAAAGAAAAGGTGAAAATGTCAAGGTAACCTTCTGAGTACAAGACATCATTTGTGGTCAAGTGATTTGGTGAGTGAGGAGCTATCTGATTAGATTCATCCTTAAAAAGGAAAATAAACTCATGGAATATTACATCTCTAGAGACAAAAATCTTGCTGGACTTGAGATAAAAAAGAATAAATCCTTTACTGACAGATGAAAGACCTAAATAAACTGAAGGTTTTCCTCTAACATCAAATTTGGAATGATTTGGTTCCAAGTTTGCAGTAAAACAAAGGCAATCAAAAACCTTAAGTTTATCATATCTAGGTGTCTTACAATACAAAACTTCATAAGGACTTTTATTGCTCAATAGAGGTGTAGGAGTGATATTGATAAGAAAAGTAGCATACTGAACACAAAAACCTCAAAGACCAATGGGAGCATTGGACTGCAATTTTAGAGTTCTCCCAACATTTAGAAGATGTTGATGCTTTCTTTCAACTATGCCATTCTGCTGAGAAGTATAAGGACAGTTTTTTTTTTATGGATGATGCCTCTATGTTGATAAAAGTCTAGCATATTGAATTCAGCACCGTTATCTGTTCTAATAACCTTGATTTTCTTTCTGGATTGAGTTTCAACAAAGGCATAAAAATCATGTAACAACTGTTGTGCTTCAGCTTTGGATTTCATAAGAAAAGTCCATGTGAATCTAGTATAATCATCAACTATAGTTAAGAAGTATCTCTGAGCAAAAATAGTGTTGTGTCTATAAGGACCCCATATGTCAACATGGACTAAATCAACGGATTCATTAGAAGTAGAAAAACTAGCAGGAAAACTGAGTCTCTGCTGTTTGGCCATAGGCCAAACATTACAAGTATCATGCTCAGCTATCATTACAATAGAAGCAGCATCCTCAACATGTTTAAGCATTTTATTAGAGACTTGTCCTAGTCTATAATGCCATAACAAAGCTCTAGAAAATGTTGAAAAACAAGAAAGCTGAGAAATTGAAAGTGTTGAAGGTGGTTTTAGATAGTATATTCAATGATGAACTAGCTAATCCAATCATCTTCTGCTTGAAGGTGTCCTGGATAAGATAGAAGTTAGATTGAAAAATTACTTTGCAACTTAACTGTTTAATCAATTTAGCAATGGAAATAAGATTGAAATGGAAGCTAGGGACAAGGAAAACATCATCAAGAATGTGATGAGTATTGAGTCTAACAGTCCCTTTGTGAGTAACCTTAACAGATTGGCCGTTGGGTAGAGTAACGAAAATGTTATCTACAGAGGTATGTGAGTCAAAAAAATGCAGCGATGTACAAATATGGTCAAATGCACCTGAGTCCAAAATCTATTATAATGAAGAAGAATTGCATTGAGAATCTGTATCTTTCTGATGAAACCTAGCAATAAGGACAGTGGCCTGATTTTCCATTACATCAGAGTTTATGACTCGTGCCTCATGCCCCTTTTGTTGCAGCAAATCCACTAACTATTGATACTGAGTGGCTGTTAAGCCATACAAGCCATCTACTGAAACTAAATTGTTTTGAGCACTGTTCTATGTACCTCCCATGTCAGCATAATTAACTATGCCTCCTGGTTGGCTATCTACATTTTTTCTTCCCTTATATCCAACCGGATAACCATGTTTTTTATAACACTTCTCAACAGTATGTCCATTCATCCCACAATATATACAATGCAACTGTTTTCTATTAAATCTTCTAAATTGTCCAACAACATTAGTAAATTGTCCTGGTTGTATACCTTGTTGAGTTCTATGTAATGACATATATCTATCCTATGAAACAGGCAATGTTCCTGAGGTGCCTTTAGGTCCTTCTACAACAGAATTCTTTAAACTCATGTGTCCAACAGGTAAAATGGTGTTCAATTTACTTTCAGCAGTCAAAATAGGGTGATCCAGTGATTGAGCAAGATTTCCAGAATTACCACTTCCTATTCCCCTTTCTGTCTTAAGAGCCATTGAAAACACTTGATTGATACTAGGCAAAGGAGTCATTAACAGAACTTGAGATTTTAGACTACTAAAGTTATCATTGAGTCCTTTCACAAGATGTATAACACAATCTCCTTCCATATAGCTTTTAACATTGCTAATCTCAATACAAATACAACAAGGAATAGGCTTCAAATCAAGCATTTCATCCCATAGAGATTTCAAATTGGTAAAATACTGTGTCACAGAAGAACTACCTTGCCTCAGATTATGTATTTCTTCAAGAAGATATAATCTCAACATATCACCTTGATTGAATCGTTCATTCAGCTGCTGTTTGGTTATAAACCACAGATCGAGCAATTTTTGGTGTGCAGGACTTCATCAACCATACCATGACCAAATTGTTGCATTGCTTCCATGCCTCATACATCCGATCTCCAGGAACTAGTATAGGAATGGAAGAATCTATAAACTGTTCTTTATGTTTGCAGGAAAGTGTTATACGCATAGATCGACTCCATATTTGATAATTGTGTGCATCCAGAGGTGGTGTTACTAGTGTAAGTGACGGACAATCACTAGGGTGTATGTAATAAGGATTAGGAGTTATATATTCTGCAGTTATAGGGGCAGGATTCACCATCATTGCAGACAAGACCAACATTAATCTCAGAAGACAAAGCAGAAACCCAGAATTGCTTGGAAAAAACGCTCTGATACCATGAAGAAACTTTGAAGCAGAAAAAACTCAGTTTGCAGTAAAGCTTAATGGAGGAGAAAAACTGAATCAAACTTTATTTTTTCTTTTTACAATTACAGTATAAGGGTGTATATATATATACATTCACTTGTAATTGCTCCTACTAATCTTTCATTACACGTTACATTTTGATATATACAAAATATATACAACACAGCAAGTTGTGTGTGATATGCTAAATGCTCTGAGGCAAGCAATTTTGGTGTGATCTTCCGTGTGAGTCAGCTTCATAATCCTAAGGTGCTGAGCTGCCAACTGTAATCCTGGTGGCTGCTGATGCAGATGTAATCCTGGTGGCTGCTGATGTGGAAGCTGAAGTAGTATTCTCAACAGACTCATCTTCAAATTGTGAAAGTTGTATAAACTTTTCTTCTTCTTCTTCGCAATCGCCAACCATTCCATCTTCCCTACCTTTCCTCTTCAAATACCCATTGCCACCACACACATCCCACAACTTTCTGACCACCCCAGCAACACCCTTTAACACCACCCTCTCGGAACCCTGCAACCCTCGCCCACCTCCGCCGCATCTTCTTCCTCTCGCTCTACCTCTCTTTTCCTCCGCACTAGCCACCACCTCATTGAACTTCCATGTCCTCTGAGCTTTGGTTCGAAGCTCTAGAATCCTTCATGATCTCAATTTTTTTTTTTTTTTTCAGGGCTTGAATTTTTTGTTTGTGGAGTAAACATGTTATTATTGTTGTTTTTTTAACAGTAAAGAGTATCATAGACATTTTATGTCCTCTATTTAACTTTGTTTAAATGAATTGGACAAAAATGCTAAATATGGGACGCATGGTCTAAATTAATTGTTCCGGTGAGTGTTTAACAATTGGGTAAGAGTTCACTGTGGTTTTTGGTATTAACCCCGGTAATAAAAAAAAATTAAAAAAAACTCTGGTAACAATCCTTTACCTCCCAATTTAAGAAGATAATCTCTCTTCATTAAATTCTATATTGATAAACACACACACACACACACACTATTAAACTCAAATAAAAATTCAAGCACATTTGATATGCTGGAATAAAATAAAATAGAATTAACATTCCATTCAGAATGGGTTCAAAAACTTTTTTCTATTCTATAGTTTGGAAAACAGTCAAAATAGAATATTGATCAATTTTTTAAGGTTAGGTATAATTATTTTTTAATAGTAAAACGGAATGAAATTTTACTTCATATAACTTAGACACCTTGATACAGGATATTATCCGAGGATAGTCAATATCTAATTTATTTTTTAAATTCAAGTTACAAAATTATTTAAATCTCCATCATTAATTAATAAAAATATGGAGCAAAGATATATTCACGTAAGTCAAGTAGTCTTAAGCAAAATATCAAAACTTATAATAATAACATTCTTAACAAAGTAAATAATTTGTACCATGACTTTAATACAGTTGAATAATGTATGTAAAAACATAAAAATATCCAATATCTGTGTAAGATATTGTTCTAAAGGACAGAGGTAAAGTAGACTTCAAATATTTCTTCTTGGATTCCCACCTCTCTTTGAAAAGGCCTTCGTGACTTTTTTTTTAATGGCAACAAGTCAGGTCGGACCAAGGACTAAAAATCTTGACCCCGACCTGCATTCTCCTGTGTCTTTTCATCCTCACAGCCTATTTCCGACACAAGAAAATGAGTCGATCCTAGCCCTTAGCCCACCAAGCGTAAAATAATTCTCGGTCTGGATCACTGGGGAATTGGAAATGCAAGAGCCTCGCAGCAGGGGATCGGGGACTCAATAGGAAATTAGATTTAAAATTTTCTAGTTAGACCAAAAATTATAAATAAAATAAAAACCTATAAAAAATGAACAAAAGACATTCACCATTAAAATTTTAATATAATAAAAAAAATGAATTACAAAATGAACTCCACAAATTATATGAACTAAAGAGCTAAATTATATAAATCACAATAAATTTAGATTATAATAAACTCTATAATTTACTCACAAAGTCCTAAAATAAACGCCAAATAACTAAGATGATAAACTTGGGTGGAATTATATATATTAAAATATACTAAGATGATAAATTTAATTTTGTTCAATAAAATGGTAATCTAGATATTAATTTTTATATGCCTATAGCATAAAAAAATTATTGTATACAATATTATTTTATTTATTCTTTTTTTTTATATAGTTATATTTATAATATTGAATTATAATCATTTATTATTTTTTGAATTATGATAATATATACTTGTTCATGAATTTTTTTTATTTTGTTTCAAAATACTTGTTCATGTACATATTTCTAGAACTAATGATTAATTTTTTTTTATTTTACCATCATTTATTATAAGTCAACAGCACAACTTTCTAAAACTCTTCTTTCTTCTTGCTTCTTAATAATTTTCACCAACCAATACTTATCATGTTTTTAATATGGGTAGAATAAGAACTTTATTTAAATTGTAGTACTATTATTTTCAACACTCTTAATATGTGTGTAAATGGTTTTATAAATAAGTATTTTGAAACGAAAGGAGTATATATTATGTATAAGATATTTTTATTATTTTCATATATACACACAAAATACAAATATATAATTAATATGTGTATATATATATATATATATATATATATAACAAATATAAGAATATTTTATACATATAAAAGTAAATATTTTATATTTACTCAATTATATATACATATTTCTATATTTACATACTAATTATATTATATATTTATATATAATTAATATATATATATATATTTATAATGGGAGAGGGTTGAATCAGATCATGATAGAAATCATGCAATTCTCGCCCTTACCCGCCCCCGATTGGCAAGCCGAAGAATGAGATCCGACCTCATTCCTATCTTTGCTTAAATGGAGAAATTTCCAACTCTACTCGGCTAAACTGAGTATCCAATTTAAACAGAAAAATTATCATCTCCATTTCCTATTTTAGTTTTGTTAACAAAACGCGAAAATAAAAAGAGAAGTTGAAAAGGCCATTCTATGAAACGAGCCATAAAAAATTAACATGATGGTGTTTCTGGAATGAAAATGTTAAAAACTTTACGGGAATATAGATAGATTACATAGGCGATCCAGTCTAGTTTATTGATCCTTTATTTTCCTTTTCATTTGACTTGAACCTAAGAAAAAACAGACTAGATTGTCTAAAATGTTTGAACTGCAATCTGGTAAGACTGCTCATTTGTGATTGTGACTGCTAATTAAGAGATCAAACTATTTTGCAATAGATGCCACTAAGACAATAGGGAAACAAGTTGGTGAATGAGTTGTTCATGGTTTCCTCAGTTTTTTTGTTCAAGCTTGTTTTGACTTCCATGCATTAATACCAGAGATCAAGTTTTAGCCAGAAACTCAGTTGCAAGTGCTGAATGTCTGCAGTTCCAGAAACCAGCATTCAGTTCTCAAGAACCCGAAAATTAAGAACCATAAGTCAGGGAAGCCCACAACACTTACTCCAAAGTCAGAACTTGTGGATAACTAATGGCTGGAAACAACTGCAGAACTTAGAAAAGTTTTACATTCAATGGTTAATCTGACTGTTTATCCCAGGTCCCCACGGATGAAAAACGAGTTGAAAAGAATTTGTAAGTGCAATGCATCATTGCTCAGGAGGCGAGGAAGATTGCATATCTCTAAGCTGGACAACTCATCTAGTTTATACAAGGCAATTCCAAACTACATTGTACCTCACGTTTTTTTATCAGCACAAAATTCAGCAGGCCGAGTTGAAGTTTTTGCTTCCTTTGTTGTAACACCCTCTTGAGGAATACCTATCACAATTTCCCAATTGTAAGTGATGGTAAAAATAGACTAGTATCATATCAAAAAAGACATTCCCATGGAACTGTAAAAACACATTAAAATATAAATAAATAATTATAATTAATTAATTAATGGAAAATGATGGCATTCCAGGGACATTGGGAGAAATCACCACATTGGCATTTTTCTCTCAGCCTACGTAGTTATGCAGCTGACATAGAGTTATCCTCTTCTCATAGAAGATCATCACACCCTTGGAACTTTTCATTAGAAATGCAGTATGAACATCAAATTTCTCATTCATAATGCTAAGACTGCATGAATAAGTGGTTCACCTGTTGGGATCACAGCTCCATCACCAGAGCTTAATCCATGAATGGAGTTCATTCTGATCGATGACTTTGCCTGAACTTCTGGCTGTAACGAAAAGCTGCTGCCTGCACCTGTGTCATTTTTACTACCGGGTGCACAAATTTCTCCACTAGATGGCCTTCCAATAGATTTCGGAGTATAGGTCGTGGACCAAGATCCTCCATTTGACCCAGCCAATGCCATTATAATGTCTGCCTGCAATGACCAAATAGAAAGTTGGAACTTGATGATAGAAAGTTCCACAAACTAAAGAAAATAATAGAAGTGCAAAATCTTCAAGATGGCATATATTTCCAATAATTTATAATAACATCAAGTTCACGTCAAAATCATAGCTCACTTAAAAGTGCTTGAAATTGGAGCTATCGTGCAATATTTTGCTATACAATAAGCATAGCCCTAAAATTGCCAGCCAAGGCTAAATCTCTAAAATTCATCACATCCAGATCTATAAACCTGCAACATTTTTTTTTAAGCCATGAGAAAGCTGGAAAAGATATTGCTATATTTTTCTCTCTAACCCAATTCCATCTAAAATATTCCAGCCTTCCTTAGGATGGGATTTTTACATCATACGCAAAAACTACCAGAGGGAAATTCATGTATCATAAACAACTGAACGGTCCAAAAAAGAACTATTTTCTCCCAATAAATGGTGAAAAGCAGTGCAAAGTTTGTAAACAGCACCTTGAAGGTTTATTTCTCATCATGCGAAATAAGATAAAGATTAAAGAAAAAAGATGATAGCAAGGTTATTTGATTAGACAAAAATCTTTTAAAAAAAAATTCAGATTGCACACAAATATGCTTTAAACCCTTTCAAGAGGTCAATCCAGTGCAGCCAATGTGCTTCTGTTCCTCTCCAGTAATGAACCAGAAGATAGTAATAATAACAAAAGAACAATAAATAACCACAAACACAAGAGGAACAAGAAAGTACAAGAGAATAACATAAGATGGCATTTCATATCCTAAACCCACCTTGCAGTGGTGGAACCACATAGAGCAACACACCAAGATTTTTAAAACCTTCTTTAATAGTAGTATATGTATAATGTATACGAGTTTTACACCGTCTCCTACAGTAGAAAGTAAAAGTTTGAAAATGTTTTTAAGAGTATGTATATGACGTATATGAATCCATATACATACCTTTCAAAATGTAAAATATAACCCTCAAATAGATATTCAGTCAAATAGTGGCCTACTCTTTTATATTTATAACTTCCTGTGACAACTACAGTAGCCAGGAACTAAGAACAACATTTAGCACCCCACCCCCTCTCTCTCTCTCTCTCTCTCTCTCTCTCTCTTCTTCCACAAAATCCTCGCTCCACCACTGTCACCTTGTAAATGGATTGGACAGTGGAATTGTGCTTCAATTTTCCCTTCGACCATAAAAATTTACTCGGCCAAATAATAAAACAAGATGAAGGCGGCACAGAAAAGTATACCTTTGCACAGAGAAAATTGGAACAGATATAGTAATATCTTAATGCAACAACTTGAGATATCAAATTCAAAATTAGATGAACTAAGGTTTGCCACGACCATAAGACTATAAGGTTGAATGTGAGAACTTGTGTTTAACCAGCAAAGTTAGCTTTTGATTGAAATAAAGCCCAAGAAAAGCAACTAGGAAATATAAATTTTAAAAAATAAAAATAAAAACTAAGGATGGGACATATTATACAAACATTATATTAGCATTCTTGGAAAACAATTCCTATTAGAAACTTTAGCACTTAGTAAGACAAATTGAAACTGTGGATTCAATGATATATACTATCATTATTTATCTCATTAGAAATAATACCAAGCAGCTTGTAGGTTTAGATTTGAGTACAAGAATTTGTTTTTGTTTATCTTCTACGAAAGTTATCAGACAGGTAAAAAGAAAATAAAATAAAAGAGATCAAAATGCGGCCGTGATTAACTAAATAGAAGTAAGTTACAACTAAGAACACCAACAGAACAAAACAAGAGTGCCCTTTCACAAATTTCTCTTGTACAAAAACAAAGATAAAAATTTGCGTCCCTGTAAATTATTACTTTGTCAAAAGAGACACGTTAAGAATAGATTTACCTTCGAAAGCACAGCTATGAAATGTAAAATTCAAGAGTAGCTTTACACACCACACTGTCATAAAACTAATTATTATGATTGGTTGAACAAGTTTCTTTGGAAAAAAGTAAGGAACTATTCATCATTCACGAATAGTGAAGGTATAAATTAGCAGTACACAGTCAGGGATATCTAACATTTTCCATAAATTTAACGACCATTCACCTGCACCTCACTAATCCATATAAGTCGAGTAAGGATAGAAAAGTGTCCACTTGTTATTAGAGAGTGAAAAGCAAAACTAAAAGTGTCCACTTGTTATTAGAGAGTGACAAGCAAAACTAACATGTTTCAATGAAGTTGCCTATATCCAGAACAAAAAGGACCAATTCCAATATTCAAATACGTGGAAGTACAAACTTTTCTTCTATAGGCATAAACCATTTCCAACAGATTTTCCTATGTACTCGAAAATAAATAAAACTTTGGATAGGACAAAGCAGGTTATAAGAGCAAGACACCAAGAATGGCACAGAAATAGTGTTTCTCTGTACAAGCAAATGACAATGTACACACAGCAAACTCTGACTATTTGCAAAAGAAATATCAGAACAACAATCTGAAGACGAAAGAATCCATCAGTTCAGGTCTTAAGTATGGCTTTGAATATTGAGAAAAGCAGGTTTTTTTCCCCTCCCCACATCACGGCACCCCCCCCCCCCACCCCCCATTTGACAACTAACAAGATTTCATTGACAAAAAGAAGAGAATACAGGCAGCACCCTTACTTATATGTGTCCGCCCAAGTTTTAAAACTACAAAGAAAACATCCAAGGATCTATAAATGAATGGGTAGACTCCTTCTATCCAAAAACAAATAGCTCAAACGCCTTTTCTATTCTCAACTTCATTAAAGAAAAGAAGGTTATATATATCAACATGTAAAATAGCAGGTATAGTTTTTCTTTTAAAAAAAGTCAAGATTGGTGTGAAATTTAATCCAGCAAGGGGAAAACATTAAAGATGGTCATCTTAATGTTCAAAAGTTTCCACTATGCCAAGCTTCTTCGCCATCTTAAAACAAGACAGGGTGGAGAAGGGTAAGTCAAAGGAAGACATAACAACTCCATGACAATTACGTGAGAAAAATATAACCTGATACAGATTGGAAATTTGACTCCCAATAAATGGCAGGAATTTCATTTTTATTATTATGAAGCCACCTTACAACAACACAAAAATTGGCCTAAACTCATATGTTACGTGCAATACAAAAACAATTAACAGACACTTCAGAAACAAAAAGAATTTTTGTTGCCATAAGTTCCTCAGTATGGTGCTGGTGGAACAGCAGGAGAACTCATCCACAAAATCTGATTCCCAAGCCCAAACATGGGATGAAAACCACTTTTTCTAGTCCAGAGGTCTACATACGCAACACCTTCAAAATATAGAAGTATTAACTGCAATCAATAGTTTGCATAATTTCATCACTCAGCTAACGAATTCAGATGTTCTATCCCCTCATAGTGTTGGCTAATCTTCCATTATCAGCTACCTACCATCCAAACTAAGTGCTACCGAGAATGCATACAGAAAAACCTCTACTTTTCATCAGCTCTAAAGCAGGAGAGGTGTCAGAATTTGATTCCATGCTAACAAAGCACTTCTCTGACTGCACAGAATTTTGCGAGGGTGATGCTGCAGTCTCCAAATATTCCTGCAACTTCTTGTAGCCACAAAGCTTTCATCCCGTATTGGCCCCCAGAATCTCATAGATAAGGGCCTTTATCTCAAGCTTCCATCAGTATTTCATATAATCCAGCCCCAGGGGAAACATTAAAGTCGGTCAAATATCAATCTACACTGCTTCCTAGTCACCAGAAACCAAACCCAATGAAGAAAGTATCAAACTGCAATATGAGAGAGATCAGAAAGATCAATAGCAGGGAATTCCCGTGTTAAGGAATCCATAAGAAGCTATAAATGGTCTATCCATTACGAGCCACTACTCTCTGGAAGACTGCTAGCAAGACTGGAGAAATTTTCACTATGTAAGAATTGTTTGAAACCTAAGCCACCTCAGATGTAACCTTAGGACCCAATTCATTAAGCGACCAGCTCCTAACCTTGTTGGCTGATTGACACTATTTGCTTAAGTTTTTACTGCCAAAGGATGGCGTGAATGCTTGAATATTGGCACCAGTTAATCTGAAATATGAAAACTTGCGGATCATAAGAGGAAAGGTTTGAATTCTAATCTCCCGGGGATATATGCTTGACACTTAATAATTCAACATTTTACCAAGTCAAGGAATTTAGTTGTGGGTAGGAAACCATACAAAGAAATCCACCAAAAAGGTCCAATTTCCAGCTGAAATCTAATATTGACTTTAGGTTCAGCCATTAAGTTATAGGTCCTTCCACATATACTGAGCACTCAAGTTTTCCTTTCGAGTCAATAACCACATCTTGAAGCTCCCGCTGGAATGGGGGCTTGCCACACTCAAATGCCATGCAGTAGAAGAAATCTTATTCTGGAAGCAAAATTCAGAAACCAAAGATCCCTTAGAGCTAAAGAAGGCATGCTGGATTGCTAGGCTGAAAGCGCTGTGCATTTTAATGGCCTAAGTTTAGTGCTCACCAAATCCTTCCACAGGAGGGGAGTACATGAATATCATTTAGTTAAGTTCAAAGTACGCTTGACCTAGAATGGTGATTCTATAGTAACCACTGTTTGCTGCCATTATTACTGTACATAATTCTCCAACTATATGCTACAGAAAGACAGCTGGCCAGTACTAGTATCATAATTCCATTAAGTCCTTTAATAAACAAGCCTATTAAATTTCTGTATAATAACAATGAACTTCTCCAGAGTAAAGATAAGCACCTAAGGTTAAATGATCAAACTTTGACAATAAATAGATGGAATCAATATAAATCCACAAAGAAGAATAAAATAAGCAGATTTCCCTTGGTAGATAAGGTGTAGCTAAATTTGAGTGCACCTACCCAATAAATATTCAGTTAAGAAAAGCAGAAGTAAATATTGCAGATGATTGAGGACGCATAGCAAGATTAGATTAGATCAGATGTTTATATAGACAACCCACTCACTCAACAGACATAAGGCAATAATTTACTCAAATATCTTGCCACCTAAAGAGTAAAACCACTTCCACCAAAGAAGCAAGAACTGGACCTTGTTTGGGTGAACATTGTCAAAAACATGTGCTTGGCCAGCATAAAATATGGTCATCTGGCAACCAGCAGATGATATAATTCCTTGTCGGCTGTCACAATAAACAGAAGAATTCTCATCGACATAAAAAGTTCCAAGAAAAAACTGACGCATGAGATGCATAAAGATGACAATCTTTTATTAGACATTACCTGGGAGCCATAGAAGATTCTGGCTCAGAAATATGAAGTGACTTCTGCTTACTACTACCCACTAACACTCCAGAAAGATTTCTGTCAGAGAATCCACCACTTGTGTTAATGGAGCTCAAGATTCCAGATCCTTTAATGCCAGTCCTAGATCCTTCATCAGCAGCACCTTGAGATGCAATTGATGAACCAACATTAGAATCTCTTAACTTGTTTGACAGCGATGGATGTCCAAAAGGCACAACTTGACTGGAACGTGGAGGATATTGCCATGTTGGACCAACATTCATTTGAATAGTACGATCAAATTTAGAAGCATTTGCATCATTTCTGAAACCTGAGGATGGTTGTGACACTAAAGAGGCCGAAATTGGTCGCATTATATGCATAGGAAAGGATGAATCCTCATCTTGTGGCCTTCTAGGTCTCTCTCCTCCTGCATTTCGCAGTAGCTGAACTTGAAAAAGAACTCCCAGTATCAGAGTAAATAGTAGATATCTCAAAACTGTAAGTTCCACAAAATAAAAGCTTGTAAGTTCCACCAAGGAATTAAAAATTTAAAAAAAAATTCTCCTATTTGGTAAACAAATTAATGGCAATGTAGAAGAAGAGATGTTACTACCTTTATCAACTGTGAACCCTCTAGAGAATCTGGTCGAACGGGAGGGAATCTATCTCTTGATGTTCCCATATACGAATCTGAATTACTTCTCTTAGTCCCAATAAATGTATTACTTGTCTCTGGGCCCATAAAATCACTTCTCTGGCCATAGAATGGTACTCCCTCAAAATGATTGCCAGTATATCTTTCTACCATAGTGGGTGAGAATTGATCAATCATTCAGTATTCAAATTCCAACAAAAATCATGACATTCCAAAAACTTGATATATATTGTCTCTGGGTGTAATCAACATACTCTTAGGTAAATTCACTTGTCACGAGCAAAAATTATTAATGTACCTCACTACAAAGCCAGATTCTAAAGGCTTCATTAAGAGTCCATGAGAAGCAGGTAGCACCAATTTCAGGATAGGAAAAGCAAACACCACAACAAGGTTCCAGATATGCAAATTAAACAAACACAAAAGGAATGCGAGAAATACACCGTAAGGAAATTAGCAACAAGCATATGCAAAGAAATAATTAATTATCCAAACCCACCCAGATATAGTTCTAGGAAGCTACTAACTCCATAAATGACCTCAGAGAAACTACTCCACTACTAAAATATTATTGAGAGCTACCTTCTCAATACATGTATGGAAGGACACAGCAAAAGTCAAGGAATCATTGACAGTTGAAACCAATAAATGAATTTAGCACATGAACCAGAAGAATAAAGTTCTAATTTTAACCAAAAATATCAAGAACCTCAGCTGATGACCTTAGAAAAGATCAAATGAGTCAAGGAACAGAGTTGGGATTGAAGGTTATCACAAACTATGACACCCAAAAAAAAGTAAAAAAATAAAATAAAAATATAAGATCAAGAATACCTAATCCCAATTGAAAAGGGAAAAAAAATAAGCTTTGAACTCTAAATGATGACGGCTGATAGTCTTACCAGAACCCAGATCAGAAGTGGTGGAGATGGGACCACGGCCGCCTCCAGAAGAAGCACCAATGGAGACAGAAGCTGATGGAGAAGCCTCAGATGGCCGCCGGGCTTTGCCGGCGGCAGAACCCACAGCTGGGGAAGAATCTGGAGCAGACCCTTTACCAAGAAAATCATGAAAAACAGTAGCAGGAGGCTTTACTTCATCATCAGTGCTAGTACTTACAGTGGCGCTGCTCTTGTTTGCAGCAATGTTGGTGCCACTATTACTCTGAGTATGAGCCATAAATACACACAGACATAGGCAAGTGCATGTAGTATTATTTTCCACTACCTTCAGCAACTAAAACAGACATTCCATTTGCCCACCATTATCCTACTGTAAACAAGCCATAGCTTCAACCGTGGTAAGAGCAGTAAAGCAAGAATCTTTATGTAATAATTTACTGTGCTGATTAGAGGTATTCAGAGTGAGACCCTGATGGGGGAAAAGGGAGCACGATTTTCAGAAAAGATGATACTATAAATCAATAAGAACTCCTTTTAGAGAGAGAGAAAGAGAGAGAAGAGAAGCAAGGAGAGAGAAGAGGGGAGCATTAAAAAGCAAAAGTTCTTGGCTTTTCTTTCTCTTATAGAAGTACATGCAAATGGGCTTGTTCTCAGAACATCTCATTGTTCTTTTCTTCCTTTTTATGAATGAATTAAAAATATTTCTTCTACTTGTTATATGCATAGATTTTACTGTGTTCTTACAGGTTGGATGGTGTCTACTTCTTACAGAAACACAAAATGTAGGAGAAGGGAAGAGAGAGATGAGAGAGAGATAGGGACATGGGAGGAGGTTAGGGAAAAAAGGGAATATTGGCTTGATTTTTGGGTGTTAGTGTAAGAATAATGGGTCGGTTTTTTTAGTAATTTGAGATGTTTGAGGTGATCTAGGAAAAGAATACTCCAATATGAAAGGAAAATGCATTGTTAAGACCCCCTTTTTCCTTGTGCTATCTGGCCAAGACTCCGTCTAATCATCTCCTCCTTTAGGGGGAGTTTGGTAAGGGGAGGGGAGGGGAGGGAAGGGGGAGTGGAATATTTTATTTCTATCGGGAAAAGTAAATATAATTACTTTCATTCTATTTGGTTAGAGTAGAAGAGAAGTAATTATTTATTTCCCATTATTTAGTTGTAAGGTATATAAGGAGGAAATAATTATTAAATTACTATTATACCCATAAGGCTAATTCATAAAAAATTACAAAATAGGGTAAAATTGTAATAAAATAAATATCATAGGACAAGAGGATCTTTTAACCCTCACTCACCCCCCAAACCCTCCAAAATAGAGAGGAAGAAAAATTTGAGGTGGAAGGAATCCAATTTCCTTCCACGTATACTTCCTCCCCTCCAATCACCCTAACCAAATTAAGTAAATCACGCATTTACTTCCTATTTTACTTCCCCTCCTCTTTTCCTCCCCACTTTCACCCCAACTAAACTCACCCTTAATTTCCAAGCCTTGACACTTCAATCATCTTCTTTAGTTTGGTTTTAAAACCTGTAATAACACACACATACATATATATATATATATATATATATATATATATATATATATATATATATATATAAGGAATCACTATCAAAGATGTTCAGTGTAAAGTTTCTGAATTTTCAATGCTCAATTAGATTGTTCCACAACTTTTTTTTTTTAAATTCTTGTAATTGCATGGTTCATTAATGATAACTAATTGATTATTGAATATCTCTCATAATTGTTATAAAATTAGGGTAGTGTTAGAATAAAATCTACACACTACACACTAAGAAAATTCTAACTATTCTTTGCACAGGAATTTTTCTTCAAACTTCTCTCTTTCTTTCTCTCACAATTCTTTCTCTAATCTTTCTTTCACTAATCTTTCTTTCACAAAATGATGGTGTATTACAAGCTTAGAGAATAGCTCTATTTATAGAGCTCTAATTAGTGAAATACATCATGGCATACATCATCTTCAACTAATCTCAATTAATGGTGTCTCCACTAAATGGTGGACATCTATAAAAATCTTCTAATAATTCACATAAATCCATAATTAGTGGAGCCTCCACTAATTAATGGAGATTCCAATAATTCATAACACTCCCCCTTGGATGTCCATCCATACATAAAGAATATGCCTCGTTAAAACCTTACTAGATAAAAACCCAGTGGGAAAAAAAAATCTAGTGAAGGAAAAAGAGTACACTATTCTATATGTATGTTTATTACTCCCCCTGATGAGATGATTCCTTTAAATCTTTAAACCGACGCATACCGATTTTATATCTCAACTTTTCAAATGTTGCCGTCGGTAAAGTCTTCGTGAAAATATCTGCGAGGTTGTCACATGACCGAATTTGTAGCACATCAATTTCACATTTCTTCTGGAGTTCATGAGTAAAGAAGAATTTTGGTGAAATATGTTTTGTCCGATCTCCTTTAATATATCCTCCTCGTAATTGAGCTATGCAAGCTGCATTGTCTTCATAAAGAGGAGTTGGAATACCTTTGATTGATGATAATCCACAACTTTCTCGGATATAATGAATCATGAATCTTAGCCATACACATTCTCGACTTGCTTCATGAATGGCTATAATTTCAGCATGATTTGAAGAAGTAGCTGCTATAGATTGTTTCGTAGAACGCCATGATATAGCAGTATTTCCACATGTAAATAGATAGCCTTGGAGATATCGAAGGACTTGTTTAATTCCATTCCAATGTCGTCGTGTTGATGAAGAACTAAATCTTGCTAATAAATTGACAGCGAAAACAATATCAGGCCGTGTGTTATTAGCAAGATACATCAATGCACCAATTGCACTGAGATATGGTACTTCAGGACCAAGGAGTTCTTCATCATTTTCTTGAGGTCGGAAAGGATCTTTATCCACATTTAATGATCGGACGATCATTGGAATACTCAATGGATGTGCTTTGTCCATGTAAAATCTTTTTAGCACTTTTGTTGTATATGTTGATTGATGAATAAATGTTCCACTCTCCAAATGTTCAATTTGTAAACCAAGGCAAAATTTGGTTTTACCAAAATCCTTGATTTCGAATTCTCTTTTTAAATAATCAATTGTTTCTTGGAGCTCTTCAGGAGTTCCAATAAGATTAATATCATCAACATATATAGCTAATATCACAAATTTAGAACCAGATTTCTTAATAAAAACGCATGGACATACCTGGTCATTTTTAAATCCCGCTTTTAATAATTATTCACTAAGACGTGTGAACCACATGCGCCAGATTGCTTCAGGCCATATAATGATTTCCGCAACTTGATGGAGTAATTTTCACGAGGATAATGTTTATATGCTTCGAGCATATGAAATCCTTCGAGGATTTTCATGTAAACATCATTTTCTAAATTTCCATACAAGTAAGCGATGACAACATCTAATAGGCGCATATCTATCTTTTCATGTACTTGCCAAACCGATAAGATATCGGAGTGTAATAGCATCAACAACAGGAGAATAAGTTTCATCATAATCAATACCTGGTCTTTGTGAAAAACCTTGGGCTACTAATCGCGCTTTATATCGAACGATTTCACTCTTTTCATTGCGCTTTCGCACAAATATCCATTTGTAGCCAACGAGGTTTTATACCTTCCGGTGTTCGGATCTGCAGTCCGAAGACTTCACGTTTTGCCGATGCATTTAACTCCGATTGAATCGCATCTTTCCATTGCAGCCAATCTTTTCTATGCCGACATTCATCAATCGATATTGGTTCGGGATCATCATTATCCTGTGTAACATCAAGAGATATATTGTATGCAAATATATTATCAATAACAGTTTCTATCCGATTCCAACTTCTACCGGAAGTGGTATAATTGATAGAAATTTCGGTGTTACTTTCATCAACTTCGGTTCTTTGTCATCGAGTCCTCTCTTGGTCTTTATCATTCTTTTCTTTAATATGATCTTCGGATCATTTAATCCTCTTTTCTTTCGAGGATTTTTATCTTTAGAACCAAGAGGTCGGCCACGCTTACGGCGTGTTTTTGACTCAACGACTATAGGTATAATATTTTGTTCTGCTGGAACTTCAATTCGAATAGGAGCATTTATAGTCTGGAATATGCGATTTTGTAACTCTTCCGGAGTCAACAAAAGCGTCCGGCATTTGATTTGCAATGCTTTGCAAATGAATTATCTTTTGAACTTCAAGTTCACATGCGCTTGTGCGCGGATCAAGATAATTTAATGATGTTGTCCAATCAAGATCCTTTTTATACTTGTTTGGGTTCTCCCCTAATTTAGGGAATAATGATTCATCAAAATGACAATCGACAAATCTTGCTCGTGAATACATCTCTCGTCGGGGTTCAACATACCCGATAATAGAGGGAGAATCATATCCAACGTATATCCCCTTTCTTCTTTGAGGACCCATCTTTGTACGTTGGTTTGGTGCAATTGGAATATATACAAGACACCCAAAAATTCTTAAATGAGCAATATTTGGTTCCGACCCAAAAGCCAATTGCAAAGGAGAGAATTTATGATAACTAGCTGGTCTTATACGTACAAGTGTTGCAGCATGTAGAATAGCATGTCCCCAGTGCAGATGTTGGGAGATTTGTTTTCATTAATAATGGTCTAGCAATTAATTGTAATCGTTTAATCAAAGATTCAAGCAAGACCATTCACGTGTGTGAACATGAGCTACAGGATGTTCAACATTAATCCCAATTGACATGCAATATGCATCAAAAGCATGTGATGAAAATTCACCAAACATTATCCAAACGGATATTTTTAATGTGATGGTCCGAAAATTGTGCTCGTAATTTAATTATTTGAGCAAGTAATCTCGCAAACGCCAGAGTTGCGAGTAGATAATAAACATACATGTGACCATCGGGATGATGCATCAATTAAGACCATAAAATATTTGAACGGTCCACATGGTGGATCAATAGGTCCACAAATATCTCCGTGAATCCGTTCGAGAAATGTAGGACTTTCAACTCCTACTTTTACTGGTGATGGTTTAACAATTAATTTACCTAGGGAACATGCAGTACATGCGAATTTTTCTGATGTTAATATCCTTTTATTTTTTAAAGGATGACCATGTGTATTCTCAATGATTCTTCTCATCATGGTAGATCCCGGATGACCCAACCGGTCATGCCAAATGCTAAAAGTAATAGGATCAGTAAATTTCTGGTTTACTAGATGATGAATTTCAATTGTACGAATTTTTACAAAATATAGACCAGTAGAAAAAGACGGCAGTTTTTCTAATACCGATTTCCTACCCAAATGCTTTTGAGTAATAAAAAGATGCTCAATCCCATTTTCCTCATTTGTTTCAACATGATACCCATTTCTGCGGATATCTTTAAAACTCAATAAATTTCTTCTGGATTTTGAGGAAAATAGTGCCTTATCAATAATAATTGTTGTTCCTTTAGGCAACAATATACTAGCTCTTCCAGAGCCCTCAATTACATTTGCACTACCGTTTATTGTATAAATATTTATTTCTCCCATTTTGAGATCAGAAAAATATTTCTCATTTTTTAGTATGGTGTGTGTAGTTCCACTATCAATAATGCATACATCATCATTAATAACAGCCTATCCGAACACAAATATATATATGTAAACGTAAATATTATTAGAATAGAATGAAAATGAAAATACAAAAATATCGGGGTGAGGCTTTAGTTCTTTTGGACACCTGCCATCACCAATTAAATGGTCTATCCTACCGTCCGGGTGTTCAAAAAATCCGATACATCCATATGGGTAATATTGATATTAAGATCTTCAGGATCACTATCGTCATCCTCAACATTATTTATTGGATGTTGAGAAAAATTTGCTTCCACATTTTTATTTTTCAATGAAGCTTGATACAATTCAACTAAATGCTTAGCCGTACTGACAGCTTTCGTGACCAATGACCTTTCATGCCACATCTATAACATATATCCTCATGCTTTTCTTCAATTTCTTTTTCTTTTCCCTTTTGATCTTTTCTGTTCCACTTCGGTGGACAGTATTTCTCACGATTTGATTATAATTGTGATAAGGGAAATATCGAGCGTGACTACGACCATAACCACGACCACGGCCACGGCCACGGCCACGACCACGACTATAACGATGGCTTCGTTGGAGCCAACAGCATTCACTTCGGAGTGCTCTGTAGAGCCGATTGGTCCGGCTTCATGATTTCTCAATAATAACTCATTATTTTTCTCTCGTAATGAGGAGGGCAGATAATTAAATCAGTAAATTTTGTATACCCCTTTTCTCGATATTGTTGTCGCAGGACAATATTCGAGGCATGAAAGGTGGAGAATGTCTTCTCCAACATATCTTCATCAGTCACTTTTTCTCCGCATAATTTTAATTGAGATGTAATTTTATACATTGCGGAGCTATATTCATTCACGGTTTTAAAATCTTGCAACCTCGAGTGCAACCATTCATACCGTGCAAGTAGGTAGTACGACCATCTTCGGTGGTCAAATATTTCTTTTTATCCACATGACATATGGATCTTCTTTTTTTAGCATTTAGATGCATTTTTGTATGACATATAAATTTTTTTTCGAAATATCAAGGGCTACAAATTCGAATTTAGCGAGATCAATAAATGCGTACCTGTCTTCCGGCTTTAATAACGGCGAGAGACTCGTGCTGATAACGTGTTATAAAATTAGGGTAGTGTTAGAATAAAATCTACACACTACACACTAAGAAAATTCTAACTATTCTTTGCACAAGAATTTCTCTTCAAACTTCTCTCTTTCTTTCTCTCACAATTCTTTCTCTAATCTTTCTTTCACTAATCTTTCTTTCACAAAATGATGGTGTATTACAAGCTTAGAGAATAGCTCTATTTATAGAGCTCTAATTAGTGAAATACATCATGGCATACATCATCTTCAACTAATCTCAATTAATGGTGTCTCCACTAAATGGTGGACATCTATAAAAATCTTCTAATAATTCACATAAATCCATAATTAGTGGAGCCTCCACTAATTAATGGAGATTCCAATAATTCATAACAATAATCAATTACATTAAAATTGTTATAGTCTTGAAAATGTGTTTCAATAAAATAATTTATTTTCTTATCCAAAAATAATTTCGATGGGGGACATATAATCTCAAGCAATGATGGAATTAAGGGGGCGAGGTGATGTATATGCCTCTCAAAAATTTTTAAAATTATATATTTATTTTTTAAAAATTTTAAAATTATATATTTACTTTTAAAAAATTAAAATTTTTTAAAAATATTCTGTTAAATTTTATTTTTATCCTTTAAAATTTTGTCAAAAATTATAATATTATTTTCTAATATATCCTATCGTATACCTAACCCCTCAACTTTAAATTCCTGGCTTTGTCTTTAATCTTAAAAGTAGCACACGAGCTTTAATCCAAATTGTAAAATCTTTATTGTTTTGAAATACATCTCAATATTTTAATTTTGAGTTTTAATCCTTGAGCTTTTTTTTTTAATTGAATATAATTGTTTCAAGTAAAATCAATTGCAATTTATGTGTTAATTTGATCCTGAATTGTCTTTATATTAGATATAGAACTTGAAAATGATTTGATCAAGGTTGTTGAGGCACACGAGTATTTTGTGCCTTCAAATCTCTTCTTAAAATCAATATTAATATCCGCATAAAATTTGACTTTATATGCTTTGATAGTGAAAATGACAAAAACCAGTAAGTATACTTGTATTTGCTTCCTATATGTACAAAGAAGTAAATAAAAAACTCTACTTGAACAATTCTATCGCATCCCTCTATTTCCTTTTCTTCCTCTTCCTGTTGTGGTGATGAATCCAATACATCAAACGGGCAACCAACTGAAACTTGTGTTGGGGTGAAAATATGAAAAAAGAAATGAACATAATGAGAGGAAAATGAGTGTTTGTGCCTTTGTGGAGTCGTGAATTTTCGTGTTTCTTGATAGATATGTTTATGATAGTTTATAAATATATTTAGATCGTAATTTAATTTAATTAAAAATTACAATCTAATTAAAAATTTTAATTTAAATAATTTTTATTTATTGAAAACTATTATTTATTTACAAATATTATATTCCTCCTTTTTAACTCTATATATATTTTTTAATCTAAATAGATTCTTCTAAAAAAAGCTACCATCTAAGTACACCCTAATAAAAAAATATTTAAATAAACTCGATCTTCATATATATATATATATATATATATATATATATATATATATATTAAAACTTTATATTCTTTTATCTTTTGGGTTTTTCTATATATAGCTTTAGAAAAAAAAAATCTTAATCATAATTATATATGGCTTTGAAAAATCAAGAATCTATTTACTATTCTTTTCAATGTTTACTTCTACTAAATCATGATATCAATTTTATTTTTATTTTTTCAAAATGATGATTTATTCCAATCGAAATATTATCCAATATCAATACTAAACTCTTAGAATAAGGAAAAAGAAAAAGGAAAATAAAAGGGGGTGTGAAGGAGAGAGAGCATTAATAATTGATTAAGTAATTCAATTTTGGACAAATTAAGAAAAAGATTTTCCTTAAAATTTTATACATATAAAATTTCCTTAATCACTATGTTAAATTTTTAAATGACATACAAAAATCTCTAAAGAACAGAACATACAACAAATATTACATAATGTAATAAGTTAGTTATAAGAAACCAATATATGCAAATGTATTTCCAGTATTGAAATAATTTAATATAAACTATTTACGTGACAAAAGCCTTTATATTTTTAAAAATATATTAAAAGGACAAAAGTATAGAGCAAAATTCATATGCTAAGAAGTAACTTTAGGTGTAATTAGATTGAAATTTTTTTCATTTAAAATTTTAACTTAATTTAAAATAATTATAAACTCTAATTAAACTCCACTTTAACTATATAATTATAATTTCAAGTAAAATTATATGAAAATGATTACTATCTACATATTGTTATGAATTATTGGAATCTCCATTAATTAGTGGAGGCTCCACTAATTATGGATTTATGTGAATTATTAGAAGATTTTTATGGATGTCCACCATTTAGTGGAGACACCATTAATTGAGATTAGTTGAAGATGATGTATGCCATGATGTATTTCACTAATTAGAGCTCTATAAATAGAGCTATTCTCTAAGCTTGTAATACACCATCATTTTGTGAAAGAAAGATTAGTGAAAGAAAGATTAGTGAAAGAAAGATTAGAGAAAGAATTGTGAGAGAAAGAAAGAGAGAAGTTTGAAGAGAAATTCTTGTGCAAAGAATAGTTAGAATTTTCTTAGTGTGTAGTGTGTAGATTTTATTCTAACACTACCTTAATTTTATAACACGTTATCGGCACGAGTCTCTACTGGTACAAAAGCCGGAAGACTAAGCACGAGTTTCTGCAGTTACCAAAGCCGGAAGACAGTACGCATTTATTGATCTCTATGGCTAACATCGCAAAACTCGAATTTGTAGCCCTTGATATTTCCGGAACAAATTATATGTCATGGGTTCTCGATGCGTAAATGCATCTAAATGTCGAAGGCCTTAGTGAAACTATTCAAGCAAATAATAGTGCATCCGCACAACACAAGGCTAAAGCTTTGATTTTTATTCGTCGTCATCTCGATGAAAATTTGAAAATGGAATATCTTACAGAAAAAGATCCATATGGCCTATGGGTAAATTTAAAAGAAAGATTTGACCACACGAAGATGGTCGTACTACCTACTTGCACGGTATGAATGGTTGCACTCGAGGTTGCAAGATTTTAAAACCGTGAATGAATATAGCTCCGCAATGTATAAAATTACATCTCAATTAAAATTATGCGGAGAAAAAGTGACTGATGAAGATATGTTGGAGAAGACATTCTCCACCTTTCATGCCTCGAATATTGTCCTGCAGACAACAATATCGAGAAAAGGGGTATACAAAATTTACTGATTTAATTACTGCCCTCCTTATTGCGAGAGAAAAATAATGAGTTATTATTGAGAAATCATGAAGCCGGACCAAGCGGCTCTACGAGCACTCCCAGAAGTGAATGCTGTTGGCTCCAGCAGAAGCCATCGTTATAGTCGTGGTCGTGGCCGTGGCCGTGGTCGTGGTTATGGTCGTAGTCACGCTCGATATTTCCCTTATCACAATTATAATCAAATTGTGAGAAATACTGGCCACCTGAAGTGGAACAGAAAAGATCAAAAGGGAAAAGAAAAAGAAATTGAAGAAAAGCATGAGGATATATGTTATAGATGTGGCATGAAAGGTCATTGGTCACGAAAGCGTCAGTACGGCTAAGCATTTAGTTGAATTGTATCAAGCTTCATTGAAAAATAAAAATGTGGAAGCAAATTTTTCTCAACATCCAATAAATAATGTTGAGGATGACGATAGTGATCCTGAAGATCTTAATATCAATATTACACATATGGATGTATCGGATTTTTTTTGAACACCCAGACGGTAGGATAGACCATTTAATTGGTGATGGCAGTGTCCAAAAGAACTAAAGCCTCACCTCGATATTTTTGTATTTTCATTTTCATTCTATTCTAATAATATTTACGTTTACATATATATATTTGTGTTCGGATGGCTGTTATTAATGATGATGTATGCATTATTGATAGTGGAACTACACACACCATACTAAAAAATGAGAAATATTTTTACGATCTCAAAATGGGAGAAATAAATATTTATACGATAAACGGTAGTGCAAATGTAATTGAGGGCTCCGGAAGAGCTAGAATATTGTTGCCTAAAGGAACAACAATTATTATTGATAAGGCACTATTTTCCTCAAAATCCGGAAGAAATTTATTGAGTTTTAAAGATATCCGCGAGAAATGGGTATCATGTTGAAACAAATGAGGAAAATGGGATTGAGCATCTTTTTATTACTCAAATGCATTTGGGTAAGAAATCGGTATTAGAAAAACTGCCGTCTTTTTCTACTGGTCTATATTTTGTAAAAATTCGTACAATTGAAATTCATCATCTAGTAAACCGAAGTTTATCGATCCTATTACTTTTAGCATTTGGCATGACCGGTTGGGTCATCCGGGATCTATCATGATGAGAAGAATCATTGAGAATACACATGGTCATCCTTTAAAAAATAAAAGGATATTAACATCGAGAAAAATTCGCATGTACTTGCATGTTCCCTAGGAAAATTAATTGTTAAACCATCACCGGTAAAAGTAGGAGCTGAAAGTCCTACATTTCTCGAAACAGATTCACGGAGATATTTGTGGACCTATTGATCCACCATGTGGACCGTTCAAATATTTTATGGTCTTAATTGATGCATCATCCCGATGGTCACATGTATGTTTATTATCTACTCGCAACCTGGCGTTTGCGAGATTACTTGCTCAAATAATTAAATTACGAGCACAATTTCCGGACCATCACATTAAAAATATCCGTTTGGATAATGCTGGTGAATTTTCATCACATGCTTTTGATGCATATTGCATGTCAATTGGGATTAATGTTGAACATCCTGTAGCTCATGTTCACACACAGAATGATCTTGCTGAATCTTTGATTAAACGATTACAATTAATTGCTAGACCATTATTAATGAAAACAAATCTCCCAACATCTGCCTGGGGACATGCTATTCTACATGCTGCAACACTTATACGTATAAGACCAACTAGTTATCATAAATTCTCTCCTTTGCAATTAGCTTTTGGGTCAGAACCAAATATTGCTCATTTAAAAATTTTTGGGTGTGCTGTATATATTTCAATTGCACCAAACCAACGTACAAAGATGGGTCCTCAAAAAAGAAAGGGGATATACGTTGGATATGATTCTCCCTCTATTATCAGGTATGTTGAACCCCGACGAGAGATGTATTCACGAGCAAGATTTGCTGATTGTCATTTTAATGAATCATTATTCCCTAAATTAGGGGGAGAACCAAAACAGCATAAAAAGGATCTTGCTTGGACAACATCATTAAATTATCTTGATCCGCGCACAAGCGCATGTGAACTTGAAGTTCAAAAGATAATTCATTTGCAAAGCATTGCAAATCAAATGCCAGACGCTTTTGTTGACTCCGAGAAGAGTTACAAAATCGCATATTCTAGCTATAAATGCTCCTATTCGAATTGAAGTTCCAGTGAGAACAAAATATTATACCTATAGTCTGCTTGAGTCAAAAGCATGCCGAAGCATGGCCGACCTCTTGGTTCTAAAGATAAAAATCCTCGAAAGAAAAGATGATTAAATGATCCGAGAAGATCATATTGAAGAAAAGAATAATAAAGACCAAGAGAGAGCTGATGACAAAGAACCGAAGTTGATGAAAGTAACAACGAAATTTCTATCAATTATACCACTTCAGGTAGAAGTTGGAATCGGATAGAAGCTGTTATTGATAATATATTTGCATACAATATATCTCTTGATGTTACACGGGATAATGATGATCCCGAACCAATATCGATTGATGAATGTCGGCATAGAAAAGATTGGTTGCAATGGAAAGATGCGATTCAATCGGAGTTAAATGCATCGGCAAAACGTGAAGTCTTCGGACCTGCAGTCCGAACACCGGAAGGTATAAAACCTGTTGGCTACAAATAGATATTTGTGCGAAAGCGCAATGAAAAGAGTGAAATCGTTCGATATAAAGCGCGATTAGTAGCCCGAGGTTTTTCACAAAGACCAGGTATTGACTATGATGAAACTTATTCTCATGTTGTTGATGCTATTACACTCCGATATCTTATCGGTTTAGCGAGTACATGAAAAGATAGATATGCGCCTATTAGATGTTGTCACTCGCTTACTTGTATGGAAATTTAGAAAATGATGTTTACATGAAAATCCCGAAGGATTTCATATGCTCGAAGCATATAAACATTATCCTCGTGAAAATTACTCCATCAAGTTGCAGAAATCATTATATGGCACTGAAGCAATCTGGCGCATGTGGTTCACACGTCTTAGTGAATATTTATTGAAAGCGGGATTTAAAAATGACCAGGTATGTCCATGCGTTTTTATTAAGAAATCTGGTTCTAAATTTGTGATATTAACTATATATGTTGATGATATTAATCTTATTGGAACTCCTGAAGAGCTCCAAGAAACAATTGATTATTTAAAAAGAGAATTCGAAATCAAGGATTTTGGTAAAACCAAATTTTGCCTTGGTTTACAAATTGAACATTTGGAGAGTGGAACATTTATTCATCAATCAACATATACGACAAAAGTGCTAAAAGATTTTACATGGACAAAGCACATCCATTGAGTATTCCAATGATCGTCCGATCATTAAATGTGGATAAAGATCCTTTCCGACCTCAAGAAAATGATGAAGAACTCCTTGGTCCTGAAGTACCATATCTCGATGCAATTGGTGCATTGATGTATCTTGCTAATAACACACGGCTCGATATTGCTTTCATTGTCAATTTATTAGCAAGATTTAGTTCTTCACCAACACGACGACATTGGAATGGAATTAAACAAGTCCTTCGATATCTCCAAGGTACAATTGATCTCGGATTATTTTATTCAAATAAAACCAGTCCAACATTGATAGGTTATGCGAGATCTTTGGTTATTTATCTGATCCACATAAAGCACGTTCTCAAACGGGCTATCTATTTACATGTGGAAATACTTGCTATATCATGGCGTTCTACGAAACAATCTATAGCGACTACTTCTTCAAATCATGCTTGAAATTATAGCCATTCATGAAGCAAGTCGAGAATGTGTATGGCTAAGATCCATGATTCATTATATCCGAGAAAGTTGTGGATTATCATCAATCAAAGATATTCCAACTCCTCTTTATGAAGACAATGCAGCTTGCATAACTCAATTATGAGGAGGATATATTAAAGGAGATCGGACAAAACATATTTCACCAAAATTCTTCTTTACTCATGAACTTCAGAAGAAAGGTGAAATTGATGTGCTACAAATTCGGTCATGTGATAACCTCGCAGATATTTTTACGAAGACTTTACCGACTTCAACATTTGAGAAGTTGAGATATAAAATCGGTATGCGTCGGTTTAAAGATTTAAAGGAATCATCTCATCGGGGGAGTAATAAACGGACATATAGAATAGTGTACTCTTTTTCCTTCACTAGATTTTTTTCCCACTTGGGTTTTTATCTAGTAAGGTTTTAACGAGGCATATTCTTTATGTATGGATGGACATCCAAGGGGGAGTGTTATGAATTATTGGAATCTCCATTAATTAGTGGAGGCTCCACTAATTATGGATTTATGTGAATTATTAGAAGATTTTTATGGATGTCCACCATTTAGTGGAGACACCATTAATTGAGATTAGTTGAAGATGATGTATGCCATGATATATTTCACTAATTAGAGCTCTATAAATAGAGCTATTCTCTAAGCTTGTAATACACCATCATTTTGTGAAAGAAAGATTAGTGAAAGAAAGATTAGAGAAAGAATTGTGAGAGAAAGAAAGAGAGAAGTTTGAAGAGAAATTCTTGTGCAAAGAATAGTTAGAATTTTCTTAGTGTGTAGTGTGTAGATTTTATTCTAACACTACCTTAATTTTATAACACATATATCATTATAAGAAACTAGTGTAAAAGTCTGGCTTATCATTAGTGGATTTTGGTAATTAGTTTGAGTGCAAAGTGGGGAGAGGAATTTTGAGGCAGAGGGGTTCTCTTCTCTCTATCGACTTTTGAGTACACTTGTTGACTGCATCCACTATCCTTCACTCACTGCCACCAATCCATTACTCAGCCGTCCCTTTCCCACATTGGCCCTTGTGTAATAAAATATCTAATCAAGATGTTCTCCACAATCCACATACTTTGCCTTTTTTTAAATAAAATATTCTTTTGAAATCAATTTGTCAAATAAGAAATTTTCTTAGCGCATCAAGACTGACTTACCTAATTGGTTGGATCTATTTACTATTATGTTTTATTTGAATAAAAGGAACAAATATTTCTAGGAAAAAAAATAAAATTACAGATAAACTATTAAAAAAATCATATTTAGTTAGAAATAAGAAATTGGAACTATCAAAGGAGGAGGGGGAGGGAAAAGGAGGGAGGGAGAGAATGTGTACTTTCACTGAGAGAATAAATATTATTTATTTTTATTTTATTGGCTTTAAAAAATGGTTTATAGCTTTTTTTATTTATTGGTAATCAGATATTATGGATAAGAATAATTAAAAAAAATGGCATATATAAATTAAATACTGTATAAATGAATAGATCGGTCTCGATTCTCGACTAGGACTAAAAATAACAAAAGGACCCTACAATTTGTACAAAAACGACGTTCAACTTTCCAATTTAATACTACTTCTACTATTGGCTTTAAAAGTGAGATCTCTGTAACGGCATTATCACATTTCTTAAACTTATACTTCTTTTAGATACAGGACCTTGTTGCTGTTTCCATGATTGTTCAATTGATTTGCCTATTCAATCAGAAAAAGAAAGGCGAGAAGGGTACTTGATGGAAGTTACTTTTCTTTTCAACAACATACATAACCACAATTTCATTATGCCTTTCTAAGACTACTAGCTTTTAGATACCAAATTATTCAAATATTTTTATATAAGCAATTAAGTGTCTTATCCTATTGTACCCATTCATGAGTATTTAATATATAAAAACAAAAGAATTTTACATTTTTCGCATTCATCTTTTCTCTTATGTTATTACACTCTTATAATTGAGCAACACTCTTTTAACTTATTATAAGATTCTTTTGACTTCTAGTTCTCCCCTAGTAAATATGGAAGCAGAAAGGAAGAAAAAACAAGGAGAAAAAAGGACTTTCTTGTAGAGCATTTTATCAAGGTTAAGAAAAACCTCATTTGTCAAAAAAAACAAGGGGCCTACCATCTTTCCAAAGCAAAAGGTAGAGGTGGTGCACAATCCAAATTGCCTACTGCCTAGGATTTGAAAATGATTATACTGCTAGAATAATGATATTTAAAATTGAAATTTAAACTAATGATAATTTAATTTGTTAAAATAAATTTTAAATTCAATTCATATGTAACTTTCTAATGTGTCAGAAAAAGAAAAAAAGGGGGACAAAAAACATATGAAAGATTTCATATCAAATAATGGGTATTAATTTTAATTTCGCTCTTGCCCTGGGGGTTAAAAGCATTTGGACACTCATACAAAACATAAAAAAATTGTGTGTATAGCAAAGATGTTAGACGAATATTTGTCAACAAATCTACGAGAATCTTTTTGCATTTGTCATGCCTTGTCAACTACTTCATTATTGGAGCTCTACCATAGCTAATTATCATTGTTATTATTATCTTCTTCTAATTCTCCCTCTAACCTTTAAAAATCATTTCAGAATCATACATACAGTGCAATTCTGATTCACAGTGTCATTCCGTGACCGAGTTTTTCAGATTCATGGGACCACATCAAAAAGATTCCATAATGAATTGACATTAGCCTTTTAAAATTTCAAAATAATAATCAACTTCAACTAAACATCTATCCTAATGAAGCTTAACAATTGGCTCATAGAAACGATTTGTTTTTGAGTCTAAAACCGAATTTTGAAAGATGTTATTGGACAAATGTGATACCTTATCGTAGTAGCTATATATGGAAGTATGACATCTCACATTTCTGCACGCGTAGTTTAATAAAAATACTTTCATTAAAAAATTACAAGATATTTTAATTAATAGGATTCCAAAAAATATATACAATCATAATTGTCATCTATTCTCAAAGCACTAAAGATGAGAGGAATTGTAAAGAGGTTTAATCATAGAATGACACACATCAATCCAAATGGTCCATGGTAAAAGCAAAGAGAGGCCTCTTATTTTATTGAGACCTTACAACAGTGGAATGTCATTATCATTAGCCCCTCTTGACATTCGAAAACATACACATTCAACATCATTAATCACTAGAAAACGAGAGGAGCTGCATCTTACAACTTAGACAAGAACCAAAGAACATACAATATCCAGACTGAAAGGAAGAAGGAAGAAGAAACAACAAAAGAAAGAAAACCGGAAGTCATTTTAAATCGTTTGACACATCCATCGGAAATCTGGAATGCTTCAAACTAACCCAAAAAAAAAAAAAAATTACCATTTAATAGCAGTATTTCAAGCAATTTAGCTCATACTGTCATTTCTCTTGTTTCCATCAACGACGCAAGCGATTTCCTACTTTTCTGGTCCAAGATTTCAGTCAAATACCAACTATTATTGAATAATAATGTATCTAGAGTATAATACTGAAAAAGTGACCATCTGCTGAAGCTGCTCCATGACAAGAAACAATTCAATGCAAAAGTTACAATAACAAACGGGAGCTGGATCTACCAATTTCTGGCATTCTTCTATTTTCCCGACAAAATCACTTGCAAAGAGACATCTTGATAGTATCTTTTATTTGCTGCTTCATGAATTTCAGCACAGACCAAGACACCATTTTCTCTAACAAGTATGCAAACACAGAGCCGAGTCCCTCCAAGAGAAATTTATAATAGTCAGAAAACTTCATAGCTTCTGAAGTCCTGTTAGCCATTTCAATACGCTCCTGCTACATGTAACTCACTGATTCTGAAATTCCTAGACTTGAAATGCATATCAAGACTGCAGTAGATACAGCATGATTAATTGGATCATAAATGCTTCAAGATATGTGACATCACTTTGGAAATCAGTTTGACAATTCTTTTCCCATGCTTGTGAGTGGAGATTTGCATACCTGTTACCTTTATACCGTAATCTTTCAACAAAGGACAAATGCCATTCTAAACAATGTACCGTAATCTTTCAACAAAGGACAAATGCCATTCTAAACAATGTTTTGATGCTGCTCCAGTTTAAAACCAATTTCTGATACAATGATTTTCTTCTATGAACTATGGCTTCTTAAGTACAAAGTTCATGTGAAATCCACATCTCACGACAAGAATACGTTCACAGAAATCAAGTATCCTGGTCAAATCAAATTTCCTAGCTTCATATCTGCCACAACTTGCATATAAACAGGCCCAAAGACTATGAAAATGCCTAAAAGTATGCAATAGGGTTCTCAAAATGTAGCAGCAGATTCTTTCCCTTTATTGTGGGGTGCTTTCTTTCACAATATTCTTTTTCCTTCTTAGTCTACTGCATCTCCAGTCCACGTAAGTTTATGTTTGTGAGTAAGTGTTTCTACCTTTCCTCCATACCTATTCAATTTGTTGCTTGATAGTTTCCATCTTTCATTGGCTTCAAAGTATCACTAAAATCAATTCATCTTCAGAGAAACCAAAAGTCACTCCCTACACTTCTTCCAAACTTTTCAACTCCTGCAACCTTATTAACTCTCCCTAAATTGTTTATGCCAATGGAATTTTCTGGCCCTCCTACCTAACAATCTTGTCCGACGTCTTCTTGCCTAGCAGAACCTTCACAAGTATATCATAGATAGAAATACTCAAGGTGAATATAATGGGAAAAAACATTCAAAGCGTGCCTGATGCTTCTTTACGTCTTCCAGCTTCTTCCTAGCATAAGAACTATATGGTTATACTACACTTCTCACTTTGTCTCACTTGCCTATCCATCCAGCATGTACAGCAGCATCCTTCAATGAGACTGACCACTTAAGTGCTCAGAGATTACATGCACCCTTTTTGTCCCTGCACAAAACAGATTGGTTACATTAAGCTTTCTCAACCAAAATTAAACTAATATGAGCTATAAATCAAGCCTAAAACCCAAGTTGAAAACCCTTTTCTTTTGAAAACTCTCAGCTACCTCAATATTAGCTCTTCATAATTTAAAAAATTTCTGCTTCCAGTGCACATCATCAACAAAATTCAAATTTCAAAAATATGCAAATCTCCGAGAGGTTATATGCATGCAAGAAATAAAGAATGCTTAACATACATTTAAAAAATACAAATAGTAATTAGTTCTCAGATGAAGTTTTGGTTAAATATACTCAAGAATAAGCAAACTGTAAATATTTAGCTGCTAGGTCTGTTAGGTAAATATTTACAACAAGATGCCTAATAATCAAGATTATATCCCTTCTGCCAGAATTGATTCCTTGAGAGTTGGCTATAGCTATGAATCACAAGTAAATGAAATTTCAATCAATTAAAAAGGAATATCTCCAATCATCAACTCTCCCAGGATGCCAACTCAAAAATTAGTAATGTCTGTAACTCAAGAACAACTATGTGATACAACCCCCACCCCCACCCAAAAAAAAAAAAAAAAAAAAAAAGAAAAGAAAAGAAAAATCACTGATAGACCCAAGTAGAACTTTTTAGAGAAAACGACTGGTACATGGAAATTCCTACATCAGCACTTTATTGAATCATGAAAATTAGTATGTCAGCACTTTATCAGATCATGGAAATTCCTGAGTCAACACCTTCTCAAATCATAGAAATTCCAATTCAGCACTTTATCAAAACAAAAAATTAAATCGCAAAAAATGTGGGCCTAAAGGATAAAGCTAAAATTGTTTCTAGCAATGATGAGTAACACAAAATTGATTTAATTTATGAAATGAAAATTCCAATGCAGAACTCATCGAAGAAAAGATTCAACAAAGTTTCTTATCCAAAATAGTAAATGAAACCTTGATGCCTTCCACACAAGACCATAGTTTCAGATTCTAGAACTTCACCTAGAAGGTAACAAAGAGAAAAATCCCCTTCTGGATTCTTTACACCTAGGACAGATTTATCAGAATACTTCACACTGAGTTCAATATTTTAGTAATATCATCCATCAACCTGTAAGCACTTGATACAGCATTTTCAAGCGGATTCCTATGCTTTACAAGCTTCCTTGGGTTATTACATGTCTTCAAAATATCAGACATTGATTCTGCTTTATGCAACACAGATCTTCTTCTAGCATGTGAAGAATCTACTTGTGCAACATATGTATTAGGCAAATTTTTTGAGTGAGGGATAGATGCCATCATATCAGAAAGTTTCTGTGCCATTTTTATCATGCCCTGATTCCTCAGTTCCACACTCATTTTCTCATATGTAAGGTACTGTGGAACAAGTCCTCTGTGAATCATGGCTTCAAATTCTCCAAAAGCCATATCAAACTGATGCACTTTAAGCAGCGAATGAATCAACATGGTTGCTGTTGCCAAGTCTAGGTCATATCCCCTAGCTCTCATCTCTCTAATAATTTGCATTGATAGGTTCAGTCTTCCCTCCTCACACAGCAACTTCACCAAAAGATGAAAAGTAAGCCGATCTGGTTCATATCCTGATTCTATTAACTTGGTATAGAGGTTCAAACCCTCTTCGATCATCCCAAATTTTGAGAAGTGCCTGAAAAAGTAATTATAAGTTGTCATGCTTGGTAACAAACCTCTATTTATCATAATTTTAAGGATCTTACTTGCCCCTTGCAAATCCCCTGCCTTGCAGAAACCCTTCACTAGTGAATTATATGTTGAAACTGTTGGACCAGATTCCAACACCAAAAATCCTTCCATCATGTCTAACGCATCCTTAAACCTACCAGCTTCTCCTAAGGCATCAATTACAGGATTGTAAATAATTGCATTTGGTTCAAGTCCTTCCCTCCTCATCTCAGCAATCATTTCCATTGCAATCTCAACACGATGCATTCTACAGTATCCTTCAACAAGGGTACCATAGGTCACAATACTTGGTTTAATATTCTCCCTTCCCATTTCCATCCAAAGCCATTCAGCCTTTTTAAGCTTTCTTGATCGGAACCAGCCATTTAGTAGTATATTATAAACCTGAGTAGATGGAGTCCAACTTGGATCTTCTCCCTTCCGTTTTTCAAAGTACTCTGTGGCTACCCTAACAAGACCCTCTTTGCATAAAGAATCTAATAGAGTCTCAAATAAATTATGCTCTGAATTCAAAGAATGAAGAAAGTCCAAATCTGATGCAAATTCATAAGTTCGAATGGCTGATAATGGCATTCCTGCAATGGAAACACAATCATGTCTAACAGGGAAAATTATAAAAATTGTATCCACCAGAAAAATTTAAACGCATAACTGCCATTACAGATTCAATTATGAGCAGACTACAAATATTGGCTGAAGAATTGAAAGGTAGCACCATCTTTGAGAACCTATCTAAATAATTTAGACTGGATCAGTTTACAGTAGCTAAAATTTCCAGTTGAAAAAACGGAAGGAAAATTTTTGTGATTTTAAAAGGATTGCAAAATCTTTTTTTTTTTTTTTTGGTTTTTGAATCAGCAGGAAAATAAGAGTGACTCAGGTTCTATTACATTGTTTTAGCAGGTAAAACAGCAACATTAGTATAAAAGGTAGCAATTCCTAACGTACTGCAATTGTCAACGGTTAGCATCACAATGAAATACATAAGTTTGCACCTGAAGTCTGCTTTATGTAGCATCATGTTTCAGAAATAATGGTTATGAACAAAGCTGCATTTTTAGGATGCATTTGACATGCATTTAGGGGCAAATGAAGTCTCATCTTACAAGATTAATATCATCCAAAGAAGGTGGGAAAAAGGAACCATTGTAAGTCAAATGGAAGGGGGGCAAAAAAAGAGTAAAGTGACTGATTCTCAATGGATACTCTGATTTCTCATATTCACATTTTTCAAGTAAATTTCCTTTAATTTGGGTAAAATCAACCACGCTTTAAGCTTTAATTTGGGTTTTCACCACAGGATTTGCAAATGAATGCTGGAATGGCCCAACTAGAATAGTGTGAGGTCCATGTAGGGAAAACCCACATACATTAGCAAAATTATCACCCAAAAAAAAAAAAAAAAAACAGCTCTCCTATATCCTGCAACATTAACATATAATTTTCACAACATTAGAATAATCATTTTTGCATGTAAAGGTAATGTATGTTTGTTGTGTAGTCATGAACCTCATCCTTAAGTCATCATCCATTTCTCAGATATCCTCATAGTGATATAGGTTTCAACTCCTGCCAAATATGAAGGTGGAAGCTTGGTCGTGATACAGTGAAGGAAAGGTACCATCTCATGAATTTGCTTCCTTGCTCAACATAGGAAAATTGCAGAAAATGTGACCCTGATAGTTATTATAGATGAAGCCTTCTCGAAATATTGCATCAATAAAGTGTTTTGTTTATCTTCATGGCAGGCCTTAAGTTTAGAAATCATGTGGACAAAGAACTAATTATTGTCAAGTATGAAGTACCATTTCAAAAAAGAAGCTAGTTTCTATCATATTTTGATGGTCCAAACTCTCAGTTAGATTACATCAAATTTTCACAAATAATTTTTCTAAAAGATACCCAGTAAAGAAGGAATCTTGATACACCATGACAATGCTAAGGAGATATTAGCCCTTTCAAGTTAAAAGTTTTCAAATTATAATTATCAGGAGTTAATAAGCTCCATTATGTAAGCACAAAATGGCACTAGAATTGAGTAGATATGTCAAAAAATCAAATGCGAACTCCAAATCGTACCTGCACGGGCATACCTCCTAATCATGATTGCAAATGTATCCAAGTTAGGACTTCTACTAGCTTTAATATTATCAAGTATCAAAGACCACGCTGAATCAAATTCTCGGGACCTGCCAAGTGCATTAACCATCGCATTAAACACAGCCACAGAGAATTGATACCCAGGCTGCTTCTCAGCCCAGTGGAAGAGAGTACACAAGGGTTTTGGGGAAGAATCCAGATGGTTGAAGATTTCAAGCAACAAGGTCTCGTCAGGTTCAATTCTGGCTAGGCTGAGGGCATTTTCGAGCTCCGGACCTGGCTTCAGGTTCTGATTGGAAAGCAGGTCACAGAGGTTGGTGAATTTCGTAGAGTTGCAATTAGGGTGTTTTGGGTTTTGGAGTTGGGATATTGGGGGAGGAGTTGGCATCCATTGACGCCGGTTAGATTTTGATTTTGATAGGGGCCACTTCGGTTTGCCTCGATTTGCCGAGTGGGTGAAGGAGCGGTTGCGGAGGGCAGTTAGACAGAGAAGCTGCAGACGGTGCAAGGTCATATCGGATCTGTAATGGCAGGTACTGCCGCCGGGACGTTATATATGTATCCAATATGTCCGGATTTGGGGCCGGGCAATTCTAGCACGGAAATTGCACTACTCTTTTGCCAGGTAGCAAATCCAAAATTAAAGCCAAAATGATATTGTTTTGGTCCAAACTTAGCCAAGCAAACGACTTTACTCTTAGCCAGTCGTGACACACTCTCCAATGGCTTGTATTTCTTTTTAATTTTTAAAATTTTCAAATTTTCAAAGATCGTCAAATCAAAGCATTAACACAAAAAAAAAAAAAAAGGTCATCTGTGGTCCGTGGATGCCTTCACCTTCTCATTTCTCTCTAATTTCTTCAAAATAGAGAAGGCTTTCTCTATAATTTCTTCAAAATACAGAAGCCTTTTTTCACAATGGTAGAAGCAATAATGAACTCCCAGAAATCTGATGAGCATAGTGTTGATGCAGCAAAATGGGTCATCCATTGTACCGAAAATTTTGAAGCTTTCTTTAAAAAGTTACAGGTAAGTGTTTTCTTTAGAATTTTCTTGTCATTGTCGTTGTTTTTAGAAGAAGCAAGTATGTATGTCATTTTAAAGAAAATACTTCTAATATAATCTTGATTTTTAGATTAATATTCATGTTTGTGTATTTGTGAGAACGAGTTACCTAATATATTGGATATGTTCGTGAGATTGCTTCTAAACTACGGTCCAGTTGAGAAGAAAAGAAAACTCCTTCTCTGCCGAAAGAGGACTGGCTTAGCCTTCCATCTACTTTAAGTGCCCACCGATGACACCTTTCAAGATACTTTATATAACATTTTTATCAAAAAATTTTGGCGTAAAAATTTCATGTAATCAGATTAATATAGTTGGTTTCATGGATTTTCTTCTTTAGGTTATGTAGGTGTTTTGTGAGTTTTGTAATTTTTATTGTTGGAATTTTTGCTAGATGCATAATTCATGATTTATGCATTAAGCAAGAATTTTGGATCATATTTTATGTTAAAAGAGTCTTGGTTTGCCATATAATAAGAATAGGATTTTGGGCAAATGCATCTTCTTCGCATGAAAACAACTAAACTCATTATTGAAGGAACATTTCACATATCCAATGCCAAAGTTAGGCAATCTCAGATAGGACTAGTTAGGTTTCATAATGACAAATGTTACAAGGGATGGTGGGAACCATATTTACCTACATTATGGGTTAGTTGATAGTAGGATAATAAGTCCCATATCAAATTCTTTGTGATTTGAAGTACAAACACATTTTATTTTGAGTCCAATGCTCGTATTCTTTAAACAGTTTTGTTAAAGCATTAGGTATGTAGGAAACTTCAAAAATGAAGTAAAAAGCACCCTATTTGAAGATGATAAGATCCTTCCAGCACAAACTCATCCATTATCTTTAGATAATCATTTTAAAAATGATTTGTTAGAGTTTTTAATTTGATTTTGGCCAAGACTGGTAGACTGCATGGGCCGCTTAAATTTTATTGTTGGATTTTTTTACTATTTTTTGTTGGTTTTTTATTGTTGGATTTTTTTCTAGATGCATAACTTATGATTTATGCATTAAGCAATCATTTTGGGTCATATTTTAGGGGAAATACATGTACGGTTTCATTTGTTAAATGATACATGTATTGTTTCATCACATGAATATGGAGCTTTAGGGGTGAGTGGGTTGGAGATGAGACTACTATTAGCTCGGGGTATTCTTTTTGCAACTCCATTTTACTTGACATGCTATAAAATTGATTCCATCTACATGGTTGGAGGAAGTGTCTATGTATTATTCATGACATATTAATGGGCATTGGTGGAGCTCATTAGCTTTTTTTTGTTCTACTTCTTTGTTTGCTTTTTGAACACAACATTTTATTTCTCTGTTTCTTTATTTTTTCCTTCTGTCATCCTTTCTTTTGGGATGGGGGTGGTTTTTTTGTTTTGTTGATATAGTTAACAACTTTGGTGAAGTTAGCAACAATGTATTTTGTTGTAGTCTTCTAAACTCACGGAATCATTGATAATATTAATGGTAAGCTACAAATTTTATTTCAATCTTCTATATCTTCTATGCTTCTCTTATCTTGGTATCATATAACCTGTTAAAACCCCTTTTGCTATAGTGTTAATGTATTATGGAAAATCATTCCATGATATATATAGTGCTAGTGGTTGATAAAAATCATAGAGTCACATGCCATTTTTGTTTAATTAATCAAAGATAATTAATGTGGAAACGATACTAGAGTTTGGAGGAACCAAATTATTTACTTAGCTAGTAAAACTTGTTTAACGAACTAAGAAGGTTTTAGGATTGGTTTCTTATTAAGCATGTTTTTTTTTTTTTTTCTCACTCTTCTTAATTTTGTAATATAGGTCTTCCTAAAAATTGTATTAGAGAGTATGATGATTAAATTTTGGGAATCTTGACTTAAAGTTGAATATAGCCTCTAGCTCTAATCAATTCTCAAATTCATATCAAATTATAATGTAATTCTCTAAGATAGGTTCATTTGATAGGCTTTGTTTCTTTTTTTTTTTTTTTTTGATAATACGTCGGTTAACTAAACAATGATCAAATTGACCATGCTCATTATTGCTAGAGTTAGGGTATAATACCCGCTCCAAAGAAACAGGTTTGTGCTTGTGTTTATGCTACTGAGTATATACATGTTTATGCACAGTATGAAGCCTGTTTTTGAAGATTCTTGAAAGCACAAAATAAAGTTGCTTAACATGAATTTGATTAATAGCTTTTGCTTGTTTGTCCCCTGATATTTAGTTATAACAGGTTGTCAGACTCTTTTATTAAATTTCATTGCATGAATCTTGTTTCGTGTTGTTGTATTTAGTTATTTGTTGCCCTCCAGGTGTCTTATTGGTGATAGAGAGATGAGCTGCACTGATCTTTGTTCTCTATTTGTTAGAAAAGAGGTCACTTTAGTTTATTAAACTTGTGTCATTTGAAGTTAGAGGAATGCAACCTCAGTTAGCCCTCAAATAATGTGGTTAGATATTATTTAGGTTTATGATAAAATGTTTGATTGTGGCTTTTATTAGATAAGTTAGACTGCGTTAACTAATGCATACGGTTTATTGGAATGCAATGCATTGTCAGTCTCAATTTTTGTTAGAAGAGGCCCTTGAGCAAGAGTTTAAAGACTGTGACTTTTCCTTTTAGCTATTTTGTCCTGCCCAAGTCATAAGATTAACCTGTTTTACATATGTTCCTTTATCCACATTATATGTTGAGTTTTTTTTTTATAACTATTTTTGCTTAATGTAATATAATCCAATGACCTTCCCAGCTCATCACGAACTATATTTTCTATTTATGCATATGATGTGTTTGTGTTTATGTTTGATATATTTTATTTTTTTCACATTGGTTCTTTTCTGTCCTATAAATTCCAAGAACTTAGGAACGACCTTTCGGGATTATCTGAATTCAGAGGCAATTCTCATATCTTAAAGGTCACACGAATGGCAATTCTCAATTTTTTTCCTTATACATGGCGAAGAAAATAACCGAAGCTCAGCATGCTTCTTGGTGAGAACATGGAGTAGGGGTTTAATTAAGTAATTTACAATTAGGGTAGGGTTGCATTGATATTCTTCATCTAAACTTGTTCGTATGCTAGTTGCTATTCTTGTTATTAGGTGTGACACCAGAATTATGGCCATGCAGTTCCTGTAACGGTTGGGGGGTCAAATTGACCCATTTGTGACCAAGGTAAGCCGACACAATAGCTAATAGCCCATTTAAAATTCTCTTATTTTATATACATGGATTTAATTTTTTTTTCTTGTTAACATTCACATGGATAGGATAACGTGAATCGCTATCGCTTGTAGTCCAGTGGGGCATTGATGAGAGCTGATGCAAAATGAAGAGCGTGAATGTTTATGGCACAAACTGAAGTTGCCTAGGTCTGCCAACAACTGAAGATCTCCCTTGGCCTATCCCTGCTGCCAAGATGTTCCTTGCTCAATTCTTCTTTCCAAACTGATTTGTTGGATTGTGTTGGATGTTGTTGTGAGATGTTTATTAGATATTGATTGAGGATAAAAACATTCTCTTTATCTGAGAATTTGTGGATTGTTGTTGTTAGGTTATTTGTATTCATTTTTAGAAATCTAGGACTAGTATAAGGACTTATAATTGTATGTTTTATTATTGGATGTTTGATGGGTACTGACTGAGTATGAACAGTTATTGGTTGTAAGGATTTGTTGTTGGTATTGTTGTAGATGTGTGGGAGTAATAGTGATATATTATTATCTAACTATATTTATGTATCTCCATATGGTGTTAATCGAACTTGTGTTGTCAGTTCATGTGTTTGTGATTGTGTATGATTGTACTGGTTTAGGTGGAATAACTAGAGGCATAGGTGGGATTGTTAGAGCAGTGCCCTGGGGACTCAATGGTCTGGGTGGAACAGGTGCCGTAGGTATGCTAGGTGGTTTTAGTGGAAGAACTGGTGGAAGTGTTGGTGGCAGTAGCGCCAGTGCTCTTCCATTACCCTGAGTATTAGTCTAATATATATGCATATCTTCCTACTAAATAATTCTCGAAAGGTTTAATCTATGTGAAAGTACATGGTGTTCTTAGCTTTAGTTTGGTGATTGTTGTTTAAGTTTTCCAGTATGTAACATCTACGTTGTGGTGTTTTCCTGATTAGAGCTATTTGTTGTGCTTCTACTCTTTGCCAGTTTTTAAGCAAGGAATTATTAGAATCTAGCAGTGTTAGGCTTCGTGCAATGACATGCATTCTATATCTATCTTGTATTCTTTCTTTCTTTCTTATATTAGAGTTCTAACCTGACGCACGTAACACGAAATCGAGATCATCATTTTATAGATGAACAGAGGAAAAAGTAAAAATATCTATAGGGATTTGGAAACCATTTAGCTCGCAATGAAAAATGAAATTTTGCAAACCATTCAGCTCGCAATGACATTCATTAAAATTCCCAATTTATAGGGATTCGGTGAAAGGGGTTGAAAAGGTAAGGTAAAGGTGGAATCAAAAACTAAATGAACACTAAGACATATATGGTCAA
Organism: Voacanga thouarsii; assembly: GCA_026120185.1. NCBI lineage: Eukaryota > Viridiplantae > Streptophyta > Magnoliopsida > Gentianales > Apocynaceae > Voacanga > Voacanga thouarsii. The sequence continues at coordinate 581,923 of JANUWF010001142.1, forward strand.
CCTTTACTGGTCCAAGCCTGAATGTATGGAATTTAATCTAGAAAATTGCACTACAGGGTTAATGAAATGAACTACCTATTTTGGAGCTCATCACTAATGCTAATCCTCAGGTATTAAGATCTATAAAAATAAAAATATGTTTTCAAAAATAGCCTACAAAAAAACTAAATGAATAAGAAACACAAACACATGAACACCTTACACAACTACATGAATATAGTCCCCAAATCACTATATGAATAAACCACACAAACACATAAACATCTGACACAAATACATGAACATCTTACACAAGCAGTTGAACATAGTCTCCAAGCATATGGTCAACCTGCACTAGTCACTATATGAACAAGCCACACAAACACATAAATATCTGACATAAATACATGAACATCTTACACAAACAGGAGTCTCCAAGCATATGGTCAACTTGCACTAGTCACTATATGAACAAGTCACACAAACACATGAACACCTTACACAAGTACATGAACATAGTCCCTAAGCATACCTTAACCTGCACAAGTCACGATATGAACAAGCCACACAAACACATGAACAACTTACATAAATACATGAACACAGACCCCAAGCATACCCTAAACCTGCACTAGTCACGATATGAATAAGCCACACAAACACATGAACAACTCACATAGACCCCAAGCATACCCTAAACCTGCACTAGTTACTACATGAACATTCCACACAAACACATAAACATCTGAGATAAATACATGAACACCTTACACAACCACATTAACACCCTCCCCAGCGTATGTTAACCTGGACTACATGAACATGACAGATAAACACATGAACATCTAACACAAATACATGAACCCCTTACACAACTACATGACCACAGTCCGCTCAACATATGGTCAACGTACACTAGCTACTACATTACATTTCACATAAACACTGTTCCTTTTTTCGTGTATTATAATCTTGATACTTATCACATACATAAAATGGGGAAGGAAATGAAGAAATGTCCCAGGAAGGTGTTCAATTAAGTAGCAGTATCTATTTCTTTTTGAGAACTAGATTGGACCAATGGCCTGACTACTTTTGAATTACTTAATTCTCTATGGAAAATATTCAATTAATAAATTTCATCTAAAATCTAAAACTAAAGGAAACAAAATATGAATAAAAAAAATGCACATAATATCCACTGATTAAAAGAATACACAAAAAGACCACAGCCAAGTCTACTGGGAGCCACCACCCAGGCTCACTGGCATACATCATATTAAAATAATAATAATAATAATAATATATCCCTATACTAATCCCAGACTTTTGAACATGAATACAAATCAATGATGTCTCACGCTTAGTTAATATCTAACAAACATCCATCAACAATATCTAACACAACTCATAAAATAAATCTAGCAGGGGACATTGGGTAGGTGAAAAGTCAGTAGTAAGGGATATGCTAGGGAGATCTTCAGTGGTTGGCAGACACGGGAAACTTCAGGTTGTGCCATAAGTGTTCGTGCTCTTCATTTGCTTTGGCTCTCATCAGCACCCCACAAGACTACAGTGGTAGCGGTTCATGTTAGTCTGTCCAGATTAATGCCGAAAAAAAAAGAAAAAAAAAGATAAAAGCAAAAGCATAAAGTGCATAAAAACATTTGCGGAGGCATTAGTTTGTCTAACTCCCCATGGACATTTGAGGAGGCATCAGTGTGTTATTTTGAATCAAAAGCATGAAGTGCATAAAAACTAAAGAAACTTTTATGCCCAGAAGTTGGCCAGAAGGGTTACACGACATAAATGAGGAGTAGAGAAAAGCAAAAAAGGAAAATAATTCATTAATTGTGCAGGTATGTAGATAGTCAATATTCTTGAGTCCTACATATGCTTACTAAGCATTTTTAGCACTCTTTTGTCATTTGTAAAACAAAATAGTGATCACAATACATTAATAAATTAAGTGAATAATAGAGATATATTCACCTGGAATTGTCATCCAACAGAAAGGAGCTGCTTTTAGCATTATTAGAGTCCTTTGTCACTAAAATCCTCATACTCACAATGACCTGTATGAATATGGAAGAAAACTTTCTAAAGATATACTTTTAGCAGGGAATATCAAGTTTCTTAAATCTTTAATGGACTATCAATTTGGCTAGTTCGTTATAAAATACTTACATCAAAGGATACACTTCTGGTATTATAGTTGTCATCCCAATATAAAGTGCCTAAAGACATGGAATCTAATATAGAAAATTGTACTGTAGGGTCAATGAAATGAACAGGCCCAGAGTTCTAAAAGATTTGAAAGCTGTAGTGCCAACAAAACTACAAACAAGAAACTTGCCAACACACAATAAGAAAAGCAAATCATAGCGCAAGGATAACAAATATTGGAGTTCATCACTGATGCTAATCCTCAGGTATTAAGATCTATAAAAATAAAAATATATTTTTTAGAAATAACCTACAAAAAAAAAAAAAAATCTATGAACAAATAACACAAATACATGAATACTGGACATAAATAGATGAACACCTTACACAACCACATAAATACAGTTCCCAAGCATATAGTCAAGTTGAACTAGTTACTACATGAACATGCCACACAAACACATGTACACCTGACACAAATATATAACATTAACACAATCTCCAAGCATATGGTCAACCTGCATTAGTCACTATATGAACAAGCCGCACAAGAAAATGAACATCTGACACCAATACATGAACACCTTACACAAACGTATAAATATAGTCCCCAAGCATATGGTCAGCCTACACTTGTCACTATATGAACAGGCCACACAAACACATGAATGTCTGACCCAAATAAATGAACACCTTACACAACCACATGAACATAGTCCCCAAGCATATGGTCAGTCTACACTAATCACTATATGAACAAGCCACACAAAAATATAGACACTTCACACAAATGCATGAATATTTTACACAACCACATGAACACGATCCCCAAGCATGTGGTTAATCTGCACTAGTCACTATATGAACAAGACACACAAACACCTGACACCAATAAATATGAAAGAATGTTGTAACACTAGAAGCATTTTTCAACCTTCTCAATTTTGAGAAACAAATAATGTTTAACACAAAAAGTCTTTGGAAAATAAGTGCAATTCAGGATCGAATACAAAATCAAAAGAGATGAAATGGCATACTTCACCAATTCTCTAACACTAAAGTTTCTTCAAATCAAGGCACAAAGTTATTAACTCATGCAATAGCATTCCAACATCTATACATGACTCCCTACATTGTCAATTTGAAAATGGTAAGAATCAAGTGAATATCTGGTAACAATTACCAAAACAAAAATATAGATGAATAAAATCTTTTGAGTTCAAAACATGGGGAAAAAAAAAATATACAGCAAAATAACAAACAGCTCTTACTTTATAGTTCTTGTACACCACCCATAAAAAGCATGTACGACTTATGGTCCCTACCCCACTAAAAATGAAATTTAAGAAAAGTACTAAACAATGCAATAAGTAATAAGTGTTTTGTACTCTGCTTCTTCACACCATATCTGATCATTAGTGGTTATCAAGTTGCCAAATGATGCTAATTTTCAAGTTGGCCCAACAGTTTGATTGGCAAATAATAGAATTTTAGAACTATATGCCCAGAAGCTCTCAAAATACTGATATTAAAGAAATCCATATCAATTTAATTTTCTTCTAGTCATCTACTATTGAAGAAAAGAGACATCTTTAGCAATATAAATATAAACTGCAATGTTCATAGTATTTTCTATACCAAGATCAAGGGGGAAAATGCTTTAGGGTAGACTTATGCAAATACTACAACCTTACTCATATTTTGAACTCCCATTTTAAGTTTGTTCTTCAACGGGTACATAAATTTTATCGAGAATAAATTAATAACATCCATCAACTAACACGTGCCATTTATGTTCAAAATTGATGATCATAGGCATGTACAACGTAGAAATAGATTAGACCTGAAGAATTCCTCATGATGGTATCTTTTAAATGTGCTCAACTTAATCAAGTCAAAATATTACACACACACAAACACATGGCAACTATTGTATCTGATAACATGATGATCTAATATCTAAATACTAGTATTAGAATCTTCACATCATGAATTAGGCTTTGCAAGAACTATTGGATAAGACCTTTTAGGATGAATCCTTATTTCCTGATAAAACCTTCACAATGAAGATTACCACTGACTTAGTTTCAAAGTAGAAACTCAACAATTGCTAAGACAAGCAAACTTAGTTTTAGTTGCACAATCAGCTAAATTGTTTGAAGCCCAATGCAGTCTTTTTTCATCACTTGCTAGTGACTATCATTAAGCAAATGTATTAATTTGGCAAGTATGTATTAAACCAGTTCCACTACTTTGCCAGTTTATGGCCTCAATAACAATTCTAGGTTTCTGATTGTATAACATGAATGTTTTATCACGTAGCACTCATGTGATGAACAAGACAAACTGACAAAGTTGGTCAAATAATTTTGCTGCATAAAATAAAAAACTCGAATTACTCTATTACCATTTGACATGGTAGGTATCCAACATAGAGCTTTTACGCTTTGAGCTGTAGTAGTCAATTATTATAAAAACATCTACAATTGAATTTTTACTGACAACTTTTGCATCCTTTCCATGTTGATCCCCAACACTCCATTCATTGAAGATAGTCCTAAACCAGAGGTCATGATGGACAAGAAACAAAGCATTCTAAAATAACTATACATTTGATATCTATAGATCAGAGGCTTGAAAAGCATTTTTGTCACATACCTATGCCCAATGAAACTACACGATGAACAAAGATGAGTTATTTATTATGCAGAAAGTGTTATCTAACTTTTCATGCTAACCAAATACATAAGATAACCAAAAAGGCTTCTATTGCAGTTCATACTAATATGCATTGTGCTTTTGCTAGGAACCACTAGATAATTACAAAAGTAGGGCAAATAAATGTGTAGAACAATGATGGAATACATTACATTAGTTAGGTATCTTCAGAGGCTTTAGAAAGGTACTAGAAAATAATATGAGCTACTAAAATGTCATGGGACTATTTTAGGAATATGAGGGGGAAAAATGCTAACAGCACAAAGCAAAAAAGGTTGTTTAGCAAGACATATCAAGTTACATACAACACAAAATATAGTGCATCATCAAAATCATTTCGAACACCAATAAATGTGATACTGTAAAATGTCAAAGATGAAAATGAAAGCCCAAGATCTTCCTTCTTATGTACTTTCTTTGCTGGAAATATCAGAACTTATACAAAATGAACAATATAGTTCCTGCTTTTGCTGGAGCAAGTATGGTAGAGAGAGTATTGTATTTTGTGCATTTATAGTTGTATCAACCAGTGAAAAACTTCAAAGCAATGTTGGCAATAGGGCCTAGGAAATTTAGGAGATGAAATGATCACTAACAGTATCGCATATAGTTAACAGGTACTAACCTCATGTTAACTGAAACTGATCCCCTCTTTTCTCTATATTCCTTGGCATCCAGGTTATGATAAATTGACAACCTATAAGTGACAAGTAATCCCATTTGGATGTACCCTAAATTCCATCCAGGTTCATAATTTCAGCAAAACTACTATCTACAATAAGCATAGATATAGTTTAATCAATCACTAGTTCCGTAGCTCCAATTATACGATCATGCTCTGTTAATTAGATTATCAAGATGTCTAATTATTTGAAACTTTTTATTATCATTATGAACAAAATTTCAAAATTATAAACTGGCAAATGGAAGTTGAAACACATACGTTAATATAATCCCTTAGGAAACAAGATAGAATTTTCTTCTGGGGCATGTAAAATGTAATTTACATCAATTCACTCAAATCTTCTACCCTCTAGGGCAACAATTTTTGTGGTAGCCTCTTCCATGCTCTTTGTTTTAAACATCCACGCATCCATATCCTTCTCCTCCATGCATACCCCAGAACAAACTAAAATAGGCTTCTCTACGGCCTCAGGGAACTGAGCAACCATACTGTACCCCACAGCCACAAACGGTGAAGGGAGAGAGGGAGAAAGAGGTTGATCGTGAGGGAGTGAATGGGCAACTTGGAGAGGAAAGGCACGAAGGTTTTTGCGACAATGGGGGAGGTGAATGTGCAACAAAAAATTCGAGAATGGCGATGGTTTTTTTGTTAACGAAGGTGAAGCAGAAGTGCAAGAGGGTGGCGTGAAGAATTTGAACCTCTACAACTTGGTATTGGCAACCAAAAAACATCAACTCACTTGTCAAACATCCTATCGGCATTGTTGATGTGAGGGGACCAGAACCCGACTTAGCTTCAGCTGCTGCGGAGCCAAAACCAGATTAGGGCAAGACGATGTCGTTTTGCCCTACTCTTAGGCTAGGAGACGTGGCCTCTCTTGTGTTGCAGGATCTTTTGCCAAGGATCCTGGTCGCAAAAGAGCCGCGCAATTTTCGTACTGGAATTGCGCAGCCCCGAATCCAATATGTCCTCCCAACAGTTATTGCAATGTACATGAAATAAAAATATTAAAAAAAACAACAAAAACCTTAGACTTTATTTGGACAACAGTTTTTCATTCACATTCTAAATCAAAATTTCACTTTAATTCAAATATATTATTATTTTATATATTTTTTATTTTTCAAAAACTATTATATATAATACATTATATTTTCTTTTGAATCCCACATAACCTCACATATTTAATAATTTTTTACAAAATTCAATTCAAACCAATTCTTATCTACTTACACTCAGGCAATTGCAGCTTCTTAACATATTGTAGTTTGGTTTGATTTTCCCACTTCTCAAATCAAATCAATAATTTTGTAAGAGCATGGATTGTAACTTTTTAGGATTTCTTTAACAAAAAATAAATTTACTATAAATAAATTTATTTATGAAATATTGATAATTTTATTATTTACTCCAAATAAATTATAATATAGATATTTGAATAGATTAAATAGGGTTTCAGCTAGATCTAACAAATAAGCAATTTAGGAAAGAAAAAAAAACATTCTCCTAGTCAGCTAAACCCCAAGAATTATAAGGCAACGTCAAGAAATGAGACCTTTGCAAATTGATGTTTAACATTGCAACTCTCTCTCTCTCATACACACACACACACACACACACACACACACACACACTCACTCACTCATCCACAACTATGAACTGAGAGGATAGCCTGCAATACCTTGATAAGGGGGCCATATTGGTTGTTGATAAGGGTAGGAATGAGCAACAAGAGGTGGGAATAATAGGGACTTAGAAGTCAACCCAGTATATGGAGCTCACACTATTTATCATTGGAATACATTCTTCCCAATACTAGTAGCAAAGGACACAAGTATGGTTATGGCAAAAATTCGACTACCAAATTAGTTGGCTAACTCCTCTATGTAGAGTTTGGTTGCCCTATCTAAGGAAATTGCTACCTATGGACATCCTAATGTTGAACCCTTGAAGGCTACTAGGAAGCCAGTAGAAGATATGCACTCAGCGAGGCCGAACTATCTAGAAAGGTGAGTAGCGGCACTTACTCAGAATGCCACCACACTCTCACAAAAAGTAATGAGATGAGGATCTAACCAGTATCAGTGGCACATATCAAACCCAAAACGTCTTAAGCTTTCTGAATTACACTTAATACTAGTGCAAATGGCAGAAGTTTGTTGAACAACCACACCAATAGCCATTAGTATATTATGTTGAAATTGCTAGGGCATTGGGAGCACCTCGGTAAGTCAACAATAAATAGTCTTCAAAAAGCTTGTGCTTATCATTTAGTTTACTTATCTGAAACCATAAAAAAAAGAAAAAAGAAAAAGCTAAATATATGGACACTGTTAGATTAAATTAGATTTTTTCTAATGGTTTCTATATTAATCATATTAGTTTAAGTGAAGACTAGACTCCTTTGGAATAGTGACTATCAAATTTCTCATCTTAGTTATTCACATAGTCATATTGATGTACAAATTAATGACCCAACTAGTAATGTTTAGTGTTTTATTGGTTTTTATGATCATCCTAATTATGAAAATGATATTTTTCTTGGACGCTTCTTGAGTATTTACGGAATTATAACAATCTCTCGTAATTATGTTCAAGTGACTTTAATAAATTTTTATATCAAAGGGAAAAATGGTAGAGACAGGCCCTATGGCAACTTGCCAATTTTCGCTAGGCACTCTTAGATTGTGGTTTGAGTGACCTTGGTTGTCAAAATCTAAAGTTTACATGGTCTAATGGCAGGGAAGGGTTTGTCAATATGCACGCATGCCTTGACCAAGCTCTTGTGAACTTGAATTTCTTGAGCATTTTCCCTTATTGAAAGTTTATTGTGCTCTCCTTGCTTCATTCTAATCATATTTCCCTTTATCTTCTCTTTATAGATCTTGACCAAAACATACCAAATTTCACTTCACAGATTCAATGCTTTGAGCTACTCTGGCTATATGAGGAGAAATGCGAGAAGTATTGCCAAAACTTCTAGTAGCAATCTGGGCTCACTAGGCCTAAAAAAATAGCTTTGGACATGTATTCTAGTCATGAGGAGTTGAAACAATAGAGAATGTAGAAATTTGGGAACATGCAGAAGAAACTAAAAAGTAGCCTAGTCACAATTGGAGGATCTTCGAAAACAAGATGTAGTAGACAACTAGGTGGAATTATGCCTCTACACGAAAATTGAGGTCCTTCTTGAAAATTAAGGGGAATACTAAAGACTAGGAGTAGAACGAAATGATTAAAGATAGGTGATCGCGACACATATAATTTCCATCACAAATCATCTTAACGATAAAAATGTAACTTCATTACTAATTTGAAAGATCAATAATGATCTACATCGAATTAATAGTGCTCATATTGAACAAATTGTGATAAATTATTTCTAAAAGATTTATACATCACATGAGTCCTCTATCAAGTTTGATAAGGATATCTTTAAAGTCTGATTGGATCAAGAGATACAATCTTAGTCTAGTCTTTTATGGAGATTGAGGTTGTTTAGGCATTAGAAGGGACAAGAAACACGTGTCACCAGGTCTTGATGATGGGCACCTACTTTCCTACGTAAGTCTTAGCACATTATTGGAGATATTATCGTGTGCATGGCTTTGGATTTTAAACAAAATACGGATCTTTTAGCCATTAATAATACTTTTCTGCTACTCCCTAAGACCAAATCCCCTAAGAAGATGATTGAATATAAACCCATTAGCCTTTGCAATTCTATCTACAAAATCAATTCTAAAGTATTGGCCAATCATCTAAAAACGGTACTTCCTTTAATATTTCATAAGGGTCAAAATACGTTTATCAAGAATAGGCAAATAATAGATAACATTATCCTGGCTTTTGAAGCCTTCTATTTCATTCTACATAGCTTCATCTAGAGAGGAGCCATGTTGTGCCATAGAACTTGATATGAATAAGGCCTTTGATAGAATAGAGTGGGACTACTTGGAAGCTATGCTTCTTGAGAAAAAAATTTTGTGCCTTTTTTTTTCACTCTAATTATAAAATATGTTAGATCCAATCAATTATTCGATTAAAATAAACAGATCCCTTACCTCCAAGATACTTCCATCTAGAGGGACAATCTAGTACTCAGTTCTAAAAAGTTTTGTTAGAAACCTTGGAGCAAAATTTACAAACCAAAAGTAATATGAGGATTAGGTTTTTGAGATCTACAAGAATTCTATCTATCCCTCTTAGCCAAACAATGTTGGAATATACTGTAACATCCAAATACCTTCTTAGCTCTGATGCTAAAAGTAAAGTACTTTCCTCATGCTTCCTTTATGCATGCCGTTCTAAGGAATAGACCCTCTTATGTCTGGCATAGCCTTCTTGAGGGACAATTTGTTATGCCATGGTCTCAGATGGTATGTTGACAATAGTTTATCTATCAAAATATGGGAAGATAAATGGTTCTCTGTTCCTCATGAATTCCATCTATTTCATGTTAGTGAGGGAAAAACTAATAAGCACCAAGTATATGATCTTATTGACTTTAACCTAGGTTGTTGAAGGGAAGACTATCTCTAGGCCTTATTTCTCCAATCTGAGGCTGATGCTATAATGTAGATCTCCCTTAACCTAGCTTGGATGCGTATATTTGCTAGCTCGTCTATGCCATTAGACCAAGTATACTTTGGGCTAGTTAATCCTATATCATTCAAGCCATAACTTTCCACAAAATCCCACAAACCCCTAGCACTAGACAATTGGATTGCCCCTTTCCAAGCTTGTTATCAGTAGAGGTTACTTGGTTCACATCCCTAAAGATAAAACACCAAAAAGCTTCCAACACATGAGCTACTCTATCGTAAAGGTATAAGCATTGATCCCTTTTGCCCCATCTATGAGTCCACCATGGAGATTGCTTACCATGCAGTGCGGGACTGTAACTGGTGCAAACGGGTTTGGCAACAACTGTTGCCTACTACTGCTTGGGAGCACTTCTACTCAACAACTAATACTTCAAATTAGTTCGATTTGAATACCCAGGCCTGTTGGACATGGACTAAGTATGAATTTGAGTAGAGGTATGTGTTTAGAAAAATGGTCTACTCCCTATGGCACTAGAGAAATCATATCTATCACACCGAGAATACCGTTTTGCCCACCACAAATGTGGTTGTAAATAGTATAATTCAGAGAGTAAATGACATATATTTTTTGTGTTGGTTAGGAGATGATTCTGATGCTCCTAATAGGCCTAGTACATGCCTAAGGACTTAACTTGTACATATATTACCTTAGTAATACATATACTGGATTCCCTTTGGACCAAAAAAATAATAGGATCATTTAACATATTCAAGTAATAGTATTTACTCTGTAAAATCTGGATACACTACTGTTATAATCTTTATGCAAAATGGCTCCAATGACTCTTCATCATTTTTCTCCTCAAAGAAGAATAAGTTTTGACATTCACCCTGGCACTTGTTAGTGCAACTAAAATTTAGGAATTCTTTATGAAATTTGTGTTGGAATGTATGCCCGCAAGATAGTGTAATTGATTTAAATTTGAATTAATAAAAAAAAATTATTCTCGATGACGTTTTTGTTCTTTACTTTAATTTGTAATGTATAGTTTTTGCTGAAAAAGACCCATTATGGTGGGCATAGTCTCAGAATCTGACCTAAAAGATCAAAGATACTCTGAAGAATGAAGAATTAGTCTTTTCCAAAGGAAGCTGCCATCTAGGTCTCCTTAATCACTAACACTAAGTTATGAATGGAAGTTTTCATATTAAGCTATGGATCATAGGTAACGGTGTAACACCCCTACTCAAAGTAACAGCGGAAGCATATCAAAATCGAGTGTCACCCTGTCCAGTTACCCAGACAAGGGGTCTTTATAATGAAGAACCAATAGAGTATACAAGGTCTAGATACATACCATCAATATCACACACACACACACACACACACACACACACACACACACACACACACATATCAGAGAATCTCATACATGCATTTTACATACTACATTAGAAGTATAGTACATAATTAAAAGAGAAAGCGTTTGGACCTATGTTGCTGTCATTATGGTATCGTCTTTCTATCCGTAGGTTTGTTCAACTCCGGATCTTTCAAAAGAGTAAGATAAAAGACACCTGTGAGTGAAAAATCACCAAGTGAGTCCTGTGTATGCTAGTACTTTATGAAAGAAACAAAATATATAAAACCTTTGTGGAAGAGCATAATATTTTCCTACTGGAAACAGTTTTGAAACTCTCTAAAGAAGAGTTTATTTAGAACTCAATTATTTTTGAAAAACTGTGTTTCAATTTCAAATCATTGCCTTGATTTTTAAATCATAAGCACTTTTCCAATAGAAGGTTGGCCTGTATGCAAAACTCACAAGGCTTCGCCTTCGGCACCACATATCATTGTACTTAGACCGTAGGCTACAACATGCAATCGTGTGTCGCCAAAAAGGTAAGTACACTGCAGCATACTACCAAGAATAAATGATAGGTATACCAAAGCATACCAAGTGTACTGCAACACACTCTTGCCACCGTAAGCTAGGGGTCTCAATCCTGACGTCAATTACTATCGAAGTGGCAAGGAGTCAAATGCACTGAATGTCCCTGCTCGACATTCAGCGAATGACTCAAAATAATATATGCTTGCAGACACGGAAATTGTCAGGTGCTAAACGGCTAGCCAAGACGACTCTTCTCAATGTCCTGTCACTCCATTCGGAGTAAGACAATCTCTAGAATTAGGCCCAGTTACTAGGATCGTTTAACTCTAACGTATGCTAGTACAAAGATCAAAATCCTTGCTGAGTATTCAACGTTACCAATACCAACCCTTACTGATTGATCAGGCCAAAGGGTTATTTGTTCCTGCAAGGTTTTCAAAATAAATATTTTTGGGCAAAATATTATATTTTCATAAATTGGTCCCACTGACTCGCAAGTCAGATAATAAATTCCATAGGCCCCATAGGGGTAATCAATTCATTCTATAGGCACATCAGGCCAATAAAGTAATTTTCGGGATCAAAATGTCATTTTTCAAAAGTCAATCTTATATCGAGAAATCATTTTCCAAAATTTTGTCGAAATAGGGTAAAGAGTTCTTTTAATACATCAAAGTAAGTTTCTAAGAGCATTCAGGTCATTTTGCCTGTACCCGATCTCAAAAGTCATTTCTAGGGTGTTCAATCATTTTATCTATACCTGATTCCAAAAGACTTTTCAAGGGTATTCGGATCATTTTATCCTTATCTGATTTGAAAAGTGTTCACGAAAGTTCTAATTAGGATATTTTGGTCATTTACTGAATACCTAATTCCAAAGGTTTCCATTAAACATTCCAATAAGGACATTTTGGATTGTTTTCAAATACCTGATTCTAATAGAAACTTATTTCAAGAAATCTAGAATTCTAGTCCTAAAAGAGGATCAAATTCAAAGTTTCCAAACATATTTCCATAAAATGTTCCAATAAGGGCATTCTAGTCAATTCATGAATACCCGATTTCACAATTTACCATTTTTTAAAAATCCCAAGTATTTAATCCTAAAAGGACTAAATTCACAATATTTATGCTTTAATCATCCGTTAAAGTTTTCAAGCCAAATATGAAGTTCATTCGAGCCCAAAGTGGCATAAGAATAAATCTTACTCAAACAACCTTAAATATATTCAGAGATTTCTAAAATGGTATAAAACATAGCATTTCATGGAAAAGTGAAGCACACTAGCTTTTAAAAGATTTTAGAAATCAAAAGAATTCACCTCGTGTCCTAATGAACTTTTCCCGTTCACAGCCGTTCGATCATCGTTTCCATCGTTTTCAACGTGTCGTTGCCGGTTTACTGACAAACCTACATCAAACATCATATTTAGGTTTAGTTGTGTTTCATCGAAAAATTGCCGATGTTTAGTTGACGTACCCAACGGGCAGTCGAGTTTAGCCAACGGGGCCGACGTTTAGCCGACAGGGCCGACGGTTAAGAAAAACGTTCAACTTTCATTCATGTCATTTTTTTGTCATTTGTTTAATTCTTTCATTTTCCTTTTTCCATATTCTTCCTTCCTTCATATACAAGGGATTAACTCCATGTTTCTCATTCATATCACTCGAAATCATACAATTAATCATCCTTAAGTTCATCCATTTTCAAACTAATTTTCTAGAATTTCACTGCTTGACACAGGATTTTGTTTTGCACATAACTTTTAATCCACAATTCCGATTTGACTCTATGATATACCAAAATGACCATAATTCTCTTAACTTTAATTCTGTATTTTCTTAAGTTTAGGTTTCTATGACACATACAGAGCAAAAATAGCCCCAGTAATTTTGTTCCAATTTAACTATTCATGCCGTCCTTTAATTTCATTTACCCCTTTAACTCATTGAGAGTATTAATTTATTTAATTTTCCTTCAAATCACCTTTGATCCTTCAATTTTCAGATTTCAACAACTCATGAAAGTCATGTTTATTCAACACAACTTTACTTCTTTCAATCAAAAGCTAGCATAATTCATTTTTCTAACTAATTAACTTCCATTTCAATTCTACTTTGGTCATCATCTCATCAACCAAGATCAATCCTTCGAACTACCACGAATATTCAATTCTTCATCACACAAAAAAAACATCCATAAAGCTTCTAGGCAGCCGACACAGACATAAACGCATAGAAAGTTCATCAACAAAGTTTATAAACCTAGTTTTTGATCCAAAATTAAGACATGAAAATCATATTTTCATGTTAAAATTGATATCAAAATGTTCACCATTCACCCAACAACAACTTTAATTCTAGCAAGGTGAATTTTTACCTTGTATTTAGAGCTCTTTGGTGTGAATTTACTCCAAGATTCTCTCAAGAACACACATCTCACCAAGAACACACACTAGCACCTTTTTTTTTCTCTTTTTTATTAATTTATTTCTCTCTTGTTTTTCTTTCTTCAATTTTGCCGAAAATATGGCTATAAATTAGCCTATTCACTGCTATTATTCATTAGAAATTTGGCCAAGAAATTATTAATTTAATTAATTATATGGTGGATAATATTTAGGTGTGTTCCAATTGAAAATTTACACACTATTATCCTTAACTAGGTTGATGCCTGTGCGTTGCACGGGATTATAAATTTTGTTAAGTTGTTGTTTTGGATTAGAATGCACTGGAATATAACTTGTGTGAACTTCACATGGTCCATGCAACATAAATTGAGTTAGAACTTCATATCCAATTAGATCTTTAGCTGGATATGGTATTTCTGTATACATAACTTCAATCATTTTTGTTCTAAATCTTTGCACCCAACATCCAATTTAGAAACCAAAAACAAATCTAGATTCTATAAAATTCAAACTTTGATGATTGAAAATTGCATAATCATCATATGCCATAACCCATCTCACAATCTAATAGCAGAAATATAGGGGGGGAAAAAAACTTTACACAAAGGTTCATTCATCACTAAGAATATCATCAATGATTGCAACCGACATCCGATTTAGGAACTAAAAACAAATCTAAATTCTATAAAAATTCAAAATTTGATGATTGTAAATTGCATCATCATCATCATATGCCATAACCCATCTCACAATCCAATAGCCGAAGCAGAGGGGAAATTAGGGGAAAAAAAAAAAAACTTTACACAAAGGTTCATTCATCACTAAGCAAAGCATCATGATGTCCCAGTCAAAAATCATAATAGTAACTCAAATTTTGCAAAAAAGGAAAAAGGATAAATATACTGTATACATGTGGTTTCAAGTCTTTATGAATGAGATGGTTCTCATTGAGAACTTTCAATCTAGCAGCTGAATAATCCTTTGTACTATTAGTAATGTACAAACTTAGCTTGCTTAAGAATATGTGTATCTACGTATTTGTGTGTTTCCATAGACACAAAAACAAAAGCCCATTATCATGGATGCTCATACTCAAACTCTTTAGCAGTGAGGATATGGCTAATGATTAAACGCAGAAAATTAGGTAGAAACTTAGATTGCTTAAGAATAGATGCATCTATGCATTTGTGTGTTTGCATAGACATACAAAGGCCCAAAACAGGATCAAGTATGTTCATACTCAAACTCTTTGGAAGTAAGCATGGCTGAGGATTAAACATAGAAAACTTATGTAGCGTAGCCAAAATCCAAAATTTCATAAAAAAATTGCGCCATTTATGCCAGTTCTCCCCAAAATAAAATTTTCATCATTCATTACTCTAGTTAGCTGAAAGTTTCCAAAAGGATATAGGGCTAATATTTGATGGTACAACTTCAAAATAGATTCCAAGAACAGGACAGGGAATAGTTAATTGGCCAAATATTTGAATTATAGTCCATTTCATTTAAAAAATGCCGAGTTATAATACGCAAAATACAGATCAAATATAGAAAAAGTACTTGTCACTTACGTCCATTGTAATGGTGTACTCCAACTTTAACAAGCATGGCGTAGTACTCGATCTCGAACTTCCTCAATGGGGGGCTATTGTTTGAGATCAAAATCAGCTTTGCTACAGTTTTCATTCATTTAATTAACAAAAAACTATAGCAAATTTTCTTCCTTTCCAGAGAATACAAATAAAGAACAAATCAAATCAGGTAAAGAAGTCTAAAATGAAGAAAAACTAAATCACAATGATTATTGTAAATGCTGCACCTATACTATAATACAGCCATATGAAAAAACACCATAAAATGGAAAGAATTCGATATAGTCCACCATAAGTATTTAAGAGAGATTATTGCCATACCTTTGAAAAAAGCAAGATGCATACAATATATATCTCTTTTTTGATTTGTGCCTTTTTTCTTGCAGAAGTTGCTGAATTATTAATAGAACTCTTAGCATGATATCTGTAATGGGAAGACAATCATGTAAAATTTGCTCAGAACCAAATAAAAGTCCTCTAGATAAAGATGTTTGGTTTATATGGTTCTTAAGAAGAAAAAAAAAAAAAAAGACAATCTGATGAATAATATGGAGACATATCATAAGGAAAGCACTTCTCTGGAGGTTGACCTCCTTTTGCAGTCCTTTACCATTTCCTACCCAACCTTTGTAAATAACACAATTACAGGCATGTTTTATAGCAATACCAATCTACAGCTCACCTAGTACCATTTCCTCCATTAATAATGTGTACCTTAGCTTCAGGGGTCAATGCAAAACCATATGGCATGAACTTCCCCGAGTGTTCATTAGAAGAAGTCCCCCCAAGTTGCAGCAATTTCTAAGTGGTTTTTGCAATCCATGCCATTCACATTTCATGACTTTCCCACATATGAACATGGCAAATACTATATTCAAATTTAAAATTAACTCCATCATATGTGGAAGAACCATGACAACTGTAAAATCTCAATTGAAGAATCAACTGGCTAACTTTAATTCGAGGTTCTCCAACCACTAATAATGCTGTAGCACATATAAGAACCTATTTGAGAATAGGACCTTCCCTGTTTCCTTCTAACGAAAAATTGTTTGTGTCAATTGTATTTCATTATTGTACCGTTAAATTTGACAGCTAAAATGGTTTTATATAGGATTCAGGCATCCTAGAGAAAATCATTTGTAGAGATGCGAAATAACGTGGTGAAGAATATGGGGGAAGAAAGTGTGCAAAGATCTGTAATTGATATGGCAATCAGATCAGTGATCGTCCAACTTCATATAAGTTGAGGATTGTGAGTTCAGAAAGTTACAAACTGGGTTTCTCAGGGAGAAAATCAAGAGCCCATCTCTTCAATGGCACTTCTGCTCCATTACTGGGTTGTTTTACTAAATAATGATATTTAGTACTCATTATCAGTGGTAAACAACTAAGCGGAGAAAGTCCACTAATGCTCATCTTCCGGCAACCCAGATCATATAGTTTCTGTATATGCATAGAATTTAGGAATCAGTACCATTACAATCATTCATGAATTAATTTTTAATGAATTGAGCAAGAGTCTGTTTGTGTGAATGTTGCCAGGAATAGGAACACTTACCTTGATTAGAGTTTGCAGATTCTTGAGTAAAAAGTCTTGGTATTTAGTTACGCTGTACTGAAGCGATCTACCAGTATGAATAAAATAATAATTATACATGAAGTCAACACCTCCTGCATTAACAACCACGAAGGCTTCACGAACTATTCTTTGGGCTTCCTGTTCACCTACAATCTTTGTTAGCCTCTGGACGTAATCTGCTAAATAATCTGGTTGCACTAACATGTTAGTTTGACCAGTGGAAGCAAGAGTTCGATTATCCAATCCTGCAGCAGCTGACCCAAAGCAAGCACCCTTGCGTAGATCATCATCCGACAGATTTGGGAGTAGGGAAGAAGGGATAGTTTCCCCAAGGCCTAATATGGATGCTAACATGTCCGAGACCAGCTTTCCATCTAAAAACCTTCCAGTGGGAATTCCACCTGGGAAGTTCTTGCCATATGGTCTGTAGTTAGCTTTAAATGTTGTACGTAAGTAATTGTTGTTACCAGTATCCACCGCTGAATCTCTAAACACCAAAATAGCAGGAATTTTTGAAAAGTTTTGAGCACTGCATCTATAATAGTAAGAGAAGATGATGCCGATCAATGGAAACCATTGGCACTTGTCCTTTATAGATATTCTTAAGAATCGACAAAGTTAGTTTTGCAAAATCGATTTTAATTACTAATAAGAGTGAATTCTAATTAAAATTAACTCAAAATAATAGAATCCAAACAATTTCATTGGAGGAATCATTCAATTACCTGTGATTTTTCTTAGAACATCGGAAGGACGTGAACTCGAACACGGACGCTTTCCCTCCATGACGGAATGGACCCAGTAAGTCAATTAGATCGAAGACTGAGAACTCGAAGCTGTGAGAGCCGGCCAAGCGTGTTTGCCAGAATTTGGCAAATAAGCCCCACGTTGGGAAGCCTTAAAGAGTAGACATATGACTGATTATCACTGCATCCGACACCAACCCAGTTGCAAGCAGAGGCAGATGCATTCCATTGCAAGCGATTTTGATGAGGAACCCGAGAAAGAAAATCAAGAAGTGACTAAAATTTATAACCTAAAATTGATCCTACGGTGAGTGAGTGTTCTGAGTCTAAGGGGTTTGCTTCTGCAACTTGGGAAGATAGACTTCTATCGACCTTTTAAATTATTTCTTGAACATTACTCCATTTTAAGAGAGGGTGATGAAAAGCTAACCCTTGAATTATCCAGGATCAATGAACCACAAATGACTTTTTATTTACATAACTGTTGAGATAAACGTCTTGAACTATCTAGAGCATTGAGAAAAGAATAACATTTAATTTAATTAAGAAAAGAATAGATAAATGCATATAGATTTGGAGCGCCACATGGCAGCAAAAGACAATATCAGGTGTCACATTCATAACATCCTGCAGCTGCTTATATATATATATATATATATATATATATATATATATATATGTATATATATATATTTTTTTCCTCAAAATATCTTCTTCTTTTCTCTATTGAGGCTATTGACTTTTTGGCTAATTTTCAGCCATTTAACCACCTTTTCATGGTCCAAATATTGGCTATTTAAATTGCACAAGACCTTAATTAAATGGCCCACAAATGATGTGTTCCAATCATAAAAATACATATCATTCTTCTATTTATTTTGCAATTCTTTAATTTCATGCATCTTGCATGAATTCTTCATGCAACCTCTCATAATTTGATACATGCCCAAGGCTACCATTCACAAAATGCCACACGCCTAAATTTTTTATTGCATTTTCAAATTTTTCACAAAAATGACCAAAATTGTGTCCGAAATGGAAAAATATTTTATTTTACCATTCAACTCCAAAAGTTTCACTGAATCCATTAGTAATATTTAAATTCTTTAATTTCTTCTTAGTTTGGTCAAATTTGCAGTCAAAGTCGCGGGCGCGGTCAAAATGACGAAAATACCTCCGATAACCCGAATAATTTATTTCACACCAAAACGTGCATTTCATCATACTAATCAATTTTCGTACACAATCTACCCTCAAATTCTTATTTTACTAATATTAGTAGGCTTCTGAAGATTTAGGGTACGAGTAGAATAAATTCAATAATTACATCCAGGTCCCGATAAAATGTTATCATACCAAAATATCCATTTCATTTACCGATCATCTTTTGTTTTGGCCTTTGGTACAAATTCTCATCCTATTACAAGTAGCAGCCAATCGAAGGTTAAAATTACAGGGTATTACACTCTCCCCTTATTGCAAAAAATTTCGTCCTCGAAATTGGCTTATATTTGGAATAATTCTCGTTGCTTTTTCAACATCTTGCTTCCATCTCCCAGGTTGCGTCTTACACTGGATGATGACTCCATAATACTTTTACAAGTAGAATTTTCTTATTCTGCAATTCCTTTTCAGCATAATCTAAGATCTTAATAGGGTTTTCCTTATACTGCAAGCTTGGAGTCATCTTAATAGGCTCGTTATTCAAAACATATGCAGGGTCAGCTATATATTTTTGAAGTTGGGAGACATGGAATGCATTGTGAATACCTTAAAGCTTTGCTAGTGACTCTAACTAGTAAGCCACTTTTCCAATTCTCTCAACAATAGGGAATGGTTTAACATACCTAGGTGTCAACTTCTTCTCTTGTCCTCTAATTCCCAATTATCGTTGTAGTCAACTTAAAAAATACAAGATCTCCTTCTATAAACTCCAAATCTCTCCTGTGCCTATCCAAATAACTCTTTTATCTATTTTTAGCTGCCTCCAACTTACTTTTGGTTACTTCTACTGCCTATCGAGCTTTTTCAAGATCAAAAGCATCTTGCTCACCCATTCTCCATCCTTAACTTTCCCAATACAACGAGGACTAACATTTTCTCCCATATAAGGCTTCAAACGGGGCCATTCCAATTATTGATTGATAACTATTATTGTATACGAATTCTGCATACGCCAAGTTATCAATCCACTTAGTTCCAAAATCCAAAGCGTAAGCTCGCAACATGTATTACAAAACTCTATTCACTCGTTCAGTCTGTCCATCCATTTGTGGGTGCGCTGCTGTGCTAAACTTTAATGCTGTCATATATCTTTGTTGCAATTTAGTCTAGAACTTTGAGGTAAATCTAGGATCTCGATCTAACATGATACTAGAGGGTACTCCATGTAGTCTGATTACTTTCTCCATATAAATCTTACTTAACTTCTCTAAAGAATCACATTGATTGATGGGAATAAAATGAGCAGACTTAGTCAGTCTGTCCACTATCACTCATATTGTATCTCGCTGTCCTAATGTCATGGGTAATCATATAATGAAATCCATAGCAATTTCATCACATTTCCATAATGGAGTAGGTAATGGCTGTAATAACCTTCCAGGTTGTTGCTGATCGGCCTTCACCTGCTGACAAATTAAACATTTGAGTCACAAAGTCTGAAATATCCTTCTTCATACCAATCTACCAATAATGTCATTTAAAATCCTGATACATTTCTACGGCTCCTGGATGGATGGTATACTTACTTCGATGTGCCTCTTTTAAAATATCTTGCTTGATCACAGACTGCTTTAGAGTACAATATCGATCTCAGTAACAAATGATCCCATCATTGTCCTCTTGGAATTCACCTCCTCCTTTATTCGGCTTCTTTTGCACCAACTTTTGCAACTATTCTTCTTTATCTTGCTCTTCCTTCAACTGTGGTAGGAAAGTGGGTTGAATGGAGATATTACTCACTATTATTTCTCCGTCTACTACAAATACTTCCAATTTCAGAATTCGTAGCATCTGAAAGGCTGATAAACTTGCCTTCCTACTGAGGGCGTCTGCTACTGTATATGCTTTCCCAGGATGATATTTAATTGGATATCAAAATTCTTCTAAAAATTCCATCCACCTACGTTGCCTCATATTTAAATACTTTTGGGTGGAAACATATTTCAAACTCTTATGGTCGGTGAAGACTTCAAACTCAGCTCCATATAAATAATGTCTCCATTTCTTAAGGGCAAACACAATAGCCCCTAACTCAATCATGTGTAGGGTAATTTTTCTCATGGGATTTTAATTTCCTGGAGATATAAGCTATCACATTTCTCTCCTACATCAACACTCCTCCCAATCCTTCTTTCGACATATCCGTATACACCTCATAAGGTTTGTCCATCCTTGGCAATGCCAAAACAGGAGCAGAACTTAGTCTTTTCTTTAGCTCTTGGAAACTTTTCTCATACTTCTCGGTCCAAACAAAAGAAATTTTCTTTTGAGTGAGTCAAGTCAAATGTGAAGCTATTCTAGAAAATCTCTCAATAAATCTCCGATAATATTCTGCTAATCCCAGGAAACTTCGTATTTCAGTTGGAGTCTCGGGACATTTCCAATTGGTTATCGTTTCGACTTTCGCAGGATCTACTGTAATCTCATCTTTAGATATCATGTGTCCTAAGAATGCTACTTCTTGTAGCCAAAACTCACACTTACTAAATTTCGCATATAACTTGGCCTCTCGTAACCTCCCCAATACTTTTTGAAGATGTTGCTCATGTTCTTGAGTGTCCTTAGAATACACTAGGACATCATCTATAAATATAACAACAAAACTATCTAGGTAAGGCCGAAACGTCCGGTGCATCAAGTCCATAAAAATAGCGGGTGCATTGGTAACACCAAAGGGCATTACTATAAACTCAAAAATGTCTATATCGTGTGTTAAATGTAGTTTTTGGTATATCCTCCTCTCGAATTCGAATTTGGTAATATCCCTATCTCAAGTTGATAGGTGCTAAATTAGTCATATTTTTCCTAATTATTTGAGGTTCATTTGTAATACATTTTATTCAATAACTAGTCCTATTCCTTCATATGTGAGATTTTACCCTTGGAAAGGTATTTTATTCTTTATCTCAGATTTTTAGGATAAAACAAAACAAAAACATCACAAAACAGAGGAGAGGTGGCGTCGGCTAGGACCCTAGAACCGGCATCGGCCATGCACTATTGACACGAACTTCAAAGCGATGAAAAATTGTTGAAACAGAGCAGAACAGAACCAAGGCGGCACTGGCTGTGAATCTGGAACTGGCGCCGGCTGCATTTTGGAACACATTATGCAAAATTCGAAGAAAAGTCAGCAAACAAGTGGAGGAACAGAATACAACCGGCGCCGGCTGTGCCCTGAAGCCAAGGCGGTGCTGTGATTTTTTTACCCGATTTTTGATAATCTAAGGAGTTTTAGTATCTTCTAACTTTTACTCGGCCAAGAACACTGTACCTACGAGTTTAGGCACTTCCTAAGCCTATAAATAGATGAAAAACATAAGGGGAAAGGGGGAGAATTCATTGATCATAAGAGAAAATCACTCAATCAAAAGAGGAATTCTTCAATTCAAGAAATGTTGTACAATAAGGTCTTCAAAGAAAGAAGAAAGAGGCTTGTCTATGAGTGCTTTCTTTTACTTTCTTTTCTTTTTCTTGGATAATGATATGTTAATTATTTTAGATATTCATGATATTTAGAGGTATTTGATCTTTTGATTAATTGATTGTTTTTCTGGTATTTAATTACTTGTTGATTGTTACTTTCTATTGACTTGCTTGAAAACGGGGTTGATGGTGGTTTCAATTCATTGGTTTCATATTTGTTGTCTCTTAATTTGCTTGAAAAGGGGGTTGATTACTAAGAACTGGTAATTAAAGGTTAATTGATGTCAGTCAGAATATGGATTCATTGGTTAGTTTCATATTTTAAGTTTGCCAGAATATGAAAATTTAATCAAGGATTGTGTTCAATGCATCTTTTGGGTAAGACTGGTTGAGACAGAACATATGATACTAAGTTACCTAGAAGATAGGGATTCATGGATTGAAAAAGAAGTGAGTCTATCTTAATCCTTCATAATGCCAAGGGAATAATTAGTTATGATAATAGTTGAGTTCTTTAAGGTCATGTTTGTGTAAACAATTGTTTGAGTTACGTACTTCTCCATTCTTGATATGTATATATTTTGATTTTGATTTGATTTTCCTTTTTTACTTATTTTTCACTTTATCAAGTCGGTTAAACAATAAAAGAAAGGTGATTAATGTTTACTTGTTCCTTGAGGATCGACACTCGTTTGAACCCTATGTTCGGTTAATGATGAGTACGCTTGCTCATATGTGTGATTTGGGTTGAACGTTTTAATTTAAACTTGATTGGGAATGTGCTTAGTTTTTGTATGATTTTTATACCCAAGTCTAAACATATCAAGTTTTTGGTGCCATTGTCGGGGAACAATAGCATGAAAGCTTGGATTTTGTTGATTTAAATATGTAAATATGTAGATATGTAAGATATATATAATTATTTTTTCCACAAAAAAGGTACTATCTTTTGTATTTCATGTATTCTTGTACACTTTTGTAACCTAACCTAACCTACTAACTTGGACTCTGTTTGATTTACTAAATTTGTAATCCTGTAATTTTGTTTTCATCAGTAATTCCATATTTAACTCGCCTCTATATGTAGGAGAAATGGCGAATTGGAATCCGAGGAAGTCTAATAAGAGGCAGTACCTCCATTGCACTCCTAAGATGACACTCACAACACCAGAATCAACAAAGCTTGAAGCCTTAATTGGGAAATTTACTGTTCATGTCACGAGGCGTTTCCACGAAATCGATTCCACATTTGAGAAATTCGAAGCAATGATCCGCAACATGGAATGACAAATTTGGTTCTTAATAGACATGGTGATAAAATCCCACGACCTAACCCCAATAACCAGTGCGGAAACAGCTGCTGTCACATTGCAAAGTAGAAAAGAATTACCTGACAATCCAGATGACAACCAGTGTCGGCTATCTAAAAAACCTAAAACAACACAACCCAGAACTGAATTGGCGCCGGCTACTGAACTGGACCCGGCGCTGGCTATCCCCTGTCCACCTCCCAAAAAACTTACTTTTCAGCCTAACATACCATATCCTACTCGTCTACCTAAGGCCCAAAAAGATGCTCAATTCAACAAATTCCTTGAGGTGTTCAAACAACTGCACATAAACATCCCCTTAAGTGAGGCTTTAATTCACATGCCCAAATATGCCAAATTCCTCAAAAGCATGCTTGTCAATAAAAAGCGATTGGAAGAGTTGTCTATAGTAGTCCTCAAGAAAGAATGCTCCGCCATCCTGCAAGACAACTCGAATGTGCCATATAAAGCAAAAGATCCAGGGAGTTTCTCTATCCCATGTTTAATTGGCACTCTTCATGTCTGTAATGTATTAGCTGACTTAGATGCTAGCATTAATTTATTGCCATATAAAACATTCAAAAGGCTATGCCTAGGAAAATCACAGCCCATTAGGATGAGTATTCAACTCGCGGATAGATCTATCAAATATCTTTGGGGCATAATAGAAGATGTGTTGGTAAAAGTTGATAAATTCATATTTCCCATGGATTTTGTTATTCTTGGCATGGATGAAGATTCCAAAGTCCCTCTAATCTTAGATCAAACCTTCCTAGCTACAGCAAAAGCATTAATTGACGTTCATGAGGGAGGATGACACTTAGGGTTGGGGATGAGGAAGTAGTCATTCAAATCGACAAGAGTATGTAATACCCTGTGTTTTCTGATGATTCTTGTCTAAGAGTTGATATTCTTGACGAACCAATTTTTGAGTTGATGCAGGAATCTATTGAGGAGGAATTGATGGAAACATCAATGGTGTATTTGGAGGAATTTCACAATAAGGATGGGATGCAGAATTTGGAAATAGAGAAAAACAGTTTAAGGAGAATGAAATCATCTATAGAAGATCCTCCCGACTTGGACTTAAAAGACCTACCCAAGCATTTGGAATATGTGTTTTTGGCTAAAGAACGTAAGTTGCCTGTCATCATTGCCAAAGATCTCGATCCAAAACAAAAAACTAAGTTGGTAAGTATGTTGGGAAAATATAAGGAGTGATAGTTTGGAAGATCACTGATATTAAAAGCATTAGTTCATCCTTTTGTACGCACAAGATTTTGATGGAAGAAGGTGCAAAACCCATAGTACAACCCTAATGTAGGTTGAACCCACATATGAGTGAAGTGGTAAAAAGTGAGGTGGTTACGCTCTTAGATTCAGGCATTATTTACCCTATTTCTGATAGTGTTTGGGTGAGTCCTACTTAAGTAGTACCAAAGAAGGGAGGAATGATGGTGAGCTCCAATGATAAACATTAATTAGTCCTTATGAGATTGGTCACGGGTTGGAGGTTTTGCATAGATTATAGGATGCTAAACAAAGCTACTAGAAAAGATCACTTCCCCCTCCCTTTCATTGACCAAATGTTGGAAAGGTTAGCCGGACATGAGTATTATTGTTTCGTAGATGGATTTTCTGGCTACCTACAAATTCCCATAGCTCCGGAGGACCAAGAAAAAACTACTTTCACGTGTCCATATAGTACTTTTGCGTATCGTCGGATGCCATTTGGTCTTTGTAATGGTCCTGGAACATTTCAAAGGTGCGTGACAGCTATATTTGAAGGACTCGTGGGGGATATCGTGGAGGTATTTATGGATGATTTTTTAATTTTTGGTGATTCATTTAATTTTGTTTATCTAATCTCGAAAAGGTGCTAGCAAGATGTGAAGAGACCAACCTCATACTTAATTGGAAAAAAATGCCACTTTATGGTGTAAGAAGGTATTGTGTTGGGGTATAAAATTTCAAGGAAAGGTATAGAGGTCGATAGGGCCAAAATAGAAGCAATTGAGAAGCTGCCTCCCCCCACTTCGGTAAAAGCTATAAGGAGCTTTCTTGGTCATGCAGGTTTCTACAGGAGGCTCATCTTAGACTTCTCAAAAATTTCAAAACCTCTTACCTCTTTACTTAAAAAGGATGCTGTGTTTAATTTTGATGATAAATGTTTCAACGCTTTTACCATACTTAAAGAGAAATTGATTAATTCACCTATTCTAATTGCACCTAATTGGTCTCTTCCTTTTGAACTAAATGTGTGATGCAAGTGATTTTGTAGTTGGTGCAGTATTGGGACAAAGGCGGAATAAGCACTTCCAACCTATATACTATGCAAGCAAGATGTTAACGGATACACAGGAAAATTACACAACAACAGAGAAAGAACTACTTGCCATAGTGTTTGCCTTTGATAAATTCCGTTCTTATCTTATTCTATCCAAATTCATTGTTTATACGGACCATTCAGCCCTGAAGTACCTACTAACCAAACATGATTCCAAACCAAGGTTGATAAGATGGGTTCTATTATTGCAGGAATTTGATTTGGAAATTAGGGATAAAAAAGGTGCGAAAAACTTTGCTGCGGATCACCTGTCAAGATTGGACAATCCAAATTTGGAATCCTTGATAGAAGAAGACATCGATGACACTTTTCCGGATGAGCAACTCTTGCTCATAGAAGGTGAGATTCCAAACACCTCATGGTTCGCTGACTTTGCTAACTACTTGTTTGCAGGAATTACTCCAAAAGACCTCACGATGCAGCAAAAGAAGAAATTCCTCTCCGAAGTATGGCATTACTTTTGGGAAGATCTATATTTGTTTAAGTGTTGTGCGGATGAAATCATTCGTAGATGCGTGGACTCTAGGGAAGGAGAGGATATTCTTAGACATTGTCATGAAGGACTTGCTGGAGGCCACTATTAAGCCAACAACACTGCAAGAAAGGTGCTCAATGCAGGATTCTATTGGCCCACATTATTTAAAGATGCCCACAGGTTTGTCTAAAGTTGTGATAGGTGTCAACATACAGGTAACCTCTCTAAATCTAATGAGATGCCATTACAAATTTTTCAAACTTGTGAAGTATTTGACTATTGGGGTATAGACTTCATAGAACCTTTTCCTAGTTTGGGGAATAAATATATTTTGGTGGCAGTGGATTATGTTTCCAAATGGGTAGAGGCCCAAGCTTTACCCACTAATAATGCAAGGGTAGTGGTAAGATTTTTGAAAAAAACTTTTCACCCATTTTGGTGTGCCCAAGGTGTTCATTAGTGATAGAGGGACTCATTTTTGCAATGCACAAATGGAAAAAGTTCTCAAACACCTAGGCGTGAACCATAGGTTGACCACCCCCTACCATCCCCAAACAAGTGGACAGGTCGAAGTGGTTAATAGGGAAATCAAAAGAATCTTAGAAAAAACTATTAACCATACTAGGAAGGATTGGAGTGTAAAATTGGACGATACTTTTTGGGCATATCGAACAGCTTTCAAAACCCCAATTGGTACAATTCCTTTTCGGTTAGTTTATGGAAAAGCATATCATTTACCCGTTGAGATTGAGCATAAAGCTTATTGGGCTGTAAAACTTGTGAACCTTAATCTTGAGTCGGTTGGAAAGTCCAGATTGCTTCAACTCACAGCCTTAGAGGAATTGCGCAAGGATGCCTATGATACGTCACAATGGAATAAAGAGAAAGTTAAAATGTGGCACGACAAGCATAGTACTCGACAACATGACTTTGAGATAGGTGATCAGGTATTGTTGTTTAATTCTCGCCTACGACTTTTTCCAAGAAAATTGAAATCACAGTGGTTAGGACCATACACGGTATGTAAGCTACTTCCCTTTGGCACCCTGAAAATTACTCACCCTACTCGGGGAAATTTCAAAGTTAATGGCCATCGGGTGAAACGCTATGTTGGTAACGTTATTCCAATCGCGGATTAAGTAGACATGCTCTTAGAAGCTGACCCAGAAAAGTCTTGGGTTATTTGTTCTTTTGTTTTGATTTATTTTCCTTTTCTAGTTTTTACGTTTTGGTGTGTTTTCCTTTGTATTTTTTTTAGGTACTTTGCCAATGCCTCATTCTTCAAGCATTCAGATCTTGTACGACACAATGCCAAATGAGTGGAAGTTTGTTTCTCTTCTCACTTATCCTTTATATTTTTAGTTCCATGGTATTGTTTGTTATTGTTATATTTATTGGCCATTGAGGACAATGTCCAGTTTAAGTGTGGGGGAGTGATTTGATTAATAAGTTTTCTATACATATACTTTAACCTTCTTGGGAGCAAATTTTTGTGCGAATTTTTTCAAAATTTTCTGATTTTCTGGAAATTTCAAGCTATATTTTTAATGCATGTCTTTATGATGGATTATAAAGCATATGTTCTAGATCATTTATAGCTTATGCATGACGTTTTGCACGCACGTGGACGAAGTAGTTCTTGATCTAATGCTTTGCATTGTTCTTAAACCTGTTTTTTCTCTAAAATTCATGGAGTATTCTAGAACTTACTTGAATACTTCTCGAGGCGAAATAAGAAAGACAATCATGATTTGACTTAGGGATGACGGTAATAGGTCTTCTTTGGATAGTTTGAGCTTTTTAAGTCTACCTATTTTCATATTATCCCTAGTGCTTATTTTTGAGCCTAAATTGTTGATTTCTTTCATTAAAATCATCACAAGATTTTGTCCATTGCTTGTTTATGAGAGTTTGAATAATTTTTCAAATCTTTATGCTCTTAGTGGATGAAAGTGTATGTAAGAAAATGTTGAGGAAGAATGTTGGGATAAAGATTATGACTTGTTACTTTCAGTCATGGATCAATAACAAGTTGAGCTGAAAAGAAGAAGAAAGAGAAAAGAGAGAGTGAAAACAAGATTAGAAAAGAAGAGTAGCAGTAAGTGAGGGAAGAAAGCAAAAATCTGCTAGAAAGAATGAAAGAAAAGAAGTGAGAAAAAAAAAAAAAAACAGCAGCAGTGAGAGAAAAGACACATTAAAAGAAGAAGAAGAAAAGAAAAGATCACAAAAGGGATGATGATTGAACTGTAAAAGTTAAGTTCATAATCTTTGACACCATTGCTGGAAATTTGAGTGATTTTGTAAAAGAAATAGAAAAGAGTTGATGAAAAGAAGAGTTGAAAGAAAAAGAGAAAAAATGTAGGATTTGGTTGAGTGGAGTTGTAATTGCTATATAAGGTTATGATTTGTTTGATTTTTGGAATAGAAGAGCAAGAAGAGTTGGAAATTATTGATTAATTTGTTTATCCTTTTCTTGCTAACTCTCAGTTTTTCTTTGACTTTTGATTCTCCTATATCCTTCGTTTGATGAGCTACATTACAAGCCTTTAGCCTTACATTACAAGCTTAAAAGTCCTACTTGATCTAAGTAGAATCATGATATGTCTCGGATTAGTAGAGAGAGTGTATGAAAAGTAAGCATATGGAATGCATATTCTTTTTAAACTAAATTCTTTCCAATGGTTTGAGAATAGTATAAAGCATTGTGATGGTTCTACTGAGTTATTTATCACTTACACAAGTCTTGCATTGGTTGTGAAAGATGTAGTGTTATGTGTTTTATATTCTTGAATGAAGAAAGCATTGAAGATATGGTTTTGAAATTGATTAAGTGATTGATTAAACCTTGTGTTTTCCTACTTGTTCTTGATACTTTGCTTGAGGACAAGCTAAGAGCTAAGTGTGGGGGAATATGATAGGGGCTAAATTAGTCATATTTTTCCTAGTTATTTGAGGTTTATTTGTAATACATTTTGTTCAATAACTAGTCCTATTCCTTCATATTTGAGATTTTACCCTTGGAAAGGTATTTTGTTCTTTATCTCAGATTTTTAGGGTAAAACAAAACAAAAATGTCGCAAAATAGAGGAGAAACGGCGCCGGCTAGGACCCTAGAACCTGCGCCGGCCATGCACTATTGACATGAACTTCGAAGTGACAAAAAATTGTTGAAACAGAGGAGAACAGAACCAAAGCGGCACCGGCTATGAATCTGGAACCAGCGCCGGCTGCATTCTGGAACACATTATGCAAAATTTGAAGAAAAATCGGCGAACAAGTGGAGGAACAAAACACAACCGGCGCCGGCTCTGAGAGCCAAGGCGGCGCCAGATGTGCCCTGAAGCCAAGGCAGTACTGTGATTTTTCTACGCGGTTTTTGGTAATCGAAGGAGTTTTAGTATCTTCCAACTTCTACTTAGCCAAGAACACTGTACCTACGAGTTTAGGCACTTCATAAGCCTATAAATAGAAGAAAAACATAAGGGAAAATGGGGAGAATTCATTGATCATAAGAGAAAATCACTCAATCAAAGAAGGAATTCTTCAATTTAAGGAGGGTTGTACAAGAAGGTCTTCAAAGGAAGAAGAGGGAGGCTTATCTATGATTGCTTTCTTTTACTTTGTTTTCTTTTTCTTGGACAATGATATGTTAATTGTTTTATTTTAATTTGACATTGTTTTAGATATTCATGATATTTAGAGGTATTTGATCTTTTGATTAATTGATTATTTTTCTTGGTATTTAATTACTTGGGCTGATTACGAGATTGGTTGATTGTTACTTTCTATTGACTTGCTTGAAAAAAGGGTCGATGGTGGTTTCAGTTCATTGGTTTCATATTTGTTGTCTTTTAATTTGCTTGAAAAAGGGGTTAATTTCTAAGAATTGGTAATTAAAGGTTAATTGATGTCTGCCAGAATATGGATTCATTGGTTAGTTTCATGTTTTAAGTTTGCCAGAATATGAAAAATTAATCAAAGATTGTGTTCAATGCATCTTTTAGGTAAGACTGGTTGAAACAGAACGTGTGATACTAAGTTACCTAGAAGATAGGGATTCATGGATTGAAAAACAAGTGAGTCTATCTTAATCCTTCATGATGCCAAGGGAATAATTAGTTATGATAATGGTTGAGTTCTTTAAGGTCATGTTTGTATAAACAATGGTTTGAGTTACGTACTTCTCCATTCTTGATATGTATATATTTTGATTTTGATTTGATTTGATTTGATTTTCCTTTTTTACTTATTTTTCACTTTATCAAGTCAGTTAAACAATGAAAGAAAGGTGATTAATGTTTACTTGTTCCTTGAGGATTGACACTCGTTTGAACCCTATGCTTGGTTAATGATGAGTACGCTTGCTCATATGTGTGATTTGGGTTGAATGTTTAATTTAAACTTGATTGGGAATGTGTTTAGTTTTTGTATGATTTTTATACCTAAGTCCGAACACATCACAAGTCCAATTTCGAAAAACATCTTGCTCCTTGTAATTGGTTAAACAATTCATCAACCATAGGCAATAGATATTTATTTTTCACTGTCACTGCATTCAACCCTCGCTAATCTATAAATATCTGTAATGACCCATCTTTCTTTTTAACAAACAATATAGGTGCTCCCTAAGGTGAAGGACTAGATCGAATGAATTCTTGCTCCATTAATTCTTGTAATTATTTCTTAAGCTCCTGTAGTTTTGTAGGTGTCATTTTATAAGGAGTTCTTGAAACTGGTTCTGCCGATGGCACTAGATTGATAGTAAACTCTAGTTCTCTTTCCGATGGTAATTCCTTCAATTCCACTAGAAAAATATCTAAATATTCGTTCACCACAAGGACGTCTTCGGGTTTCTTACTCTCTATTGGCTTATTAATCACATAAGTTAAGTATCCAGTACACCGTTTTCCAATCATCTTCCGGGCTTTGAGTCCCAATATAACAACATTACTTTTCCTTCTAGTTTCACCTGCAAATTCCAATATAGATTTCTCAAGCCAACGGAATTGCCCTACCTTATGTCTATAATCAACTTGAGCATGATGCTGAGTTAGCCAATCCATGCCCAAGATAGTATCGTAGTCCTCTATGGGCAAACATATCAAATTTTCTTCTAGTGTTTCATTCTCTACCAAAATCTTACATCCCTTATGTATTTTCTCACTAGTCATTTGCTTTCCCAATGGGGTACTAACAATCATTTCATATGATGTTTCTTCCCCTTTAATCCCCATAGCATCAAGAAATGAATTGGTAACAAAGGAATGCGTAGAACTAGGATCTATCAATACTTTAGTATCATGATCTATAATAAGGAGTGTATCTTCCACTACTGTAGCCTGATTATATGTCTTTTCCAATGCAACCACCTGGGCATTTACTTGTAGTTTGGCAGGCTCGGGTCTAGAGGTAGAAGATTGTCCTGGATTTCCTCTTCCTAGTCTTGGCCTTTGCCCCTGAGTATTTCCTTTTGGTCGACTCCATTCTCCTGGCCTACGAGGGTGAGGGCAGTTGAAACTCTTTTACCCTACCTCCCCATAGTTGTAGCACCTAAAAGAGGGTTGTCCTCCAGTCGGGCCTCCCCTCTTCGGTATTTTTCCTTTCTTCTGCAATCGGGGCCCTCTAGGTCATTTTTTATTCTTGCCCCAAAATTCACTTCGATTTCTCTCACCTGCTTGTTCAATATCAGCCATTTTCGTTCTGGAAACCATCTCTACTGCAACATTGTAACTAGTAGGAGCTATGATTGCCAGTACTCTTTTCAATTCTGGCCGTAAGCCTTTCATAAAACGCCTAATCCTATTTGCTTCTGAATGTACTAGAAGTGGACAATATTTTGATAGCTTAGTAAATTCAGTGGCGTACTGATCCACAGTATGACTCCCCTGTCAAAAAGCTTGAAATTCGTCCTCCTTCTTTTTCACTACCCAACTGGGGATAAACTCTTTCTTGAAACTGGCTTTAAAATCCATCAACTCCTACTCCTGTTGCTCTCTTTCTCTTGTTCACCAATCATGGGCAGGTCCTTTCAGCTGAAAAGTGGCAAGTTGTACTTTTCTCTGCTCTAAATAGTTCAGAGCTGTAAAAATCTTCTCCATTTGTTCAATCTAGTTTTTAGCCTCTTATTTTGAATCAGGTCATCCTTGAAATTATGGAGGGTGAAATTTCAAAAAGCATTCCAGAGCTTGATCCAATTCAATTTCACTTCCCCTGCTCATATTCTCATTCATTTTAGCATTCTCATTTGCTCTAGTGACAGTCTTAGTCAACTGCTGAATAGTATCAGCCATTTTCTAAAAGGTTTGAAACATTGAGTGGTTCAAAGTTGCAAGGTGAGAACTTCACTCATGTGGTTTCTCCACCGTTAGCTCAGGATGATTTCCAGTAATTCACGATGACAGTCCAGGAGTTCTTTTAGGAGGCATCTTACCCTTATCGTTCTTATCCATCCTACCTATGAGATAAAAAAAGTTCTGTCAATTCTTATGACGATACCACAGTTCTATGATAACTATGCCCTAATACCAATTGTAACACCTCTACTCAAAGTAACAGCAGAACATATCAAAATTGGGGGTTGCCCTGTCCAGTTGCCCAAATAAGGGATCTTTATAATGAAGAACCAACTAAGTATACAAGGTCTAGATCCATACCATTAATATTACACACACACACACACACACACACACACACACACACACACACACACACACACATATATATATTAGAGCATCTTATACATGCATTTTCCATACTGCATCAGAAGTATAGTACATAATCAAAAGAGAAAGCGTTCAGACCTATGTTGCTATCACTGTGGTATCGTCCCTCTATCCTAGGTCTGTTCAACTCTGAATCCTTCAAAAAAGTAAGATAAAAAATACTTGTGAGTAAAAAATTACCCAGTGGGTCCCGTGTATGCTAGTGCTTTATGACAGAAACAAAGTACATAAAACCTTTGTAGAAGAGCATAACATTTTCCTACTGGAAACAATTTCAAAACTCTCTAAAGAAGAGTTTATTTAGAACTCAATCATTTTTGAAAAACTGTGTTTCAATATCAAATCATTGCCCCGATTTTCAAATCACAGGCACTTCTTCAATAGAAGGTCAGCCTGTATGCAAAACTCACAAGGCTTCGCCTTTAGCGCCACGTATCATTGTACTTAGACCGCAGCCTACAACACTCAATTGTGCATCGCCGGAAGGGTAAGTACACCACAACGTACTACCAAGAATAAATAATAGGCATACCGCAGCATACTAAGAACACTCAACATACTGAGAATAAATATTAGGTATATCGTAGCATACCAAGTGTAAGGCAGCACACCCTTGCCACCGTAAGTCAGGGGTCCCAATCCTTACGTTAATCTTCATCGAGGTGGCACAGAGTTAAATGCACTGAGTGTCCCCACCCGACATGCAGCGAATGACACAAAATAATATGCGCCAACAGATGCGACAATTGTCAGGTGCTAAACGGCTAGTCAGGACGACTCTTCTCAATGTCTTGTCATCCCGTTCGGAGTAAGATAATCCTTAGAACTAAGCCATGTTACTAGGGTCATCTAACTCTAATGTAGGCTAATATAAAGATCAAAATCCTTACTGAGTACTTAACATTACTAATACCAACCCCTACTAACTGATCAAGATAGAGGGTTATTTATTCCCGTAGGATTTTCAAAACAAATATTTTTGGGGCAAAATATCATTTTCCAGAAATTGATCCCACTGACTCACAAGTCAGATAATAAATTCCATAGGCTCCACAGGGACAATCAATTCATTCCATAGGCATTTTAGGCCAATAAAGTAATTTTCAGGATCAAAATATCATTTTCCAAAAGTCAATCTCATATCGAGAGATCATTTTCCAAAATCGTGTCGAAACAGGGTAAAGAGTTCTTTTCATATATCAAAACAAGTTTGCAAGAGCATTCTAGTCATTTTGCTTATATCCAATCTCAAAAGTCATTTCCAAGGTGTTCGGGTCATTTTACCCATACCCAATTGCAAAAGACTTTCCGAAGGTATTTGGGTCATTTTACCTTTACCCAATTTGAAAAGTGTTCACAAAAGTTCTAATAAGGATAATTCGTTCATTTACCGAATACTCGATTTCAAAGGTTTCCATAAAACATTCTAATAAGGACATTTAGATTATTTCCAAATACTCGATTCTAAAAGGAACTCATTTCAAGAAATCCAAAATTCTAATCCTAAAAGAGGATTAAATTCAAAGTTTCCAAACATATTTCTATAAAATGTTCCAATAGGGGCATTCTAGTCAATTCATGAATACCTGATTCTACAATTTATCATTTTTCAAAAATCTTAAGTAGTTAAAACAAAAAGAACTAAATTCATAAAATTCATGCTTTAATCATCCGTTGAGATTTTCAAGCCAAATATGAAGTTCATTCGAGCCTAAAGTGGCATAAGAATAAATTTTCCTCAGACAACTTTAAATATATTCAGGGATTTTCAAAACAGTATAAAATATAGAATTTTATGGAAAAGTGAAGCACACTAGCTTTCAAAAGATTTTAGAAATCAAAGGGACTTACCTCGTGTCCTAATGAACTTTTTCCATTCACAACTGTTTGACAATCGTTTCCACCATTTTCAACGTGTAGTTGGCCGTTTACCAACAAACCTAAATCAAACATTATTTTTAGGTTTAGTCATGTTTGGTCAAAAAATTGCCGATGGTTAGCCGACATTTAGTTGATGTGCCCGACGGATAGCCGATGTTTAGCCGACAGGGTTGACGACCAACCAACGTTTAGCTGACGGGGCCGACGGTTAAGAAAAACGTTCAACTTTCGTTCATGTCGCTTTTTTGTCGTTCATTTAATTCTTTCATTTTCATTTTTATATATTCTTCATCCCTTCATATACAAGGGATTAAATCCATGTTTCTCATTCATATCACCCAAAATCACACAATTAATCATCCTTAAGTTCATTCGTTTTCGAACTAATTTTATGGAATTTTACTGCTTGACACATGATTTTGTTTTGCACATAACTTTCAATCCACAACTCCAATTTGGCTCTATGATATACCAAAATGACTGTAAGACTCTTAACGTTAATTCTGATTTTCCTAAGTTCAGGTTTCCATGATAGAATACAGAGAAAAAGCAGCCCCAGTAGTTTTGCTCCAATTCAACTATTCATGCTATGCTTTAATTTCCTTTACCCCTTTAACACCTCGAGAGTATTAATTTATTCAATTTTCCTTCAAATCACCTTTGATCCTTCAATTTTTAAATTCCACCAACTCATGAAAGTCATGTTTCTTCAATACAACTTTACTTCTTTCAATCAAAAGCTAGCATAATTCATTTTTCTAACTAATTAACTTCCATTTCAATTCTTTTTTGCTCATCATCTCATAAACCAAGACCAATCCTTCGAACTACGATGAATATTCAATTCTTCATCACATAAAACAATATCCATAAAGCTTCTAGGCAGCCGACACACACATAGACACATAGAAAGTTCATCAACAAAGTTTATAAACCCTAACTTTTGATCTAAAATCACGATATGAAAATCATATTTTCATGTTAAAATTGATATAAAAATGTTCACCATTCACCCAATAACAACTTTAATTCTAGCAAGGTGAGATTTTACCTTGAATTTAGAGCTCTTTGGTGTGAATTTGCTCCAAGATTCTCTCAAGAACACACACTAGCACTTTTTTTCTCTTTCTTGTTAATTTCTTTTTTCTCTTGTTTTTCTTTCTTCAATGCTGCAAAAAATATGGCTGTAAATTAGCCTCTTCTCCACCATTCTTCATCAGAAATTTGGCCAAGAAAATATTAATTTAATTAATTATATGGTGGATAATATTTAGGTGTGTTCCAATTGAAAATTTACACACCATTATCCTTAATTTTCCTCCTCAAAATATCTTCTTCTTCTTTTCTCTATTGAGGCTGCCGAATTCTTAGCTAATTTTCAGCCATTCAACCACATTTTCATGGTCCAAATATTGGCCAATTAAATTACACAAGATCTTGATTCAATGGCCCACAAATGATGTGTTCCAATCATAAAAATATACATCATTCTTCTATTTATTTTGTAATTCTTTAATTTCATGCATCTTGCATGAATTCTTCATGCAATCGCTCATAAATTAACACATTCCCAAGGCTACCAATCACAAAATGCCATATGCCCAAATTTTTTACTGCATTTTCAATTTTTTTCACAGAAATGACCAAAATCAGGTCCGAAATAGAAAAATATTTTACTTTACCATTTAACTCTAAAAATTCCACTGAATCCATTGGTAATACTTAAATTCTTCAATCCCTTCTCAGTTTGGTCAAATTCACGATCAAAGTCGCGGGCGCTGTCAAAGTGACAAAAATACCTCCGATAACCCGAATAATTTATTTCACACCAAAACATGCATTTCATTGCATTGATCAATTTTCGTTCACAATATACCCTCAAATTATTATTTTACTAATATTAGTAGCCTTTTGAAGATTTATGGTATAAGTAGAACAAATTCAATAATTACATCCAGGTCCCGACAAAATATTATCATACCAAAATATTCATCTTTTGTTCTGGCCATTAATACAAATTATCATCCTATTACAAGTAGGAGCCAATCGAAGGTTAAAATTACGGGGTATTACAAACGGAGCACATGAATTGATTATTCTTAACTGGTTGATGAGAATGAAAATCTCGTTTTGACAAGGTTATTATGCTATGAATTTCAAGTAGGGAATGGCTTACCCTTAGCTAATGAGTAATTCTCTCATTAGCATAAGTGTATTTGAAATATGTTGAACTGGACCTGTAATAATAGTTTCTAAAAATATTAAAAGGAGAGAAATTCAGACTACTGCTACTACTACAGTGTGGACTAATATCTTACAGCTTAATTATAGGTTGGTGGTCTGGCAAAGTTAAGAGCATGTACATTGATGTACTATAGGCAAGGCTCTATTGTAGGATCGATATACTTGTATATTAGATATGTATGACCTATTAGTTAAGACAGATTCATATAAAATAGCTTCTATGCTCATAACTGGAGATATCGTCCCTTGTGACTGTTCAAATGGTCTACAAATCTAGGGTCCCTAGGAACATGAATTTGATGTTTGTTTAAGAATAGCTCCCTAGTAAAGCAAAAATATTCTAAGAAGTCATAGTTCATCAGACTATAGGTTAAAGAATAGTAGAATGTTATTTAGAGAGGGTTAATATACTATTTTCTCTCTTTATAACTGGCATTACATGGAGGGATATTTTAGTCATAACATTTATATGTCAGAGACATTACTAAGTGCAACATTGTCCTTATAGTCAATATGTCCTTATGGTGATAGTAGAAAATATTTAAAATACAAAATATAACTATTTATATAGTAGATGTATTTTGGTCATTTTATTAGTCAAAGACAATGCGTCTTTTGGTCCTTGCAATAGCCTGTAAAACCTGATTAATTTTTAGACTTAGAAAATGGTCTTGAATAAAGTGGATTTTATTTTATTTAGTACACCTAATTTATTATTGGGTTGAAATAAAATAAAAAGTTCAAGGGAGAATGAATAAAAGCCTAGTTTATTAGTTAATTAATTATTTAGGGTTTGAGCCCAGTTTGAATAATTAAAATTAGCCTAAGTCTAAACCAAAAAAGGCTTGGTTCATTTGGGTTACTTAATTATTTATTTTGGATTTATTTCTATCCAAGATTAAATAAATAATTAATAGCCTAGACTAGAGGTCTTAAGAGATAAATTCTGGCCCAGTTAGGCTAGGCTGACCAGCCAAGGACCTAGGGGTAGCTAGCTAAGGCTTTTAAGCCATATCTAGCTGCCAGTGAGAAGAGTTTTGGTTAGGTTTTAATAATCTTGGCTAACCAATTATGTATCAAAAGTATTCTAAAAAACCTAAAGTGATCATTAGAAAATTCTCTGTGTTTTTCCTTACCACTCTTGGTTGCCTCACACACTTTCTCATACCACACACACTTTTTCTAAGAAAGTTTGGAGCTTTCTCATTAAGTAGGTTGTTTCTTTTGACTTTTGGTTAATAAAACTTGAAGAGATAGTTTTTATTATTCTGCTTTGTAGCAGTGAGTCAAGAAATTAATTAAGATCCTAAGCTCTTAGTTTTCACTAGCTAGAAATAGGTAGAATTTGAGATACAAACTAAAAGGTTGAGCAATAATATGCCGGAGTAGAAGGTTGGTAGGATTTGAGCTAAAATCTGTAAGGAAAATGCCTGAAAGTCAACAACCTATAGAGCCTCAACCTAAACATTTTACAGTCATTCCTAGATGCAAAGGTATAATTTTTAAACTTCCGTTGTATTTATTTTCACTTTAATTTTTACCACGATCCTTTCAATGTATGCTTAGACATCTTGCACTCTAAAGCCCTTCATGCCC
This sequence comes from Voacanga thouarsii, assembly GCA_026120185.1. Classification (NCBI taxonomy): domain Eukaryota; kingdom Viridiplantae; phylum Streptophyta; class Magnoliopsida; order Gentianales; family Apocynaceae; genus Voacanga; species Voacanga thouarsii. Next base: position 621,469 of record JANUWF010001142.1, read on the forward strand.
ATATTCCAATTATTTTGGAATACTATATGTTGTGTGAAGTTGCCTCAGAGGCATTATTACATTGCCTCTTCTAATACCATTTGTGAAGATGTATATGGGAGAGGATTCCAAGGTTTGAGGACATCATATCGATCATTCCTGCCAATTGTTCTTTCAAAGAACACCTAGCAATTTTCATGTCAGAAGGATCAAAATTTTAGATTGCTACTAATGCAATCACCCATTGGTGTATTTTGTTTATGCGGAGCATGTAACACCCCACTACCTATGCCCCATTAGGGTTGGAGATGTTATCCCATCCATAAGACAAGGGGTCTTTATAACTAGGACACACACAAAATAAAATAAAAAAAATACTTCAAAATTTAACTTATTACAACCTAACAATACATGAACAAATTCAAAAATAAATGTCTGCTACTATCTCTCAAAAGCAATACATAGGAAAAATAACAAAGAGTCTTCAAAACATAGGCAACATTCTAGCTAATGACCTTCATAGCAGAATCGATCTGAAAACATGGTATAAAAGGTGGTGAGATAAAAATCTCAGTAAGCCTGTGTGTGCTTTGAGTGTTTCAAGTAAAACAATTCATGTATGCAAGTTGTAAAAGTTTTACAAGAGAAAGTGCTGGCAAGTATTAAATAAATGCAAAAAATGAAGAGTGGTGTTTTGCTTTCCAAAACATACATGTACACAATAAATACAACCACTCAAAAGAGGTAGCCATGGCACCACACTTCGTGCACCATGATAATATAACAATCAGAATGCCACATATTGAGTATACTAACACAAGGCAGGTGTATAGCCTATCGAGTAAGATACTCCTCCATCTCTACATCCCAAACTTATTGATTGTCCCATTTGGAAACATACAGTCCACTTGACTGAACTTGTTAGCTCGGACTGGTATAACCTAAAGGATTGGCATCCTATCTGGGAAGAACTCACCCCTCAGAGGTGGCCACTTACTGAGAGATTTACCCTATCCCTTCAAAGATTAGTCTTAATAGTTTACCCTTATTGAGTACTTAATGTTGTTTGTCCCACTTGGGAGAAAAATGATCATACAATGTTTCACTTGGAAATAAGGTTTCTAAAATTCTTGCCAAAGTTGGGTTTTTAGAAAAAGTTTAGCGTTTTTGTGTGAAATTGCTTGTTTAATTTCAAATGGTTTGCTTGACTGAAATAAAAAGGAAAATTGTCCTTAATTGCCTTTACAAAACAAATACTCGTATACATTGAGTTTGACTTGCCACATTAACTTTGGTCTTCAAATGATTCCATGCAGGAACTTACTTGATTTTTTGCTCTTCTTGGATTCAAAAGTCTTCCAAGGTCAACCTAACCCCGCTTGGGGTAAACACAAGGTATAAGATAACATTCGGACCATATTTGCCTTACATAAACAATTCCTAGTTCAACTAGTCACAACCACAACTAACCATGACCATAATGTCTCAGGCTTTAATACTAGTTGATAAAGTATTTTATAAAATAAATCTAACTTGATAAGTTAAAATAAATAGGGGTTATAAAATAAATAATAATAAGTTATAGTTCCAAATAATAAATTATGGGTATTATTGCTAATAAATAAACTAGTGTTAAATATTGGATAATCCTAAGTCCTAAATAATATTGGTAAATGTTAATATTTAAATAGTATTATTATAAATAATAGATTACACTAAATTTTAAATTAATAATTAATAGATAATAAATAACCAATAAAATTAATAATAAATGAATGATACTTAATTTTTTATTAATAAAGAACAAATAAATTTTGATATAAATAATATCTATGGATATAGGTAAAAATTTTAGTAAGGCAAATTATAATGGTCTACAAGGTCATTCGATATTAATTAATTCTAATATTTTATTATTTATCATTATTTTTTTTCTAATAAAAGATTTTATTTATTTAACTAATAAAATATTAATACTCTATTTCCAAACCTTCCTAGTGATTTTGAATTGTATAGATTAAATTGAATCATAATTCTAATTAAATTAATAAAAATTGTTAATTAAAATAATTTTAGAATTAACAAAGAATATAGTTTTTACCATAATTTCCTATTGTTAGAAAAGATCCATGAACACATTCCCATATAATAAAGAATATGCTAATCCATCCATGAACATATACTTGAATCAGCATATACTAACACATGGCCAATTTCCTACTAGGCAAAATCATCATCTATGGCCTTATTGAAAAATAAGAACATAAAAACCTAATCACCAATGGTGTCATAATATCTATTGTGCATCAAAACATCCATAAATTCCTTTAATCATGATGAACATATATTGATTCAAAAGAAAATTCCATAAGGCCTAATAATACATTCCAACTCTCATGTCTTAACTCTATCCCCTTCATCCACATACATATACTCAACCCCTACTTTATTTATTCATCCTATTAACATCTAGGAGTCATGATTCCAGAAATTAAAAAGGAAGATTCAAGGAAAAATACTTGATAGATGATTGCTTTGATGAAAACTGCCTTGGTTAGTGAAGATTCACACAAGCTTGAGAGTCTTTAGTGGTCTCCGAAAAATAGTCATGGTTGATTAGTACCATTTCAACCGAGAGATAGAGAGAAAGAGATGAATGACATTAGAAAGAAATATTAGAAGTTGATTAGAAGAGAAAGAACAAGGAGATTGTTCTTATTTTACCTTTTGGTGTTCTTGGAACCTTCAACAAAAAAGTTGGTTTTGATCCGTTTGGAAATTCTACTTTACATGATTTAGTGTTATAAAGGCCAAAAATGAAGACCATAGGTTGAATATAGATGATCTGGAGTGTTTGGGAGTGATTGAAGATGTTTAGGATGGGTTTAGGCTTGAAAATGAGAAGTGTGTGTTCTTGGTGTTCTTGAGAGAGTTTGAGAGAAAATGGCTTCGAGAATTGCTGGAATTGTGTTAGCCGAATGGCCTAGTGTAGCTGGGAGTTTCGGTTATCAAGAATGAGGGAGAAGATTTTCAGATTTTTTTGAAATTCAAATGGAGGAAAATGAGGAGTTATTTGAGGTAAAATATTAGTTAATGGAGTATGTTCATGGAAGGTCTTTTGTTCTTTAATGGTTTAAGGCTGGATTAGCTAGGTTTTAATCAAAGAGTGAAGGGTTGTTCAGTGCATAAGGCTGGCTGAAAATGGATTATAATGGCAGAGAATTTTCTAGTTTGATCACTTGCTATAGGAGTGTTTTAATGGAGCAAAAATCTGTAATTTAGTTTGAAGTTTGAATAAGTTTTGGATAGAGTAATCTTAGGAGCTTTTTGAGGTTTGATCATGGAGTCCAAACATTCAAGGTTGGTGTGAAGGCCAAGATGTTCAGTCCATGGCTAAACAAGGTCCGAATTGCAGAGGTTTGAGTGAAGAATTTTGGCCTTTGCCTTGAGAAAACAAGCTGGAAGATTTCTAGATTTTAATGCTTCAAGAACACTTGGAATAGAGATGTTTTTAGTGCAGAATTTTCTACCCTCTTTGGCCCATTTTTGTAGCTGGTTCTTAAGGGTGTTTGAAGGTTTTTTAATGGTGGTTTTCCAGCCTTCATCTTGAAGAAAAACAGAGGAAGTTCCAGCTGTTCTTATGATCTACTGGAGGCTTCAAATTCTAGCTTCAATGCATCGAAATTGCTGAAACAAAATTCTGGTTTTGGAAGGATTGTGCAGTCCAAAAATTCACTGAATTTTCTGCCTTCAACCTTACATGAAATGTCCATTTTTCTAGCAGTAATTGGGTAAGAAAGTTGGCTAAAACTTTCGAAAACAACCTTGAAAGAATTTTGGAAAATTTTCTAGATTTTCCTTTACCAAAACATGAACAAGATGAAAATGGAGTTTGAAGGAATAGCTATGGTGTTTTCTTTTCTTTGGAATTCCTACCTAATTCTCCTCCCTATATTTGGCCTCATCTATCCCACGAGAGCTGATTTTTGAATTCTAATGCTAGGGATTTATCACAGAATTTTTGGAATTAAAAATGGATTAATGAATTAAGGATAGTTTAAATTATAACAATGTTAGGACAAGGCTAGCTAAATTAAAGGGAACAAGAATTCCTCTAGAATTCTTTTTAGGACAAGATCACATGATCAAGACATTAATTTCATGTCTCCCTTAAGACAACTTCCTATCTTTAAGGAATGTAAGAAAATCGAAAATTCAAACATAGTTAAGATAATCATGAATAAAACTTAAGTAATGGGATTTGAACTTAAGACCTTAGAGATTAAATTACAAAGCTCTAACCACTTAACCACACTAACTCTTATTCTTATTTTCTCACCCAAATATTCTTCTTATCTAAACCTCAAGCCATCTTCTTATTTTGACTTCAAGCAAAATTACCTTTTTACCCTTTCTATCCAACAAGCTTAAATAATCCATTTAACCTATAAACTACAACTATAAGGCACATAAAATCATTCAAAAAGTATATTTTTATGTATGATGACATGATATGCATCCCATTCCCCTTACTCTAAGGTTGGCTTTAGGTGGGGTTTTACAGAGCATAATGTTCTTTTTTGCTAAAAGTATTAATTCAAATATTGTCATTAACCAAGTCTACAGTTTAGTTGAAAAATATTTAAAGGTGCACCATAATCCTTCAAAGTGATCAACTGCTCGAGTTCAAAGCAATACAAGACTAATATCTCAAAGGAAGGAAAATGTAATGGATTCCACCATTGTCGGGAGTCTAAAATGTAATGTTTATGTATCTTGGGTCTAAGAGGAAGTATCTATGGGAGCCATTGTGCAAGATGGCAAAGGCTCAGTTTTGGTAACTATGGCATGTAGCATATTTAAGGTAACTAATCCATTTCATGTTGAGTTGATGGCCTTTATTGAAGGGTTAAAGCTGTGGCTAGATCGTGGCTTTATTAAAATCTCCATAGAAAGTGCTTTCTAGAGATTACCATGTTTCTACTGGTAGAGGATAGTCACACAAGTATTGGCTCATTCATTGCCTGGCTTAGGAACATTCTACAAGAACACCCCAGGTAGAGGTCTCTTTTGTTCATCAAATAGGGAATTGTCCAATTCATTTACTTCTACTAGTTGCATTTAATATAGAATCATTCTATCCCACAAGATATTTTATCCCTAACTTTGGTGGACCTTCTTTAATTATATTTATTTTTCTTTCAAAAATATTTAATTTTGAATCTATAAATTTTTATAAAATTTAAAATTATACTTACATTTAAAAATAAATATATTTTCTATCTAAATACACCCTTATATTTGTAAATTTTAAAATCAAATCAAATTATTTTAAAACTTAAGCTATTAAGTTCTTTTTTATTTGATTTGGATAGTTTAGTTAGATAATTTACTAATAAAAAAATCACTATATAATAAAACAATCAATAATCTTATTGAAGATTGAGAATACTTCCTAATTTCATATATCTTAATAAAAAATAATTACAAGGGTAATCTTTATACAATTCAGAGGGACCTAAAAAAGAAAAAAAAAATCACTAAAATCCTTTAAAATCTATCCAAATTAGTGACCAACATTTAGTGTCTAATTACAAACAATTTACATCTACCATATCCCTCTATAAGAGGTCGATTACCTAATTAAGGAAATAATATACTAAGTGAAAGAATTACAATACTCCCCCTTAAGTTGGATCATAGATGTTAATCATGTCCAACATGAAAATGAGACGTCAAACTTTTGTCAAGGAAGCCCTTTAGTGAAGATATCAACTGTGTGTTCCTTAGTGGGAAAGAATGTAACACAAATAGTTCCAGTCTTGATCTTCTCTTTGATAAAATTTCTATCAACTTCTACATGCTTAATTCGATCGTGTTGGACTGGATTGTGTGCGATACTTATAGTAGCCTTGTTGTCATAGCAAAATTTTATTGGACGATTGACTTTGACCGTAACTCTGCTAATAACTTTTTCAACCACAATCCTTTACATATCCCTTGTGCTGCTACTTTAAATTCTGATTCCGTACTACTTCTGGCAACAACATGTTTTTTGCTTCTCCAAGTGACTAGGTTCCCTATACATAGGAACAATATCTAGGGGTAGACCTTCTATCAATGTTGACCCTACCCAATTTGCATATGTGAAAACTTCCATTTCTCTACTTTCATTCTTTTTGAACAGCAAGCCTCTTATTTAGGATCCTTTAAGGTATTAGAGAATCTTATACACTGCAGATAGATGAGCTTCCCTTGGAGAGTGCATATGCTGGCTGACTATACTAACTGCAAAGGTAATGTTTGGTCTGGCGTTAGAGAGATAAATAAGCCTACCAACCAATTTTTGGTATTGGTTTTTATCGACTACATCATTTGCAACCTTTGTTTTCTTTCTAGCCTCTAGTAGAGTATCACTAGATTTACATCCAAGCATACCTGTCTCCATCAACAAATTAAGAACATACTTTTGTCGGGAAATACTAATTCCCTTTTATGATCTAGTAACCTCCATTCCCAGAAAATATGGAATTTGTCCCAGTTCTTTTACTTCAAACTCTGAAGCTAAGATCCTTTTGAGTCTCTGTATTTCACCAACATTGTCTTTAGTGAGGATTATATCATCGACATACACATTCAAGATTGGACTTTTTCCATCATCAATTATATAAATAAACATGGTATGATTCAAGTGCCTTTACTTTTACCCTTGGCCTTTTACTATTTTAGTGAACTTGTCAAACCATAACTTTGGTAACTGTTTGAGGCATAGAGAGACTTTTTGAGTCTACATGCCTAATTCTTATCTTCTTCTTTTTCAAAGCCTAGAGGTAAAGTCATAAAAACTTCTTCCACTAGTTTGCTGTTTAGGAAAGTATTTTTAATGTCCAACTATTGAATCAGCTATCTCAATTTGCTATTAAAGACCGAGAATTCGTATCGTATTCAACTTTGCCATCAAAGCAAAGGTTTCTGTGTAATCTACACCATAGGGTTGTGAGTACCTCTTCACAACAAGATGGACCTTGTAGCGATCTATTTTCTCATATGTAGAATATTTTACAGTAAAGACCCATTTGTAGCCAATCGATTTCTTTCCTCTCGGTAGTTCAATCAGTTCCTAAGTTTTATTTTTCTCTAGAGCTTTGATTTCCTCTATGACAACCTTCTTTTAGTTAGGATTTTGTAAAGGATCATAGATATTTTTTAGAATACCTATATCATCGAGATTAGCAGTAAAGGCTCAAAAACTGGATGACAAGACTTTGTATGATAAGAACTTGGAAATAGGGTGAAGTGTACAAAACCATTTTTATTTTTGGAGAGCAATAGAAAGATTAAGATCTGTAGGTTTTGTGTTGGATAACTCAAAAGTGTTTGGACCTATCATCACTTCTGACTCTCTTGGTACTTCAGATGTGAGGTACTCTTTATACCTTAATTTTGGTCTCCGAGAATAAACTAACGTCTCATTAATCTTTTGAGTTCCTGCATCTCCTCTTAAGCTCACGTTCCCTTCCTGGGGTGACATGCTAGAATGTAGGGTTGAAATAGGCTCGGTGTTAGTATTGGAGTTTTTTGGATTGATGTTGGAGGATTCAATATTAGTGTTGGAGTTTCTGGGTTTAAGACTGGTTCATAGACTGATTTTAGGATTGGTTTTGGGTTCAGACTAAAACAAGCTTCATCCATGTTTTCCTCCTGAAAGGAAATTTTTGGAAAGAATGGTGTGCTTTCAAAGAAGGTTACATCTCAACTGATAAAAATTCATTTAGTAGTTGGGTCATAACACTTATAGCCCTTTTGTATGCGGGAATACCCAATGAAAACATACTTACGAGTTGAATGATCAAATTTACTTCATGCATGAGAGGAAATATGAACAAATGTTTTATATTAAAACACTTTGAAAGGTAGGGTAGCTCCTAGTTTTTAGTGAGAAAAAAATGAGGTAAGCATTTGAAATAGGGCATGAAATGAAAGAACATGGCTTGACATACGGTTGATAAGAAAGGTGGCAGTTAGGACAACATCTCCCCAAAATGTTATAGGCATATTTGCTGAGACCATTAGGGCACAAGTTACCTAAAAAATGTGCTTATTTTTCCTTTTAGAGATCCTATTTTATTAAGGGGTATCGCTTCAAGAACTTTGGTGTATAATGCCATATTTTTGAAGGTAGTCACCTAGAATAGTGTTGAAATATTTAGTTCCATTATCTGTGCAAAAAAGTTTGATTTGGTTTTGAAATTGTGTTTAGATCATTGAGTGGAAAATGGTAAAGATAGAACGAAATTGTGACTTTTTCTTTAACAGGTATACCTAACAAACTTGAGAGTGATCTTCAGTAAATGCGACAAACCATTTTGAATGATTCCGATCTAGTACACACTATGCTCCCCACACATCACTATGAATTAAAGTAAATGGTTTGGTGGGTTTATATTCAGATTGAGGAAATGAAATCTAATGGTGTTTTGCAAGTTCACAAGTTTCACATTAAGAATCAAACAATTTTTCATTCAAGAATAAGAATGGAAATAAATGTTTCATGTACTGAAAGTTAGGATGGCCTATGGTAAAATGCTATAATAGAATGTCATTTTTCTTAAAGGCATATGTAGAATCACAATTTGCAATTTGAAGTTGGTTACCCTCAGTGGCCTGCTTAGAATAGTAGAGTCCGTCACATTCCTTGGCACTACCAAGCGTCATCCCAGATGAAAGGTCTTGAAAAACACAGTAGGTAGGGAAAAATTTAGCATAGCAATGAGAATGTTTTGTTAACTAACTGACAGATAGTAGATTGCAAGACAACTTAGGAATATAAAGAACTGAATCTAGGGTAACAATTTTATAAATTTTAACACTCCATTTTCCTGCAATAGAAGATAGTGATCTATTTGCAATCTTGACTTTAATATTACTAGCACAGGGGGTATACAAAGAAAACAGATAATGACAGGCTATTATGTGATCAGAGGTTGATAATCCAATAGGTTTTAATCTTTTCAGAATTAATGGCTATTGAAGACTTGCTGCTGTGAGCTAGTGAGCCAGTAGGGATATCAAAGGACTGGCCAGGATTTTAAAAGCTAGAGAAGAGGTTAAAAAGTTGGTCAAATTGTTCGATATTGAATGTATTGGGATTGGGAGTATTTCACCTTTTTGCTTTTACACTAGTTTGATATCCACGATGCCTACTATTTTGTCTCGGCTTCTAGTCAGTTGGTTTCCATGAGTTTCTCAGCAGATGATCTTAATATAACCAGTCTTGTGACAGTGATCACACCATAAGCGTCTCTTTTGATTTGAAATTGGGTCATGTGAACCTCTTGTGTTGCCTTTAGTTGTAAGAGCTAAAGCACTTTCGAGCTTTGTTAAAGATTTCTAGGCTAGCCCACCTGAGTTCTCTTTGATCAGTAAGGTCGAGGTTACATCAAATGCACATAAAGTTTTCTCTTTCAGCATGATATTCTCGCGCGCCTCTTTTCTTCTAACTTTAGTGAAGACTTCTCTTGTAATTAGCAAGAGACAATGACTAAGAATCTGCCCTTTGACCTTATCAAATTTGCGGTTAAGGCCAGCAAGGAATTCGAATATTCATTCATTTTCTAATTTGCACTTGTATCTTACACTATCTCTGGTGTATTCCCATTCCTCTTCAGTGCTTATCAAGCTCTTGCCAAAGATTTAACATCTCTATATAGTAGTCAGTTACTTTTCTCTCTTCTCTTACTTCATCTGCCAAAGTTTGCTTTTGATCTTGAAGATATGTGATGCATTTTCTGTTGGGTATCTCACGCGTATCATATACAGTGCAGTGGAAGAATTAAAACGAGATACCTTCTTAAGATCTGTATATGTGTGGAAAGTAAGACATATACATGGAAAATAAAGAAACAAAGAAAACAGTTTTTACCTTTCTTTGTTTGTGTGGAAAACAAAACTTTCATTCTTCAAGTATGATAATTGTGGTGTGATCTAACAATCCTCTTGAAGATTTACCACGAGAGTTGTATGTCCAACCACTATAATCACAATGTGTGATTATCTCTAACAGAAATCCACACGAAGGATCACACTCAAGCACCAAGATTTTCTGTGCTAGTAGAAAACAACAATGGTAGTTGGGGGTTTTCTTGTTCTTCTTGTTTCACAAAAACAGAGAAAGAAGAAGAAGAAGGAGAAGAGTCTTGGTGTTCTTTTTAAGAACCACACGAAAGAGAGAGAGTGAAGAGAACAAAAGATCATATCCTTCTCTTTTGTGTGTCCCTTGGTTTTGTAGAGTTGTTTTCATGTGACTCTTTGTCTTCCACTAGGGTTATATCCCATATAGCCGAAAAACCTCTACAAAAACACATCTGAGAATATCAAATAAACAATTACAACTCTCCAATTGCAATTGGAACCCATCAAGTTCTCAGAATTACAAATTGGTCCATCAATTAGAACTAATTATAATTTGGCCACATTAACTTCTCTTTCTCACAATAGACCCCACTATGTTATCAAATAACATCTTGAGTATATATTCCTCTTTTGTGTGTGACTTATTAGGTTTCCCGGTCAATTGGTAGTGAACATGAATTAATCCAAACGTCTTTGAGATTAATAATCCTTAATTAATTAGAATTAATCATATTTATTCTAATCAGGATTAGTTTATTAATTCATCAATTAATAAACGCATATTCCCATATCATGAGCGGTATCTAGCAACACTTCATGACCACCTAAGAGTCCAGAAAATCAAGTGGCTTGATATGAACCCTTCAATAACAAACTACAGTGCAATTAACTTCTTTCACCATACAATAGCTCATTCGGTTTGGAGTACGGAATTAGTGCCAACTCCCTCCAGAATATATATTAATTCTGGCCCGATTATACTTGTACTAGGAACCCACTACTCTAGATGTGCATCAATTGGAACTGTTTCCAATACACATACATCTTGGCCAAGAACTTCTCGAGTAGTAATTCTTATAAGTGGCCGTGAGATATTCGCCCATCCTATTAGGAGTGGTGAATCCTTTATTGACCTTCTCAACACTTTCGTTTACCTCACAATGTACCCAATATTCATCCCATAGGTGGCCCTCGATCGAGCTCTAGAGATTGGAATCAAAGTACAAAGCTCAGCAAACAAAATATCTTGGAGATCTCAAGTCTAAGGATACTTGTACGTTTGCTATATTGAGATTATATCACTGGCACTAAATAGTTATCCATGTGATTATCTCATAGTTAGGTCATCCAATGAACTTGTTCCACTAACAAGCATCTACGTGTTAACTTTGAGTATCTCAATACTCACAGATATGAAAACCACCGCCTGATCAAATCAGAAAGTCTTAACACATGCTAGTCTTAATGCATTAATGATGTCCTGTCTCATTAATACTATGACTAGGGACTATTTAAGTACTAACACTATACAGTGTAGTAGGAATCTCATATCATGATTTTTATCATGATTTTCTTAACACAGTGTTGTACTAGGGACTTTATCTAATAGTTATATTACTCAATCTCTAATACCTCTTACTTATGGCATTTTCGTTTAGGCCATGTAAACAAAAATCGTGTTTCTAAGTTACACAAGTTTGGTGACTTAGAGTCATTTGATTATAAATCATATGGCACATACGAGTCTTGTTTACTAGGTAAAATGGCTAAAACTCATTTTTCAGGAAAAGGAGAACGGGCCAAGGAGTTATTAGAACCCATACATTCTGATGTATGTGGCCCAATGTCAATACAAGCAAGAAGAGGTTATAACTATTTCATAACATTTATCGATGATCTCTCACGATACGGGTATTTATATTTAATGAAATATAAATCTGAGGTCTTTGATAAGTTCAAAGACTTCAAGAATGAAATAGAGAAACAACTTGGCAAAAGTATTAAGACTCTAAGATCTGATCGAGTAGGAGAATATTTGAGCCAAGAGTTTCTGAGTTATCTTAGAGATAATGGGATATTATCTCAATGGACTCCACCACATACGCCTCAACATAACGGTGTATCTGAGAGAAGGAATCGAACCCTTCTAGACATGGTACAGACCATGATGGCCTTTGCAGACCTACCAAAATTGCTTTGGGGATATGCACTAGAGACTTCTGTTTATATATTAAATAGAGTTCTGACAAAATCGGTTGATTCTATCCCATTTGAGATGTTCTTTGGTAAGAAACCAAAGTTATCTTACTTGCAAGTATGTGGTTGTCCTGCCTTTGTCAAAAGGCCTCAGTCAGACAAACTTGATAGTAAGTCTGACAAGTGTTTGTTTGTAGGATATCCAAATGAATCTTTTAGATATTACTTCTACTTACCCTCTGAAAATATAGTGTTTGTTTCGAAGCATGTCGTGTTCTTAGAGAAGGAGCACATGCTCAAAGGGAACAGTGGGAGTAAAATTGAATTTAGTGAAGTTCAAGAAAATCAAACAAACAAGGATCAACCGTCTGATCCCTCATCTATTGAGAGAATAGATGAACCTTCTATTACATAAGAACCTCGTAGATATAGTAAGATATGTATGGCACCTGAGAGATATGGATTTCTCATCAGTGACCACAATGACGTATTGCTCATAGATGAATATGAGCCTACTACCTACAAGGATGTTCTGAACATTTCAGAATCTAGCAAATGGCTTGAAGCCATGAAGTCAGAGATGGATTCCATGTACAACAACCAAGTATGGACTTTGGTTGATCCACCTAAAGGAATTAAACATATTGATTACAAGTGAGTTTTCAAGAAGAAAACAGACATAGATGGTAACTTAGTTACCTATAAAGTATGACTAGTGGCGAAGAGTTTTCGTCAACAATATGGTATTGACTATGATGAAACTTTCTCACCAATAGCCATGTTAAATCCATCAGGATACTCCTAGCTATTGCTGCTCATTACGATTATGAGATTTGGCAAATAGATGTGAAAACGGCTTTCCTAAACGGAAATCTGACTAAGTGTATATGACACAATTTAAGGGTTTCACATCCAGTGATGGCACAAAGGTGTGTAAGCTGCAAAGGTCCATTTATGGACTTAAATAAGCTTCTAGGAGTTGGAACATCCGTTTTGATGAAACAATCAAAGATTTTGGTTTCATTCAAAACATGGATGAGCCTTGTGTATACAAGAAGGTTAGTGGGAGTGCAATCATTTTCTTATTGCTTTATGTAAATGATATATTGCTAATAGGAAACGATATACCTGTCTTGGAAATGGTTAAAATTTGGTTGTCCAAACAATTCTCCATGAAAGACTTTGGAGAAGTAACCAATATTCTTGGAATAAGGATCTATAGAGATAGATCTAAAAGGTTACTAGATTTTTCACAGTTTATATATATAGATAAAGTGCTAAAGAGGTTTAGCATGGATCAATCTAAAAGGGGATTCTTACCTATGTCACATGGTGTAAGCCTTTCAAAGTCGATATCTCCCAAGATACAAGTTGAAAGGGATCACATGAGTAAGATTCCATATGCTTCGACAATTGGATCTATTATGTACGCTATGATATATACTAGGCCCGATGTATCTTGTACTCTTAGTTTAACGAGCAGATACCAATCTGACCCTAGTGAGGGACATTGGGTGGCTGTAAAGAATATCCTTAAGTACTTACGAAGGACTAAGAATGTGTTCTTAGTATATAGAGAATGCGATTTGAAAATAAACGGGTATACTGATGCCAGTTTTCAATTTAATAAAGATAATTTCAAATCACATTCAGGCTACGTGTTTACGTTGTGCGGAGGGGCAATAAGTTGGAAGAGTTTCAAACAAGAGACTATTGCCGACCCTATGCCATCAACTGCGTACATAGCCACTTCTGAAGCAGCTAAAGATAGAGAGAGTTCCCACGGATGAGAACATAGCTGACCCACTTACAAAAGTACTATCCCAAAAGAAACATGATAGTCATGTTGAGTCATTCGGTATTAGATACATGAATGATTGGCTTTAGTGCAAGTGGGAGTTTGTTAGTGTTATGCCCTAGAGGCAATCACTTGTACGTTATATATGACACAACAGTTTTCTCCAGAAACGATTTCTTGACTTCGTGAAATAGCACACAACTGGCGCCGGTTAGGGTGCTGGAGCTGGCGTCGGCTGTACTCTGTTGTATGAAAATTTTCCAGAAAATTTTCATTTTCGGCATTGGAATATGTCTCCTAAACAGCGTCCTAGACATCCTTGGCTGTTAGCAAGAAGAGATATGTCCTTCTAATGGCTAGTTTGATGGAATTCACGAGCCACGTAGTCATTAGTGAGTTCTCTGACCGCCACCTCTATAGAGATGCTCCTTTTGTCGCTAGTTTCTTTATTTCTCTAGTCAGGTCACTACAAAAAAAAGTGGCTTTAGGCAACGCTTTTATTCGCAACATAGCAAAATCTATGGTGAAAGCTTAGTTTTTGCCACAGTTTTGAATTCCATGGCATATAAATTTTTTTTGTAACACTTTATTTTGTCGTGTTCACGTTTCTGTAAGTAAAAGTTCTTTTTTACTACAGATTTAAAAATTATGTGGGTAAAAAATTTTTATTACCCACAGTTTTACTAAACTGTGGAAAAAGTATATTTTTTCTTATTTTATCAAATATTAAAAAATGTCAACATAAAATGAAAGCTTTCATTAGACACCATAGTTGAGATAATTGTATATATTCAAGTGGTTGTATTCAAATCTTGATATTACTATTTTATTAATTTTTATAAAGTTTTTTGGACCAACTACCTAGTTTTTTTCAAATAGTTTTCTAGATATTATGCTAAATTATGTGTCAAAATATATTAGATTGCCTTCAAATTTTGTTATAACACTTTTCTCAGTAATTTTAACAAATCTAATGGTTGGATCATTAATTTGATACGCCTATATTTATAAATGCATTAGGTTTTGGATATTTTTCTAGATATTCTACTAAATAATGTGTCAAAAAATATCCGATTACCTTTGAATTTTGTCATAACATTTTTCTTAGCAATTTTAACAAATTTAATAATTGGATCGTTAATTTGATATGCCTATTTTTGAAATGCGTTAGGTTTTGAATGTTTTTTTTATATATTTTGCTAGATAATATACCAAAAAATATTCGTTTACCTTCAAATTTCGTCATAATTGTTTTCTTAATAATTTTAACAAATCAAATGGTTGGATCATTAATTTGATACGCCTATCTTATAAATGCGTTAGGGTTTTAATATTTTTTTAGATATTATGCTAGATTATGCACCAAATTATATCCAATTACCTTCAAATTTTATCATAAAACTTTTCTTAGTGATTTTAATAAATCTAACGGTTGGATCGTTAATTTGATACGCATATCTTTGTAAATGCATTAGGTTTTGGATATTTTTTTAGATATTATGCTAGATTATATACCAAAATATATCTGATTACTTTCAAATTTTTTCATAACACTTTTCATAGTAATTTTAACAAATCTAATGGTTGGATCATTAATTTGATATGCCTATCTTTACAAATGCATTAGGTTTTGGATTTTTTTATAGATATTATGCTAGATTAAGTACCAAATTATATCTGATAACCTTAAAATTTTGTCATAATACTTTTATTAGTGATTTTAATAAATGTAATGATTGGATCATTAATTTGATGCGCATGTCTTTATAAATATGTTAGGTTTTGGATTTTTTTTTTATATATTATTCTAGATTGTGTACCAAAATATATCCGATTACTTTCAAAAATTGTCATAACACTTTCAAGAGTAATTTTAACAAATTCTATGGTTGGATCGTTAATTTCATATGCCTATTTTTGTAAATGCGTTAGGTTTTAGATTTTTTTTTAGATATTGTGCTTGATTATATACCAAAATTTATCCGATTAACTTCAAAATTTTCCATAACACTTTGTATAGTAATTTTAACAAATTTAATAGTTGGATCGTTAATTTGACATACTTATATTTGTAAATGCATTAGGTTTTAGATACTTTTTTAGATATTATGCTAGTTTATGTACCAAAATATATCGGATTATATTCAATTTTTTTCATAACATTTTTCTTATTTATTTTAAAAAATCGAATGGTTGGATCATTAATTTGATATGCCTATCTTTATAAATACGTTAGGTTTTGGGTATTTTTTTTTATATTATGCTGGATTGTGTACCAAAATCTATCAGATTACCTTAAAATTTTGTCATAACACTTTTCTTAGTAATTTTAACAAATTTAACGATTAGATTGTTAATTTGATATATCTATCTTTGTAAATGCGTTAGGTTTTGGATATTTTTAAAGATATTATACTAAATTATGTGCCAAAATATACTTGATTACCTTCAAATTTTGTCATAATATTTTTTTTAGTGATTTTAACATATCTAACGGTTGGATCTTTAATTTAATATACCTATATTTGTAAATGTATTAGGTTTTGGATATTTTTTTAGATATTATTCTGGATTATGTACTAAATTATATCTGATTACCTTAAAATTTTGTCATAACACTTTTCTTAGTAATTTTAACAAATCTAAAAGCTAGATTATTAATTTGATATGCATATCTTTGTAAATGCGTTAGGTTTTGGATATTTTTCTAGATATTATGTAAATTGTGTGCCAAAATATATCTGATTACCTGTAAATCTTGTCTTACCACTTTTCTTAGTAGTTTTAACAAATCTAACGGTTAGATCATTAATTTGATATGCTTATCTTAGTAAATACTTTAGGTTCTCGATATTTTTCTAGATATTATGGTAAATTTTCTACCAAAATATATCCGATTACCTTCAAACTTTGTCATAACACTTTTCTTAATGATTTTAAGAAATCTAATGATTGGATCATTAATTTGATATGCCAATATATATTTAGTGCATATATATTAATATATATTCATATGCTATATTAATACACACACACACACACACACACATACACATACATACAAATATATATATATATATATATATATATATATAGACACACACATATATGTATATATGTATTTATTAATATATTTAAAAAGTATGGTGTGTATACATATTTGTATATATATATCTCTCTCTCTCACACACACACACACACATAGAGAGAGAGAGAGAGAGAGAGAGAGATAACGAATTCTAATTTTTTTTGAATAAATAAAAAATTAGAAATAATAGAATCAATTTTAATTTGTTGTTTAATGAAAAAATTAAGTTTTGTAACTAAATGAGAAAAGTATATTTAAATTTAATATTACTATTTTTGAATTGATAATATTTCATTCAATATAGTCTATTGAAATTTGGTCAATGAAAATTGATATCTTCTTTAATTATAGATCATTTAAAAAATTTTATATATCGTTTTCAGTTGAACCATGTATAAGATGAGATCATTAATATTTTTAATATTTTTATTTTTTAAGTACATTTTTTAGAATTTTATAAAAAATATATTATTCTAAATAAATTTTAAAAATATTAAAAATTTATTTTTTTTGTCAATGTATAAATTAATTTTATTTCACTTAATTTTTATAAATTTATAACAATAATAATGTTAATAGTAAATAAATAAATTGATTAGAAAATTACTATTTCAAGTTTTAATATGTATATGTAGATTATATATATATATATATATATATATATATATATATATATATAAACACACACACACACACACACACACACGTTCAATACTAATATAATAGATGTAATATATAATAAATGTATAATATATTATATTTATACTATATATAAAAGGTTTATATTTCTACTATAGTATATATATTTATTAATATTTTAAAATAATATGCATACACACACACACATTATGTATGTATGTATGTATGTATGTATGTATGTATGTATGTATGTATGTATGTATGTATGTATGTATGTATGTATGTATGTATGTATGTATGTATGTATGTATGTATGTATGTATGTATGTATGTATGTATGTATGTATGTATGTATGTATGTATGTATGTATGTATGTATGTATGTATGTATTAATATGTTGTATTAATATATATATGTGTGTGTATATATATATACTATGTATATATATACACACACACACACAAAATGCTTAGATATGATAAAATTACAATAATATAATACAATATATATTTTATATAATATTTAACCCAAAATCCCTCTTCCACAAAATAGAAATCCAATTATATAAAAATCCCTCGTCCCCAAAATCAGTAACCATAGGCACTTCAAACCTATCTCATATCATAACGAATCGCTGCCTTGCCATGGCAACAATCACCTCTCGGCATTACAGTCATGATGGGAGAGGTGGGTAGTCGGAAAGGGGCGAAGAAGGGATTTTGATGAAGGTGGTGGAGCTCAAGTGGCGCCAGGGACAAACGCTCCTCCTGAGGCTAATAGGGAAGCAGCTACGGCAGCTTGTGCGGCGGCCACGACGGGAGAGTCGGGGAGTCGGAGAGCGGCGAAGGAGGGATTCTAATGGAGGTGGTAGAGCTCTAGCTGCACCAGGGACGAAGGCTCCTCCTGGGGCTAACAGGGAAGTAGCTATGGTAGCTCCTGCGGTGGCCACGCTAGGAGAGGCAGAGAGTCGGAGAGGGGCGAATGAGGGATTCTGATGAAGGTGGTGGAGCTCTAGCGGCGCCAGGGATGAAGGCTCCTCCTGGGCCAATGAGGAAGCAGCTGCGGCAGCTCCTGCGGTGGCCACGATGGGAGAGGCGGGGAGTCGGAGAGGGGTGAGAAATGAAGAGGTTGTGGATATGCTACTTCAGACAGTGGTGGATGATGATGGGTTTGTATCGAATTTCATTTCCCTTATTTTTCAAGATTCAACTTTTATAGGTTTTTTTTTATTGTGCTTGAGTTTTGAAATTTTGTGCATGATCTAATGAATTCAACCGATGGATTTGTGATTTTGTATAGTAATTAGACTATTTTGTACTAATTTCATTTAGAATTTGTATGTGAATGAGTTAACACTTTAAGGAGATTGCTATATATTTAATTTTTAGGATAATGCATATCTTGAGCTAAGGTCCTAATATGATTTGGAGAAGGATGGGAGGTTTTCATTGTAATGGTAGTTTGGCTTTTTTATGAGTTTTTGTGGATTGCATTTTGTAAAGGAGCCTAGATTTGTGATTAACATGAATTCTTTGAGAAGGATGAGGTGTAATTGAATTTTAAAAGTGCTATGTGTTTGTTTTTGGCAACATGGCAATGAGATTATTGAGCTAATATCATGTTCTGTTTTCATGATCTTGTGAAAAATGGGATATATATATGAGAAAGTGTACTTTTTGTATTTCGTTTTAAGTTAAGGAAAGTTGTTCTAATCTCTATTGAATGAATTGGTGAGAGATTTTGGTTGATATGGCTATATTGATTGGGCTGAATTAGTACACAAGAGGTAATATGTTTTCTTCTTGCCATGGGTATCACATAGCTTTGCTTTTTAGAATAAGATGAATGCTAAACCAAATGTCTATATGAATGAATTGTTTTTCTTTGCTTTTCTCTGCATTGATTGATCAATTCCTGTATTTTTGTTAACTGGTTTTTTATCATGAATTTGAGCCTTCATTTGTGTTGTTTGAGCCTTCAAACTATCTTCATTGAAGGGTTAATTTTCCTAGGTTTTGAGGGTAGATTTATGTTTGCATTCTTGTTGAACTTTATTGAACAAAAGTCCACTATTTTGGCATGCTTTTGAGTGACAAAATTGCAGCTTGTTTCTTGTGATTAAGAGCTGATTTGGAGGCCCATTCATGTCACTGCCAAAGTGGTATCATAGCTACAAAGTTTTGATTTCAATCAAGCTTTTTTCATTGGGCAAAATGTACCAATTTCTTCAAGAACATTGCATACAAAATTCAAAATCTCGGAACTCTTATTCTGCTATTTTTGTTAGCTATATAATTCAAATCTTTGCCATTTCCTTACTGCGACGTTATTTCTTGATATTAAGTTGTTCGTATTGGGAATGAAATTTTCTTATGAACTTTGAGTATCGAATAGTTACAAGGGTGAAATTTCTTACTTGTCTTGAGTGACGAATTTGTGCACACCAAGTGTTTAACATAGTGTCTTATGCCTTCAGAATGCACTTTTGAGTCTTCCATAGCTTTCATCCTTGAAATATCATTGTTTCCTTGCTTGTTAACTTATTCTTAGTGGGATAAAACTTTTTGTTTGCTACCAGGAAGTTTTTTCATTTGTGCTCTACGCTAAAGCATGAAAGCAATTGGTGCATCTTTAGCTCATATCAATTTATCTCTTAAATCCTAAATTCCTTGTGTTGTCATTGCCTTGGGTGACTATGTTGATCATCAAATTGTTCCCTTGAGGTTGTGATGGCACCACATTACTTGATTACCCTTATTTGAACTGCTTACCTATCAAGTGTTTGATAAAATACTTAAATATTTCTACAATGCTATATATGAATTCTTAGCTTTTATCTATCATTTTCTTTTGACTTTTTTGTTATATTTCTTGTTATTGGTGGGTTGTATACCTAGATTAAAATTTCCTTTTGATATTCGGGATTAATTTAAAGATTATCTATCTTTGAGTTGTGGTTTTCTATGTTAACAATCATGATAAATGTATATGTACCAAAAAATATAATGAAGAACATATAATATTATGTCTGTATATGGATGATATTCTAAATTTTGAGACAAATCTAGACATTATTCACAAAGTGAAAAGTTATTTATCAGACAAATTTGAAATGAAAGATTTGGTAGAAGCTCAATTCTAGGTATGAGATTGAGAAGAACTCAAGGACAAATATATTTAGATCAATCTATTGCTTTTGAAAAGATGTTGGAAAAGTTTAGATTTTATGATGTTAAACACGTGTCCACTCTATTTTATTGTCCTAGATCAAGAATGGAGTTGCTTTTTTTTTTGTTTTTTTAATATATTTCCACCTTTTTCTTTTCCTTTTCATGTCAAGGCAATTTCTTGAAAGCCACTCAATTATATATAGAAATAGCTGAACAAAATATGGATTTCAAAGACAGAAAATGCAACATGTTATGTAGTTTTTGTTTTATATCTTGCTTTTGTGCTTTTCTGGCTTTTGTGCAACATGTAATGCAACATGTTGGCTGAATTATATCTGGCTTTTGTGCTTTTCTGGTAATGATGTGTAGTTTTTGTTTTATAAAATTTTCTTCTCATTTCTTCTTCCAATTTCTTCTCTAAAAGATGAGGCATTATGGTGTTTCTACCAACAGAAATTAAATAGGAATTGAAACGAGTACATATAATCTTTTAAAATTTTCAGGAAATTTTTGACATTTTTTTCATCCTTTTGTGGGATGGTATTCTTAGAAGTTTCAAAGTTATTTACAAAAGTGAGTTTGCTAGTATACACCAACCATTTTTGTTCCTTGTCATTTTTAACTTCAAGGAACTCTGTGATTGAAAATGATCATGATTTCGAATTTTATGTTAAAATGGATGATTACATATATCTGAAACTAGATTTGTAGTGACTTTAGAAATTTAGATTTGTTTCTTTATTAAGAAGTAATCTTGTCCTTTTTTTCTTAATGACAGGAGGAATGAAGATCAAGATGGTCGAAAGTTCATTTAATTATAACATTGTTTGTTGTCCTCAATGAATTTTTATGACTTCTAATGGATGTCATGGTTAAAATTGCGGTTTTGTTTTGGACTATTTTGAACTAATATCAAGGATTAGATTCATGATACTTATCAGACTCCATTTAGTTTTTTTTTTGTATATTAAGTTATTATTAATGGAAGATGGCATTTTGAATGTTCATTCAATGGATGATAGTTAATTGTTAATATTAGAGGTTTTCATAGTTCTATATGCATAGTAGATGACCTTGTTAAAGTAGAAGGAAAAAAAGTTGTCAATATTATCATATTGAATTCAATGTTCATTCACTACGGATGTAAAAAATATGGAAATTTGTCCAAAAATTGAGTACTATTTTTTCTGAAGCTTTAAAGCGTGGCAAAAAGTATTAATTACCATAGTAAGAAAATCATAGCAAATGGGCATTACCCATGGTTATGTCAATTTGGAAAAGAACTGTAACAAAAAAGATTATTTTCAATAGAAATTTGATTGTAACAAATAATATTCCCCACAGTTGTAAAATTTTAAAAAAACAGTGACAAAAAATTGAAATATTTGCCAACAGTTAATAACCGTTACGAAAAATTGTGGCAACAGTCCATGAACAAATACCACACTTTATTTACAACAATTCCAAAACTGTGGTAAATCCGTGACAAAAGGTATTCCCCACGGCTACATAACTGTGCCAAACTTGTTGCAACGGCCGTAATGCCCATGCATTGAAAACTGTGGCGTTTTCGTGGCAAAAACGTATTTGCCACAGTTTTGGCCAATTTTGCCACACTTTCTCTGGCGTTGCCAAAAGTCACTTTTTTTTTTTTTTTTTTTTTTGTAGTGGTAACCCATCTTCCCTTTGCCATTGATTACTAGTTTCATAGTTTGGGCCCATTGACGGAAGTTTTTCCTATGAAGTTTTTCCATGGTTAGTTGGAAAGCTAATCCTTCTAACCTATTTGAATTCGTGCCCAAAAAAAGCTCTATTCTAGCCTCCAGTTGTTTTGAAGAGACAAAACTTTGGCTCTCTATTTTTCGGTCGTGTTTGCAAGGTTTTGAACTTAGGATTTGACGCTAAGGTTTGAAAGAAATAGGCTTTGATATCATGAAGATAGAGAATACTTCTATATTTCATATATCTTAATAAAAAATGATTACAAGGGTCATCTTTATGCAATTCAGAGAGACCTAAAAAAGGAAAAAGTAATCACTAAAATCCCTTAAAATCTACCTAAATTAGTGACTATCAATTAGTGCCTAATTACAAACAATTTACAACTATCATATCCCTTCATAAGAGGTCAATTACCTAATTAAGGAAATAATATACTAAGTGAAGAATTACAACAAAATATTTTATATGCACCTATTTACACCACATTTAAAGATTAAGAATCAAATCAAAACAAAAAACTAAAATATTAAACTAAAAAAAAGTCTTCTAATGATAATATAAATAAAAAACATATCCTAAAATATTTAATGCATATCTAAGAATGCTTAGCATAATCCTATTAAAAAAACATTGAAATATCATAGAATAAGGATCCCACTATATAAACACTAACAAAAGACATAATCTATTTAAACAAATATAATAGAAAAACCTTGACTAATTAAAGGACTTCTAAACATGCTCTTGAACATGTCAAGTATTCTTTAATAATTTAAACATGTGTTATTTTAATATTTGAAAATTTTATAACAAAATTTAGAAATTAGTAATTATATTAAAAATTTTCTAAAGATTTTGCAAATTTAGATTTTAGATACTTAAGAGTATTATTAAAATATCATTCGTAGATAAAGATTTATTATTCGTTCTAGTTTGGTTGGATTTGAAGAATCAAACTAATTTTTTGGTTTCAAATTGCTTCAAACTAAAGCCAAATCAACCCAAATCAAAAGAGCAATTTTAGTATGGTTCGCTATGAGTTCTTTCAATTTGGATAGTTTGATTTTTTTTAACACCCCTAATTGCAATAAGCAAGAGGCTTGGACTATGACTTCACTCTAGAAAGAAATCTACGTAAAGAAATTGAGCATCTCTGTGATTTGCAATAAGTATATTGGAATTAAGAGTGGGTTTGCTATTGGATGGCAATAGAAACATAAGTTATTTTCATCATAGCCACCCAAAGAAGGTAAAGAGTGTTAGTGTTATACCCTAGAGGTAATCACATGAATTGTATATTGCACATTTATTTAACAGTAAAGGCATTAATTATCTTACAATTCATTTTGCTTATAGTTTCATGTGTATGTAATTGTTAGCTAAAGTCCCAAGTATAACACTGTGTTAAGAAAATTAAGATAGAGATTGTTAGCTCTAAGGGTATTCTTTTGTATTTTGATTTATGACAAACATTGATGAGGGCTAACTTATGATTTATATGTGATAGGACATGTTTGATTTTAGTTCTTCTAAGGCGTGCTAATGAGACTATTAAGCAACTCTTAGGTAATAGAATCCAAGAGTGGGTGATTAAGTATAACTCTAACTTAAGAGATTGCATACCAAGAAGCCTTTGTGAAGAATTATAGACTAGGAATTGTTATTAAGTTATTATTTGTAAATTCCTATATCTCTTTGCCTTGTGTTTAATTTATTTTTACCTAGAAGCACTTGCAAATGATTTCAAAAATTATTTATAAATCTGGATTTTAGGTTGAAGTAGTTTTGGATGGATTTTTGAATCCAAAACACCATCCAATGATTTGAAGCATTTTTCAAAATATATCTCTTTACTTAAAGTGTGATGTGTCCAGACTTGGGTATAAAAATCATACAAAACTAAGCACATTCCCAATCAGGTTAAACCCAAATCACACATATGAGCAAGCGTACTCATCATTAACTGAGATAGGGTTAAAACGAGTATCGATCCTCAAGGAATAAGTAGACATTAATTACCCTTCTTTCATTATTTAACCGACTTGATAAAGTGAAAAAAAAAATAAAAAGGAAAATTAAAAAGAAAATAAAAATATGTATATGTTAAGGATGTAGATTTATGTAACTCAAGCCATTGTTTAGACAAATATGATCTTAAAGAACTTAACCATTATCATAACTAATCATTCTCTTGGCACCATGAAGGATGAAGGTAGACTCACTTTGATGGTCAATCCATGAAATCACTATCTTCTAGATAAATTAGAATCACTTGGTCCGTCTCAACTAATTCATTTAAAAGACACATTAAATACAATCCTTAATTAAATTCCCTTGGTCTCGGCGAATTTAGAGCATGAAATTAATCAATGAACCTTTGGTCTCGGAAGACATCAATTAAGCTTCAATTATTAATTCTTAAACAATCAACCACCTTTGGTCCAGCAAGTCAATTGCAAACAGAATATGAAATTAATAAATCGAAACACCCATCAACCCCCTTTGGTCCAGCAAGTCAATGGATAGAATCAACTAACTAATCTCGTAATAAGCAAAAGTAATTGAATACCAAGAATAAAAACCAATTAATCAAAAGATCAAATAACTCTAGAAATCATGAATATCTAAAACAATGTTGAATTACAATAAAACAATTAACATATCATTGTCAAGAAAAAGAAAACAAAGTAAAATAAAAAACTCATAGACAAGCCTCATTCTTCTTCCTTTGAAGACCTTCTTGTACAACCCTCCTTGAACTTGAAGAATTCCTCTTTGGACTGAGTGATTTTCTATGGTGATCAATGAAATCCCCCATTTTCCCTTGTGTTTTCCATCTATTTATAAGCTTAAGAGGTGCCTAAACTTGTAGGTACCAAGTTCTTGGCCGAGTAGAAGTTGGGAACTGCTAAAACTCTTCAGATTTCCAAAAATGTGTAGAAGGATCGCAGCACCGCCTCAGGGACAGACCACAGCCGGCGCTACCTTGGTCCTTCGGAGCCGGTGCCGCTTGTGTTCTGTTTCTCCATTCGTCGGCCGATTTTTCTCCGAATTGTGCGCATATGTTCCAAAATGCAGCCGGTGCCGGTTCCAGCCTTGCAGTCGGCGCCGCCGCAGCTCTGTTTTGCGACGGTTTTGCTTTGTTTTACCTAAAATCCTAAGATAATGACCCAAAATACCTTTCCAAGGGTAAAATCTCAAATATGAAAGAATATGACTAATTATTTCACAAAATGTATTACAAAAGAGCCTCAAATAATTAAGTAAAGTATAACCAATTTAGCCCCTATCAAAGTGCCATTTTAGAATCATCTTTTGGATGGATATCCTTTCACTTTGTGAATCCAAAACCCTGGAAATCCTGACAAAAGTAACTAGCTGTTACTAGTCGTTGGAACTTCGGGTTTGGCTCTTATAAAAGCTTCAAAAACCCGATTTTGAAGTAGATTTTTGTGCTAACTCATTTAGAAAAACTTTTACACTTTAAAACACAAAAATCTCTCCTTTCATTCGTGCTTCAAAGTAAGGTTAAATTGCTCCAAAAGTAAAAAGGTATTTGTACTTAGTGATTTATATCTGCTCAATTTGTGAGCTATTTTTGTATTCTATCTTTAATTAGTTTTGAATCAAGGTTAAGGAGGTAAAACCCAATTGGGGTGAGCCTTGATTGTTTTGTTTAAAGAGGTTGGGTGTAAAGCCAAGGTTGGTGATCTTCTTGTATAAGATTGGTATCGCCTACCACCATTAATTTAGAAAAAGATTTTAGTAAGTGATATTAAAATTCTTAAGTGTGAACTTAAGATAGTGGATGTAGATCATTTAAGGATCGAACCACTATAAATCATTGGGTCTTTTCTTGTGCTTTTTGCCTAACCTTCTTCACTGCATTTTCATTGGTCCTCAAACCTTAAATGCTGTATCTTTTTCTCTAAAATTCGATATTTATTTAAGACTCTTGCATTTTGTAGTAAGCCTATTCTTGATAGCTCAACTACGTATCTTTATTACACACCATCATCTCACCATTTTGTATTGATTTAAAAGATCCCTGACCGCACTCTTAAAGTTGCGAAGCAAATCTGCCATTCAGTTCGCCCTTCTCAAAAGACATCAAATTTTTAATTTGATTTTATTTACCATGAACCTTATTCACCCCCTCTAAGGTTTTTCAATTACTATCAGAGCATTGGTCTACACTATATTCGATTTAACAACCTTGTAGAAAATATCTAGAAGGCAAACACGTCCTCTTTGCCTTACCTAAAAGGGTCTTCAACAAATAAACCTCACATTTTCAATGAAAGCAACTACATATTCTAGAAAAATAGGATGAAGATATATGTTTGCTCAATAAATTTTAAGTTGTGGAATTTGATTGAAAAGGGACCATTCATCTCAACCAAAGTAGTTAAAGGTGAAATAGTGCCTAAAGGAAGTGATGACTACAATAGTGATGACAATGCTAAAATGACCTTAAACTACCACGCAATAAACATTCCATGATGTGCTCTCAATGCGAACGAATACAACTGAGTGAGTGGTTATGATTCTGCTCATGACGTATGGAGATTATTTGAGGTCACATATGAGGAGGCTAATCAAGTAAAGGAATCAAAGCTAGACTTCTAGTCTGAGATTATGAACTATTCACTACGAGGCCAAGTGAGAACATAACTAATATGTTCACTTGATTCACAAATATCATGAATGAAGTAAAAGCATATGGGAAAATCTATTTCTTTGGTGAGCAAAATGGAAAACTACTTAATGCTTTGCCAAAAAGTTAGCTGTGGAAGAATCCATAAATTCAAATAGCTTACCTATTGAAGAGCTAATCGATTTCTCTTAACCCATGAAATGAAAGTCAAAAGATTTCAAGAGCATGTTGATAATGACAAAGGCAAATGAGGAACTGCCTTAAAAGCAGTTGATAAAGAAGCTAACAGTGATCAATTGATAGTAACGATGGTACTGATTTGGATATAGAGGAACTGGCTGTGTTTGGTGATAGGGGCTAAATTAGTCATACTTTTCCTAGTTATTTGAGATTCTTTTGTGATACATTTTGTTCAATAACTAGTTATATTCCTTCATGTTTGAGATTTTACCATTGGAAAGGTATTTTATTCATTATTTCAGATTTTTAGGGTAAAACAAAATAAAAACGTCGCAAAACAAAGGAGAGCGGTGCTAGCTAGGGCCCTAGAACCGGTGCCGGTCATGCACTATTGACACGTACTTCAAAGCGACAGAAAAATTGGTGAAATAGAGCAAAATAGAGTCAAACCGACGCTAGCTCCAAAAGTCAAGGCGGCGCCGGCTGCATTTTGGTTTTCATCATGTGAAATTCAGAAAAAAATCGACAAATAAGTAGAGAAGCATAACACAACCGGTGCTGGCTCCAAGAGCCAAGGCGGCGTTGGTTGTACCTTAAAGTTAAGGCGGTGCTTTGATTTTTCTATGCGGTTTTTGGTAATCTGTGGAGTTTTAGTACTTTCTAACTTCTACTTGGCCAAAAACATTGTACCTACGAGTTTAGGCACTTTCTAAGCCTATAAATAGATGAAAAACATAAGGGAAAATGGGAGAATTTATTGATCATCGCAGAAAATCACTCAATCAAAGGAGAAATTCTTCAATTCAAGGAGGATTGTACAAGAAGGTCTTCAAAGGAAGAAGAATAAGGCTTATCTATGAGTTCTTTCTTTTACTCTATTTTTTTTTCTTGAACAATATTGTGTTAATTGTTTTATTGTAATTTGTCATTGTTTTAGATATTCATGATTTTTAGAGGTATTTGATCTTTTTGATTAATTGATTGTTACTTTTGGTATTTAATTACTTGGGTTGATTGCGAGATTAATTGATTGTTTTCCATTAACTTGCTTGAGAATAGGGTTGATGGTGTCAATTTATTGATTTCATATTTGTTGTCTTTTAACTTGTCTGAGAATGGGGTTAATTGCTAAGGACAGAGTAATTAAAGATTAATTGATGTCTTCCAGAGTATGGATTCATTGGTTAATTTCATGTTTCAAGTTTTCCTGAGAATGGAACCTGAATTAAGGATTGTGGTTAATGCATCTTTTGGGTAAGACTGGTTGAAACAGAGTATGTGATGCCAAGTTACCTCGAAGATAGGGGTTCATGGATTGGGAAGAAGTGAGTCTACTTTAATCCTTCATGATACCAAAAGAATGATTAGTCATGATAATGGTTGGGTTCTTTAAGATCATGGTTGTCTAAACAATGGTTTTGAATTGCATAATTCGACATCCTTGACATGTATATATTTTTATTTTTATTTTCCTATTTATTTATTTTTTTCACTTTAACGAGTCGGTTAAATAATGAGAGAAAGGTGATTAATGTCTACTTGTTCCTTAAGGATCGACACTCATTTGAACCCTATGCTTGGTTAATGATGAGTACGTTTGCTCATATGTGTGATTTGGGTTGAACGTTTTAATTTAAACTTTATTGGCAGTGTCCTTAGTTTTGTATGATTTTTATACCCAAATAAATACCCATCAAGTTTTTGGTGCCGTTGCCGGGGAACAATAGCATGAAAGTTTGGATTTTGTTGATTTAACCGTGTAAATATGTAAATTACGTATAATTGTTCTTTCCACAAAAAGGTGCTATCTTTTGTATTCCATGTATTCTTGTACACTCTTGTAACCCAACCTAACTTACTGACTTTGACTAACTTTGTAACCTTTTCATTTTGTTTTACATATTAATTCTGTTATCTGACTTGCTTCTTGTTTTCTTATGTGTTATCCATGGTACATGACCCAAAAATCAGAATGCGAGATAGTCGATTTTGACCCTGAAATCGAAAGGACATTGTCAAAAATTCGCCGGACAATTCAAAGGGACTTGATCATTGAAATGGATGGCGCTCAAAACAACAATGCTAATAGGAGGGTTATGGATGACTTTATGAAACCCGTAATCTCGGGGACAGGTTCGAGTATCACTAGACCTAAGATAGATGCAAACAATTTCGAAATAAAGCCCAACATTATCCAAATGGTGCAAAATATGGTTCAATTCGATGGGCTACCTGAAAAAGATCCCAATGCCCACTTAGTTAGTTTTCTTGAGATTTGTGATACTTTCAAAATGAATGGTGCTTCTGAAGATGCCATAAAGTTAAGACTTTTTCCTTTTTCCTTGAGAGATAGAGCTAAATCTTGGTTGAAATCTTTACCTACAGGTTCTATTACTACTTGGAATGCCCTAACTGAAAAATTTTTGGCAAAATATTTTCCTCCAACTAGGACAGCCAAATTTAAGAGTGAAATCTTTGCCTTCCAACAATTAGATTCTGAGCCTTTATATGAAAGTTGGGAGAGGTTGAAGGAGATGTTAAGAAAATGCCCACACCACGGATTTGAGCTGGGAATGCAAATGCTTATCTTCTTGAATGGCCTCACGTTCACAACCGGCAAGAGGTGGACTCTTCTACAGGGGGTTCCATCAATCATAAGACCCCGGAACAGGTATTTGAGCTTATTAAAAATTTGGCTTCTAATAACTATTCTTGGGGAAGTGCAATTTCTAGAGCTCATGTGTAAGGAGTGCACAAAGTGGATGCTGTGGCAGCATTAGAGGCTAAGGTGGACGCCTTAACCTAAAAGATGGAACAAATGGTAATGCCTTAAGGCTAAGTTTTAAACGTAAATTGTGATTTCTGTGGAGAAGGACACCCTAATCATGAATGCCAAAATATGGGGTCACTTCAAGAAACTTCGGAACAAGCGGCTTTTGCAGGTAATATTTGACTAGGTAACAACCCTTATAGCTCTACCTATAACCCTGGTTGGAGAAATCACCCTAATTTCTCTTGGAGTAATGGGAATCAACCTAGGCAAGGTTCTTTCAATTGTGGAGGTAATCAAAGGAACCAAAACC
This sequence comes from Voacanga thouarsii, assembly GCA_026120185.1. NCBI lineage: Eukaryota > Viridiplantae > Streptophyta > Magnoliopsida > Gentianales > Apocynaceae > Voacanga > Voacanga thouarsii. Next base: position 651,894 of record JANUWF010001142.1, read on the forward strand.
CCATGAATAATAATGCAGTATCTTCAAAGTCACCATTGGAAAAGTTGATTGGCCAACTGGTAAGTAAAACAGAGACTAAGTTCCAAGGGGTCGATGCGAAAATACAGAACCTAGAGGCCTCCATGCACAACTTGGAAAACCAAATTGGTTAGTTAGCCAAACTACTTGGAGATCGTCAAGTGGGGACACTACCAGGGAATACTGAGGAAAATCCATGGGATTACAGCCGTGGGAAACATTAAAGCATTTTTATGTTTTCTTCCAGTTTCTATGATTGAGATAATTTTTATTTCTGTCATTTTGATTGATTGTTTTTATTTAAGTGCATTATTCAACATTAGTGTGTTTTCTGTATTCTTATTAAGATTGATTAAAAGAAAAAAAAAATTGGAGAAACCCCAGACAGAACCAAGCCGGCGCCGGCTCAGAGAGCTAGGACCGGTGTCAGTTCCTGTCGAGTGAAGCGCAACTTAAGGGCCATTTTGGCCACTTTTTCTTCAAAATCTCCAATCTCCCTCTCAAATTCTCTCAAGCCCGCACTGGCTTCACATCCCCTACTTCCTAAAATTTGATTTTTCAACTCCTAAATACGTTTATAACATCTATTGATTTCTCTTTTGTTGATCCTACGGATCAAAATCCTCAAATTCTTTAGTTTTTCATAACAACATCACATTCAATCCACAAGCAAGGAGCTTAGATTTCTACAAAAAGCTTGCATCTTTTGCTTGCCCATGCATACAAGAACACAAATGTATGATTTTTATTTAATTCCTACGGTTAAAATGATGGAGATGATTTTTTATAATTCTAGGGACATTTTTGGCCGAAAATTAGGATTATGTATGCTATGATTGAATTGTGCATTACTCCTTGAGATTTATGAGTTCAACTAGATTAGGAGTTAATGATTCTTTGATACTTGATTCATGCATATGATCATTAGGGGCTTCATGCATATAGTTAAGGTTAGAATTATGGCTATTTGTGATGATTGCATAATGACTATTTGTGGAACTTGAATTGTTATTTAATGCCATGATAATGCCTTCATTAACATGATCATGTCTATTTTTATGCATTAAAGATATTCAACACGTTTATGCTTTACAGGGAATGTTACATGTATTATGTAGGTTGTGTTGAATTGATTGGTGGTGATTGATTGAATTGGTTGATGGGAGGTGATATATATTGAAGGATTTTGGGGTTTGTGAATGGTGAGATCGGTTGAGGGTTGAGTGAGATTTGAGAAGTGTTTTTGAAAAGGTAGTTACCCCGTTTTCCGTCTTGGAGCTCAATTGTTATCTCTTCCTATTCTCTCTATTCCTTACTTGGCCATGTCTAGAGCAAGGGGTCAGTCTTCTAAAAGGGCGAGAACTTCCTCTTCCTCAGCCCCTTCATCTGTTGATCTTTTGTCCCTTAGGCCTACTGATTTTATAGATGCATCTTGTGAGGAATGGTACAACAGGAGAGCATCTAATAAGATTATTGTTGAACGGACTTTCTCACCCACCTTAGATCGTGCACTCAAATTGGGTATGATGTTTAGAAGGCTAGGATATGGGTCGATAGTACAATTGAAAGGGAAGTATTGTCCCGTGCTTATTAAGGAATTCTATGCTAACACGATTGATAAGGGCAATAAACATCTTTCCCATATTGAAACAAGAGTGAAAGGAGTCCCCATTGTCATCACTCAAAACCAATTAGCTAATCTCTTCTAGGTTTTTGACGACGATACTTGGCAGGGAATAGATGTGAATAATCAAAAGATCCTTTCTGACCCAAATTGGGATGTTAGCGGGACTAGAGCCATACTAGGGTTACACAAGCATAATGCCTTTCAAGCCAATAGTTTCTATTCCAACAATGATCTAGCAGCCAACTTTAGAGCTCTAGTCTATATGTTTGAGTTTAATGTTGTACCCCGTGCTAATGGTTTCGATAAGACTAGACTTATTGACACTTATATTTTGCATCGGATGATGAACACATTACCTATCCCTCTTGCACCCTTGATCATCCAATCTATTAGGGAGGTTGTTCATCACCGTCTATCCACAAAAGCCTTCGTTTTTCCCTTGGTTATAATGAAGATTCTAAAAGGCTTTGGTGTGAGTCTTGAGGGAGAACTTGTAAAACCCCAGTCGAACCAACCTTAGAGTAAGGGGGTTGGGATGCATATCATATTTTTTTGCATGTTTAAATATATTTTTATATGATTTTATATGTTTTGGATTGGTGTTTTATAGTCTTGAGGGCTTAATTATGTTTATTGAGTAAGAAGGGCAAAATTGTAATTTTTGCTTAAGGTGAAAATAGGGAGATAGCTTGAGGATTAAATAGGAAAAATATTTTAGAGAGAAATTAAGAACAAGAGTTGTGGTTTAGTGGTTAGAGCTTTGGAATTAATTCTTGAGGTTTTGGGTTCAAATTCCATCATTGGAGTTTTAGCATGATTAAATTTTACTTTTGTTTGGGAAGGTTGTATTTTCGACCGTGAGTGCTTTAGAGAAGGGTAAAGGTGATGTCTTAGAGGAGACATGATAGGAGTACCCTAATCCAACTCTTGTACCCTACAAAAATTCCTAAGGGAATTCATATCTTTCTTGATCCTTAATTTTTCTTACTTCTTAATTCATTAGGTTGTTCAATTTGTTCAAGCCAATTTTATTCCAGAAAAATTCCAGCAAAGTGCTTTGGCTTTGAAGGTTCAAAATGTCTAAGTGTAAGACATCTTATGGACCAAAATTGTGTAGGAGTTGGGGAAGGTTCCCAAGAGAATTAATCTCCATAGTGAACCTTTAAAACTCCACTATAGCTATGTTCATTTTCCTTCATGAAGTAATCTAGAATTTTTCCAGCTTCTTGTGCATTCAAAGTGTCGAAATTTTCAGCGATCATTCCCTCCCAAATGCTTCCAGAAAATGACCCTCTTGACCAGCTTGAAATCTGAATTTTTCTGGCCAAATTTGGACTGCACAAATGCTGTGCAAAACCAGAAAATTTTTTGGGCAAAATCGCAGCATAGGTGAGCTTAAACCAAGCTATTTTCTTCCAATTTTCTCCCAGCACTTTAGCCATATTTTTCCTCCATAAAGAAGGCTGGAAAATAGCCTTGAAAGACCTCTAAATTCCCCCTTCGAATCCTCTGCAAGCTGGCTGAAAAATGGCAGCAAAAGCTGCCCAGAAAAATTTCAGTAATAGCGAAACCTATACAGGAATTTTTTTTTCAGCTTTGTTTCCTTCTTCAGCCCTGGCTGAAACTTCACCATTTTTCTGCACAAACTTCTCTTGAACAGCCATGAACTGAACTCCATTGTCTTTCCCAACCTTCTGCTTGAAAAACCAGTCATGGCTGCCCCTAAAATATCTCCAACAATTACTCCAATCAAGCCTTGATTGAAGACCAAAATTTCAGCAATCCTAATTTAGTAAACTTTCATAAAATATCCCTTAAATAAACAGACCTTTCTTCAACATTATATCCCATCTTTTTGGCCACCATTAAGCTTCTTCAACCAGCTTTCATCCAACAAAAACACTGAGCAACAGTCGGCCATTACAGCTTCCAAAAAGCTCTCCATTGATCAAAGATTTTCTTGCCATATTTTGTTTCCAAATTTGATTCCCAAAAATATTCTTTTAGGATTTCAACAACTAGCCTTTCCTTTTCCTTTCAAACCAAAAAAATCATCTACCAAAACCACTCAAACAATTCAGTCACTACAATCCCACAGAATTTCAACAGCCTCAATCAAAATCTCTCCATTCTCTTCAACCTTCAAGCACACATAGAACACCAAGAACACCTACTAGTTCCATACGCCTAATACCACTCCAAACCACTTCAATCTTCTTCAAAAAAATTTCAGATTTCATCTACTCACTACCGTGAATCCATCCATATCACTTTTAACATCAAACTCCAAAATTTAACTCTTTCTCTTGGATAAAAAACCAATATTTTTGTGAAGGCTTAAGAACACCTTCAAGGTAAGCTTGTTCAATCAACTTCATCTCCATTAATCCTCAATCTCTAATGAATATATATGTGTATAAGCACGCTAATGGACTCTCTTCTTCTCTTTTTCCCTCTCTCTCTCTTGGCCAAATACCCCTCTCTCTTGGCCGAATGATTTCTTCAACAACTTTCTTCATCTCTCTTGGATGAATCTAGTCTCCTAGGAGTTGAGATCCATTCGAAACTCCTTCAAGGTTCTCATCAATCAAGTAAGCCCCTTCAACTCTCTTTTTAAATTCTAGATTCATGTCTCTGGGGTGATATTGAATGAAGATGGATTATGTTTAAGGTTTGAACATGTATTGTTGTGATGAGTTGAGATTGAAGCATGAATAAATGTGTGTATATGTGGAGATGGGATTAATGCATGAGTTGATTGTCTTGGTTGATTGTATGATATTTTTAGGGTTTAATGCATGTCTCCATGTCGTGAATGGGTTGTGTGATCCAGCATGTTAGAGATTATGTCACCTATGGTGAATATGATTTATATTCTTGTATGATTGTTAAAGCCATGATTATATTTATGCTAGTAGAGGTTGGATCATGTCTTGGTAAATTTTGATCTATGCCTTTATTCATGATTTGGATGATTTGATGAATTGAAGTAGAGTGTATATTCATGATTGTGATTAGCAAGTGGAAATATGATCATGATCTAGTTGTCCCTAAGCTAATTTTATTTCATCAATAAAATGATTAATATTATAATTTTTGCTAGTAGATCTCGAAAACGCTAGAAAATGTGGATTTGGTCTTTTACATAAAATAGTGATATTTTAGTCAAATAAATGATAACTTTTATTGCAAAAATAAAATATATAGATATTATATATAATAATAATAATAATATCAAATAAAGCATTTTATATAAATAATCATAATAAGGAAAATATTAATTTTTTAGTCTTATATTCATAAATACTATTAAAATTTATTATCTTTCAATTATTATCTTTTAAACAAGACCTATTAAAATTCACTCACAACTAATTTTAGTTACCAATTATTTTCTAACAATTAATTATCAATAGATTACTATTTTAAATAATTACATCTAGGTCCTAAGACCCTTCAACAAATAAACTCTATTTTATTTTTAGCAAAATTTAAACCTTCAACTTATTAGTACCTATTTCCCAAAACACTAATTATTTTAACTATCAAATTAGACTTAGCTTATAAACTCTTTATTTATTATCTAGCCTTAAAGCTTAGGACACTAGGATCATGGTTGTAGTAAGTTGAGCTAGTTCTATTTGTGAAAGTGAATTTTAGCTTGGGTTTGATTATGGTTTATATTTACCCTAGGCGAGGTTAGGTCAGCTGTTGAAGACCTTTATTTTATCTCAAGCTAAGGATTAGGTAAGCTCCTGCATAAAACCTGTTTGATGCAAAATGTTTATTATGGCAAGCCAAATGTAGAGTGCATGGACACTCATTTCTGTAAAGGCAATTGATGATTGTCTCCTGTCTTATTTTTGTTAAACAAATTATTTGAAAATCAATAAGCAGATTTACTCAAACTCAAAACTCTTTCTAAAACTGATTTTGACAAAGACTTTGGAAACCCTTAAGTGCCATTTTCAAGTGGAACTATGTTTTATTCCTTTTTCCCCAAGTGGGGTAAGTTACGTTGAGTACTCAATAAGGGTGGACTGCTAGGACTAGTCTTTGAAGGGTTAGGGTGAGTCTCTCAGTAAGTGGCCACCTTTGAGGGTTAAGTCCTTCCTGGATAGGATGTCAGTCCAGTAGGTCGTGTCGGTCCGAGCTAGCAGTTTTTCAATCAAGTGACTGTGTGTTGCCGGAATGGACAACCGGTTGTTGTTTGGGTATAAAGAAGGAGAAGTATCTTGCCCAACAGACCGATCACCTACCTTTTGTCAGTCTGCAAAAAGTGTGGCATTCTGACTGGTTATGGGGCCCAACGTGTGGTAACCCATGACCACTTTTGAGTGGTTGATTTTATTGTATCTGTATGGTTGGAAAAGCCAAAATACGACTCTTGATTTTGACTATTGTTTATTGCTTGCCAGTATTTCTCTTATGAAGATTTTATACTTTGCATTCATGAATTGTTTTCACTGGACACTCAAAGCACACATGGACTTACTGAGATTTTTATCTCATCACCCGTTTTACCATGATTTCAGGTCGATCCTACTGTGGGGATGAGTAGCTAGTTATTGCCTGCCTTGGAAGAAATGTTATTATTTATTTTTGTGTAATGCTTTGGGAGCTAAGAGTGAATAATTTTATTTTGGATTTGTTTTTGAATTCTTGGGATGCAATAAGATTTAAGTTTAAATTATTGTTTTTATTCCATTATATTGATTGTGTGTCCTAGTTATAAAGACCCCTTGTCCTTTGAATGGGGCGACATCCCCGGCCCTGTTGGGCCTAGGTAGTGGGGTGTTACAGAACTGATGGAGACTATCACTGAGCACGATATGGTCACTGAGTAAACTCTTATGAGTTGTGGGTACAAGTACAGCCAGGAGTTAAAGAAGTGGCTAACTCCCTTCGAGGTCTGAAATCCCGATCAGGTAAGGCCACCCATAGCGGAGAAGGAGCAACCACCACCACCGGCACATGCACGAGCTAGCAGTTCTCAGTCCCAACCCCGAACTGACTTTGAGACTACCGTGCTGGGGTAACTCGATCAGTAAATGGCGGTGCTCTTACGCTTGCAGGGCACTATAGATTACATGGCGAGATGGCAAGCTACTATAGAGTAGTAGTTGGCTGAGTTGCGGCAGCATTCTTCTGGGCCACATGGTGGTGCGTGCACCTCTACACCAGCTGATGATGATGATGATGATGTAGAGGACTGATGATGCTTGTCTACATTTTCTCGATCATTCTTGTTTTTCCTTTCTCTTTTAATGTTTTTTTTTTCTAGTTAGTTTTTCTTTCCTTTGTTTATCCTATTTTCTTTCTTTTGTTTTTAGTTTATTTTCTTTTCTAGTTTTTATGCTTTGGTGTATTCTTTTGTATTTTTCTTTTTAGGTACGTTGCAATGCCTCATTCTTCAAGCATTCAGATTTTGTACAACACATTGCCAAACGAATGAAAGTTTATTTTTTTTATCTCTTTTCCTTTATATTTTTGGTCTCATGGAATTGTTTAGTCATTGTTATATTTATTTGGCCATTAAGGACAATGTCTAGTTTAAGTGTGGGGAGTGATTTGATTGACAAGTCTTTTATACATATACTTTTGCCTTCTTGGGAGCAAATTTTGAGCGAAAATTTAAAATTTTTCTGATTTTCTTTGAGATTTCAAGCTATATTTTTAATGCATGTCTTTATAATGGATTATAGAGCATATGTTCTAGATCATTTATGGCTTATGCATGACTTTTTGCACTCACTTGGACGAAGTAGTTCTTGATCAAATGCTTTGCATTGTTCTTAAACCTATTTTTTTACTAAAATTCATGGAGCATTCTAGAACTTACATGAATACCTCTCGAGGCGAAATAAGAAAGACAATCATGATTTAACTTAGGAATGACGGTAATAGGCCTTCTTAGATAATTTGAACTTTTCAAGCCTACCTATTTTTATATTATCCTTAGTGCCTATTTTAAGCCTAAATTGTTGATTTCTTTCTTTAAAACACGTGACAAGACTTTGTCCATTGCTTGTTTTGAGAGTTTGAATAATTTTCCAAAGTTTTATGCTCTTGATGGATGAAAGTATATGTATGAGAATGTTGAGAAAGAATGTTGGGATAAAGATAATGACTTGTGTCTTTCAGTCATGGATCAATAATGAGTTGAGCTAGGAAAAGAAAAGCAGTAGTAAGAATGAAAGAAAGAAGTTGAAAAGAGAGAAAAAGAAAATAGAGGGAAAAAAAAAACAAACAAAAATCTGCTAAAAAGAAAGAAAAGAAAGAGAAAGAAAAAGAAAACAAGAACAGCAGCAGTGAAGGAAAAAGACAAGCGAAAGAAGAAGAAAAGAAAAGATCACAAAAGGGATGGTGATTGAACTGTAAAAGTTAAATTCATATAAAGTAATTAACACCATTGCTCGAGAATTGAGTGATCTTGTGGGAAAAAATAAAGAAGAATTGAGAAAAAGAGAACAAAGTGCAGGATTTGCCTGAAGTGCATAGGAATTGTTGAATAAGGTTATGGTTTGATTGATTTTTGGAATAGGAGAGTAAGAAGAGTTGGAAATTATTGATTCATTTTGTTTATCCTTTTCTTGCTAACTCTTAGTTTCTTTACTATTTGATTCTCCTATATCCTTCGTTTGATAAGCTACGTTACAAGCCTTTAACCTTATATTACAAGCTTAAAAGTCCTACTTGATCTAAGTAGAATCATGATCTGTCTCGGATTAGTGGAGAGAGTGTATGAAAAGTAAGCATATAGAATGCATATTCTTTTTGAACTAAATTCTTTCCAATGGTTTGAGGATATTGTGAAGTATTGAGATGGTTCTACTAAGTCATTTATCATTAACACAAGTCTTGCATTGGTTGTGAAAGATGTAGTACCATGTGTTCTATGTTCTTGAATGAAGCGTTAAAGATATTGTTTTGAAATTGATTGAGTGAGTTAAACCTTGTGTTTTCCTACTTGTTCTTGATACTTTGCTTGAGGACAAGCAAAAAGCTAAGTGTGGGAGAATATGATAGGGGCTAAATTAATCATATTTTTTCTAATTATTTGAGGTTCTTTTATAATACATTTTGTTCAATAACTAGTTATATTCCTTCATATTTGATATTTTACCCTTGGAAAGGTATTTTGTTCATTATTTTAGATTTTTAGGGTAAAATAAAACAAAAACGTCGCAAAACAAAAGAGACGCGATATCGGCTAGGGCCCTAGAACCGACGCCTGCCATGCACTGTTGACACGTACTTTGAAGCGACGAAAAAATTGGTGAAACAGAGCAAAACAGAGTCAAACCGACGACGGCTCCAAAAGTCAAGGTGGCGCTGGCTGCATTCTGGTCTTCATCATGTGAAATTCGGAGAAAAATCGATGAACAAGTAGAGAAGCAGAACACAACCAATGCCGGCCCAAGAGCCAAGGTGGCGCCGGCTGTGCCCTGAAGTTAAGGCGGTGCTTTGATTTTTCTATGCGATTTTTGATAATCTGTGGAGTTTTAGTACTTTTCAACTTCTACTCGGCCAAAAACATTGTACCTACGAGTTTAGGCACTTCCTAAGCCTATAAATAGATGAAAAACATAAGGGAAAATGGGAGAATTCATTGATCATCATAGAAAATCACTCAATCAAAGGAGAAATTCTTCAATTCAATGAGGATTGTACAAGAAGGTTTTCAAAGGAAGAATAAGGAGGTTTGTCTATGAGTGATTTCTTTTACTTTGTTTTCTTTTTCTTGAACAATGACGTGTTGATTGTTTTATTGTAATTTGACATTGTTTTAGATATTCATGATTTTTAGAGGTGTTTGATCTTTTGATTAATTGATTGTTACTTTTGGTATTTAATTACTTGGGTTGATTGCGAGATTAATTGATTGTTTTCCATTAACTTACTTGAGAATAGGGTTGATGGTGTCAAGTTATTGATTTCATATTTATTGTCTTTTAACTTACCTGAGAATGGGGTTATTTGCTAAGGACAGAGTAATTAAAGATTAATTGATGTCTGCCAGAGTATGGATTCATTGGTTAATTTCATGTTTCAAGTTTTCCTGAAAATGGAACCTGAATTAAGGATTCTGGTTAATGCATCTTTTGGGTAAGACTAGTTAAGATAGAGTATGTGATGCCAAGTTACCTAGAAGATAGGGGTTCATGGATTGGGAAAGAAGTGAGTCTACTTTAATCCTTTATGATGCCAAAAGAATGATTAGTTATGATAATGGTTGGGTTCTTTAAGATCATGGTTGTCTAAACAATGGTTTTGAATTGCATAATTCTACATCATTGACATGTATATATTTTTATTTTTTTATTTTCCTATTTATTTATTTTTTTCACTTTAACGAGTCGGTTAAATAATGAGAGAAAGATGATTAATGTCTACTTGTTCCTTGAGGATCGACACTCATTTGAACCCTGTGCTCAGTTAATGATGAGTACGCTTGCTCATATGTGTGATTTGGGTTGAACGTTTTAATTTAAACTTGATTGGGAATGTCCTTAGTTTTTGAATGATTTTTACACCCAAATAAATACGCATCAGTTGGCAAAAATTTTAGAAAAATATTCAGAAAAGGCCACTTCAAAAGGGCTAAGAAATTTATCAAAAAGAAGGGACAAACTTCTTCTTTCAAGCCTTAATGTTTTGAATGTAAAAGCATGGAGCACTTTATCGCTGACTGTCCAATACCAAAAGAAAATGAGGCTAAGCAATTCAAAAAGAAGAAGAAGGAAGCTAAGATAAAGAAAGGAAAATGGCTGATTGGGACTTGGGACCAAGCTGAATCCGAGACTGAAGAAAGTTGTGAATCTAAAAATGAAAAAGTAAACATTTATTTTATGGCCATGGAAGATAAGGTAAATCCTACTTCCCCATATTTGATACCTGAATTGAATTGATTCTGATTGTGAAAATTTTGATGATCCTAATGAGCTGTTTTTCGACATGTTTCATGAACTAAAAAGCTATCTAGAAGAAATAAGGAAATGAAAATGAAAATTGATTCCTTGTTAGATGAGAATGCAAAGTTGTTGAATGAGAACAAAGTCTCACTTGATTCCATTACATGCTCAAATATTGAAAAGGATATTATCCTAACTTCTTTGCATTATATGTCTCTTGCAAATAAATATTTCTGTGATAAAATTGTTTCTCTTAAAATTATGGTCAGCAACTTTGATGATATAAAAAATAGAGTTGATGACCTCACTACATGCATTGAAAACTTCACAAATGGCAAAGACAGTTTGAAAAAATTACTTGGTGCAGAATAGATAGCTAGAAACAGAAATGATCTAGGCTATAGGCATGAAGTTAAATCTAAAAATTACTTTGTGAAAGCTGTTTCACCATATATGACACACAGTTGTTGCATATATTTTGAAAAATCTGGACACAAATTATCTAGGTGTCATGTTAGGAAGAAAGTGGAATTTGGTATGAAAATAGTTTGGAAAGTTAAAGAAACTATTACTAACCCCCGTAGACCCAAGAAGGTATGGGTATCAAAAATTACTATTCTATCTTATGTATAGGAACATTCATCGGGCAAGATAAGTTCCATAAAGTGATTTTTGGCAGTGGATGCTCTATGCACATGATTGGAAATGTTGGACTGTTGGAAAACATTCAAGTCACAAATGATAGATTTGTCACATTTGGAGATAAAAAGAAGGAATGATTCTTGGCATAAGTAATATTGGTAAGGGATCCTCTACTATTATTAAACAAATGATGCTAATTGATGAATTAAAGTACAATCTGCTTAGCATCAGTCAATTATGTGGAATGCGAAGTTGTGTTTGAAAAAGATTCTTACACTATTATGGATAGTTCCAGCAATGAGACAATTTTTATTGCTTATCGTGTTGGAAATGTGTATGTATTTTATCTTAATGATCTTGTGGCTCATGATATTAGAGGCCTTTCTATAAATGATGATGATAGCAACCTTTGGCATAAAAGGCTTGGACATGTATCTATCGATTTGCTAAACAAATTATCCTCAAAAGAACTTGTTAGAGGATTGCCTAAAATGAAATTTGATAAAAATCGGGTGTGTGATGCTTGCCAATTTGAAAAACAAACTAAAACCTCTTTTAAACCCGAGAAAATGTTTTCAACATCAAAGCCTCTTGAACTCATACATATGGATTTATTTGGACCAACAAGGACCACTAATCTTTATAGTAAAAGGTATGCTTATGTACTTGTGGATGACTTTTCAAGATTCACTTGGACTTTATTTCTTGCTCAAAAAGATGAAACTTTCTCTAAATTTTCAAAATTACTCAAACGTAACAATGGTAGAGAATTTTACAATCATGATTTTACAAAATTTTGTAATGAAAATGGAGTTTCACACAGTTTTTCAGTCGCAAAAACTCCACAACAAAATGGTGTGGTTGAAAGGAAAAATAGAATGTTGCAAGAAATGGTAAGATCAATGCTTTGTGAAAACTCCCCTCCAAAATACTTTTGGGTTGAAGTTGTGAATATAGCTTGCTACATTGTCAATCATGTTATGCTAAGACCCTTTCTCAGAAAAATTCCTTTTGAACTCATATTTGAAAAAGTTCCATCCATTTCTTACTTTAAAGTTTTTGGATGCAAATGTTTTGTCCTCAATACTGGAGACAATCTTAAAAAATTTAATAGAAAATCTGATGATGCTATATTTCTTAGATATTCTTTCAACAAAAAAGCATATAGAATGTACAATAAAATAACTCTATGTGTGAAAGAATCCATACATATTGTGTTTGATGAATCAAATGTATATTTTTCTATACATGATGATGATGATGTAGGAATCACAAAAGAAAAGAGCAGTGAGCAGTATAAGGCTCCTTCACCTGACATTCATGCCAAAGAAGAGGAATTAGAAGAACAACAAGCTGAAGAAAACAAACAAAGGACTAAAGAGCCCACAAATCAAAACTTGCCAAAAGATTAGAAGTACAAAACTATCCATCCAAAAGAATTGATCATTAGTAATCCTTGCTACAGAGTCAAAACTATATGGTATTTTGTTGATAATTTTGCTTTACTTTGTAGCACTAAACCTAATTGCATTGATGTAGCCTTACATGATGAATTTTGGATTATGGCCACGCAAGATGAGCTAAATCAATTTGAAAAAAATCAAGTTGGAAGCTTGTTCTTAGACTACTTGATCATCCCGTAATTATTACCAAGTGGGTTTTTAGAAACAAACTTGATGAGAGTGGTGTTATTATTAGAAACAAAACTAGATTAGTTGCCCAAGGATTTAATCAAGAAGAGAGCATTAATAATGATGGAATTTTTGCACCCGTTACTCGGTTAGAGTCAATAATAATTGTACTTGCTTTTGCATCTTTCAAAGGTTTTATGCTCTACGAAATGGATGTCAAAAGTGGTTTCTTAAATATTTTTATTAAAGAAGAAGTATACGTCGAGCAACCTCCTAGTTTTATTCATGAACGTTTTCCAAACCATGTTTTTAAACTTTCCAAAGCTCTTTATGGTTTAAAACAAGCTCTACGTGCTTGGTATGAAAGACTTAGTGGGTTTCTACTTTCAAAAGGTTTTTCAAGAGGATTGATCAATACCACCTTGTTTGTTAAATTTGAAAATTCTGAAGACATTTTAATTGTTCAAATATATGTTGATGATATCATTTTTAGAGCTATTAATGATTACCTATGCAAGAAATTTGACAAGACAACGCAGCAAGAGTTTGAGATGAGCATGATGGGAGAACTTAATTTCTTCCTTGGATTACAAATCAAGAAAACCAAAGACGAGATCTTTCTAAATCAAGGTAAATATGCCAAAGAATTGCTCAAAAGGTTCGGTATGAATAAAGCAAAAGAAATAAGTACACCTATGTGCACATCACTAAATCTTAATAAGGATGAAAAGAATAGGAAAGGAGATGGATCGAAATATAGAGGCATGATTAATAGTCTTCTTTATCTCACTACCAGCATACTTGACATTATGTTCTTAGTATACTTTTGTGTAAGATTTAATCATGTCTAAAGGAATCTCATCTATATGTTGTTAAATGTATTCTTAGGTACTTGGTTGGAACATATAAGTTTGGTCTATGATATCCACGAACTAACTCATTTAATCTCATAGGATACTCGGATGTCGACTATGCCGGCTGCAAAGTTGAGAGAAAAAGCACCAATGGACATTGTCAATTTCTTGGACACTTCCTTGTCTCTTGGTATAGTAAGAAGCAAGCTTGCATCTCCCTCTCAACAACCGAAGTTGAATACATAGCAACGGGTAGTTGTTGTGCACAAATTCTATGGATGAAAAATACCTTGATTTTAGTCTAAATTTTGATTGCGCGCCTATCTTATGCGACAATACTAGTGCTATCAATCTGACCAAAAATCTTGTTTAGTATTCTAGAACTAAGCACATTGAAATTAAACATTATTTTATTAGAGATCATAAGGGTGATGTTTGTACGGAATATATTCCAACTGATGAATAACTTGCAGATATATTCACTAAACTGCTAGCTGAAGATAGATTTAATTATCTACAAAGAGATTTGAAAATTACCAAATTATGTAACTAACAATATTGCCGAAGTCTTCTTTACTTTGTTATACATTCTCACAGATCAACTGAAGACATGAATCCAAAACCTCTCAACAAAATATCTTTCAAGTTTTTTTTGGACAGATAAGTTTAGACTCAGTCTAAGTCCAAAATAGTAGCAACCCAGAATCGTGTACAAATCTCAATTTTTTTTTTTAATTGGATGAAAAAGTGCATGTGTCTAGAACTCTTTTTTTTTTAAATTTTAAAATATCTGCGCCTTTCAAAATAGCTAATCCTATCTCTGATGAAATCTCTTTTTCAGGGTACTTGATTGTACTTATCCACTCAAGTACCTAGGAAATTACAGAAAAAGGTTTGTCAAGAAGGCATTTTTCTTTCCTCTTGAAATCCAAAACCGCCATCAGTCTATCTCTCTCTCTTTGAATCTTCAGCTTCCTTACTAAAATAGAAAAACCTCATCTTTTTCTCGCAACTACAATGGTGAAACTTCCTAAATCAAACAAAGGAACCGAACCAAAGACAAAGTAGAGTAAGAAAAGTAAAGCAATGGCAAAAATAAAATCTGTTGCTACTACCCAATGACCACTAAATAGAAAAGGAAGAAGATCATTGTCGAGAAACTAGCTTCCCAGTCTGACTCATCACAAGAGCTTCCTATACAGGAAAGCTCTGAGATGTAGGTACCTTGGTTTCTTAACTTAAAATGTGAATCTAAGTTTAATGACTGACTGTCGAGGAATAGGACTGTCATTACTGGATATTGTGTTAATGCTAATGTATTTTTGAATTTTGCTAAAATCTTGAATATATTTAAATCACTTGGATAGGACTATTGGTAGATGAAAAATTGTGCACTACATTGGTCTGGAAATTCTATTCAAACCTAAGAAAATGAAGGCTTGAAGAGACTGGTGGGGGATTTATAGTCCAGTGGTACACCTCTAGAGTAGGTTGTGTCAATATGAAATTTGATTACAGAATGTTGAACCGAATATTTGGAGTCAGAAATAGAGGAGTTCAATTCTTTGAATTAGAAATAGAGGAGTTCAATTCTTTGAAATGAATAAATTTCCAGAAGAGTCAGACCTGTTTGATCTGGTAAGGTTTGACGCTAAATTCTCTAGAGGCAGAAGTTTCAAAAATTCAAATGATCGAAATAGGAAATGGCTAAATAGATTCGGGAGGATTCTACACCATATGGTGTCAACCATGGTGTAACACCCCGCTACCTAGGCCCGCCAGGGCCGGGGATGTCGCCCCGTCTAAAGGACAAGGGTCTTTATAACTAGGTCACACAAATAAAATAGCAAAATAAAAATAATAATTTAACTTAAAATTTATTACAACCCCAGAATAAATCCAAGAATTCCCAAAAGAAAAACAAATCCATAAATAAAATCATCCACTCTCAACTCCCCAAAGCAATACATAAAAATAAAAGACAACATTCTCTTCCAAGGCAGATAACACTAGCTACTCATCCCCACAGCAGGATCGACCTGAAATCATGGTAAAAGGTGATGAGACAGAAATCTCAGTAAGTCCGTGTGTGCTTTGGGTGTTCAGTGAAAACAGTTCGTGGATGCAAAGTGTGAAATCTTTATAAGTGAAATATTGGCAAGTAATAAACATTAGTCAAAAGTAAGAGTGGTATTTTCCTCTTTTTGAAACCATACAAGTGTACAATAAAATCAACCACTCAAAAAGGGTGGTCATGGGTTACCACATGTTGGGCCCCATGTCCACATGGTCAGTATACCACACTTTGTGCATACTGCCGGTCAGAATGTCACACTTTGTGTAGACTGACAAAAGGTAGGTGATCGGCCTACCAGGTAAGATACTCCTCCTTCTCTATACCCAAACAATAACCGGGTGTCCATTCCGGCAAAACACAGTCACTTGACTGAAATAAAAACTGCTAGCTTGGACTGGCATGACTAAGTAGTACTGACGTTTCTCTAAGTTGAGCTTATCTTCTGGAGGTGGCCTTCTGCCAGAATACTCACTCTTGCTCTTCAAAACTAGTACTACTAGCCTATCCTTATTGAGTACTCAATGAATGTATCCCACCTGGGAGAAAATGAATAAAACACAGTTTCACATGAAAATGGCAATTAAGGGTTTCTAAAATCCTTGTCAAAATCAGTTTTAGAAAGAGTTTTGAGTTTGAGTAAATCTACTTATGGGTTTTTAAATAATTTGTTTGGTTGAAATAAGAAATGAGTCAATCATCAATTGCCTTTATAGAAATGAGTGTCCTTGCACTCTACATTTGGCTTGCCATTAAAAAAAATTATTTTTGCATCAAACAGGTTTTATGCAGGAGCTTATGTGATCCTTGCTCACACCAAAGGTCTCCAACAGCTGACCTAACCCCGCATGGGGTAAATACAAACCACAATCAAACTCAAGCCAAAATCCACTTTCACAAATAAACTAACTCAGCTCACTACTACAATCATGATCCTAGTGTCCCAAGCTTTAAGGCCAAATAATAAATAAAAAGGTTTATAAGCCAAGGCTAATTTTGATATTTAAAATAATTAAAGTTTTAGGAAATAGGTACTAATAAGTTGAAGATTTAAATCTTGCTAAAATAATTTAGAGTTTATTTGATGAAAAGTTCTAGGTGGTACTAGGTAAAATAATAATTTATTAATAATTAATTGGTAGAAAATAATTGATAATTAAAATTAGTTGAAAATAAATTTTAATGAGTCTTGATTGAATTATACTAAATAAATTTTAGTAGGTTTTGGTTAAAAGGTAATAATTAAATTTTAATAGTAAATATTTTACTTATTATGGTTATTTTCATAAAAGGCTTTATTTGATATTATCATTTTATATATAATATCTATATATTTTATTTTTCTAGCAAAAGCTATTATTTATTTGACTAAAATATCCTTATTATATATATAATATTCCAAATCTACGCCTCATAGGGATTTTCGAAATTACTAGCCAAAAATCATAATATTAAATATTTTATTGAAGAAATAAAATTAGCTTAGGGATGATAACTAGATCATGACCATAGTTCTATTGCTAACTACAATCGTGGACATATACAATCCTTTAATTCATCAAATCATCCAAATCATGCATATAAGCATAAATCTAAATTTATCAAGACATGATCTAACCCCTACTAGCATAAATATGATCATGGCTTCAATAATCAACCAAGAATGTAAATCCTATTCATCATAGATGACATAATCTCTAGCATCCTTGATCACATACATCACTCAGAACATGGAGACATGCATTAAACCCTAAAGCATCATAATATCATCCAAGATAGATCATCACATGCATCAATCCCATCTCCATCATATACACACATTCATGCTTCAACCTCAACAATATATACTCAAACCTTATCCACAATCCATCTTCTATCAACATCATCCTAGAGACATGAATCTAGAATTTAAAAGAAGGGTTAAAATGGCTTACTTGATTGATGAATTCCTTGAAGGAGTTTCGAATGAATCTCAACCCCTAGATGCCTAAATCCGTCTAAGGAAGGTGAAGGAAACATGGCTATGGAGAAGGAACCATTCGGCCAAGAAGGTGAGTAGTTCGACCAAGAGAGAGAGAGAGAGAGAGAGAGAAAAGAGAAGAAGAAAGCTCATTAGCATGCTTAAACACATATATGTTCATTAGAGATTGAAGATTAGCAAAGATGAAGTTGATTGAAAAATCCTACCTTGAAGGTGTTCTTGAGTCTTCACAAAATTTCTGGTTTTTGATCTAAAAGTGCAAGTTGAATTTTGTAGTTTGATGTTAAAAATGGTATGGATGGACTCACAACAATGAATAGATGAAATCTGGAATTTTTAGAGGTAGTTTGAAGTGATTTGGAGAGGTATTAGGTGAAAGGAAGGAGTAGGTGTTCTTGGTGTACTATGTGTTCTTGAAGGTTGAAGAGAGTAGAGAGCTTTTGGATGGGAGGCTGCCAAAATTCTAAAGAGATTAGGGCTGCCGAATTGTTTGTAGGGTTTAGGAAGATGATTTTCTGGTTTGGAAGGAAAAAGTAAAGGCTAGTTGTTGAAATCCTTGAAGAATATTTTTAGGAAGCAAATTTGGAAACTAAATATTCAAGAATATCTTTGATTATTGGAGAGCTTTTAGAAATCTGCCATTGACGAATTTTGGAGCAGTATTTCGGCTGAATGAAAGTTGGTTGAAGGAGGCTAAGGGTGGCTGAAATTAAGGAGTATAATAGTGAAGAGAAGGTCTGGTTGTTTGAGGGATATTTTATGGAAGGTTGCTAAATCATGGTGGCTGGAATTTTTGGTATCCAAATCAAGGCATGATTGCAGAATTTTTTGGAAATCTTTTAGGCAGCCATGACTGGATTTTTCATGCAGAACTTAGGGAGGATAATGGATTTCAGTTAATAGAGGTTTAAGGGTGGTTTGTGCAGAAAAATGATGGAGTTTCGGCTAGGAGAGAATTAGGAAACAAAGCTGGAAAAACTATTGCACAGATTCGCTACTTGCTGGAATTTTCTGGGCAGTTTTCGGCTGCCCTTTTCCTGACGGTTTGCAGGGAATTTGAAGGGAAATTTCAGGGGCTTTCAAGGCTGGTTTCCATCCTTCTTCATGGAGGAAAAACATGGCTAAGGTGCTGAACAAAAACTGGAAGAAAACAGCTTGGTTTCGAACCTCCTAAGCTGTGAATTTGCTTAGGAATTTTCCTGGTTTTGCACAGCTTTTGTGCAGTCCGAAAATGGCCAGAAAAATCCAGATTCTAAGCTGATCATTTTCTGGTAGCATTTGGGAGGGAATAATGGTTAAGAATTTCGACACCTTGAAGGCACACAAAGCTGGAAAAATTTCAGTTCTATGCAGGAAGGGAAATGAACCTAGCTAGAGTGAATTTTTAGAAAGTTCACTAAGGAATTTAATTCACTTGAAATCTTCCCCCCTCTTCCATTGTTTTGGTCCATATGATGTCCTTTACTAAGACATTTTGAACCTTCAAAGCCATAGCACCTTGCTGGAATTTTTGGAAAGAAAATGGCTAGAACAATTTGATCAAACTAATGAGTTGAGAAATAGGAAAAATTAAGGATCAAGAGGAAATGAATTCCCTTTAGGAATTTTGTGTAAAGCAAAGGAGTAGGATTTGGATATTCTTATCATGTCTCTCTTAGGAAAACATCTCTACCCTACTCCTAACACATAAGGCCGAAAATGATACTTCCCAAGCAAAAATAAAATTTAACCAAGCTAAAGCTCCTATAATGGAATTTGAACTCATAGACCTCAAGAATTAATTCCAAAGCCCCAACCACTAAACCACAACAACTCTTATTCTTATTTTTCCCCAAAAAATATTTTCATATTCAATCCTCAAGCTATTTCCCTTTTTCCACCTCAAGCAAAAATTACCATTTTGCCCTTCTCACTTAATAATATAATCAAGCCCTCTAGACTATAAAACACAAATTCAATGCACATAAAATCATATAAAAATATATTTAAATATGTAATAAAATATAATACGCATTCCAACCCCCTTACTCTAAGGTTGGTTTTGACTGGGGTTTCACACATGGTGGCACTAAGCTTTGGATACAAAATATCCGTAAGTATCATGAAAATGATACTAATGTTGGACCTATCAGAGGGAATGTAGATTAGTTTTAGGTTTTTGATAGTGAAGCTTATGCTTCAATCAAGAAATACCTCTCACAAGGCCCTACCTTATGGAAATCTCCTGACTAAAGTTTTTAAGCATTTCAACGTGAATCTCAATACAAGTACTCCTGGACCCCTTCAGATTAATGTTTACATCACAGAATCTGTAACACCCCACCTTTTTACTTCCGATTTTCTACGACCTGTAATGGGATGAGAATTTATATCAATGGCCAGAACAAAAGTTGATCGGTATAATGAGATAAATACTTTGGTAAAATAAAGTTTTGTCGGGACTTGGATGTAATTATTGAATTTGTTCTACTCGTACCCTAAATTTTTAGAAGGCTATTAAAATTAATAAAATAAGAATTTTAGGGTACTCTAAAAAGATAAATTGATCAGTGCAATGAGACGCACGATTTGGTGTGAATTGTGCTACACGGGGTATCGAGGGCATTTTCGTCATTTTGACCGCGTTTGTGCTTCGACCGCGAATTTGACCAGGTAGAGAGGGAATTGAAGAATTTAAGTGTTACCAAAGGATTCAGTGGAATTTTTGGAGTTGGATAGTGAAATAAAATATTTTTCCGTTACGGACCCGATTTTAGTCATTTCTGAAGAAAATAAAAATTGCGGTTGGAAATGGGACGTGTGGCATCTTATGATTGGTGGATGTCGTTTAGTAATTGGTTAATGAGGTCAAGTGCTTCTATTTGATTGGTTGTAAGTTGTGATAATTTAGAGGGCCCACAAGAAATAAATAAGGATGGGCCACAAGAATGACAATCTTGACCAAGTTGGACCACCTTTTGACTTCATTTGACCAAACTTAATTAAGTTAATCTTGATTTGAGCAAGTTAACCATGGTTGAATGTGCATGGCCATGCAAGATTAGAAAATATCTAATGGTTTTTGAGAATCCTAGAGATTTCTACAAGATTCTCCAATACTCTTGTAGGTTCTACAAAATTCCAAGACTTTCTAGGATATTCCACAATTTTCTTTTGAAATCTATAAAGATCTAAGGGCTTCTAGATTTGCCAAATCACCATAGAATTCTTGAATATTCTAAATGACACCTAAGTAGCTAGGTGGACCAATCAAGAGCTTCCAAATGTTTGAGACCATTTAATGAACCTTTGACTTGAAGACCATATTTCTCTATATATAGGCCATGAAGGCCAACTAAAATGGCTTTAGATAGCCAGAATTTCGGAGCAAACAAGAGAGAAACGAGAGAAGAGAAAAGAAAAGGAAATAGAGAAGAAAGAGAGAGAAACTGGAAATAGAGAGGAGAGAAAGAGAGAGAGAAAAAAGCAAGAAGATGCTTGGACTGTTCAGCCTCCAAATGCAGCAAAGAAAAGGTAAAGATCTACCTTACTTGAAGTAAAGTTATTATATAAAGAATGGAGATCATTTTGGTATATTTATTGTGAGAAGTTTATGTGTGAATTATGGAAACTAGTTAGGTGAAGTTGTATGAAAGCTGTCCTTGTGTGCAGAAAATTCTGTGAGGCTTTATATTCAATAAATCTGTAACATTTCTAGATTTGAACAAATCAGGCATACATCTTTGTAGCTAAGGATCATAGAGACATTTTAGAACAATTTTGAGGTTGATCGGATTTATGGATCAAAAGTTATGGTGAAAATAGTAAAAGGTGCCAAATCAGTAACAGGATTTTACTATTGGATCTTTGTATTCAAAACTAAACAAAATGGACAATAGAATTGGTACTCCATGAATTGGAACTTTTAAAGTAATGTCTTAATGATAT
The DNA here is from genome assembly GCA_026120185.1 of Voacanga thouarsii. NCBI lineage: Eukaryota > Viridiplantae > Streptophyta > Magnoliopsida > Gentianales > Apocynaceae > Voacanga > Voacanga thouarsii. Next base: position 673,563 of record JANUWF010001142.1, read on the forward strand.
TTTACAATTGGTTTGACATCATTTGGATTTGTGGATTAAAAGTTATGGGCAAAACAAGTTAGGGTGTCAAACTGGAAAATTGCAGAATGTTAAGGAAAGAATGAATAGTAAAACTAAGTCAAAACTACTGAGGCTGTTTTTGCCCAGTACTATGATACTGGAACTAGAAATCTAGAAATATAATATACTGAATTAATGTTAAGAGTCTTATGGTCATTTTGGTATATCATGGAGCCAAATTGGAGCTGTAAATTGAAAGTTATGAATAAAACAAATGGTGTGTCAAACCAGTGAAATTCCAGAAAGTAGTCCGGAAATGAATGGACTTAAGGGTGACTACTTATGTGATTTTGGATAAATTAATTGGGGAAACATGAAGTGAATCCCTTTTTTATGATGGGAGGAAGGTTGTGGAAAAAGGAAAATGAAAAAATTGATCAACGACGCGAACGAAAGTTAAACGTTTTCCTTGACCGATGGCTAACCATCGGCCTCATCAGCTAACCGTCGGCCCCATTGGCTAAATGACGGTTAAACATCGACTAACCGTCGGGCATGTCGGCCGAACGTTGGCTATCCGTCGGCTATTTTTCTGCCAAACACGAATTGACCCAAAAATGATGTTTGTTATGGGTTTAGCGATAAACAGTCAACGAAATATCGAAAACGGTAGAAACAAATGTTAAATGACCATGAAAGGAAATGAATGCTTAGGACACAAGGTGAGTCCCTTGGATTTCTAAAACTCTTTTAAAGTTAGTGTGCATTGTTTTTCCATGAAATGCTATATTATTTACCGTTTGGAACATTTTATAGAAATATGTTTTGGAATATTAAATTTAATCCTCTTTTAAGATTAGAATTCTGGATTTCCTTAAATGAGTTCCTTTTTGGAATTGGGTATTTGGAAAATGTTCCAAATGTCCTTATTGGAATATTTTATGAATACCTTTGGAACTCGAGTATTCGGTAAATGACCGAAATATCCTTATTGAAACTCTTATGAATATTTCTCAAATCGGGTAAGGGTAAAATGACCTGAATACCTTCGGAAAATCTTTTGGAAATCGGGTATCGGTAAAATGACCTGAATAGCCTTGACTTTTGTGATCGAGTACTGGGAAAATGACCCGGTTACTCTTAGGAACTCGTTTTGATGTGTGATTAGAACCTTTTATCTAGTTTTAACATGATTTTAGAAAAATGTTGTTTTGCCCCAAAACTGTTTTGCTATGAAAATTCTGTGTGAACAGATAACCCTCTGGCCTGATCAACTAAATGGGCTTAGTATTGGTGACGTTAAGTACTCATAAAGGACTTTGATCTTTGTATTAACCCATGTTAGAGATAGACGTCCCCAAGTAACTTAATCAGTTCTGGGGATTATCTTACTTCAAACAGGGCAACAGGACATTGAGATGAGTCATCTTGGTTAGCCGTTTTAAGCCTGGCAATTGCCTATTGATTAAGATGGTGGATTTTTCACATGATTCCCGGCATGTACATTCGGTGTGTTCAATCCCTTGCCACCTCGATGGTGATTGATGTCAGGATTGGGGCCCCTGGCTTATGGTGGCAAGTAAAATATCCCTAAGTGCAAGGTATGGTACATTTGTACGTTGCTCATCATTCCGGCATAACATGGGTGACGTGCTGTAAGGCGTAGTCCCTGGTACAACAGACCCTGTAGCCGAAGGCAAGGACTGCGGGACTTGCATACATGCTGACCTTCTGTTAGAGAAATGCCTGTGATTGTAAAAAAATGGGGCAATGATTTGAAAGTTGAAGCACCGTTTTCTAAAAAATTATTGAGTTCTGAATACACTCTTTATTAAAGAGTTTTAGATTCATTTCTAATGAACAAGTGATATGTTTTTTCATAATAGTTTTGTGTACTCTACTTCTTTAATAAAACATTAGCACACACGGGACTCACTGAGTAATTTTTCACTCACACGTATCTTTTATCTAACCTTTTTGTAGGATCTAGAGTTGAAAGGATCTAAGGATAGAGGACGATACCACCGTGATAGCAAAAAAGGTTCAGATGTTTCATTTTTTGGATAATGTACCTTATTACTGAGGTTGAATAGAAACTTTCATGTACAAAATTCTTTATTACTTGTGTGCACTTGACCATCAGTATGGGTTGTTGTATGAATTTGGACTTGCATACTTTGTTGATTTTCGTTCTAAAGACCCATTGTCTGGGTAATTGGACGGGGCGACACCCAGTGTTGATATGCTTACGCTGTACTTTTAGTAGGGGTATTACAATTGATATTAGAGCCTAGTTTTATAGAATTGTGGTATCGTCATAGGGATTAATAGAACTCTTTCATTGTGAGGTATGATGAATAAGGATGATAAGGGCAAGTGCCCAATAGATGGGTATAGTAATAATAGGAAGAAAGAAATAGATTAGCACTCGGGTGTGAGAAAATCTGGAAAGGATTAAGATTACCCACCAAGCAGGTGTGCTAGAATGCTTCACTTGGATAAGATCTGTCCCTGGCCGCCATCATACACCTTATCTTATTGGAAGCGCATTTGACCCTGTAGTACCTATCATTGCCTTAATTGCGCGAGACCTAAGTCTGGAAAGGACACCTAATCTTAAGAGGACATCGTCACCACATAAGGAGATGGATGGCGATACTAATGAAATTGGTGGTGATATTGAATCACGCCATCAGGATAGTGATGAAGACGATAGTGTCCCCGATAGTGTAGTATTGTCTGAGGATAATGAGAAGGAATTTGGCGAGGGTACTCTGGGAATATTAAAAGATGAGATATTATGTTTCAAGGATGTTGAGATAGAAAGAGATCAGGGGGTACCCAAGATGAAGGTACTTGTAGTCGAAGAGTTCAGGGAAAAATTGGAAATAGACTCAGACATACTGGTTTGGTTACACCATGATGCAGAGAAATATGAATGATTCAATACAGCTGGATCCTATACAACTCCTACTAATTCAGAAATAAGAGAATGTTAGCATAAATGAGGATATGAGTAGGAGAAATTGAAGTGAATTTTGGGGTATAAGTCAAAAAAGATTTAGAAGACCCCGATGGCAGAAGAAAGGAAAAATGCAGAGGAATGGAGGCTCAAGGGGGGATGACCCTCTTTAGATGTATTAACTATAGGAAGGAAGGGTATAAGAGTTTTAATTGTCCTCACCTCTAAAAGATAGGAGGATAAAGTCGACCAGGAAGAAATAATTAGGGGCAGGGGTCAGGACTAGAAAGAGAGAACCTAGACAGGCTTCTATTCTTATTGCCGAATCTGCTAAACCAAGTAAATGCTCGAGTGATTGTATCAAAGAAGGTGGATGATTATGTTATAATAATGAAAGGCACAATCTTTAGTTTTAAATTATGATGCTAATGTATTGGTAGATTCTATCCATTCCTTACTGCTAATGTATTTCTTGATGCTATGGAAATAAAAAGGAGGAAGAAAATTTCATAAGAAATTCTTGTCAGTGCCCCATTGGCAAAATAAATGAATAGTGAGAAAGTACATGAGGAATGCAAGATCTTAGTAGGAAGTGAAATTTTGGAGGAGATTTGATATGCCTGCCTATAGAGGACTAATATGCTATCTTGAGCATGGACTAGCTACCCCAGCATCGTAATCAAGTTGACTGAAGGTATCAAGTAGTACAATTCTGTCAACTTGTATTGGAAATTGTAGACAACACTGGGAGGAAAAGTAATACTTGTACATCGGGACTCAAGGCCTGGAAGATAATTGAAAACGGTGTACTGGGCCTATGTAATTAATAAGTCATGAGGGGTTAAGAAACCTAAAGAATTTCCTATTATAAATGAGTATTTGGATGTTTTTCCAGTAAAATTGAAGGAATTACCACTGAAGAGAGAAGTAGAATTTTCTATTAAGTTAGTGATATTAGCAAAGCTAATTTCAAGAATTCTTTATTGAATGGTACCTACATAATTGTAGGAGTTTAAGAAATAAGTAAAGGAATTAATGGAGCCAAAATTCCATTGGCTAGTACTCCACTTTGGGGAGTACCCATCTTATTTGTTAGAAAGAAAGGTGAGTTACCACGGATGTATATAGATTTATGAGGATAAATGCAGAAAAAAAGGGAGAATAAATATCCATTGCCCATGATTGATGAATTGTTCGATCAATTACGAAGGACAGGATGATTCTCAAAGTTAGACTTGAGGTAAGGATATTATTAAGTTCAGAATCGGAAAGAGAATATACTGAAAACTGCGTTTAACACGATATGGACTTTTGAGCTTGTAGTGATGCCTCTTTGGTATCACTGATGCCTGTCATTTCATAGATCTAACGCTCTGAACATCTCGGCCTAGTTTGTGGCTCTATTCATAGATGATATTCTAGTGTACTCCAAAGATTCCTAAGATCATGAACAATAATCTTCAGAAAGTATTAGGAAAGTTAAGGTAGTCTAAACTATATATAAAATTCAGTAAGTGTGAGTCTTAGCTACAAGAAGTAGCATTCTTAGGACATATGATATCCAAAGTCGCCTGTACAGTAGATCCTGAAAAGGTTAAAGTAGTGATGAACTGGAAACTTCCTGAGATTTTGTCTGAATATGATATTTTTTGAGATTTGCAGGATATTATCAGAGATCTACTAAGAAATTTCCTAAGATAGCTTTACTTGAGTCAACTCATCCAAAAGAAAGTTCCTTATGTTTAGACTAGAAAATATGAGGGAAAATATCGGGAGTTGAGAAAAGGATTAAGCTCTACTCCTGTTTTAACATTGCCAATGATGGACAAGCCTTATGAAGAGTACACAAATATGTTAAAGGAAGGATTGAGAGGAGTATTGATGCAGGAAAGAAAGGGATAGCTTATATCTTTAGGAAATGGGAACTTCATGAAGAGAAATTACATTATACATGATTTGGAGTTAGTTGCTATTGTGTTTGCCCTTTTGGAGTAGAGATATTATTTATGTGGAGCTGAGTTAGAAATCTCCACCGACCTCAAGAGATTGAAGTGTGCTTTTACTCAAAAGGATTTGAACATAAGGTAAAGTTGATGGATGGAATTTTTGGAAGGATTTCAATGTCTAATTAAATATCATCCCAAAAAAGCAAACACAATAGTAAATGCCCTTAGTAGGGAGGCAAATTTATCAGCTCTTCGGACGATACAAATTTCGGAATTAGAAGTGTTTGTAGTAGACGGATAAATAAGGATGAGTAATACTTCCATTCAACCTGCCTTCCTACAATAGTCGAAAGGAGAGCAAGATGAAGATGAAGAGTGCAAAAGTTGGTGCCAAATGAGGTGAATACAAAGGAGATAAGTTCTGAAAGGACAATGATGGGATTAATTGCTACTGGGGCCGGCATTGTATTTTGAAACAATATGAAAGGAGATAAGATGTTTAGCGGAGGCACCTTGGAGTAAGTATATCACCCATCAAGGAGCCACAAAGATGTATTAGAACCTAAAATAGCATTATTGGTGGATTGGTAAGGAGAAGGACAATTCGGACATTGTAAAAAATGTTTAATCTATTAAAAAAAAAAAGAAAGAAAAGCCAATCAACAATGGCCTGGAGGGTTACAACCATTATCTACTCTATGGTGGAAATGGAATGAAATTACTATAGACCTCATTACAGGATTACTTATGAAAGTGGAGCGGCAAGATACTATTGGGTAATGATGGATCGACTGGCTAAGTCTGCTCATTTCATTTTTATTAATTAACGAAATTCCTTAGAGCAGTTAAGTGAAATCTATATGGAGGAAGTAATCAGACTGCATGAGTACCCTCTAGTACTGTGTTAGATCGAGATCCTAAATTTATCTCAAAGTTTTGGACTAAGCTGCAGTAGAGGTATGGGACCACAATAAAGTTCAGCATAGCAGTGCACCTATACGCGTATGGACAGACAGAACGAGTGAATGGAAATTTTGGAAGACATGTTCTAAGCATGCATTATGAATTTTGGAGTTAAGTATATTGATAATTTAGCATATGCAGAATTCATATACAATAATAGTTATCAATTAACAAATGGAATGGTCCCATTTGAAACTCTTTATGGAAGGAATGAAGTCTAAAAAGAAGAATGGGTGAGCATGATGCTTTGAGACTTGAAAAAGTCCGACATGCTATGAAGATAATTAATATTAAATTGGAGGTGGTTCAAAGTAGACAAAAAGGTCATACGAATTGACATAAGAGAGATTTGGAATTTGAAGAATGAAATCATATATTCTTGATGTTAGCTCCACAATGATAATAGGGAATCAAAGAACAAGAAAATACACTAGACCGTACCCAATTGTTGAGAGGATTGAGAAAGTAGCCTATCGGTTTGAAGTTACAAGCAGAATTTCAAGTTATTCACGGTGTATTTTATGTACCTCAACTTCAAAAGTATGTGGCTAATCTTGCCCACATTTTGAATAAAAAACCCATTGAGTTGACTTTAAGCTTGAAGAATAAGGAAGAGCCTGTTAAGATCGTGAAGTATGCTAAAAAGAAATCATGAAATGAGAAAATTCCACTTGTACAAGTATCATGGAATCATCATGCTATGTAAGAGGCAACTTGGGGAAAACGAAAGCAAGGATGTTGCAAAAGTAATCTAGATTTATTCCAAATATAAGCCAAATTTCGAGGACGAAATTTTTGTAAGGAGGGGAGGAAGTAACGCCCAACCTTTTTATTTCTGATTTGCTACGACCTGTAATGGGATGAGAATTTATATCAATGGCCAGAACAAAAGTTGATCGGTATAATGAGATAAATACTTTGGTAAAATAAAGTTTTGTCGGGACTTGGATGTAATTATTGAATTTGTTCTACTCGTACCCTAAATTTTTAGAAGGCTATTAAAATTAATAAAATAAGAATTTTAGGGTACTCTAGAAAGAGAAATTGATCAGTGTAATGAGACGCACGATTTGGTGTGAATTGTGCTACACGGGGTATCGAGGGCATTTTCGTCATTTTGACCGCGTTTGTGCTTCGACCGCGAATTTGACCAGGTAGAGAGGGAATTGAAGAATTTAAGTGTTACCAAAGGATTCAGTGGAATTTTTGGAGTTGGATAGTGAAATAAAATATTTTTCCGTTACGGACCCGGTTTTAGTCATTTCTGAAGAAAATAGAAATTGCGGTTGGAAATGGGACGTGTGGCATCTTATGATTGGTGGATGTCGTTTAGTAATTGGTTAATGAGTTCAAGTGCTTCTATTTGATTGGTTGTAAGTTGTGATAATTTAGAGGGCCCACAAGAAATAAATAAGGATGGGCCACAAGAATGACAATCTTGACCAAGTTGGACCACCTTTTGACTTCATTTGACCAAACTTAATTAAGTTAATCTTGATTTGAGCAAGTTAACCATGATTGAATGTGCATGGCCATGCAAGATTAGAAAATATCTAATGGTTTTTGAGAATCCTAGAGATTTCTACAAGATTCTCCAATACTCTTGTAGGTTCTACAAAATTCCAAGACTTTCTAGGATATTCCACAATTTTCTTTTGAAATCTATAAAGATCTAAGGGCTTCTAGATTTGCCAAATCACTATAGAATTCTTGAATATTCTAAATGACACCTAAGTAGCTAGGTGGACCAATCAAGAGCTTCCAAATGTTTGAGACCATTTAATGAACCTTTGACTTGAAGACCATATTTCTCTATATATATGTAACACACCACTACCTAGGCCCGACAGGGTCGGGGATGTCGCACTGTCCAAAGGACAAGGGGTCTTTATAACTAGGTCACACAAAAGAAAATAAAAGTAATACTTTAAAATTGAACTTATTACAACCCAAAAATACATAAACAAATCCAAAATAAATTGTTCGCTACCATCTCTCAAAACAACACATAAGAAAAATAACATAAAGTCTTCAAAGCATAGGCAACAAATCTTGCTATTCATCTCCACAACAGGATCGACCTGAAAAATGGCATAAAAGGTGATGAGATAAAAATCTCAGTAAGTTCGTGTGTGCTTTGGGTGTTTAGTGAAAACAGTTCGTGGATGCAAAGTGTGAAAACTTTATTAGAGAAACATTGGCAAGCAATAAACATTAGTCAAAAGCAAGAGTGGTGTTTTCGGCTTTTCCAGCGATACATAATTTATAAGATCAACCAATTAAAAGAAAGGATTATGGGTTACCACACGTTGGGCCCTACAACCGGATGGTCAGTATGCCATACTTTGTGTATACTGTCGGCCAGAATGCCGACACTTTGTGTAGATTGACGAAAGGTAGGTGTACGGCCTACCGGGTAAGATACTCCTCCTTCTCTACACCCAAACATACCGGTTGTCCACTCCGAAAAACACACAGTCCACATGACTGAAAGTTGCTAGCTCGGACGGCCTGACTAAGTAGTACTATCGCTTCTCTAAGTTGAGTTCATTTTTTGGAGGTGTTCTCCAGCCAGAAGACTCGCTCTTGCTCTTCAAAACTAGTACGACTAGCCTACCCTTATTGAGTACTCAACGTAACGTATCCCACTTGGGGAAAAATGAACAAAACATAGTTCCACTTGAAAATGGCAATTAAGGATTTCCAAAGTCTTTGTCAAAATCAGTTTTAGAAAGAGTATTGAGTTTTGAGTAAATCTGCTTATTGATTTTCAAATAATTTGTTTGACTAAAATAAAAAAGGAGTCAATCCTTATTTGCCTTTACATGAATGAGTGTCCATGCACTCTACATTTGGCTTGCCATAAAAATCATTTTTGCATTAAACAGGTTTTATGCAGGAGCTTACCTGATTCTTTGCTTGCTCAAATTCAAAAGTCTTTCAACGCTGATCTAACTCCGCCTGGGGTAAACACAAAATATAAGGTTACACTCAAGCTAAATTCACTTACACAAATAATCCTAGTTCAACTTATTACAATCACGACCCTAATGTCCTAAGCTTTAAGGCTAGATGATAAGGAATTTTATAAAATAAGTCTAGTTTGATAAGTTAAAATAACTAGGGGTTCTAAAATAATTGCTAATAAATTATAGACTCAAATAATAATTCTTGAGTGTTATTATTAATAAATAAACTAAGGTTTGAATATTGAAAAATACCAAGCCCTAAATAATATTAATAAATGGCAATTTAAAAAAATAGCTTTATTGTAAATAAATAATAAATTACAAATAATTTTTTAATTAATTTTTTAATAGATAATAAATAATTAGTAATAATTAAAATTAATAATAAATGAATTATATTATATTTTTAATTGATAAATAACAAATAGATTTTAATATAAATAATATTTAGAAATATCGGTAAAAGTTTTAACTAGGGCCTACAAGGCCATTATTTAATTCTAATATTTTATTTATTATTATTTATATAAAAGATTTATTTATTATTATATATATTATTTTTAATAAAAGATTTTATTTCTTTGATAATTAAAAGATTAATATTTTAATTAATAATTCAATCCAAATCTTCCTAGAGTTTTGAATTTTATAGAGAAAAATATAGTAGTAATTCTAACTAAAGTAATAAAATTTGTTATTAAAAATAACTTAGACTTAACAAGAAAATAAATTTTCACCATAATTTTCCTATCACTAGAAAAGATTCATAAACACATTCTCCAATATCAAATAATAAACCAATCCATTCACGAACATATGCTTGAATTATCTCATACTATCACAAGGCTAATTTCCTGCTAGGCATAATTATCATTAATGGCTTCAATGGAAAATAGAAACATAAGAGCCTAATCACCTTGAGTGTCATAATATCTAACATGCTTCAAACATCCATAAATTTTATTAAGCATGATGAGCATACATTGATTCCAAAGAAAATTCATATAACTTAGTCATATACATCAATCCTTATGTCTTAACTCCATCCCTTTCCTTCACATACATATCCCCAATCTCCTATTCATATCCATTCTTCCTATCATCATCTAAGAGACATGAATTCAGAAATAAAAGAAGGATTTAAGAATAATTACTTGATTGTCGATTACTTTGATGAAGACTAAAGAAGGTCCACGCGCAATGGAGAGTCTTGAGTGATCCAACGGAAAAACAGCCATGGTTGATGGTTGATCAACCATTTTGGCTGAGAGAGAGAGAGAGAGAGAGAGAGAGAGAGAGAGAGAGAGAGAGAGAGAGCATTAGAAAGGTTTATTGAGAATTGAATGGAAGAGGATGAACAAGAAGGTTGTTCTTGGTTTACCTTGTTGATGTTCTTGAGACCTTCAAGAAAAAGCTGATTTTGATTCGATTGAAAATTATTGTTTGCGTGTTTTGTGTTATAAATACCAGAAATGAAGCCTAGGGATTAAGTAGAAGTGATCTGGAGTATTTGAGAGTGATTGGAGGTGTTTAGAGTAGGTTTAGGCTTGAAGAAGTATAGTGTGTGTTCTTGGTGTTTTTGGTGTTCTTGGTGAAAATGGAGAGAATTTGAGAGAAAATCTCACAATTTTCTGGAGTGTTGTTGGCCGAATGGATTGGGGTAGATAGGAGTGTCGGTTTTCAGCTAGTGGAAGAGAGAGTGATCAGATTTTTTTGAAATTCAAATGGAGAAAATTGTGGAGTTGTTTAAGGTAGGAGGTTAGCTAATGGTGCTTGATCAAGGAAGGTTTCTTTGCTCTTCAATGGTGCCGGCTGAACAAGCTGATTTTGTTGAAATGAATGAAGGTTGTTCAGGAATATAGCTGGCCAAAATTCAGTCTATGATGGCAGAGAAAATTCTGGTTTATTAGCTTGTTACAAGAGTGGTTTAATAGAGTAAAATTCTGAAATTTTTTTGAAGTTCAAATGAGTTTTGGTTAGAGTAATCTTAGGGGATTTTTGAGGTATGATTATGGAGTCCAAAAACTCAAGGTAAGTGTGGAGGTTAATGGTGGTCAGTCCATGGCTGAACAAGGTTCAATTTCCAAAGATTTGAAGGGTGTTCTTCGGCCTTGGCTTTGAGAGACAAAGCTGGAAAATTTTCTGGTTTCAATGCTCAAGAGTTTTGAATGATGAAGACTTTTGGTGCAGAATTTTTGCATTTACTTGGCTCGATTTACAGTTGGTTTTCTGGGGTGTTCGAAGGTCTTACAAGGGTGGTTTTCCAGCCTTCTTTCTGGAGAAAAACAAAAAGACAGAGGGTGTTTCAGCTGAATTGCTAACAAAAAGACAGCTCCAATTCCAGCTTAGAATGCAGCAAATTGTGCAGGAATTTTTTTCTGGTTTTTTGCAGTTTGTGCAGTCCGAAAATTGCACAGAATTTTCAGCCTTCAAACCACATGAAATGACCATTTTTCTAGCAGAAAATGAGTAGGTTTACTAGCTGAATTTTCTGAAAAGCTGGTCTGCAAAAATTCTGAAAAATTTCCAGATTTTCCTTCATTAAAACTATGAACAACATGAAGGTAAGATTGAAGGTTCTACCATGGTGATTTATTTCTTTTGGGAATCCATTCTAACTACTCTCCTATTTTTGGCCAATCCTCTATCCTTCAAGACTGATTTTTTTTGAAATTCAAGGCTGAAGAATCATCACAGAATTTTTGGAATTTAAAAGGAGAGATTTAATGGATTTTGGTTTATTTAAATTATGAAGGTGCTAGGACAAAGCTAGAGGTAATAAAACGACAAGAATTCCTTTAGAATTCTTTTTAGGACACAATGATAAGATTAGGACATTCTCTTCATGTCTCCCCTAAGACAACATTCCTATTTTTATGGAATGCAAGAAAACAAAATTCAAACTTAATCATGATAAAAACTTAAATGGTGGGATTTGAACTCATGACCTTAGCAATTAAACCACAAAGCTCTAACCACTTAACCACACTAACTCTTGTTCTTATTTTCTCACCCACATATTCTTCTTATTTAATCCTCAAGCTATCTTCCTATTTTGACTTCAAGCAAAAATACCATTTTACCCTTCCTACTCAATAAGCATAACTAAGTCTTTTAACCTATAAAACACAATTCTAAAGCACATAAAATCATTCAAAAATATATATATTCATACAAAATAATATGATATGCATCCCGACCCCCTTACTCTAGGGTTGGCTTTAAGTGGGGTTTCACAATATAGGCCATGAAGGCCAACTAAAATGGCTTTAGATAGCCAGAATTTTGGAGCAAAAAAGAGAGAAAAGAGAGAAGAGAAAAGAAAAGGAAATAGAGAAGAAAGAGAGAGAGAAATCGGAAATAGAGAGGAGAGAAAGAGAGAGAGAAAAGCAAGAAGATGCTTGGACTGTTCAGCCTCCAAACGCAGCAAAGAAAAGGTAAAGATCTACCTTACTTGAAGTAAAGTTATTATATAAAGCATGGAGATCATTTTGGTATATATATTGTGAGAAGTTTATGTGTGAATTATGGAAACTAGTTAGGTGAAGTTGTGTGAAAGCTGTCCTTGTTTGCAGAAAATTCTGTGAGGTTTTATGTTCAATAAATCTGTAAAATTTCTGGATTTGAACAAATCAGGCATACATCTTTGTATCTAAGGATCATAGAGACATTTTAGAACAAGTTTGATGTTGATCGGATTTATGAATCAAAAGTTATGGTGAAAATAGTAAAAGGTGCCAAATCAGTAACAGGATTTTACTATTGGATCTTTGTGTTCAAAACTGAACAAAATGGACAACAGAATTGGTACTCCATGAATTGGAACTTGTAAAGGAATGTCTTAATGATATTTTACAATTGGTTTGACATCATTTGGATTTGTGGATTAAAATTTATCGGCAAAACAAGTTAGGGTGTCAAACTGGAAAATTGCAGAATGTTAAGGAAAGAATGAATAGTGAAACTAAGTCAAAACTACTGAGGCTGTTTTTGCCCAGTACCATGATACTGGAACCAGAAATCTAAAAACAGAATATATTAAATTAAATTTAAGAGTCTTACGGTCATTTTGGTATATCATGGAGCCAAATCGGATTTGTAAATTGAAATGTGTAAAACAAATGGTGTGTCAAACCAGTGAAATTCCAGAAAGTAGTCCGGAAATGAATGGACAAGGGTGACTACTTATGTGATTTTGGATAAATTAATTGGGGAAACATGAAGTGAATCCCTTGTTTATGAAGGGAGGAAGGATGTGGAAAAAGAAAAATGAAAGAAATGATCAAATGATGGAAAAACGACGTGAACGAAAGTTAAACGTTTTCCTTGACCGAAGGCTAACCATCGGCCTCGTCGGCTAACCGTCGGCCCCATCGGCTAAACGACGGCTGAACGTCGGCTAACTGTCGGCTATTTTTCGGCCAAACACGAATTGACCCGAAAATGATGTTTGATGTAGGTTTAATGATAAATGGTCAACGGAACATTGAAAATGGTAGAAACGAAGGTTAAACGGCCATGAACGGATATGATTGCTCAGGACACGAAGTGAGTCTCTTGGATTTCTAAAAGTCTTTTAAAGTTAGTTTGCATTGTTTTTCCATGAAATGCTATATTATTTATCGTTTTGAACATTTTATAGAAATATGTTTGGAAACATTGAATTTAATCCTCTTTTGAGATTAGAATTCTAGATTTCCTTAAATGAGTTCTTTTTTGGAATTGGGTATTTGGAAAATGTTCCAAATGTCCTTATTGGAATATTTTATGAATACCTCTGGAACTCGGGTATTCGGTAAATGACCGAAATATCCTTATTGGAACTCTTATGAGTATTTCTCGAATCGAGTAACGGTAAAATGACCCGAATACCTTTGGAAAATCTTTTAGAAATCGGGTATCGGTAAAATGACCTGAATACCCTTGACCTTTGTGATCGAGTACTGGGAAAATGACCCGGTTAGTCTTGGAAACTTTTTTTGATGTGTGAATAGAACCCTTTATTTGGTTTCAACATGATTTTGGAAAAATACTGTTTTGCCCCAAAACTATTTTGATATGAAAATTCTGTGTGAGCAGATAACCCTCTAGCCTGATTAGCTAAACAGGGTTAGTATTGGTAACGTTGAGTACTCAGTAAGGACTTTAATCTTTGTACTAGCCCATGTTAGAGATAGACGACCCAAGTAACCTGATCAGTTCTAGGGATTGTCTTACTTCAAATAGGGCTACAGGACATTGAGATGAGTTATCCTGGTTAGCTGTTTTGAGTCTGGCAATTGCCTATTGATTATGATGGTGGATTGTTCACATGATACCGGGTGGGTACACTCGGTGTGTTCAATCCCTTGCCACCTCGATGGTGATTGACGTTAGGATTGGGACCCCTAGCTTATGGTGGCATGTAAAAGATCCCTAAGTGTAAGGTGAGGTACATTTGTACGTTGCTCACCGTTTCGGCTTAATACGGGTGACGTGCTGTAAGGCGCAGTCCTTGGCACAAGAGACCGTGTAGTCGAAGGCAAGGACTGCGGGACTTGCATACAAGCCGACCTTCTATTGGAGAAGTGCCTGTGATTGGAAAAAAATGGAGCAATGATTTGAAAGTTGAAACACCATTTTCCAAAAAATTATTGAGTTCTGAATACACTCTTCATTAAAGAGTTTTGGATTCATTTCTAATGAATAGATGATATGTTATTTCATAAAATTTTTGTGTACTCTACTTCTTTAATAAAAAATTAGTAGACACGGGACTCACTGAGTGGTTTTCCACTCACACGTGTTTTTTACCTTACCCTTTTGAAGGATCCGGAGTTGAAAGGATCTAAGGATAGAGGATGATACCACAGTGATAGTAGAAAAGGTTCAGATGTTTCCCTTTTTGGATAATGTAACTTATTACTGAGGTTGAATGGAAACTTTCATGTATAAAATTCTTTATTACTTGTGCGCACTTGACCATCAGTATGGGTTGTTGTATGAATCTGGACTTGCATACTCTGTTGATTTCCATTATAAAGACCCCTTGTTTGGGTAACTGGACTGGGCGACTCCCAGTGTTGATATGCTTCCGCTGTACTTTTAGTAGGGGTGTTACAGAATCCTTCAAGAAAATGGGTTTCGTACAAGTGAAAAATCAATGGGTTCTGCTTAGAAATATCTCAGATGGGGAAAGGGAAAAGCTAATAAAAATTAAAGTTGAAGGAATGAAAACTGCACTTGTTGCCTCAACAAGAACAAAACGGAAGGCTGAAATAGCAGAGGAATCCTCAAATAAGGCAAGTAGAGGACTGAGGAGAGTGGACTAACTCAATGCATTTTGAATGCTTTAAATTTCTTATCTGAAAATTTTAATGAATTTAGCACAGAAGTTAAGACTGAATTGCAAATCTTGGGCACTCGATTGAGTAATGTGGAAGGGAAGTAACCTATAAAAGAAAAGGATACTGAAGATGCCTCCAAAGAATAAGACATTCCACCATAGCAAGAAGCTGAGCTTAAAAAGGATTCTGGATAACCCTCTACTGCTAAGAAAGCTGTCACTGAAGAAGTTCTAGCTGCACCCACTACAGTACCCTTAGCTGAACTGATTCCATCTTAGCTTGCTGAAATGATACCTACTACACCCTCTATTAACCAAACTGCCATTAAAAAAGACAAGCCAATCCTACTTGATAGCTCATCGGGATGCAGGGTGAAACATGTAGTCATCAAAAGAAAGTCTAGCAGAATTGCTAGACAACATTCCAAGAAGGGTGCCAATACTAAGCCTGAGACCATCCACATTTTCTGAATTTTACATAATGATTGCTATCTGCTAACTTCTTATGCAACATTCACTTTGATGAACAATTTTATAATTCTTGCTTTATGTTTTCTGCATGACCAATCTTACTTTTGAACTAACAATTCTACTGATCCTTCTGTTAATATGTTTACTCTATTCCTGTTTTACCATTCTCCTACTTAATTCCTTACTATTTCTCTTCTGCTAAAATCTTTTTTGATTGATGCCAAAGGGGGAGAAATTAAATTGTGGTTATATGGATTGTGACTTGGGCTATATAGATTGTAATTTTGGTTTTATGACTTGATGTGATTTTGTGGATTGAGGAAATTGAATTGTGGTTATGGAGAAGATTGTACTTATGAGTTTGGTGTGCATTCTATTATGATTTGGTTGAATGATAACTCTCTCACTATTTTTATTCTCATAAATATAGATTGAGAACTTGAAATATACCCTATTTGAGTTAGTATTGTTGAGTGTGATTATGATAAGGGCTGTGATGCGCATTATGCCAAATCTTTGGGATTGCGAGTTATGGATTGTGACTGAGTTAGGATGATGGATACTTGAGTAAATGCTTATGAGTTCTCCTTGATTGCACAATGAAATTGGAATGTTGAAACTTTTTGAGAAAACTGGGCTTGGTCAATTCTTGGAAAATCGTTGATCTATTTTTGTGATTTTTTTCACCCTGCACAAACATAGGGGGAGCTTTAGACTCTCAATTCTTCAATCCAAAACACCAATCCAAAAATGCTTTTACAAGAAGAGATCTTCTCTCTTATTTTAACTTGTTTTAGATGCACGATTCGAAAGTCTAAAATCTCAAATCCCAGTTTAGTGTTTCAATGCACTTCATTGTTAATATCGTTTTTATCCACTATTTATATACGCACATACATAGGGGGAGTATTGTTGTTGATGATTCATCTTCTACACCTCTTCATGTACATACTCATACATTTTTTTTTTTTTTATCATTAATTGGCTATTTTCTTTGAGAAATAGTCCTCCATATGGAAAGAAAGAGGATAAGAAGGTTGGTTGGGTCATAAGCTCATTGAGCCATGTTTATAAGAACATATTTAATTTTTCTTATCTTAATCTCATAAGCACTCCTTAGTCCTATAATGAGAAAATGTATTTCAGTTAAAAATATTCTTCTTCCTCTCAGTCTAACATGTCCATACTATCTATATCTTTTTTTTTTTTTTGTCACAGTCCCATCAAGTTTGTTATCACTCAAAATTAGGGAGATTGTTAACCCTAAGGGCTTAGATGGGGGTGAATAAGGTTTTTGAAAAATTTAAAACACTTTTAAAAAATTCGTTTTTGAAATCTTCTTTTTGTATTTCAAATCGAAGTGTTTGCTAGTGATACAATGAAGAGCTATTGAGCAATCGTAAAGAACCAACTACGATCAGAATGAGATGAGACAAGATATGTGCAATTAATATAAGAATGAAGATGGGTTGGTGAGAATCATAAAGATATCTTTTAAATGATTGAAAACATTTGAGCAAGGAAGTTCGCAATCAGTCAAAATTAAATGCAAATAGAATGAACATGAGATTTATATTGGTTTGATCTTTAGGGATCTACCTCCATTACTTTAAGCTCACATTTAAGGATTTTAAACCAAATTTCTTTAAACTTACCCAACTCAATGGTGTCTATCTACACTAATTACATAAAAGGATCACCACACTTGGTTTTACCAAAACCTCTCAATCAACAACAAATCAAGGCTCACTCCAAATGGGTTTTGTACCACAACCTTGACGTACAAAAAGGATTATAGAAATGAAACAAAGAAAGCTCACACTTTTGAGCAAATGTGCAAACAAATGAGCACCAACAACATTTACCTCTTTGAAGCAATTTGATTTCACTTTGAAGCACTAATAAAAAGGGTGATTTTTGTATTCTAGAGAGTAAGAGTATTTCTTAGAAATATAGGACAAAAATCTACTTTAAAATAAAGTTTTGAAAGACTTTATAGAAGTAAAAAGTAAATCTCCAACGGCTAGAAACGACTAGTTTCTCGCTGTCAAACTTTCTAGAGTTTTGGACTCAAAGATTAGACGATAGTGCATCCAAAAGGTAAGTCTAAAATGGCACTTTCCTCGGCAGAAACATTTTGACACTATTTACTCAGCTTTGGATGAAGCTTTTGGATGCAAAGCCATCTAAACTATTCAATCTAAAATTCTGAAGACTTAATACTTTGAAATCTTTTTGCTTGTGTACTTTAAGGTAGAAATAAATTGAATTATAAGGTAAGGAAGACATAAGAATTTACACACAATACCTTAACAAAATGATTACTAGTCTATAGTTCTTTCTCAAGGACTTCATGAGTTGTGAGCTCTTAGGTTGAGGTTGTTCTTGATCAATCACCACTTTGGATTCCATTTCCTCAAGAGCTGCTTAGCAACCTTATTTGCATGCCTTGAAAGAACTGAGTCAAACATGTCCTATCACATGTAAGTCACACAAGTTAGTCCTCAACAATGTTTGTCACAAGTCAAAACATAGGAGAATGCCATTAGGACTAACAATCTTCCCTTTTTTGAGTGATGACAAACTTGATGGGATTGTGATATAAAAATAATGATATGTACAGTACATAATCTTAGACTGAGAGAAATAAGAATATTTTTTGTTAAAATGTAATCTCTCATTATAGGACTCAAAGAGTGCTTATGAGATTAAGATCAGAAATTTAAAGCATGTACTCATAAACACAATTCAATGAGCCTATGACCCAACTAACCTCCATATCCTCCTTCCTTCCATTACACGACTATTCCTTGAGAGAATAGCTGCAATTAGTAAAAAAATATATAGATATGTACACAAATAGGTGTAGAATATAAATGATAAGATGGAATACTCCCCCTTAATATGTGCATATATGATCATAGGATGAAGGCCATAAAGTGTGTTTTAAGAGTAAGATTGGATTTAAAATTTTGGACTTCCAAAATGTGCATCCAAAATAGGAGAAGTGAGATAGGAGCTAATCTTCTTAAAACTTTTGGACCTAAGAATTTAAATTTCCAAAATATGCGTCCAAAATAGGGTAAAATTAGACAGAAACTAGCCTTTTTAGAATCTATTTTTTTGGACTAGAGTTTTGGATTGAAGAAATGTGAGTCCAAATGTAACACCCCGCTACCTAGGCCCGCCAAGGCCGGGGATGTCCCCCCGTCCAACGGATAAGGGGTCTTTATAACTAGGTCATACAAATAAAATAGCAGAATTAAATGATACTTGAACTTAAATATTTATTACATCCCAAAATAAACATCTATCCAAAATAAATCCGAGAATACCAAAAACAAATCCATAATAAAAATTCATCCACTCTCATCTCTCCATAACTTTACACAAACATAAATCATCATAAATCTTCCAAAGCGGGCATAATCTAGCTACTCGTCCCCATAACAGGACCGACCTGAAAACATGGTAAAAAGGTGGTGAGACAGAAATCTCAGTAAGTCCGTGTGTGTTTATGTGTCAGGTGAAAACATTTCGTGAATGCAAAGTATAAAATTCTTTATAAGAGGTCACTGGCAAGCAATAAACATCCGTAAAAATCAAGAGTGGTGTTTTGGCATTTTCAGCCATACATAATTTATAAAATCAACCACTCGAAAGAAAAGATTACGGTTTACCACACGTTGGGCCCCATAACCGAATGGTCGGCATGCCACACTTTGTGCATACCGCCAATCAGAATGCCACACTTTGTGCAGACTGATAAAAGTAGGTGATCGGCCTATTGGGCAAGATACTCCTCCTTCTCTATACCCAAACAACAACCGGGTGTCCATTCCGGTATAACACAGTCACTTGACTGAAGAGAACACTACTAGCTCAGACCGGCACGACCTACTGGACTGACGTCCTATCCGGGAAGGACTCACCCCTCAGAGGTGGCCACCTACTGAGAGACTTACCCTAACCCCTCAAAGACTAGTCATAGCAGTCCACCCTTATTGAGTACTCAACGTAACGTATCCCACTTGGGAAAAATGAACAAACACAGTTCCACTTGAACATGGCAAATAAAGGGTTTCCAAAATCTTTATCAAAAACAGTTTCAGAAAGAGTTCTGAGTTTGAGTAAATTTGCTTGATAAATTTCAAATAACTCATTTGACAGAAATAAAATAGGAGACAACCCTCAATTGTCTTTACAAAAATGAGTGTCCATGCGCTCTACATTTGTCTTGCCATAATTAAACATTTTTCAACAATCAGGTTTTATGCAGGAGCTTACCTGATTCTTGCTCACAATAACAAGGTCTCCAACAGCTGACCTAACCCCACATGGGCAAATACAAATCACAATCAATTCCATGCTACAATCCACTTCCTCAATTTTAAATCAACTCCTCTTACTACTACCATGATCCTAGTGTCCCAAGCTTTAAGGCCAAACAATACACAAATAGGTTGGTAGGTTGAGCCTAATTTGATATTTAAAATAATTAATGGTTTGGGAAATAATTTCTAATAAGTTGAAAGTTTAAATCTTGTTAGGGAAAATTTAGAGTTTATTTGCTCAAGAGTCCTAGGTAGTAATAAGTAAAATAATGATTTAATAATAGTTTAGTTGTTAGAAAATAATTGGTTGCTAAAACTAGTTGAGATTAAATTTAATGAGTCTTGCTTGGAAAATAATAAGTAAACTTTTAAAAAGGGATTTGATTTAATAAATATTTTACTAATTATAATTATTTCCATAAAAGGCTTCAATTGATTTCTTTATTTTAAATAATATTTATTTATTTTGTTTTCTAGCAAAATTATTATTTATTTGACCAAAATATCCTTTATGTATATAATAATCCAAATCTACCCTTCCTAGGGTTTTTTCGACATTTACTAGGAAAATTTTATATCATTAAATATTTTATTTATGAAATAAAATTAGTTTAGGGACAACTAGATCATGGTCAAATTTCTATGGCTAACCACAATCAAGAACATATGCAATCCTTCCATTCATCAAATCATCCAAATCATGCACATAAGCATAGATCTAAATTTATTAAGACATGATATAACCTCTACTAGCATAAATATGATCATGGCTTTAATAATCTAACATGCATATAAATCCTATTCACCAAAGGTGACACAATCTCTAGCATGCTTTATCTCAAATACTTCATGCATCAAACCTCAAATCATCACACAATCAACCAAGATAATCCTTCCATGCATAAATCCCATCTCCTTCACAATCATGCACATATTCATGCTTCAATCTCAATAATACATACTCAAATCCTATCACCATCCACCCACTATCAACATCATTCTAGAGACATGATTCTAGAGTTTAAAAGAAGGATTGAAGGGACTTACTTGATCGATGAATGCTTTGAAGGAGTTTAGAATAGATCTCAACTCCTTGATGCCTAACTTTGTCCAAGGGAGATGGCGAAAACATGGACATGGGGAAAAGGAGCTATCTGGCCAAGAGAGGGAGGTTTCGGCCATGAGAGAGAGAGAGAGAAAAGAAACCATTAGCATGCTTATACACATAGGTTCTCATTAGAGATCAAGATTGGAGGAGATGAAGTTGTTAGAATAAATTTACCTTGAAGGTGTTCTTGTCCTTCATAGAAATTTCTGGTTTTGATCCGAAGTAGCAAGATGATTTGTGGAGTTTGATGTTAAGAATGGGGTTGATGGACTCATGATAGTGAGTAGGTCAAATTTGGAAGTTTTAGAGAGGATTTGAGATGGTTTGGAGGGGTATTAGGTGAAGGAAAGAAGTAGGTGTTCTTGGTGTAGTGTGTGTGTTCTTGGAGGTTGAAAGAATTCGAGAGATTGGATTTGTGTAGCTGTCGAAATTCTGTGAGAGCTAGGGCTAGCCAAATTTCTGTAGGGTTTAGGAAGTTGTTTCTCTGATTTGGAAGGGAAAAGGAAAGGTTAGTTGTTACAATCCTTGAAGAATATTTTTAGGAAGTGAATTTGGAAACTAAATATTCCAAGAATATCTTGATTGTTGGAGAGCTTTGGAAGTCTACCATGGCCGACTGTTTGAGCTGAATTTCAATGGGATTAATGTTGGTTTATGGAAACTTATGGTGGCCGAAAGTAGGGTGCTTAATGGTGAAGAAGAAGTCTGGTTATTTGGGGAATGCATTATAGAAAGTTGCTAAACAAAGGTGGCTAGAATTTTGGAAATCAATCAAGCATAATTGCAGGGATTTGTTGGAGAGATTTTCGGACAGCCATTGCTGAATTTCGTGCAAAAGCTTAAAGGAAACAATGAAGCTCTGTTACTGGAGGTTTAAGGAAGGTTCCTGCAGAACAAGGTTGGTGTTTCGGCTGGAAGAGAAATGGGAAACAAAGCTGGAATTTGGACTGCCCAGAATTTCGCCAAGCTGAAATTCCTGGACAGCTTTTTCGGCTGTCATTTTCCAACCATCTTGTGGAGAGTTTGAATGGGAATTTCAGGGGCTTTCAAGGCTGGTTTCCAGCCTTCTTCATGGAGGAAAAACATAGCTAAGGTTCTGCACAAAATCTGGAAGAAAACAGCTTGGTTTTAGACTCTCAAAGTGGCGATTTGTGAAACCCCGGACAAAACCAACCTTAGAGTAAGGGGGTTGGGATGCATATCATACTTTATTTCATAATTAAATATATTTTCATATAATTTCCATGTGCTTGGGATTTGATTTTTATTGTCTTGAAGTCTTATTGGTGAGTATTGTGTGAGAGGGCAAAATGGTAATTTTTGCCCGAGGAGAAAATAGGGAGATAGATCGTGGATTGAATAGAAAATAATTTTTATAGTGGAAATAGCAACAAGAGTTATTGTGGTTTAGTGGTTTGAGCTTTGGAATTAATTCTTGAGGTCTTGGGTTCAAATTCTAGCATCGAAGCTTTAGCTAGATTAAATTTTATTTTTGCTTGGGGGGAGTTGGTTTCGGCCATAAGAGCCTAGAGCAAGGTGGTGATAATGTCCTAGGAGAGACATGTTAGGAGAATTCTCATTTCACTCTTTACTCTACTCGAAATTCTTGAAGGGAAATTCATTCTTCCTTGTTCTTTATTTTTTTTTTCCTCAATGCTCAACTCATTAGTTTGATCAAGGTGTTCTAGCCTTTTTCTTTCCAGAAAATTTAGTAAAGTGCTGAGGCCTTTTAGGATCAAAATGTTTTGGTAAAAGACTACCTATGGTCTGAAAAAATATGGAAGAGTTGTGAGGAATTCCATGAGGAAAATATCTCTAGTGAGCTTGCTGAAATTTCACTTCAAACTAATTCCTTTTCCTTCATGGCATGAGCTGAAACTTTCCAGCTTGTTGTACTTTCAAATTGTCGAACTCCTTAGCTAACATTCCCTTCCAAATGCTGCCAAAAAAATGGCCTTAAGATCAGCTCAAAACATGAATTATTTATGCCATTTTCGGACTGCACAAAAGCAGTGCAAAACCAGAAAAAAATTCTGGGCAAATTGCTGCTTTAAGGGTCCAAACCAAGCTGTTTTTCTTCTAGATTTTGTGCAGAACCTTAGCCATGTTTTTCTTCCATGAAGAAGGTTGGAAACCAGCCTTGAATACCCCTGAAACCCCCCTCCCAGCTCGCTGTAAAATGGCTGGAAGTGGCAGACGAAAATCTGCCCAGAAAAACCACTGTGCAGCGAAATTTTTGTGCAGAAAATTGTCCAACATGTTTCCTATTTTTCTTCCAACAGAAACACCAACCTACTTCTGCAAAAACCTTCCTTAAACCACCATTATCAGAGCTCCATTGTTCCTTTGAGCTTCTGCACGAAATTCCATCAATGGCTGTCCGAAAATCTCTCCAACAAATCCTTGCAATTTAGCTCGATTACCTTCCAAAATTTCAGCCATCTTGTTTAGCTACTTTCCATAATATCTTACTCAATTGATCAGACTTCTTCTCCTCCATAGTGCACCTTAATTTCGGCCACCATAAGCCACCTTGAATCAGCTTTAATCCCTCAGAAAAATCACTCCAGCAGTCGGCCATAGGAGACTTCAAAGCTGTCCAGAAAATCAAGATATTCTTAGAATATCTAATTTCCAAATTCTCTTCCTAAAAATATTCTTCAAGGATTGTAACAACTAACCTTTCCTTTCCCTTCCAAATCAGAGAAATCACTCCCTAAACCCTACAGAATTTTGGCAGCCCCAATTCCTCAAAAAATTCGGCAGCTTCTTCTCCTCTCTCTCTCGATTTTCTCTAGCTACCAAGAACACACACACACTACACCAAGAACACCTACTACCTTCTTACACCTAATACACCTCCGAATCACTTCAAACCCTCACGAAAATCTCCAGATTTGATCTACTCCTTACTGTGAATCCATCAACACCATTATTAACATCAAACTCCACAAATCATCTTGCTACTTTGGATCAAAAACCAGGAAATTTTGTGAAGGTCAAGAACATCTTCAAGGTAACTTATTCTAACAACTTCATCTTCTCCAAACTTGATCTCTAATGAAAACCTATATGAATAAGCATGCTAATGATCTCTTCTTCTTCTTCTTCTTCTTCTTCTTCTTCTTCTTCTTCTTCTTCTTCTTCTTCTTCTTCTCTCTCTCTCTCTCTCTCTCTCTCTCATGGCCGAAATTTCCTCCCTTGGCCGAATGGTCTCTCTTTCCATGACCATGCTTTCGCCACCTCTCTTGGACAAGATTAGCCATCTAGGAGTGGAGATCTACTCTAAACTCCTTCAAGACATACATCAATCAAGTAAGTACCTTCAATCTTCCTTGTAAACTCTAGAATCATGTCTCTAGGATGATGTTATGAGTAGGTGGATGGTGATAGGATTTGAGTATATATATTTATTGTTGAGGTTGAAGCATGAGCAATTGTATGATTGTGAAGGAGATGGGATTTATGCTTGAAAGGTTCATCTGGGATGATTGTATGATGATTTGAGGGTTGATGCATATCATAGGTAGTATTTGTGAAGAAGCATGCTAGAGATTATGTCACCTTTGGTGAATAGGAGTTTATGCATGATTAGATTATTGAAGCCATGTTCATGTTTATGCTAGTAATGGTTAAATCATGTCTTAATAAATTTGGATCTATGCCTAGATGCAAGATTTGGATGATTTGATGAATCGAAGGATTGTGTATGTTATTGATTGTAGTTGGCCATAGAATCTTGAACATGATCTAGTTGTTCCTAAGCTAATTTTAGTTCATGAATAAAGTATCCAATACTAATTTTGCTAGTAAATTTCGAAAAACCCTAGGAAGGGTAGATTTGGAATTATTAGACATATAAATGATATTTTAGCCAAATAAATAATGATTTTTGCTAGAAAGAAAAAAAAATAAATATTATTAAAAATAAAGAAATTAATTTAAGCCTTTATGAAAAATATTTTTAATTAGTAAAATAATTATTAAATCAAAACCCCTTAAGGATTTACTTATTATTTCCAAACAAGACTCATTAAATTTAATCGTCACTAGTTCTAGCTATCAACTATTTTCTAACAACTAGACTATCATTAAATCACTATTTTACCTAGTACCACCTATGAATCTTAATCAAATAAACTCTAAATTTTCCTTAACAAGATTTAGACTTTCAACTTATTAGAATTTATTTCCCAAACTAATAATTATTTTAAATAACAAATTAAACTTAGCTTATAAACTTACTTATTTATTATTTTGCCTTAAAGCTTGGGACACTAGGATTATGGTAGTAGTGAAATGAGTTGATTTAAAATTGAGGAACTGGATTGTAGCTTCAATATGATTAAGATTTGTATTTACCCATGTGGGGTTAGGTCAGCTGTTCGAGACCTTGTTGTTGTGAGCAAGAATCAGGTAAGCTCCTGCATAAAACCTATCGATGTGAAATGTTTTCCTTATGGCAAGCTAAATATGGAGTGCATGGCACTCGTTTATTTGAAGGAAATTGAGGGTTGCATTTGTTCTTACTTCCAACACTTAAATTATTTAAACGTTACTGAGCAGATTTTCTAAACTTAAAACTCTTCCTAAAACTGATTGTTCCCAAAACTTTGGAAACCCTCAAATTACTAGTTTCATGAAGAGCAATGCTTTGTTCATTTCATCCCAAGTGGGAAACGTCGTTGAGTACTCAATAAGGGTGGACTACTAGGACTAGTCTTTGAAGGGTTAGGGTAAGTCTCTCAGCAGGTGGCCACCTCTGAGGGGTGAGTCCTTCCCGGATAAGATGTCAGTCCAGTGAGTCGTGCCGGTCTGAGCTAGCAGTTTGTTTTCAGTCAAGTGATTGTGTTTTGCCGGAATGGACACCCGGTTGTTGTTTGGGTATAGAGAAGGAGGAGTATCTTGCCCAGTAGGCCGATCACCTACTTTTGTCAGTCTGCACAAAGTGTCGGCATTCTGACCGGTTATGGGGCCCAACGTGTGGTAACCCATATCCCTTTCTTTCGAGTGGTTGATTTCATTACTTGTGTATGGCTAGATAAGCCAAAATGCCACTCTTACTTTTGACTAATGCTTTATGCTTGCCAATGTTTTCTCTTATAAAAGTTTCACACTCTGCATCCATGAACTGATTTCACAAAACACCCAAAGCACACATGGACTTACTGAGATTTCTGTCTCATCACATTTCTATCTTGATTTCAGGATGATCCTACTGTGAAGTTGAGTGGCTAGTAATATCTGCTTAGGAAGAGAATGTGTCTTTTGATTTTATGTACTGCTTTGGGGAGGCGAGAGTGAATAATTTTATTTATGATTTTTGTTTTGGAATTCATGGATTTATTCTTGAAGTTTCTTCGGGTTGTAATAACTTTTTAAGTTAAATATTATTTTTATTCCGCAATTTGTTTGTGTGACCTAGTTATAAAGACCCCTTGTCCTTTGGACGGGGTGACATCCCCGGCCCTGGTGGGCTTAGGCTTCGGGGGGTGTTACACGATTTGTACAGGAATTTTTCTTGTTGTTGCTCCAGCTTTGAGCAGTCCGAAAATGGCCAAGAAATTCAGATTGCAAACTGATCCTAAAGACCATTTTTCTAGCAGCATTTGGGAGGGAATGTTAGCTAAGAAACTCGACACTTTCAAGGCACAATAAGCTGGAAAATTTCAGCTCATTCCAAGAAGGAAGATGAACTGGCTAGAGTGAATTTTCAGCAAGCTCACTAGAGGGATTTTTTCCTCTTGGAATTTCCCACAACTCTTCCATATTTTTCAGACCATAAGAAGTCTTTTACTAAGACATTTTGATCCTACAAGATCACAGCACTTTACTGAAATTTCTGGAAAGAAAATGGCTAGAATCACTTGATCAAACTAATGAGTTGAGAATTAAGGAAAATCAAAGATCAAGGGAAAATGAATTCCCTTTAGGAAATTCGAGTAGGGTAAGGGAGTAGAATGAGGTTACTCCTAACATATCTCTCTTAGGACATCATCCCTACCTTTCTCCAAGCTCATAAGGCCGAAATTATTCTTCCCCAAGCAAAAAATAAATAAATAAAAAAATAAAAAAATAATCAAGCTAAAGCTTCTATGATGGAATTTGAACCCAAAACCTCAAGAATTGATTCCAAAGCTCTAACCACTAAACCACAACAACTCTTGTTGTTATTTTCACTAGAAAATTAATTCTTATTTAATCCTCAAGCTATCTTCCTATTTTCACCTCATGTGAAAATTACTATTTTGTCCTTCTCACTCAATACTCACCAACAAGGCTTCAAGACAATAAAACTCAATCCAAAGCACATAAAAATCATATAAAAATATATTAAATCATGAAATAAGGTATGATATGCATCCCAACCCCCTTACTCTAAGGTTGGTCTTGACTGGGGTTTCACACAAAAACTCCCCCTATGTATGTACAGGTAAAAACAAAATTTCAGAGATTTTGATCTAGCCTAGTTCTCTCAAGATATTTCAGACTCAAGGAAATTTTCTGAGCAATAAAAAATATAAGTATAAATATCCTCATCATCTAAAATTTTTAACATATAGCATATCATAATCATTTTCAAAACAGATTATTCAGTTAGACAAAAATCAATTTATTAGAATGCACAATGGACTCATACACATACTTCGATCTCTTTTGTTCTCAACAATAACGATATCTTAATATAGTCTCCATTAAAACGCCCATATCTTCATAGT
The DNA here is from genome assembly GCA_026120185.1 of Voacanga thouarsii. NCBI lineage: Eukaryota > Viridiplantae > Streptophyta > Magnoliopsida > Gentianales > Apocynaceae > Voacanga > Voacanga thouarsii. Next base: position 701,360 of record JANUWF010001142.1, read on the forward strand.
CCAGATTTTTAAACTATGACCATAATTCATACTTATAAGAGCAGAAAAAAAATCAAGAAAAATAATATTGCACGGTATACTGATTGAGAAACTCAAATCTTATCACATACAGGCGTTTCCGACAACATTAGTTCAACACATCCATACTTCATACTCATATATAGCCAGAATATAAAACCAGTATATGCAACCATAATTCACATTTTCATATCATTATACAATCTTTATACCCACAATACCCACAATCTGTATTTTCCAGAATATATATCGGCAAACTATTCACAACGTCACATTCCACAATATATATCCATAGTCTATTCATAGCATCACACAATCACCCAACAAGTCTATATACCCACAATATCCAATCCACAATCTATATTTTTCTCCCCTTTTTGTCATCATTCAAAATGTAGAAGTAGAGAATAAGGAGAATAAAATTATCAAAGAAATTGGGCAGAATGCAGATAAAGGAGATATATATTTAACAGATAGAGCAAGAGAAATGCATAATTGAAATTGTTCAAAGACTGGTGCAGAAATTATAAAAGTAATTGTCAATAGAAAAGTAGTAAGAAGTGTGTAAGCAAAAGACGTCTTGGAGGTAGTCCGCAGAGATGGTCACTTAGGAAATATGGATAGTTGTTGACTTAGTCCCGGCACCCTTTTTGGAGTGCTGTCCAACAATTCGGTTGAACTTTCTGTAACACCCTACTACCTAGACCCAAACAGGACCGGGGATGTCGCCCCGTCCAAAGGATAACGGGTCTTTATAACTAGGTCACACAAATAAAAATAAAACAATACTTCAAAATTAAAAATTATTACAAACCAAAAATTCAAGACAAATCTGAAATAAAAATTGTTCACTCTCAACTCCCATAGAATTACATAAAATAGATAACAGAATATCTTCCAAGCAGGCAACAACTAGCTACTCATCCCCACAGTAGGATCGACCTAAAATCATGGTAAAAAGGGTGATAAGATAAAAATGTCAATAAGTCCGTGTGTGCTTTGAGTGTTCAGTGAAAGCAGTTCGTGAATGCAAAGTGTAAGAACTTCATAAGAAAAATACTGGCAAGTAATAAACAATGTTCAAAATCAAGAGTGGCGTTTTGGCTTTTCCAACCATACATGTACAATAAAATCAACCACTCAAAAGGGTGGTCATGGGTTACCACACGTTGGGCCCCATAACCATACAACGGTTAGAATGCCACACTTTATGCAGACTGACAAAAGGTAGGTGATCGACCTACTGGGTAAGATACTCTTCCTTCTTTACACCCAAACAAAATCGGTTGTCCACTTCGACAACACACAGTCTGCATGACTAAAACCTGCTAGCTCGGACCGGTATGACTAAGTAGTACTGACGTTTCTCTAAGTTGAGTTCATCTTCTAGAGGTAGTTCATCCCACTTGAGAGAAACTGTTAAAACATAGCTTTACTTGAAAATGGCAATCAAGGGTTTCCAAAGTCTTTATCAAAATTAGTTTTAGAAATAGTTTAGTGTGTGAATAAAACTGTTTGTTGTTTTTCAAATAATTGTTTCGACTGAAACAAGAAAGGAAATAGTCCCTAATTGCCTTTACCAAATCAGTTTTCACAAACTTCGTGTTTAGCTTGCCATAACAACTTTTGCAACAAACAGGTTTTATGCAGGAGCTTACCTGATCCTTTGCTCGAGATAAAATAAAGATCTCCAAAAGCTGACCTAACCCCGCTTGGGGTAAACACAAACTATAATTAAACTCAAGCCAAAATTCACTTTTATAAATAAACCTAGCTCGACTCACTACAATCATGACCCTAGTGTCCCAAGCTTTAAGGCTAAACAATAAATAAAAAGGGTTTATAAATTAAATCAAGCTTGGTAATAAAATAACTAGGGTTTGTGAATTAGATACTAATAAGTTATAGGTTTAAATCTTGCTATAAATAAATTAGGGTTTATTTAATGAAGGGTCCTAAGCCCTAGATGATATTATTTAAAATAATGATTTATAATAACTAATGGTTAGAAAATAATTGGTAAATAAAATTAATAATAAGTAAATTTTAATATGTCTTGACTAAAAGATAATAAATAAATTTTAATAGTATTTATGAATATAAGACTTACAAAATTAATATTTTACCTATTATAATTATTTATATAAAAGGCTTTAGTTGATATTATTATTTTATATAATATCTATATATTTTATTTCTTTAATAAAAGTTATCATTTATTTGACTAAAATATCATTATTTTATATAATAGTCCAAATCCACATTTTCCTAGGGTTTTCAAAATCACTAGAAGAAATTATAGTATTAATCATTTTATTAATGAAATAAAATTGGCTAACTCAATTAGCTTAAGGACAACAAGGTCATGATCATAATTCCTATTGCTAACCATAATCATGAACATACATTCTACACCAATCAACAAAGCATCCAAATCATGAATAAAAGCATAGATCCAAATCTACCAATACATGATCCAAACTCCACTAACATAATCATATTCATGGCCTTAACAAGAATACATGAACATAAAACCTTATTCACCAAAGGTGACATAATCTCTAACATGCTTGATCATTCATGCTACTCACGACATGAAGGCATGCAACAAATCCTAAAAAAAAATGCCACACATTCAACCAAGATAAATCATCTTATACATCAATCCCATCTCCATCATACAAACACATTCATTCTCATGCTTCAATCCCAACTCCATCACAAAACACATGATCAATCTCCAAATATATTCCAACTACATCCAAGAGACATGAATCTAGAATTTAAAGATGAGATTGAAGAGGCTTACTTGAATGATGACTACCTTGAAGACGTTTCAAGAGAATCCTCTCGCTAGGAAGGCTTGATCCGTCCAAGGAGAAGAAGAAAAATGGCCATGGTTGGAGTAACCATTCGGCTGAGAGAGAGAGAGAGAGAGAGAGAGAGAGAGAGAGAGAGAGAGAAAGAAAGTTTATTAGTATATATTTATTAAGGTCGAAGATGGAAGAAGATGGAGTTATTTGATCATGCTTACCTTGAAGGTGTTCTTGAGCCTTCAAGAAAATTCTAGTTTTTTATCCGAAAGTGAAACTTTGATTTCAGCGTTTGATGTTAAAAATTGTAGAAATGGATTCAAGAGGATGAGTAGGTGTGATCTGGAGTTTTTTTTTGGAGAATTTTGGAGAGGTTTTGAGTGGTCTTAGGCATGAGAATGGTGGTAGGTGTTCTTGTAGGTTTAGAGAGAATGAAGAGAATGGAGGAAGCTGGCCGAAATTCTGCTTGGTAAGAGTGGCCGACTGGTTTGGAGAATTTTGGTAATTGGATTTTCAGATTTGGGGAGAAAAAGGAAAGCTGGTTTTTTGAAATTCAAAAAGAATAATTTAGGGAATAAATTATGGTAGTAAATATGGTAAGAAGATCTTGATTAATGGAGGTCTTTTGGAAGCTTCAATGGCCGACTGAATTGCTGGAATTCTGTTGAGATGAATGTTGGTTGAATGAGCTTTAGGGTGGTCGAAATATGGTGTACAATGGTGAGGGAATTTTTTGGATGTTTGAGGCTTAATCCATGGAAGGTTGATGAAAGAAATTGCTGGAATTTTGGACTCTAATCGTGGGCTTGATTGCAGTGATTGATGGAGGGATTTTAGGAGCAGCCATGGAGCTTTTTCGTGCAAGACAATGGTGAGGAAGATGAAGTTCAGTTCATGGCTGACCAAGGTGGGTTTTACAGAAAAATGGGATGAGTTTCAGATAAGGGTGAAGAAGAAACAAAACTAGAATTTTCTGGTTGGTTTTTTTTCGCAAGGCTTGCTGGAAATTCTGTGCAGATTTTTTTGCCATGATTCTGCCAATTTACAGAAGGTTTGGAGGGGTTTTGGATGGTCCTTTAAGGTTAGTTTCCAGCCTTCTTTATGGAGGAAGAACAAGGTTGAATTGCTGGTTGAAAAACTGGAAGAAATAGCTTGGTTTTTTGGCTCACCAAGCTGCGAAAACTGTCCAGGAATTTTTTTGGTTTGCACAGCTTTTGTGCAGTCCGTTTTTGGCTGAAATTTTCAGTCTTCAAGCTGAGGAAATTGGTTGTGTTTCTGGCAATATTTGAGAGGGAAAGATGGCTGAAGATTTTGACAATTGAAATGATCAAGAAGCTGGAAAAATTTCTAGATCACTACATGAAGAAGATGAACACACATTGGTTGGAGTTTGAAGGTTCAACCATGGAGATTAATTCTCTTAGGAACCTTCCATAACTCCTCCCCATTTTCGGTCAACAAGATATCCTCACATAGACATTTTTGAAACCTCAATATCACAAAACTTTGCTGGAATTCTCTAGAAATAAAATTGGCTTGGATAAATTGAACAACCTAATTGATTAAGAACTAAGGAAGGTTAGAGATCAAGAAGGGCATGAATCCCTTAGAAATTTTTGTAGGGCACAAGAGTGGAATTAGGACATTCCTTTCATGTCTCCCCTAGGACAACACTCCTACTCTTCCCTAAAGCATGCAAGGGCCGAAATATAGCCTACCTAACAAAAAATAAAATTTAATCATGCTAAAACTCAAATGATGGAATTTGAACTCAAGACCTCAAGGATTTATTCCAAAGCTTTAACCACTACTCCACAATAACTCTTGTTCTTATTTTCTCTCCCAAATATTTTTTCTATTTAATCCTCAAGCTATCTCCCTATTTCCATCTCAAGCAAAATTACCATTTTGCCATTCTTACTCAATAAGCACAATTAAGCCATCTAGGCTACAAATCACATATAAAAAACATATAAAATCATACCAAAATATATTTATGTATGCAAGAAAATATGATATGCATCCCGACCCCCTTACTCTAGGGTTAGTTTTAATTGGGGTTTCACATCCTCCCATTCTTAGGAGAATTTCGCCCGAAATTCAAGCGTACCTCTATCTTAGATCGGGATACTTCCGATTTACCCACTCTTCTGATTCCCATGTGGCATCTCGTGTGCCATGATGCTCCCACCGAACTTTGACCATCGATATCTGCTTGTTTTGGAGATTCTTGATACTGCAGTCCAATATTCGCACGGGTTTCTCCACATAGCTCAAATCGAGTTGCAACACCAACGGCTCATTATTTAGAACATGACCGGGATCGGCATTATACTTCTTTAGCTGTGACACATGAAACACATCATGAATTCCCGTTAATCCATCTGGCAAGTCCAATCGGTATGCTACCAGTCCAATCATTTCCTTTATTGGGAACGGTCCCAAATACCTTGGGTTCAACTTTCCACTCTTCGGATGCTTCAAGATCCCTTTATTCGGCGTTAATATCAGAAATACACTGTCTCCTACTTGAAACTCCAGCTCTCTCCGCCTATTGTCTGCATAGCTCTTTTGTCGACTCTGAGCTGCCTTTAACCTTTCCTTGATTAACTTAACTTTGTCCAACATTTCTTGAATACAGACATCTCTGGTTTTGCTGATGTGACCATCTTTTGACCAACTCCAGTATAGTGGTACTTGACACTTGCGTCCATATAGGGCCTCAAACGGAGCTATCCCAATTGAAGCTTGATAACTATTATTATATGAAAACTCTGCATACGGCACACATTCGATCCACTTATCCCTGAAATCTAGAACATAGGCTCTTAGCATATTTTCCAATATCTGTATAACTCTTTCTAACTGTCCATCGGTCTGTTGATGCACCGTCGTACTGAACTTCAGACTCGACACCATTGATTCTTGAAACTTGCCCAAAAAATGAAACGTAAACCTCGGGTCTTGGTCAGACACAATACTTAATGGTACTCCATGCAAACAGACTATTTCACGCACATAAGTCTGAGCCAGCTTCTCTATGGAATCTCGTACATTCACTAGTATGAAATGTGCCGATTTGGTCAGTCGATCCACTACTACCCCTATGGCGTCCTTCTGGGTCCTTGACATAGGAAGTTCGGTAACAAAATCCATTGTCACCTCCTTCCACTTCCATTCAGGTACTGGCAATGGTTGTAACAGGCCTGCTGACTTCTTGTGCTTCGCTTTGACCTTCTGATAGGTAAGACATGTCAAGACATATTTAACCACATCTCGCTTCATTCCGGGCCACCAATAGGCCCTTTTCAGATCCTAGTACATTTTGTGCGCCTCTTCCAAAATTTTGTCCTTCAATTGATGCTCTCCGGGTACATAAAACCGATCCTTGAAATACAAAACTCCCACCTCGTCTTGCCAAAATTCACTGCCTTGCTGTTTAAGTTCCTTGTCCTTGAAAAGCTGAAATTTTGCATTACTTTACTGAGCTTCCACAATTTCCCGCCTTAGATTCGGTACCAATTTCAGGTTGCTAACAACAATTCTCTTCTCTTGCACTTCTACTTTTCTATCCAACATATCCTGAACCACTTGAATATCCTGCACTCTTAATCTGGCCATACCGACTTTTCTACTCAGTGTATCAGCAACAACGTTAGCCTTCCCGGGATGATAGTTGATTGGACAACGATACTCTTCTAGGAATTCCATCCACCGCCGCTGTCTCAAATTCAAATCCTTTTGGGTGAAGATGTACTTCAGGCTTTTATGGTCAGTGAACACTTCATAATCAGCTTTGTATAGGTAGCGTCGCCATTTCTTTAGAGCGAACATAATGGCTGCCAGCTCCAGATCATGTGTAGGGTAGTTGATTTCATGAGGTCTCAACTTCCGGGAAGCATAAGCGATCACTTTCTGGTCTTGCATCAAAACTGCTCCCAATCCTTCCTTCAAAGTATCGGTATACAAAGCGTAAGGCTTATCTCCCTCTAGCAGACTCAACACTGGTGCTGTCATCAATCTTCGCTTCAGCTCTTGGAAACTCTTCTCACATTTTTTATTCCAAACAAATGGGACATATTTCCTCAGCAGTCGAGTCATAGGCGATGCGAGCATTGAAAATCTTTTGATGAACCTCCTATAGTAACCAGCCAATCCCAAGAAACTTCGAATCTCGGTGATGTTCTCCGGTTGCTTCCAGTCAGACACTGTTTCAACCTTTGCTGGGTCTACTTTAATCCCCTCGTTGGTCACCACATGGCCAAGAAATGTTACATTGTCTAGCCAGAACTCACACTTGCTAAACTTGGCGAACAACTTGTGCTCCCACAGCTTCTCCAATACGAGCTTCAAATGTTCCGCATGCTCCTTTGAACTCTTGGAATAGATTAGAATGTTGTTGATAAAGACCATCACGAACTTGTCCAAGTAAGGTCGGAACACTCGGTGCATCAAGTCCATGAATACTGCTGGAGCATTGGTCATCTCGAACGGTATTACCACGAACTCATAATGTCCATATCTGGTGTTGAAGTCCATCTTGGGGATATCCTCCTATTTTATCCATACTTGATAGTATCCTTGCCTCAGGTCTAATTTGGAGTAGTAATTGGATCCTTGTAACTGGTCGAATAGCTCGTCAATCAGCGGTAAAGGATACTTGTTCTTGACCGTCAGGTTGTTCAAGCCTCGATAGTCGATACACAGTCTCAGAGTCCCGTCCTTCTTCTTCACAAACAGCACAGGTGCTCCCTACGGCGACGTGCTAGGTCTGATGTAGCCTTGCTTCACTAATTCTTCTAACTGTTCCTTCAGCTCTTTCAGCTCTACCGGTGCCATCCGATATGGGGTCCGTGATACTGGTTCCGCTCCCGGAACTAGGTCAATGGTGAATTCAACTTCTCTGCCGGGAGGTAAAGAAGTAAGCTCCACTGAGAACACATCAGGAAAATCCTTCACTACCTCGGTGTCCTTTAGAGTGCACTAGTCCTTCGGCTTATTTATTATATAAGCTAGGTATCCTTGACATCCTTGCTTCAATAATTTCCGAGCCTTAGCTTCCACTATCAAATACTTCAATTCTTTTACCCTCTTGCCATCGAATTCCAACACATCACAACCCGGTCTAATGAACTGAACTGATTTATTCTTACAGTCTACCCTAGCCCCATGCTTTGCTAACCAATCCATTCCCAATATCAAATCATAATCCTCAATATCTAATACTATCAAATTTCCCTCCAGGCTTTCTCTCCCCACATCAATTTTACAGTTTCACACATACCGATCTGCTTGCACCATCTTCCCCAAAGGTGTACTTATTAATAGGGTAAAAGGTAACTCTACTCCATCCCAACCCAAATGACATGCACAGATCTTGTTTAAATAGGAATGAGTAGAGCCAGGATCTATCAATGCATTAACGGAACGTTCTTGGATGGTAAATGTACCTTCCACTACTGCTGCATCGGTCCCAACCTCCTCTCTGTTGAGAGCGAATACCTTGGCTTTTACTTGAGGCTTTGGTGCTCTACTCCCGGATGCTCCCATGGCATTGGCTCTGTTAGGTCTCGAATTTTGAGCTGAATTTCCTTACCCGACTCAGTGCAGTTTAGGGTAGGCATTCCGTAGGTGGTTTGGGTCGCCGCAGTGATAACATTTTCGCTCTCCTCCTTTGGACCAACAGTTCTTCTCTGTGTGGCCTCTTTTCCCATATTGTCGGCATAACGGAAGGTTTTGAGCAGGTCCAACTGGTGCGGTCCAGGCTTGCTTTCCCCGGTTCTGCCACTGCTGGTTGGCGGGTCGCTTATTGGTTTGCTGCTTCGGGAAGTGTCCTTGTGGTTGCCTTGGCAGCTGGAAAGGCCTTGCCACCATCCTACTGCGATTCTCATTTTCAGTCCTAGGATATTATCTCAATGGACTCCACCACATACACCTCAATATAATGGTGTATCTGAGAGAAGGAATCGAACCCTTCTAGACATAGTATGGACCATGATGGCTTCTGCAGACCTACCAAAATCATTTTGGAGGCATGCACTAGAAACTTCTATTTATATATTAAATAGAGTTTCGACAAAATTGATTGATATTACCCCATTTGAGATGTTCTTTGGTAAGAGACCAAAGTTATCTCACTGCGAGTATGGGGTTATCTTGCCTTTGTCAAAAGGCCACAGTCAGATAAACTTGAGAGGAAGTCTGACAAGTGTTTGTTTGTGGGATATCCGAAAGAATCTTTTGGATATCACTTCTATCTACCCTCCGAAAATAAATTGTTTATTTCAAAGCATGCCGTTTTCTTAGAGAAGGAGTACATGCTCAAGGGGGATAGTGGGAGTAAGATTGAACTTAGTGAAGTTCATAAAGATCAAACAAATAAGGATCAACCATCTAACCCCACATCTATTAAGAGAATAGATGAACCTTCTAATACACAAGAACCTTGTAGATCTAGTAGGATATATATGGCACCTGAGAGTTATGAATTTCTCATTAGTGACCATAATGACGTATTGCTCATAGATGAAGATGAGCCTACTACCTACAAGGATGTTCAGAACAGTTTAGAATATGGCAAATGGCTTGAGGCCATGAAGTCAGAGATTGATTCCATGTATGATAACCAAGTATAGACTTTGGTTGATTCACCTAAAGGAATTAAACCTATTGGGTGCAAGTAGGTTTTCAAGATGGAAATAGACATGGATGGTAACTTAGTTACCTATACAGCACGACTAGTGGTGAAGGGTTATTGTCAACAGCAAGGTATTGACTATGATGAAATCATCTCGCCAGTAGCCATGTTGAAATCCATCGGGATACTCCTGGCCATTGTTGCTCATCATGATTATGAGATTTGGCAAATAGATGTGAAAACAGACTTTCCTAAATGAAAATCCGACTAAGGAAATGTATATGACACAACTTGAGAGTTTCACATCCAATGATAGCACAAAGGTGTGCAAGTCGCAAAGGTCCATTTATGGATTTAAGTAAGCTTCTAGGAGTTGGAATATCCATTTTGATAAAACAATCAAATAGTTTGGTTTCATTCAAAACATAGATGAGCCTTGTGTATACAAGAAGGTTAGTGGGAGTGCAATTGTTTTCTTACTTCTTTATGTAGATGATATATTTCTAATAGGAAATGACATACCTGTCTTGTAAATGGTTAAAGTTTGGTTGTCCAAACAATTCTCCATGAAAGACTTTGGAGAAGCAGCCTATATTCTCGGAATAAGGATCTATAGAGATAGATCCAAAAGGTTGCTAGGTCTTTCGCAGTCTATATTCATAGATAAAGTGCTAAAGAGGTTTAGCATGGATTAATCCAAAAAGGGATTCTTACCCATGTCATATGCTGTAAGCCCTTCAAAGTCAATGTCTCATAAGACACAAGTTGAAAGGGATCGCATAAGTAAGATTCCATATGCCTCAGTAATTGAATCTATCATGTATGCTATGATATGTACTAGGGCCGATGCATCTTGTGCTCTTAGTTTGACGAGCAGATGCCAATTTGACCCTGGTGAGGGTCATTGGGTGGCTGTAAAAAACATTCTTAAGTACTTACGAAGGACTAAGGATATGTTTTTGGTATATGGAGAAGGTGATTTGAAAATAAACGGGTATACTGATTCCAGTTTTCAATTTGACAAAGATGATTTCAAATCACAATTTTGGCTACGTGTTTATGTTGTGCGGAGGGGCAATAAATTGGAAAAGTTCTAAACAAGAGACTATTGCCAACTCTACGACATAAGCTGAGTACATAGCCGCTTCTGAAGCAGCTAAGGAAATAAAGATAGAGAGAGTTCCAAAGGATGAGAACATAGCTGACCCGCTTACGAAAGCACTATCCCAAAAGAAACCTGATTGTCATGTTGAGTCATTTGGTATTAGATACATGAATGATTAGCTCTAGTGCAAGTGGGAGTTTGTTAGTGTTGTGGCCTAGAGGCAATCACTTGTATATTGTACATGACACATTTTATTTTAATAAAATGCATTATTTATCTTACAATTTCTTTTGTTTATTTTTAAGTAATATACCTATTCGATAAAGTCTCTAGTACAACATTATGTTAAGGAAATCATGATGGAGATCATGATATGAGATTCCTACTACGCTGTATAGTGTTAGTACTTAAATAGTCCCTAGTCGTAGTATTAATGAGACATGACATCATTAATACGTTAAGACTAGTATGTGTTAGACTTCCTGATTTGATTAGGCGGTGATTCTTATATCCGTGAGTATTGAGATACTCAAAGTTAATACATGGATGCTTGTTAATAGAACAAGTTCATTGGATGACCTAGCTTTGAGATAATCAAATGGATAACTATTTAGTGCCAGTGATATAATCTCAATATAGCAAACATGCAAGTATCCTTAGACTTGAGATCTCCAAGGTACTTTGTTTGTTGAGCTTTGTACTTTGATTCCAATCTCCAGAGCTCGATCAAGGGCTGCCTATGGGATGGATATTGGGTACATTGTAAGGTAAACGAAAGTAGTTGAGAGGGTCAATAAAGGATTCACCATTCTAAATAGTAGGGGCGAATATCTCACGGCCACTTGTAGGAATTACTACTCAAAAGTCCTTAGCTAAGGCAATTGTGTATTGGAAACAGTTCCAATTGATACACATCTAGAGTAGTGGGTTCCTTGTACAAGTACTATTGTATTTGGGCCAGAATTAATTCTGGAGGGAGTTGGCACTAATTCCGTACTCCAAATCGAATGAGATATTATATGGTGAAATGAGTTAATTGCACTGAAGTTTGTTATTAAGGGTTCATGTCAAGCCGCCTGACTTCCTGGACTCTTGGGTGGTCATGATGTGTTGCTAGATACCGCTCATAATCTGAGAATATGAGTTTATTATTTGATGAATTAATAAACTAATCATGGTTAGAATTAATAGGATTAATTCTAATTAATTTTAGATTATTAATCTCAAAGACGTTTGGATTAATTCATGTTCACTACCAATTGACTGGGAAACCAAATAGGTCACACACTGAGGATTATTTACTCAAGAAGTTATTTGATAACATAGTGGGGTTAATTGCGAGAAAGAGAAGTTGTTGTGGACAAATTATAATTAGTTATAATTTGTGATCCAAGTTGTAATTGTGAGAACTTAATGTTTCTAATTACAATTAGGGAATTCTAATAGGATTAGAATTCTCAATTTTGGAAGGAATTTTCGTGTGACATATATTATGAGTCACATGAAACCTTAAAAGGGTGATTCACACGAAAATAGGAGCCACAAAAACAAACGTCTTCTTCTCTCTCTTTCTCTCTCGTTTTGCTGAAAACGAAAACAGCCCTAGCCGCCATCTTTTTCTGCTAGCAAAGGAAATCTTAGTGCTTGAGTATTCCTCTGTGTGGATTATTGTTAGAGATAATCACACACTATGATTATAGTGGTTAGACGTTCAACCTTCGTGGAGTTTGCACAAGAGGATTGCTGGATTGCACCTCGACTTGAAGAAGAAATTTTATTCTTCGGACGATTAAACAAAGGTAAAAAGCTGGTAACTTTATTATCTTTATGTCTTGTTTTCTACACATAGACTGATCGTGGGATGGTATCTCGTTTTATTTTTCGCTGCGTCGTATAAGATACGAGCCTGAGATACCCAACAGTTCTTTACCCTTTTCTTTTGAAATTCCTACGTCATCATCATTTTTCTTGATGTATAAATGTTAGATTCATTAAAGACAACATGTATGGATTATTTCATACATAGAGTTCTCTTATTATACACTCTATATGCCTTTTTATTAGAAGAGTATCCAAGGAATATAGCCTCATCAGATTTGCTATCAAATTTTCCAAGACTGTCTTGAGTATTAAGAACAAAACACTTGCGACCAAAAACTTTAAAATAGGAAATTGATGGAGTTTAGTCAAACATAAGCTCAAAGGGTATTTTCCTTAGAAAAGGTCTCAGCATGACTTGGTTAACAATATAACATGTTGTATTGATAGCTTCAACCCAAAAGTATTTTGGAAGAAAGTTTTCACAAATCATGGATCTAGCCATTTCTTGCAAGGTTCTATTTTTCTTTTCAACAACACCGTTTTTTTTATGGGTTTTAGCAACTGAAAAGTTGTGAAAAACTCCATTTTTATTACAAAAATGTGTAAACTCATTATTGCAAAATTCTCTACCATTGTCACTCCTAATAGAAATCAATTTGCATCCAATAGAGTTTTGGACACTCTTGAATAATCTAGAGAATTTAGAAAATGCCTTATCTTTTTGTCTAAGAAATAAGTCCAAGAAAATCTTGAGCCAATACCACGGGAGCTTCTGGGAGTGGAACGCAGAAGCCGCAGGTGAAAGCAAAAGTTTTCGTTCTCAACCGGGAGGAGGTTGGAGCTGATGCAGCAATGGTGGAAGGTACGTTTACTATCCAATGTCGTTCAGTTAATGCATCGATAGACCCTGGATCTACCCATTCCTATTTAAACAAGAATTGTGCATATCATTTGGGTTGGGATAGAGTAGAACTACCTTTTACCTTGTTAGTAAGTACGCCTTTGGGGAAAATGGTGCAAGCGGATCGGTATGTGTAGAATTGTAAAGTTGAAGTGAGAAGAGAAAGCTTGGAGGTAGATTTATAGTCTTAGCTATTGATGATTATGATTTGATATTGGGAATGGATTGGCTAGCGAAGCATGGGGCTAAAGTAGACTGTAAGACTAAGTCAGTTCAGTTCATTAGACCAGGATGTGATGTGTTGGAGTTCAATGGCAAGAAAGTAAAAGAATTGAAGTTTTTGATAGCTGGGGCTAAAGCCCAAAAATTGTTTAGGCAAGGATGTCAAGGATATTTGGCTTATGTGATAAACAAGCCGAAGGACCAGTGTACTCTGGAGGATACTGAGGTGGTAAAGGATTTTTCCGATGTGTTCCCTGCAGAACTCGCGTCTCTACCTCCCAATCGAGAAGTTGAGTTCACCATTGATCTAGTCCTAGGAGCGGAACCGGTGTCCCGAACTCCGTATCGGATGGCATCGGCAGAGCTGAAAGAATTGAAGGAGTACCTAGAAGAGTTGGGGAGACAAGCCTATATCAGACCTAGCACATCACCCTGGGGAGCACTCGTGCTATTTGTGAAGAAAAAGGACGGGAATCTAAGGTTGTGTATTGACTACCGGGGATTGAACAACTTGACCATCAAGAATAAATATCCCCTACCGTTAATTGACGAGTTATTCGACCAGTTGCAAGGATCCAGTTGTTACTCCAAACTGGATTTGAGGCAAGGCTACTATCAAGTGAGGATAAAGGAGGAAGATATTCCTAAGATAGCCTTCAATACAAGATATGGTCACTATGAGTTTGTGGTGATGCCTTTCGGGGTAACTAATGCACCCGCGGTATTTATGGATTTGATGCATCGAGTGTTCCAACCCTACTTGGACAAGTTCGTGGTGGTCTTCATCAATGACATACTCATATACTCCAGGAGCCCGGAGGACCATGCAGAACATTTGAAGTTGGTACTGGAAAAGCTAAGGGAGAACAAGCTTTACGCCAAGTTTAGCAAGTGCGAGTTTTGGCTGGATAGTGTGGCATTTCTTGGTCACATGGTGACCAAGGATAGGATCAATATGGACCCAGCGAAGGTTGAAGTAGTTTCGGACTGGAAGCAACCAGAGAACATCACAGAGATTCAAAGCTTCTTGAGATTGGCTGGCTACTACAAGAGGTTTATTAAGGGGTTTTCAACGCTAGCATCTCCCATGACCCAGCTGCTAAGAAAGGACATACCCTTTGTTTGGAATGAAAAATGCGAAAAGAGTTTTCAAGAGTTGAAGCGGAGGTTAATGACAGCGCCTGTGTTGAGTCTGCCAGAGGCAGATAAGCCTTACGCACTATATACGGATGCTTCGAAGGAAGGCTTGGGAGCAGTTTTGATGCAAGATAGGAAGATGATCGCCTATGCTTCTCGAAAATTGAAGCCGCATGAAGTCAATTATCCCACCCACGATCTGGAGCTGGCTACCATTGTGTTCGCCTTAAAGAAATGGCGGCACTACTTGTATGGAGCGGAATATGAAATGTTTACTGATCACAAGAGCCTGAAGTACATCTTCACCCAGAAAGACTTGAATTTGAGGCAGCGAAGATGGATGGAATTTTTGGAGAAGTACCGTTGTCCTATCAACTACCACCCCGGGAAAGCCAACGTCGTTGCTGATGCCCTGAGCCGGAAAGTCAGAATGGCTAAACTAAGAGTACAAAAGGTTCAAGTGGTTCAGGATGTGTTGGATAGAAGAGCAGAAGTGCAAGAATAGAGGATTATTATTAGCAACCTGAAGTTGATGCCAGATCTAAGGCGGGAAATTGTTGAAGCCCAGCAGAGTAATGCGGAATTTCAGCTTTTCAAGGACAAGGAGCTTAAACGGCAAGACAGTGAATTTTGACAGGACGAAGCGGGAGTTTTGTACTTCCAAGATCGTTTGTGTGTACCCGAGGAGCACCAGTTGAAGGACAGAATTTTAGAAGAAGCGCATAAGAGTAAGTATGCCATTCATCCGGGAGAGGTCAAGATGTATCAAGATCTGAAAAGGACTTGTTGGTGGCCCGGGATGAAGCGAAACGTGGTTAAGTATGTTTCCACGTGTCTAACCTATCAGAAAGTCAAAGCAGAGCACAAAAAGGTGGCGGACTATTACAACCATTGCCAGTATCGGAAAGGAAATGCTAAGAGGTGACCATGGACTGCGTTACCGGACTCCCTATGGCAAGGACCCAAAAGGACGCCATATGGGTAGTGGTGGATCGATTGACCAAGTCGGCGCATTTCATACCCGTGAATGTAAGGGATTCAATGGAAAAGTTGGCTCAGACCTATGTGCGGGAAATAGTCAGACTGCATGGAGTGCCTTCAAGTATTGTGTCCAACCGTGATCCG
This sequence comes from Voacanga thouarsii, assembly GCA_026120185.1. Classification (NCBI taxonomy): domain Eukaryota; kingdom Viridiplantae; phylum Streptophyta; class Magnoliopsida; order Gentianales; family Apocynaceae; genus Voacanga; species Voacanga thouarsii. Next base: position 717,139 of record JANUWF010001142.1, read on the forward strand.
AGATTTACATCCCGATTTTGGGGCAAGTTTCAAGAATCGATGGATTCTAGTCTGAAGTTCAGTACGACGGCGCATCCACAGACCGATAGACAATTAGAAAGGGTTATTCAAATATTAGAGGATATGCTGAGAGCCTGTGTATTAGATTTCGGGGATAAGTGGATCGAATGTGTGCCGTATGCAGAGTTGTCATACAATAACAGTTATCAAACCTCGATTAGAATGGCTTCGTATGAAGCACTATATGGACGTAAGTGTCAGGTACCGCTATACTGGAGTTGGTCGGAGGACGGTCACATAAGCAAATTGGGAGAAGTTTGTGTTCAAGAAATGTTGGACAAGGTCAAGTTAATTAGGGAAATGTTGAAAGCAACCAGAGCCGACAAAAGAGTTATGCAGATAATAGGTGGAGAAAGTTAGAATTTCAGGTGGGAGACGGTGCGTTCCTAAAACTGACACCAAATAGGGGAATTCTGAAGCATCTGAAATGGGGGAAGCTGAATCCGAGGTATTTGGAACCGTTTCCAATAAAAGAGAGGATTGGGCCAGTAGCGTATCGATTGGATCTGCTAGATGGGTTGACGGGAATTCATGATGTATTTCATGTATCCCAGCTGAAGAAGTACAATGCCGATCCCGGACATGTTTTGAATGATGAACCGTTAGTGTTGCAACTCGACCTGAGCTATGTGGAGAAACTCGTAAAGATATTAGATCGAAGTATCAAGACTCTCCGAAACAAGCAGATTCCGATGATAAAAGTGAAGTGGGAGCATCACGGCACGTGAGATGCCACATGGGAAACAGAAGAGTAGGTAAAGCGGAAGCATCCCGATTGAGATAGAGGTACGCCTGAATTTCGGGACGAAATTCTCCTAAGGAGGGGAGGATGTGAAACTCCACCTAAAGCCAACCCTAGAGTAAGGGGGTCGGGATGCATATCATATTATCTTGCATGAATATATATATATTTTTTTTGAATGATTTTTTGTACTTTAGAATTGTGGTTTATAGGTTAAAAGGCTTAGTTATGCTTATTGAGTAGGAAGGGTAAAATGATATTTTTGCTTGAGGTCAAAATAGAAAGATAGCTTGAGGATTAAATAAGAGGAATATGTGGGTGAGAAAATAAGAACAAGAATTAGTGTGATTAAGTGGTTAGAGCTTTGTGAATTAATTTCTAAGGTCATGAGTTCAAATCTCATCATCTAAGTTTTTATCATGATTATCTTAATTAAGTTTGAATTTTTGTTTTCTTGCATTCCATAAAAATAGGAATGTTGTCTTAGGGGAGACATGAAGAGAATGTCCTAATCTTATCATCATGTCCTAAAAAGAATTCTAGAGGAATTCTTGTCCTTTTTATTACCTCTAGCTTTGTCCTAGCATATTCATAATTTAAATGAACCAAAATCCATTAAATCTCTTCTTTTAATTCCAAAAATTCTGTGATAATTCTTCAGCCTTGAATTTTGAAAATCAATCTTGAAGGATAGAGGATTGGCTGAAAATAGGAGAGAAGTTAGGATGGGTTCCCAAGAGAAATAAATCACCATGGTAGAACCTTCAATCCTACCTTCATGTTGATCATGGTTTTAATGAAGGAAAATCTGGAAAAATTCCAGCATTCTTGTCAGTCCAGCTTTCAAAAAATTCAGCCAGTAATCCTATCCATTTGCTGCCAGAAAAATGGTCATTTCATGTAGCTTGAAGACTGAAAATTCTGTGCAAAATTTGGACTGCACAAATTGCACAAAACCAGAAAAATTTCCTGCACAATTCAATGCATTCTAAGCTGAAATTGAAGCTGTCTTTTGTCATTGATTCAGCCGAGGCACCCTCTGGTTTCTCCAGAAAGAAAGCTGGAAAACCACCATTAAAAGACCCTTAAACACCTAAAAAAAACCAGCTGCAAATCGGGCTGAAGAAATGCAGAAAATTCTGCATCAAAAAGCTTATCCATTCGAAACCTTAAACAAGTTGAAACCAAAAAAATTTCCAGTTTTGTCTCCCTAGGCCTAGACCGAAAAACACTTTCAAACCTCTGCAAATTAGACCTTGTTCAGCCATGGACTGAACACCATTAACCTCCACATTTACCTTGAGTACTTGGACTCCATGATCATACCTCAAAAACCTCCTAAGATCACTCTATCCAAAACTCATTTGAACTTCAAAAAAATTCCAGAATTCTTGCTTCATTAAATCACTCTTGTATCAAGCTAGCAAAATAGAATTTTCTCTGCCATTGTAAACTGAATTTTGGCCAGCCTTAAAGCTATATTAACCTTCATTCATTTCAGCAAAACCAAACAGTCCAGCCGGCACCATTGAAGAGCAAAGAAACCTCTCTCCATCAAACACCATTAACATATCCTATACCTCAAACCACTCCTCAAATCACTCCAATTGAATTTCAAACAATCTGGTTTTTTTCTCTCCCTCTCTAAGCTGAAACCGAAACCCCTGAATTCCCTAAACCAATCGGCCAGCACTCTCCAAAAATTCATCCAGTATTTTCCCTCAACTCTCTCCATTTTCACCAAAAACACCAAGAACACACACTACCTTTATTCAAGCCAAAGACTACTTTAAACGCCTCCAATCCCTCTCAAAAACTCCAGAACACTCTTACATACTCCCTAGAGATCATTTCTGGAATTTATAACATCAAGTCTCGAAAATAAAAATTAGCATTCGGATCAAAACCAAATTTTTCCCTTGAAGTCTCAAGAACATCATCAAGGTAACCAAGAACAATTCTTTTGTTCATCTTCTTCTCTTCAATCTTTAACATATCATGCTAATGCTCTCTCTCTCTCTCTCTCTCTCTCTCTCTCTCTCTCTCTCTCTCGGCCGAAATGGTTGTGACAACCATGGCTATTTTTTCTCCTCCTCTCTTGGACAATTCAAGACTCTCAAGTGTGGACCTTCTTAAATCTTCATCGAAGTGTTCATCAATCAAGTATTTCTCCTTAAACCTTCTTTTTAATTCAGCATTCATGTCTCTTAGATATTAATAGGAAGAATAAAATATGAATAGGGGATTGAATATATGCATGCGAATAAAGGGGTTGGGATTAGGACATGAGAATGATTTATCATGTTTAAGCTATATGGATTTCCGTGAGAATTGATGTATGTTCATCATGGCCTAAGAGAATTATGAATGTTTAAGCATGCTAGATGTTATGTCACCTTTGGTGAATAGGATTTTTTTATGTTCTTATCTCCATTGAAGCCATGATCATGATTGTTTGGCCATGTGATAGCAAGTGTTGATTTAAGCATATGTTCATAAATGGATTAGTTTGTTGTTTGATGTTGAGGAATATGTTCATGATTCTTGTTAGCAATAGGAAAATCATGATTATGTTCTTGATGATCCTAGGCTATTTTAATTAGTACATTTTATTGCCTAAATTAAAATTATTACTATATTTTTCTCTAAGGATTTCGGAATTGCTAGGAAGTTTTGGAAATGGGATGTTACATGAAATATTGACATTTTACTAGTCAAATAAATGATATTTTTCTTTAGAAATAATATATGCACAGGCATAATATTAAATAAGATCTTTTATATAAATAATAATAATGACCTTGTAGACCATAGTTCAAACTTTTGCTTATATTCATAAATATTATTTATATTAAAATTTGTTGTTATTTATTAAAAAAAATTAATATAATTCATTTATTGTTAATTTTATTTATTACTAATTATTTATTATCTATTAAAAATTAATTAAAAATTATTTGTAATTTATTATTTATTTATAATAAAGCTATTTTTAAATTACCATTTTTTAATATTTAGGGCTTGGTATTATTCAATATTCAAACCTTAGTCTATCTATTAATAATAACACTCAAGAATTATTATTTGAGTCTATAATTTATTAGCAATTATTTTACAACCTCTAGTCATTTTAACTTATCAAACTAGACTTGTTTTATAAAATTCTTTATCAGCTAGCCTTAAAGCTTAGGACATTAGTGTCGCGATTGTAATAAGTTGAACTAGGATTGTTTGTGTAAGTGAATTTAGCTTGAGTGTAACCTTATGTTTTGTGTTTATCCCAGGCGGGGTTAGATCAGCCCTGGAAGACTTTTGAATTTGAGCAAGCAAAAAATTAGGTAAGCTCCTGCATGGAATTTGGTGAAGACAAAAAATTATTGTGGCAAGCTAAACGCGATGTGTATGGAAATTCATGTTGTAAAGGCAATTAAGGACTATTTTTCCTATTTATTTCAGTCAAGAAAATCATTTGAAAATCAAACAAGCAGTTTTACACAAAATGCTAAACTTTTTCTAAAACCCAACTTTGACAGGAATTTTAGAACCCTTAATTGCTATTTCCAAATAAAGCAATGTATGATCCATTTTCTCCCAAGTGGGACAATCAACGTTGAGTACTCAATAAGGGTAGACTACCAGGACTAGTCTTTGAAGGGTTAGGATAAGTCTCTCAGTAGGTGGCCACCTCTAAGGGGTAAGTCCTTCCTGGATAGGATGCCAGTCCGGTAGGTCATGCCGGTCCGAGCTGGTAAGTTTTAGTCTTGTGGACTGTGTGTTTCCGGAGTGGACAACCGGTAAGTTTGGGTGCAGAGATGGAGCAGTATCTCACCCGGTAGGCCGTACACCTACCTTTTGTCAGCTTGCACAAAGTGTGGCATTCTGACCGTTGCTTAGTTATGGGACCCAACGCGTGGTAACCAATGGCTACCCATTTGAGTGGTTGTATTTATTGTGCACTTGTGTGGATTAAAAAGCAAAACACCACTCCTTATTTTCAATACTTATTTAATGCTTGCTAGCACTTTCTCTTATGAAACTGTTACAACTTGCATACATGAATTATTTTACCCGAAACACTCAAAGCACACACGGGCTTACTGAGATTTTTATCTCATCATCTTTTATACCATTTATTTTCAATACTTATTTAATGCTTGCTAGCACTTTCTCTTATGAAACTGTTACAACTTGCATACATGAATTATTTTACCCGAAACACTCAAAGCACACACGGGCTTACTGAGATTTTTATCTCATCACCTTTTATACCATGTTTTTAGGTTGATTCGGCTGTGGAGATCAATAGCTAGACTTGTTGCCTATATTTTGAAGACTTTATGTTGTTTTCTTTATGGATGTTTTGAGAGAGTGTAGCAAACAATTTATTTTGGATTTGTTCCTGTATTTATCTTTTGGGTTGTAATAAGTTTAATTTTAAAGTATTTATTATATTTTATTATATGTGACCTAGTTATAAAGACCCCTTGTCCATTGGACGGGGCGACATCCCCGGCCCTGTTGGGCCTAGGTAGTGGGGTGTTACAAGAGGATAACAAAAAGTAAAATATTTTTTGTTTTACTCTCTTGGTCTCTTTTTGGGTTTTGAAAATGAAAAAGAAAAGAACCAAGGCCATTTTTCTTTAATCCTCTGTCAGTAGCTTTCACCGGCGGTGGTTAAGGCAGTAACCATATTCCAGAAGTTCAAAAGCTTCGCATGAATGAGAAGAAGCAGATGGCTTGCAAGAGTGTAACTGGAGTTTTCTTGGGAGAACCAGTGGCTTCAAGTATTCAACCTGAAGAGGTCCAAATATCTTCTTCGGTGCTAACGAGGAAACGCAGAGGTAAACAGCTTCCATGTGATGCTCTGTTTTCATTTTGTTTTGTAAGAATGCTTTCCGATTTCATTTTTTTTTTTTTTTTTGGCCATATTAACCTTCAGCTTGAACATCTTCTAATAGGGTTGCATTTTCGGTCATGTGTCTTGAGCATCCACTAGCTAAAAACCAATTTGTGAAGCTCATTTTCTCCAGTGAATGTACCTATACATGAGATGGGAAATTGATTTTTGGTACCCATATCTTCTTGGGTCCATAATGGTTAGTAGTGATTCTTTTAATTCTCCAATCAGTTTTCATTCCTAATTCAATGTTTTTCCTAATATGACACCTAGATGTATTGTGTCAATTTTTACGACAATAAATGTAACATGTGTAATTTCTATTTGAGGAGCTTACTTTCACAAAATAAGACTTGTGTTTTCCTGTTTTATGTAATTACCGTAGCTAAGGCCATTTCTGTTTCCAGCCATCCGTTGAGCTCCAAGAAACGTATTCAAGTTACTTCGGCCATTGGTGAATTTTTCAATACAAGTAGTGAGATCATCAACTTTCATTTTCATATTATTAAACTCATGGAATATAACTTCAAGAGATGAGAGTTTATCACATAAATATTTATTCTCAAGGGCAAAAGAACAGTTTAAGAAGATAGAAGTGATTTCTTTTTCAACATGTAAATAGAACATGGAGTCAAGTAAAATTTTGTTTTCACTTACTAGATTGTCATTCTCATTTGATAAGAAATCAATTTTCACTTTCATTTCCTTGTTACTTCTTGACAATCTGTTTAGTTCTCGAAACATATCAACAAGAAGTTGATTTGGATCATCAATGTTATCACAAGTAGAATCATGCAACTTAGCTACAAGGTTAGATAGGGAGGAGTTTACCTTATCCTCTACTGCCATGAAGCATATGTTAGTTGTTTCATTTTTAGAATCTGTATTTCCTCATACTGGACTCATTTTGATCTCAAGTTCCCACCAGTCCTTTTCCTTTCTTTGTTTTCATATCGTTCTTTTCCTTTTTGAGCATCTTAGCCTCTTTCTCTTTAGCTATTAGGCAACCAGCAATGAAGTGTTTTGTACTCTTGCATTCATAGCATTGAGGCTTGAAAGATGAAGCTTGTCCCTTCATTTTTACGAACTTCTTGCCTCTTTTGAAGTTTTCATTTTTGAATATCTTTCCGAATTTCTTTGCAATCATGGCTAATTCTTCGGTATCTACTTCAGTTTCATCATCACTATCAGATTGGCTACTGTTAGCGTCCTCATCAACAAGTTTTAGTGCTGTTCCTCTTTTACCTTTGTCATTATTATCAAATTCTTGAAATCTTTTGAGTTTCATTTCATGAGTTAAGAAAGAGCAAATTAGCTCTTTAGTGAGTAAGGTTTTCAAATCTTTTGATTCCTCCACAGCCAGAGCTTTAAGTTGCCAACTCTTTGGCAAGTCATCTAGAATTTTTCTATTTTGTTCACTAAGGGAATAGCTTTTCCCATAAGCCTTAAGACCATTTGTAATGTTTGTGAATCTAGTTAATATGTCGGTTATGCTCTCGTTTGGCTTCATGGTAAATAATTTATAATCATAAATCAAAAGTCCCAACATAGACTTTTTCACTTAATTTGTCCTATCATGGGTGACTTCAATCAACCTCCACATGTTATAAGTTGAATCACAGCTGCTGACTCTGTTATTTTAGTAGCATCAAAAGCACAACATAGAATGTTCACAGCTTGAAAGTGCAATGCCATTTTGGCATTATCTTCGGCAACATATTCATCACTCTGTTTGGGAACTATTTGACCTTCAACTCTTTTAGAAGGAACATATGGTCATTTTTCAATCAAATTCTATAGCTCAAAATTAATTGTGCATACATAGATCTTCATGCAATTTTTCCAGAATGTGTAGTTACTCCTAGTGAACAAAGGAAGTCTATTTGTCAATAATCCCTCGACATAGGGAAGAGATGAGATATTTTCCATAAGGATCTTTTTTACACGGAGCTGAGGAAGAGTAGACCAATGCTCTGATACCAAATGAAAAATCTTAGAGGAGGATGAATAAGGTTTTTGGCAAATTTAAAAAACTTTTCAAAAATCTATTTTTGAAATCCTCCTTTTATATTTTAGATTGAGGTGTTTGCTAGTGATACAATGAAGAGCTTTTAAGTAGTCTTAAAGAACTAACTACGATCTGAATGAGATGAGACAAGACATGTGCAATTAATACAAGAATGAAGATGTGTTGGTGAGAATCATAAAATTTTTTTTTTGAATGATTGAAAACATTTAAGCAAAGAAGTTTGCAATCAGTCAAAATTAAATGCAAAGAGAATGAACACGAGATTTATACTGGTTTGACCTTCAAGGATATACCTCCACTACCTTAAGCTCACACTTAAGGATTCTAAACTAGATTTCTTTAAACTCACCAAATTCAATGGTGTCTATCTACACCAATTACATAAAAGGATCACTACATATAGTTTTACCAAAACCTCTCAATCAACAACAAATCAAGGCTCACCCTAAATCAATTTTACACCACAACTTTGATATATAAAAAGAATTATAGAAATAAAACAGAGATAGCTCACACTTTTGAGCAAATGTGCAAACAAATGAGCACCAACAACCTTTACCTCTTTGAAGCAATTTGCTGTCACTTTGAAGCACCAATAAAAAGGGAGATTTTTGTATTCTAGAGAGTAAGAGTGTTTCTTAGAAAGATAGGACAAAAATCTACTTTAAAATCAAGTTTTGAAAGCCTTTATAGAAACAAAAAGTAAAGCTCCAATGGTTAGAAATGGCTAGTTTCTCACTGTCAGACGTTCCAGAGTTTCGGACTCAAGAATCGGATGATGGTGCATCCAAAAAGTGAATCCAAAATGGCATTTTTCTAGGCAGAAATATTTTGACACTATTTATTGAGTTTTGGACAAAGCTTTTAGATGCAGAGCCATTTGAACTATTCAATCCAAAATTCTGAAGAATTAATACTTTGAAGTTTTTTTGCTTGTGTGCTTCAAGTTAGAAATAAACTGAATCATAAGATAAGGAAGACATAGGAATTTACACATAATACCTTAATAAAATGATTACTAGTCTAAAGTTCTTTCTCAAGAACTTCATGATCTTGTGAGCTCTTAGGTTGAGGTTGTTCTTGACAATCACCACATTCGATTCCATTTCCTCAAGAGCTGTTTAGCAACCTTATTTACATACTTTGAAAGAATTGAGTCAAACATGTCCTATCACATATAAGTCACACAAGTTAGTCCTCATTAATGTTTGTTATAAGTCAAAACACAGGAGAAAGCCCTTAGGACTAACATATATATATATATATATATATATATATATTTCACAATCCCATCAAGTTTGTTATCACTAAAAAAGGAGGAGATTGTTAGCCCTAAGGGTATTCTCTTGTGTTTTGATTTTTGACAAACATTGATAAGGACTAACTTATGTGATCTTTATGTGATAGGACATGTTTGACTTCAATTCTTCCAATGCTTACTAATGAGACTGTTAAGCAACTCCTAGGCAATGCAATCCAAGAGTGGGTGATCAAGTATAACTCCAACTTAAGTGATTGCATACCGAGAAGCCTTTGTGAAGAATTATAGATTAGGAATTGTTATTAAGGTATTATTTATAAATTCCTATGTCTCTTTACCTTGTGTTCAATTTATTTTTACCTTGAAGCACTTACAAATGATTTAAAAAATTATTTATAAATCTGGATTTTCAGTTGAAGTACTTTTGGATGGATCTCTGAATCCAAAATACTATCTAATGATCTGAAGCATTTTTCAAAATATATCTCTTTGCTTAAAGTGTCATTTTAGACTCACCTTTTGGATGGATATCCTTCCACTTTGTGAATCCAAAACCCTAGAAATCCAGACAGAAGTAACTAGCAGTTACAAGTAATTAGTGTGAAACCCCACCTAAAACCAACCCTAGAGTAAGGGGGTCGGGAATGCGTATCATATTATTTTGCATGAATATATATATTTTTGAATGATTTTATGTGCTTTAGAATCGTGGATTATAGGGTTAAATGCTTAGTTATGCTTATTGAGTAGGAGGGGTAAAATGGTAATTTTGCCTGAGGTCAGAATAGGGAGATAACTTGAGGAGTAGATAAGAAAAATATGTGGGTGAGGAAATAAGAACAAGAGTTAGTGTGGTTTAGTGGTTAGAGCTTGGTGAATTAATTTCTAAGGCCATGAGTTCGAATCCCATCATTTAAGTTTTATCATGATTATCTTCATTAAGTTTGAATTTTTGTTTTCTTGCATTCCATAAAAATAGGAATGTTGTCTTAGGGGAGACATGAAGAGAATGTCCTAATCTTATCCTCATGTCCTAAAAAGAATTCTAGAGGAATTCTTGTCCTATTTACTACCTCTAGCTTGTCCTAACATCTTTATAATTTAAATCCATTAAATCTCTTCTCTTGAATTCCAAAAAAAATCCGGGATAATTCCTTCTCCTTGAATTTCGAAAATCAGCTTTGGGGGTTAGGGAGTTGGCCAAAAATAGGAGGGTAAATAGGAAGGGTTCCAAGAGAAAATCAATCACCATGAAAGGACCTTCAAATCTACCTTCATGTTGTTCATACTTTAGTGGAAAGAAATCTGGAAATTTTCCAGAATTGTTGCAGACCCTTTCTTCGAAAATTCAGGCCATAATCCCATTCATTTGCTGCCAAGAAAATGGTCATTTTATGTGGCTTGGAAGCTAGAAAAACTGTGCAAATTTCGGACTGCACAAAACAGCACCAAACCAGAAAAAAAAAACTGGGCATTTCGCAGCTTGCAATCAAGGAAATGAAGTTGTTTTTAGTTCACCTTCAAGCCAGCAAATCTCTTCTGTATTTGTCCAGAAATAAGGCTGAAAAACTAACCTTGGAAGACCCTCAAACTCCCCAGAAGAACCTCTGAAAATCGAGCTAAGAGTGTGCAAAATTCTGCACCAAAAATTCTGCAATCATCAAAAATTCTGAACAACTTGAAACCAGAATTTTCCAGCCTTGCTTCCTTCTAGCCTAAGGCCGAAAACCATCTTCAACCTCTGTAAAAATTGAACTTGCTCAGCTGTAGACTGAACACCATAAACCCCACTCTTACCTTGAGCATAAGGACTCCATAGCTGCACTACAAAACACTCCTAAGATCACTCCATTCAAACTCTTTTGAACTTCAAATAATTTTAGCATTTTACTCCATTAAAATCACTCTTGCATTAGGCTAATTAACCAGAATTTTCTCTGCCTTTATGGACTGAATTTCGGCCAGCCTTGAGCAACATTAACCTTCAATCATTTCAGGAAAAACTCCATGTTTAGCCGGCACCATTGGAAGACATAGAAACCTCTCTTGATCAAAACACCATAGCTAACCTCTTACCTTAAACATCTCCACTATTTCCTCCATTTAAATTTCAAAAAAACCTGATCATCCTCTCTCCTTCTTGCTAAAAACCGAAACCCTCACTCATTCCATACCATTCGGCCAGCCTTCTACCAAAATTCGTGCAGCATTCTTCCAAATTCTCTCCATTTTCACCTAGAACACCAAGAACACACACTAACCTTCTTCAAGCCTAACCCTACTCTAAACACCTCCAATCACTCTCAAACACTCCAAATCCCTTCCATTTAATCCCTAAACCTCATTTCTAGTATTTATAACACAAGACCTCGCAAACAAAAATTTTCAAGCGGATCGAAATTAACGAAGGTCTCAAGAACATCAACAAGGTAAGTCAAGAACACCCTTCTTGTTCATCTTCTTCCATTCGATTATATCATTCTAATGATCTCTCTCTCTCTCTCTTCTAACCGAAATGGTTGATCAATCATGATCGTTTGTTTCGTTGGACCATTCAAGACACTCCATCACGCGTGGACCGTCTTTTGTCTTCTTCAAAGTACTCGACAATCAAGTATTCATTCTTAAATCTCTCTTATTAAATTCTGAAATCATGTCTCTTAGGTGTTGATAGGGAGATGGAATATGATTGGGAGATTGAGTATATGTATAAAGGGATTGGGGTTAGGACATGATGATTGTTGTATATGACTAGGATATATGTATTTTCCTTTCGAATCATTGTATGTTCTTCATGCTTAATGAATTTTATGGATATTTGAAGCATGATTAGATATTATGACACCAAATGTGATTAGGCTTTTATGTTCTTATTGTTCCATGGAAAACCATGATGTAAGATTATTTTCTTATTAATTCTAGGTTATATTCATTAATAAATTTTATTACAAAAAAATTGGAATTACTACTATAGTTTCCTTCAAAATTCGAAACACTAGGGGATTTGGATTGGAATATTTAATTAGACTATTAATATTTTTATTAAACAAAAATTTAATAAAATTCATTTATTACTAATTTTATTTATTACTAATTAATTATTATCTATTAAAAAATTTTAAAATTAATTAAAAATTATTTAATTTATTATTTATTTATAATAAAGCTATTTTTAAATTATCATTTATTAAAATTATTTAGGATTTAATATTATTTAAAATTCAAACCTTGGTTTATTTATTAATAATAACACTCAAGAATTATTATTTGAGTCTATAATTTATTAACAATTATTTTAGAACCCCTAGTTATTTTAACTTATCAAACTAGACTTATTTTATAAAATTCTTTAGCATCTAGCCTTAAAGCTTAGGACATTAAGGTCATGGTTAATCATAGTTGTAGCTAGGTGAGCTAAGAAGTATTTATGTAAGGCAGGTATAGCTTGAATGTGACCTTATGTTTTGTGCTTACCCCAGGCGGGGTTAGGTCAGCCTTGAAAGACTTTTGAGTTTGAGCAAGCAAAGAAGCAGGTAAGCTCCTGCATGGAGTTTTGGGAAGACCAAAAGTTATTGTGGCAAGCAAATGCAATGTATATGGACATTTATTTGTAAAGGCAATTAAGGACTGTTTTTCCTTTTTATTTCGGTCAAGCAAATCATTTGAAAATTGAACAAGCAGTTTTATACAAATCTAAACTTTTTCTAAAACCCAACTTGACTAGACTTTTGGAAACCCTTAATTGCTATTTCCAAATAAAGCAAAGTTTTGATCAATTTTCTCCCAAGGGGAACAATCAACGTTGAGTACTCAATAAGGGTAGACCACCAGGATTAGTCTTTGAAGGGTTAGGGTAAGTCTCTCAGTAGGTGGCCACCTCTGAGGGGTGAGTCCTTCCTGGATAGGATGCCAGTCCGGTAGGTCATACCGGTCCGAGCTAGCAAGTTTCAGTCATGTGGACTATGTGTTCCGGAGTGGACAACTGATAAGTTTGGGTGTAGAGATGGAGGAGTATCTCACCCGGTAGGCTGTACACCTACCTTTTGTCAGCTTGCACAAAGTGTGGCATTCTGGTTGTTATTTAGTCTTGGGGCCCAACGTGTGGTAACCCATGGCTACCCATTTGAGTGGTTGTATTTATTGTGCACATGTATAGTTTGAAAACTGAAACGCCACTCTTTATTTTCAACACTTATTTATTGCTTGCCAGCACCTTTTTCTTATGAAACTTTTACAACTTGCATACATGAGTTGTTTTACCTGAAACACTTAAAGCACACACGGGCTTACTGAGATTTTTGTCTCACCACCTTTTATACCATGTTTTCAGGAAGATCTTGCTGTGGAGGTCTTTAGCTAGATGTTGCCTATGCTTTGAAGACTCATGTTATTTACTTTATGTGATGTTTTGGAGAGATTGTTGCAAACAGTCTATTTGGATTTGTTCCAGTACTTATCTTTTGGGTTGTAATAAGTTTAATTTTAAAGTCTTTATTTTATTTTATTTTTATGTAACCTAGTTATAAAGACCCCTTGTCCTCTGGACGGGGCGACATCCCCGGCCCTGATGGGCCTAGGTAGTTGGGTGTTACAGTTAGGACTTCGAATTTGGCTCTTATAAAAGCTTCAAAAACTTTATTTTGAAGAAAATTTTTGTGCTCACTCATTCAGAAACACTTTTACACTTTAGAACACAAAAATCTCTGCTTTCATTCGTGCTTTAAAGTAAGATTAAATTGCTCCAAACGTAAAAAAGTATTTGTGTTTAGTGGTTTACATCTGCTCAATCTGTGAGCCATTTCTATATTCTATCTTTAATCAACTTTAAATCGAGATTAAGAAGGTAAAATCCAGTTGTGGTGAGCTTTGATTGTTGTGTTTAAACAGGTTAGGTGTAAAACTAAGGTTGGTGATCTTCTTATGTAAGATTGGTGTCACCTACCACCATTAATTTGGAAAAAGGTTTTAGTAAGTGATGTTGAAATCCTTAAGTGTGAACTTAAGGTAGTGGATGTAGATCATTTAAGAATCAAACCAAAAAAAATCCTTGAGTCTTCTCTTGTGCTTTTTGCCTAACCTTCTTCACTGCATTTTCACTAGTCTTCAAATCTTAAATGTTGTATCTTTTTCTCTAAAATCAGAGGTTCATTTAAGACTCTTGCATTCTATAGTAAGCCTGTTCTTGATAGATCAACTACCTATCTTTATTACATACTATATTCTCACCATTTTATGCTGATTTAAAAGATCTCTGACTGCACTCTTAAAGTTGCGAAGCAAATCTTCTATTCAGTTCACCCTTCTCAAAAGATAACAAATTTTTAATTTTCTTTTATTTGCCACGAACCTTATTCACCCCCATCTAAGATTTATCAGAGATCATGATGTGAGGTTCCTACTATACTGAATTGTGTTTGCACTTAAATTATCTCTAATTATAGTATTAATGAGATAGGACATTATTAATACACTAAGACTATTACATGTTATACTTTTTGATTTGATCAAGCGGTGGTTCTCATATCCGTGAGTATTGGGATGCTTGGAGTTAACACATTGATACTTGTTACTTGAACAAATACATTGGATGACCTAGTTATGAGATAATCATATGGATAACTATTTAGTGCCAGTGATAGAATCTCATTATAGTAAATGTGCAAGTATCCTTAAACTTGAGATCTTCAAGGTACTTTGTTTACTGAGTGTTGTCCTTTGATTCCAATCTTTGGAGTCCTTACAAGACCGCCTATGGGATGGATATGGGGTACAACATGAAGTAAATGAAAGTAGTTAAGAAGGTCAATAATGATTCACTACTTCTAATAGTAGGAGCAAATATCCCAAGGAAACTTGTAGGAGTCATTACCCGAGAAGTCATTGGCTAAGGTGACTGTGTATTGAAAATAGTTTTAATTGATATACATGTTGAGTGATGAATCCTAAGAACAAGTACTAAAAATTTAAACCAGAATTAATTAATATTCTGGAGATAATTAACACTAATTTTATATTTTAAACCAAATGAGATATTATATGAAGAAATGAGTTTATTGCACTGACGTTCTGCTATTGAAATGTTCGTCTCAAGCCATTTGACTTCTTAGACTTTTAGATGGTCATAATGTATTGCTAGATGCCACTCATGATCTGCTATATTTAGATTTATTAATTAGAGAATTAATAAATCAATTCTAATTAGAATTAATAATTTAATTCTAGTTATTAAGGATTATTAATCTTAAAGATGTTTGGATTAATTTATATTACTCTACCAATAGACCAAGAAATCTAATGGATCCACATAATAAATGATAAAGTACTCGAGATGTTATTCGATAACATTACAGAGTAAACTATAAAAAGAATAAGTTGTTGTGGTTGAATTATAATTAATTATAATACATGGGCCATATTATAATTAAGATAATTTCAATTCTTGTTACAAATTGAGAATCCTGATTCTTTCAAGATTCAGTTTCCTATTCACACACACACACACACACACACACACACACACACACACACACACACACACACACACACATATGTATGCCGCAGATATCCAATGATGGTAAATGAGAATTGCACCAAGAAAAAAATATTTTTCATTGTGATTCATCTTCTTTTTCTGGAACATAACCTGAGTAGCCATTAAATTTTGCTAGCACCAAATTCTGGCAATCTTTGAGTGCTCCTTGTATAGATTAACATTAGAGGCAATTCTATACTTGAGTTGCGGTGGTTTGACAGAACAAACAAGAGCAATTAGTTGCTTGGTGGACGAGGATTCATAGAAGCAAAATTTTGTTTACAGAGACTCAAATGGAAGGTTATATTTACCTAATACGATAGTTTTTCAAATCGTCTCAATAAACCTTTTGGCTAATAAAAAAATGATCCTTTCAAATAGCCATCGTATTTGACCATCGTATTAGTCTAAAACGATAGTTTTGAAACTGTTGTCAAACAAAAGTGATGAGATTTATTACGACGGCTGAAGAATCGTCGTTTAGCGATGACTTTTTAGTCAAATATGACAGCTTTAATATTGTCCTTATTTCAGTAGTGTTTATTTTATCCCAGGAGATTTTATCTTATGGCTTGAATAGTCTGCTTCAGCTTCAAATTTTTGTATTGTATGCTATTCCTGCTAATTTTCCTCCTATTACTCATATGAGTTTTGCAGATGATACTATTATCTTTTGTACTGTTAGGAAGTGTTCATTAAGGGTGCTTAAGGATTTACTTGCTTATTACCAAGTCAGTTCTAGGCAGCTTATAAATTCAGCAAAGAGCTCATTCATTGTTTTAGCTAGGGCTCCCTTGCACCGGTGCTCTGTTATTTATAGTATGATGGGATTTAATAGAAAAGCTTTTCCATTCTCATAATTGTGTTGTCCTATTTTTAAGGGGAGATATAAGAAGATGTATTTTTCTTCTTTATTGGATAAGGTTAAGACTCCTAGTTGGCAATTTAAATTTTTAACTGAAGTTGGTAGGCTCATTCTCATTAAATCTGTGCTAGTTTCCATTCTCAATGAATCGTTCTTTTGCTCGAATCTTTTGGGGGTCTAATCATCTAGGTTCTAGGTGCCACTGGAGATCCTGGTCTTCATTGTACTTCTCTTATGAGAAAAATGGTCTAAGGATTCGATCATGGTTGAATGTTGCTGTTGTTTTCTCTTTCAAGTTATGGTGGCATTTTAGGCATCATAATACTCAATAGGCCTTTTCATGTGGTCTAAGTATTTCAATGGTGTTGTCTATCCTTTGTTGTTAGCATCTTATCATCATCCTTCTCAAGTGTGGTGGCGATGCTTAAGACCAGGGATATTGTTGCTCCTTGTTTTGGTGTTGAGATTGGTAATGGGCAGCGTTCATTTTGGCATGATAATTGGTGGGGTTCAACCTCGCTAGCTACTATTAATTCATTTGTCCAGTTAAAGCATCTTCAACTTTCCGATTGTCTTCAAAATGATTTTTGGAATGTTAGGCTTATTTTGTGGATTCTTGATCCATCCCTGGCTTTTGAGGTGTTACATACCATTCCACCTTTCTTATCTTCTGAAAATGATGCATTTGTTTGGAAGGCTTTGTTAGTCCTAAGGGCATTCTCCTTCGTTTTGACTTATGACAAATATTGATGAGGACTAACTTGTGTGACTTACATGTGATAGGACATGTTTGACTTAAGTTCTTTCAAGACATGTATATAAGATTGCTAAGGAGCTCTTGAGGAAATGGAATTTAAAGTGGTGATTGATCAAGAACAATCTCAATCTAAGAGCTCACAAGATCGTAAAGTCCTTGAGAAAGAACTTTAGACTAGGAATTATTTTGTTAAGGTACTTTTTGTAAATTCCTATGTCTTTCTTACCTTATGATTCAGTTTATTTTTACCTTGAAGCATATAAACAAAAAAATTTCAAAGTCTTAAGTCTTCAGAATTTTAGATTGAATAGTTTGGATGGTTCTGCATCCAAAAGCTTCATCCAAAACTCTGTGAACAGTATCAAAATGTTTTTACCTAGAAAAGTGTCATTTTGGACTCACCTTTTTGGATGCACACTCATTTGATCCTTGAGTCCAAAACTCTGGAAAATCTAACAGCAAGAAACTAGCCATTTCTGGTCGTTGGAGCTTTACTTTTTGTTTTTATAAAAGGTTTCAAAACTTTATTTTAAAGCAGATTTTTGTCCTGTCTTTCTAAGAAACACTCTTACTTTATAGAATATAGAAATCCCCCTTTTCATAGTTCTTCAAAGTGAAATCAAATTGTTTCACAAAGATAAAGGTAGTTGGTGCTCATTTGTTTGTACAATTGCTCAATAGTGTGAGCTACTTCAAATTCATTTCCAAAATCCCTCTTGTACATCAAGGTTGTGGTGTAAAACCCATTTAGGGTGAGCCTTGAATTATTGTTGCTTGAGAGGTTTAGGTAAAACTAAGTGTGGTGATCCTTTTATGTAATTAGTGTAGATAGACACCATTGAGTTGGCTGAGTTTATGAAAATCTGTTTAAAATTCTTAAGTGTGAGCTTAAGGTAGTGGTTATAGATCTTGGTAGATCTAACCACTATAAATCTCGTGTTCATTCTCTTTGCATTTGATTTTGACAGGTAGAGAACTCTCTTACTTTAATGTTCTCAATCATTCAACAGAAATCTTTATGAATTTCACCAACCCATCTTTATTCTTGTATTAATTGCACTTCTCATGTCTTATCTCATTTAGACTCTTCATTCAGATTAGTTGTTGGTTCCTTATAATTGCTCAAAAACTCCTTTCTACATATTCAACAAATTTCTTGATTCGAAAAATAACAAGAGGACTTCGAAAAACAGAATTTTTGAAAATCATTTTAAATTTTTCAAAAACCTTATTCACCCCCTCTAAGGTTTTTCATTTGGTATTAGTGTGTTGGTCTTCTCCTCTTTGACTAAACAGCTTTGTAGAAAAGATTCTTATAGCAAATATCTCCTCTCTTTCTTATGTAAAAAGATCCTCGACAAATAGACCTCTTTAGTTCACTAGAAGTAATTACACTTTCTGAAAAAATCATATGAAGATCTATATTTGCTCAACTAATTTTAAGTTGTGGAACTTAATTGAAAGAGGACCATATGTTCTTTCTAGAAATGTTGAAGGTCAAATAGTTCCAAAATAGAGCGATGAATATGATGCTGAAAATAATGCCAAAATGACATTAAATTTTCAAGCTATGAATATTCTATGTTGTTCCCTTGATGCCACTGAATATAACTGAGTAAGTGGCTGTGATTCAACTCATGATATGTGGAGATTGCTTGAAGTCACCCATGAGGGGACAAATCAAGTAAATGAGTATAAGTTGGGACTTTTGATTCATGATTATGAATTATTTACTATGAAGCAAAATGAGAGCATAACTGATATGTTTACTAAATTCACAAACATTGCAAATGGACTTAAAGCTTATTGAGAAAGTTATTCTCTTGGCGAACAAAACAAAAAAAATTCAAGATGTGTTGCCAAAAAGTTGGCAACCTAAAGCTCTAGCTATGGAGGAATCAAAAGATTTGAAAACCTTATCAACTGAAGAGCTAATTGGCTCTCTCCTAACTCATGAAATGAAACTCAAAAGGTTTTAAGAGTCTGATGACCATGACAAAGGAAAAAGAGGAACAATGCTAAAAGCTATTGATAAAGAAGCTAATAGTAGTCAATCTGATAGTGATGATGGAACTGAA
This sequence comes from Voacanga thouarsii, assembly GCA_026120185.1. Classification (NCBI taxonomy): domain Eukaryota; kingdom Viridiplantae; phylum Streptophyta; class Magnoliopsida; order Gentianales; family Apocynaceae; genus Voacanga; species Voacanga thouarsii. Next base: position 736,360 of record JANUWF010001142.1, read on the forward strand.
ACTGATACCGAAGAGCTAGCCATGATTTCAAAGAAATTTAGAAGAATGTTCAAAAAGGGAAACTTCAAAAGTGAAAAGAAATCTGTGAAAATGAAGGGACAGATCATATCTTTTAAGCCTCAATGTTATGAATGCAAGAGCATGGAACATTTCACTGCTGACTACCCAATAGCCAAAGATAAAGAAAGTAAAATGTTCAAGTAGAAAAAAAAAAAGGATTTGAAAACAAAAATGGGAAAAGGACTAATAGGAACTAGGGATCAAAATGAGTCCGAATCTCAGCAAACTAAAGATTCTGAGAATGAAACTGCTAACATATGCTTCATGGCAGTGGAGGATAAGGTAAACTCCTCCTCATCCAATCTTGTAGCTGAATTGCATGATTCTATTTGTGATAATATTGATGATCCAAATGCTCTTCTTATTGATATGTTCCGTGAACTAAAAAATTTGTTAAGAAGAAACAAGGAAATGAAAGTAAAAATTGATTTCCTATCAAATGAGAATGATACTCTGGTAAGTGAGAACAAAATTCTACTCGACTCCATATGCTACTTCAATATTAAAAAAGCAATTGTTTCTACCTTCTTGAACTATTCTGCCATTGAGAATAAATTTGCATAATAAAGTTTCATCTCTTGAAGTTATCATCTATAAGTTTGATAATATGAAAATGAAAGTTGATGATCTTATTACTTGTATTGAAAAATTCACTAATGGCCGAAGCAATCTGAATAAACTTCTTGGAGTTCAACGAATGAATGGAAACAAAAATGGCCTTGGCTACGGTAATATGCACAAAACAGGAAAACACAAGTCTTATTTTTTGAAAGCAAGCTCCTCAAATAGAAATTACACTTGTTGTACATATTGTGGCAAAAATGGACATAATGCATCTAGGTGTCATGTTAGGAAAAGCATTGAGTTAGGAATGAAATCTGATTGGAGAATTAAAAGAATCATCACTAACCCCCACGGACCAAAGAAGATATGGGTACCAAAAATCACTTTCTCATCTCATGTATAGGTACAGCCACTGTAGAAAATAAGCTTCACAAAGTGGTTCTTGGATAGTGGATGCTCAAAACATATGATCGGAAATGCAGCCCTGTTAGAAGATGTTCAAGCAACAAATAATGGGTTTGTTACCTTTGGAGATAAAAAGAAAGGAAAGATACTTGGTATAGTAACATCAGCAAAAGATCTTCAACCATTATCAAACAAGTACTATTGATTGATGAGCTAAAATACAACTTGCTTAGCATTAGTTAATTATGTGACAATGGTTGCAAAGTTATTTTTGAGAAAGATTCTTACTCTATTATGGACAGCTCAAGTAATGAAATAATTTTAATAGCTAACCGTGTTGGAAATGTATATGTATTCTATCTTGATAATCTTATGGCTCATAATATTAGATGTCTTTCCATGCATGATAATGATGGCTATCTATGGCATAGAAGGCTAGGTCATGTATCATTTGATCTGCTAAATAAATTGTTTTCAAAAGAGCTTGTTAGGAGACTATCCAAAATAAAGTTTGATAAAAGCAAAATATGTAATGCATGACAATTTGAAAAACAGATCAAAACCTCTTTTAAGCCTAAGAAAATGATTTCCTCATCAAAACTTGTTGAATTAATGCATATAGATTTGTTTGGACCGAGAAGGACTACTAGCCTTGGTGGTAAGAGGTATGCTTATGTTCTAGTAGATGATTTCTCAAGATTTACTTAGAATATATTTCTTGGACAAAAAAGATGAGGCATTTTCTAAATTTTCCAAACTATTCAAGCGCGTCCAAAACTCTATTGGATGCAAATTGATCTCTATTAGGAGTGATAATGGTAGAGAATTTTACAACAACGAGTTTACACATTTTTTGTGATGAAAATGAAGTTTTTCACAACTTTTCAATTACTAAAAAACCTAAAAAAAAATAGTGTTGTTGAAAGGAAAAATAGAACCTTACAAGAAATGGCTAGATCCATGATTTGTGAAAACTTTCTTCCAAAATACTTTTGGGCTGAAACTGTCAGTACAACATATTATATTGTTAACCGAGTAATGTTGAGACCCTTTCTAAGAAAAAACACTCTTTGAACTTATGTTTGACAAAACACCATAAATTTCCTATTTTAAAGTATTTGGCTATAAATATTTTATTCTTAATACTCGAGACAATCTTGAAAATTTTAATAGCAAATCCGATGAGACTATATTCCTTGGATACTCTTCCAATAAAAAAGGCATATAGAGTATATAATAGGAAAACTCTATGTGTGGAAGAATCCGTACATGTTTCTTTGATGAATCTAACATTTATACATTAAGAAAAGATGATGATGATGATGATGTAGGGATTTCAAAAGAAACAAGTAAAGAATAGCTCAAAGTACCAACGCTAGATATTCATGCTAAAGAAGAGGAATTGGAATAGCAACAAGCTGAACAAAGCAAGTAAGAAACTGAAGAGCTCACTGATCAAATACTACTAAGAGATTAGAAGTACAAAACTGGTCATCCAAAAGAGCAAATTATTGGTAATCCTAGCTATGGAGTCAAAACTAGATGGTATTTTGTGGACAATTTTGCTTTACTCTCTAGTATCGAACCTAACTATATTGACGTGGCCTTGCATGATGATTTTTGGATACTAGCTATGCAAGAAGAGCTGAACCAATTTGAGAGAAATTAAGTTTGGAAACTCGTTCCTAGACCACTTGATCATCCAATTATTGGTACCAAGTAGGTTTTCAAAAACAAACTTGATGAACATGGAATATTGATTAGAAATAATGCTAGACTTGTTGCCTAAGGATTCAATCAAGAAGAGGGTATTGACAATAATGAGACATTGCTCCTGTTACTAGATTAGAGTCCATAAGAATGCTCCCTGCCTTTACATCTTTCAAAAATTTCATGCTTTATCAAATGGATGTTAAAAGTGCATTTTTGAATAGTTTTATTGAAGAGAAGGTATATGTAGAATAACCTCCAAGTTTTATTCATGAACACTTTCTAAATCATGTTTTCAAACTCTTAAAGGCCCTATATGGTTTAAAACAAGCCCCACGAGCTTGGTATGAAAGACTTAGTAGATTCTTGCTCTTAAAAGATTTTTCAAGAGGTTTGATTGATACTACATTGTTTATTAAGTCAGAAAATGCTGATGATCTTCTCATTGTCCAAATTTATGTTGATGATATGATTTTTGATGCCACTAATAAATCCTTGTGTAAGATGTTTGCTAAGACTATATAGCAAGAATTCGAAATGAACATGATGGAAGAACTCAACTTCTTCCTCGGAGTACAATTTAAACAAACCAATGATGGAATTTTTCTAAATCAATCTAAGTATGCTAATGAACTGCTCCAAAGGTTTGGCATGAACGAAGCCAAAGAAATCAGTACACCTACGAGCACTTCTCTAAAGCTTGAAAAGGATGAAAAGGGTAAGAAAGTGGATGAATCAAAATATTGAGGTATGTTTAGAAGTTTGTTATATCTTACTGCTAGCTAACCAGATATTATGTTTTCAGTTTGTCTTTATACTAGATTTCAATCTTGCCCAAAGGAATCTCACATATGTGCTGTGAAATGCATCCTTAGATACTTGCTTGGAATATATGATTATGATTTATGGTACCCTCGTACTGACACCTTTGATCTTATAGACTACACTGATGTAGATTATGCAGGCTGTAAGGTTGAACGAAAAAGCACTAGTGGGCACTACCAATTTCTTGGATACTTTCTAGTGTATGGCATCGTAAGAAACAAGCTTGTGTATCCTTATCTACAACCGAGGCTGAATACATTGTAGTAGGAAGTTGTTGCGTGCAAATTTTGTGGATGAAAAACACATTGCTTGATTTTGGTCTCAATTTTGATTGCGTACCTATACTATGTGATCATACAAGTGCAATCAATTTAACAAAAAATTCTGTTCAATATTCTAGGACCAATCATATTGAGGTTAAGCATTATTTTATTAGAGATCATGTGCTCAAAGGTGATGTTTGTGTAGAATATATCCCCACAAATGAACAACTTGCAGATATATTTACAAAACCCTGGCTGAAGAAAGATTTTTCTTTCTGAGAAGAGGATTAGGCATCACAAAAATTGCGTGACTAAAATTTTTGTTGAGAAAGATTTGACCATCTATTTTTGCAGGTCTCTAAAGACACATAATTTCGGAGGGAGATTTTGGATGTAGCATTTCGAAGAGTAAATCCAAAACTCATCTTCCAAAACTCTCACATTAAGGAGTTCCTTTTTGGATGAAGCCTAAATCCAAAATGAAAACATCCTAATGCTTCGTATGTCTTTTAAGAATAACTACTTTTAGATTATCTTTTTTAAAATTTAAATTAATAGCACTACTTTCCAAGGTAGCTTTTGAAATCTCTGGTGAAAAGCCTCTTCCCAATGTACTTGATTATACTTATCCTCACAGCCTCCTAGGAAATAAAAAAAAAAAAAAAACTTTTCTCTCTTGGATTCTGAAATCAACTCCATTATTCTTTCAAATTTTTCTTATTTCTCTTTGAACATCCGAAAGCCCAAGCCTTTACCTTTTCATCACAATGGTAAAATCCCCAAAATAGACCAAACCCAAGCCAAAGAAAGCTTGAAAAATCACTCCATCAATGAAGCAGAAATCGATCGTTGAGACTAAATCAACTACAAAGGAAAAAGGAAAGAAAGTCATTCCCAAACTCATGGCTTCTCAGACTAGTTCTTCAAAATCATCTCTGGAACAAGAAAGTTCTGAGAGCAAGTACCTCGCTTTTTAGACTCTAAAAGTGAATTTGATTTTAATGAATAGGTTTTAAGAAACTGAAATGTAATTGTTGGTTATCACGCAAATCTAGCATCTTTTCTGAATTTTACAAATGTGTTGAATATGTTTGAGTCTCTTGGGTGGGGAACCTTGTTATCTGTTGATGAAAAGTTGTTTACTACTCTCGTATGGAAATTTTATGCTAATTTGAGAAAAGGCCGATTAGAAGAGACTGGTCCAATGGTACACTTCAAAGGTTAGGGTTAAGAACCATGAGTTTGATCATTGCATGTTAAATAGAATATGTGATGTCAGAGATGACGGGATTCAATATTTTGAACTGAACACAAGTGACATGAACATAAAGTGGTAGAATGGACCGGGTAGGATTCTTCACCACTTGGTTTCAACCATGGTGGTTCTAAGTTTTGGACACAAAACCTCTATCAACATTATGAAAATGGTGATCATGTTGGCGCTTTTTGAAAATAGGCTAATAAGTTTTGAGTATCTTGCTGCAAAATTAATGATGCAAATTAACTAGGAATACCTCCAGCAAAGCCCTGCCTTATGAAAACTTATTAACTAAAATGTTTAGATACTTTAGTGTTTATTTGAGTTCTATCATCCCTGCTCCTTCAAAGATGAATGTGTACAGCTTTAAGTTGTTTGAGAGAATGGGATATGTGAGAATGGACAACGAGTGGAAGCTGCTCTGAGATGTAGCTGATGATAAAAAAGAAAAGTTGTTAAAGGTAAAGGCCAAAGGCAAGACTGCCCAATCTACTGGAGCAAAGAGAAAGGTTGAGTTAAAAACTCAAGAAGAATCCTCTACCAAGAGTAAACAGAGAACTCATGACACAAGCATCAGTCAGAGCATTCTGGAAGCAGTCAACTTGCTAGCTGTTAAGATGGACAGCCTTAGTTCAAAAATTCAAATTCTTGGAAATAGGCTAACTGTAGTAGAAGAGAAGGATAAAAAGGATGAAACAATCAACTTGCTAGCTGGAAGCAAACAACTTGCTAGCTGTTAAGATGGACAGCCTTACTTCAGAAATTCAAATTCTTGGAAATAGGCTAACTATAGTAGAAGAGAAGGATAAAAAGGATGAAACAATGTCTATTACATTAGCATCATCCCAAGAAAAAGTAACTAAAGAACAAATTGCCCCTGAAGAAGAAGCAGGATGAAAAATGATAGTCACTGAATGAGGAAGGCAGACATCCATATATCAAGAAGAATCAGCAACCCCTACCCCTTTTGAAATCCCTATCTCATCTGGAAAACGGTAGAAGCATGTGGCAGTAAAGAGGAAGTCCAGTCAAATTGCTGCTCAGCATTCCAAAAAGGGTGTTGGATCTAAGATAGAAACCATCCATATTTCCTAAGTGACCCTCTCTACGGACTATTTCCAAGACATCCTCATCTTACACATTTTTTTTACTGATGTTCTATCGACAATTACTTTTTTAAAATTTCTGCATCAGTCGTTGAACAATTTCAATTCTGCATTCTGACAAATGTCTGTGCTATCTTTATTCTCCTTATTCTCTACTTCTACTTTTTTTATTGATGACAAAAGGGGAGAAAAATATTATGGACTGGATATATTATGGATATATGTTGGTTTTGTAGGTGTTGTATGGGTATATTGACTTGTTGGTGTGTGATGCTATGAATAGACTGTGGATATATATTTTGAAAATATACATATTATGAGATTGTTGTGGGTATATAGCTTGTCGATGATGATTGTTGTTAATATATAGATTATTGATAATGATTATGGAATTGTGAGCGATTGTGTGATGTTGTGAATTCTAAATCTATACTAGTTGTATAAAATGAAAACTAGTTATGAATGTGCCTATGTCCATTTATGATCATAGTTTAAAGATTTGGGTGTTTGTAATGGAGTTTATATTAAGATATTGGTGTTGTTGAGGTCAAAGGAGGTTGAAATATGTGTATGAGTCTATTATGCATTTTAACAATTTGATTTTTTGGTTAACCAAAAAAAAAACTGTTTTGAAAATAATTATGATTTGCTCTATAGTAAACAATCTTGGATTATGAGGATATTCACATTTATAGCTTTGATTGGCCAGAAAAATTTCCTTGAAGTCTAAAATATCTTGAGAAAATTAGACTGGATCAAAATATTTGAAAATTCATTTTTTTTTTTTACCTGCACATACACAGGGGGACTTTTGGACTCACATTTCATTAATCCAAAAGTCTAGTCCAAAAGTGTGTTCTAAAAAGGCTAGCCTCTGTCTAATTTTATCCTATTTTAGACACCTGCTTTGGACATCCAAAATCTTAAGTCCAAAAGTTCCTTAGTCTCACTTCTCCTAGTTTGGATGCACCTTTTGGAAGTCCAAAATGTTAAATCCAACCTTCTCTCAAATCGCACTTTATGACTTCATATCCTATGTTCATATATGCACATACTAAGGAGGAGCACTTCATCTTATGATTTATATTCTATACCTCCTTGTGTACATAGTTATACATTTTTTTATCTTGACTATTCTCGTAAGGAATAGTCGTGTGATGGAAGGAAGGAGGATATGAAGGTAGGTTGGGCCATAGGCTCATTGAGCTATGTTTATGAGTACATGCTTTAAATATTCTAGCTTAATCTCATAAGCACTCTTTGAGTCCTATAATGAGAGATTTCATCTCAATGAAAATATTTTTATTTCTCTCGGTCTAACATGTCCATACTATACATATCATTGTTTTTATACTACAATCCCATCAAGTTTGTCATCACTCAAAAGGGGAGAGATTGTTAGCCCTAAGGGCATTATCCTATGTTTTGACTTATAACAAATATTGATGAGGATTAACTTGTGTGACTTAAATGTGATAGGACATGTTTGACTCAATTTCTTTCAAGGCATGCATATAAGATTGCTAAGGATCTCTTGAGGAAATGGAATTCAAAGTGGTGATTCATCAATAACAATTTCAACCTAAGAGCTCACAAGATCGTGAAGTCCTTGAGAAAGAACTTTAGACTAGGAATCGTTTTGTTAAGGCATTTTGTGTATATTCCTATGTCTTCCTTACTTTATGATTCAATTTATTTCTACCTTAAAGCACACAAACAAAAAGATTTCAAAGTCTTAAGTTTTTAGAATTTTGGATTGAATAGTTTGGATAGTTCTGCATCCAAAAGTTTCGTCCAAAACTCTGTGAATAGTATCAAAATATTTCTGCCTAGAAAAGTGTCATTTTGGACTCACTGTTTTGGATGCACCCTCGTCCGATCCTTGAGTAAAAAATTTTGAAAAATCTGATAGCAAGAAACTAGCCATTGGAGCTTTACTTTTTGCTTCTATAAAAGGTTTCAAAACTTAATTTTAAAGTAGATTTTTGTCCTATCTTTTTAAGAAACACTCTTACTCTCTAGAATACAAAAATCTCCCTTTTCGTAGTGCTTCAAAGTAAAATCAAATTGTTTCAAAAAGGTAAAGGTTGTTGGTGCTCATTTGTTTGTACAATTGCGCAATAGTATGAACTATTTTAAATTCATTTCCATAATCCCTTTAGTACATCAAAATTGTGGTGTAAACCCCATTTGGGGTGAGCCTTAATTTGTTGTTGATTGAGAGGTTTAGGAAAAATTAAATGTGGTGATCTTTTTATGTAATTGGTGTTGATAGACACCATTGAGTTGGCTGAGTAGATGAAAATCTGTTTCAAATCGTTAAGTGTGAGTATAAGATAGTGGATGTAGATCTTGGTAGATCAAACCACTATAAATCTCATGTTCATTCTCTTTGCATTTGATTTTGATAGGTAGAGAACTCCCTTGCTTAAATGTTCTCAATCATTTAAAAGAAATCTTTTTGAATCTCACCAACCTATATTCATTCTTGTATTAATTGCACTTCTCTTATTTCATCTCATTCAGATAGTTGTTGGTTCCCTATAACTGCTCAAACACTCCTTTCTGCATATGCAGCAAATTTCTCAATTCGAAAAATAACAAGAAGACTTCGAAAAATAGAATTTTGAAAAGTATTTTAAATTTGCCAAAAATATTATTCACCCCCCTCTAAGGTTTTTCAGGCTACTTCAGATGGATACTTCACGTCTTCTTCAACCTTTAATATGGTGCGTCAGAGGAATAGTTGTCGACCCATGATTGCTAAGGTTTGGAAGTTTGATCTTCCAACTAAGGTCTGCATTTTCCTCTGGGAGCATGTTAATGGGATGTTTACTCTTGATTATACTTTATGGCAGCTTGGTTTCAGCTTGGCTTCTTGGTGTCATTTTTGTAATGCTAACATAGAGACTTTTATACACCTCTTCTTTAATTATGCAGTTGCTTGCAGGTTTGGGAGGCCTTTATATCTCTTTTTTATAATGAGATTGTTGATTCTTTTCTTTTTTAGTCCCCTTCTGAAATTATCTATGAGCTCTAGATGACTTCAAGGCCTAAACGAATGGTTTATAGGGTTTTTTCAGCAGTAGTTCTCTGGAACATTTGGAAGGAACAGAATGCTATAGTTTTTTTTTATGGGAAAAGGGTTTCATTGCTAAAGATTCAGAGTCATGTTCATGCTTTCATTAAGGATTTCTCCTCCAGTTTTCCGTTGGTATTGTTAGCACATATTTAGAGTTCTCTTGTGTACTTGAAAATTTCCTGGTCTACAAGAAGGGGCATACATGTTTGGCCTGTGAAATGGAGGGAGAAGTTTGATATGAATATGTTCTTAGTTCTTAGCATTGATGATGCTTCAAAAGGGCTCGACATGTTTTGCTAGGGTAAGAGGTGCATTCCGTTTTCCAAATGGTATGTTCCACTTTGCCATTGCATCTTTTCTTGGATGTGCTACTAATATGGAGGCGGGGGTTCATGCTCTTCTTCTAGGCCTCAAGTTTTGTGTGGGCAGGAAAGTCTCTGATATTTAAATTCAGACAAATTCGGCCTTATTGGTGCATATGATTTCTGGTTATCAGAAGGTTCTTTATCATTTACAAGAGTTATTTAAGAAGGTCAGGTTCCTTTATGAAAAAATTTCTTCGGTTTCTCTTGTCCATGTCTATAATGAAGCAAATGTGGTTCATGGTAAATGAGGGTTGTTATCTAAAATATTCCATTTCATACTCTCACTTCTTAGAATTACCTTTAGAGGCTAAAGGTATTTGTAATATGGATAGATTAAGTATCCCTTTTTTGAGCATCCAGACTCTATTTTGTTGAATCATTAATAAATTTCTAGGGAGCTTTATTTCCCTTTGACAAAACAAAAATAATAATAAGTGAATGATTTTGTTTTCAAAATTCTGAAGTGCAATTTTAATGAGGACAACTTGCTAGTTTGCATTTATAAAAATCTTTGAGGAAGTTCTCAAAATAAGTTGGAGGGAGAAAAGCTAAGATGGGCAAATTCTTAATGTGATGTTATATCGTTTTTGAGCTGATTTGTTTTAAGCTATGGCAAGCTCCTCTAAAATAATAGGGGAAAAAAGAAAGAGTTGACATTCAACGAAGCTTTGAAGGGTGGAGGTTTTTTCTTCCTTTCTTTTTACTACAAAATTAGTTTCTAAATGTTTAATCATAACTATTAGTTTATTATATTCAACTAATTTTTAAACCTATATTTTCCCTTTTTCCATATCCTTGACCTAGCTCCATTATAGACCTTTCAAAAACCCTTTGATTCTTGAATTCATAACTAGTGGTGGAGATTTAATGCAATAGCGAGTTTATGGTTAATTTCTCTCTATTTTTGAGACTTGAGTGCTTCATTTTGAATTAAATTACCCTATACACTTAAGTGATTTGGGTAAAACTAATGAGTAGATGTCAAGTCCTGCATTCTCGGATTACATTAAAACCCAGTTAGATTGGTGAGAAATTTAAGCAGTAAATATATTTTTTACTATGTAAAGCACTTATTTAGATTGTTAATTTTGTTAGAATGTACAAGGCAGGGAGAATTTTGTGAAGCTTGAAAATATGGACATGAGTAGTGTAATATCCCGTATTTTATCTTCGAATGGCTACTATTTGTAATAGGATGAGAATTTGTATCAATGGCCAGAACAAAAGTTGATCGGTGTAATGAGACAAATATTTTGGTATAACAATATTTTGTCAAGACCTAAATGTAATTATTGAATTTATTCTATTCGTACCCTAAATCTTCAAAAGGTTAGTATTATTAATAAAATAAGAATTTGAGGGTACGTTGATAAGAGAAATTGATCGGTGCGATGAAACCCACGTTTTGGTGTGAATCATGCTATCTGGGTCACCGGGAGCATTTTTGTCATTTTGACTGCGCCAATGACTTTGACCCCGAATTTGACCAAATAGAGAAGGAATTTAAGAATTTAAGTATTACCAATGGATTCAGTTGAATTTTTTGAGTTGAATGGTAAGATAACATATTTTTCCCTTTCAGATTTGATTTTAATCATTTCTGAAGAAAATAGGAAATCGCGGTTAAAAATGGTGCGTGTGGCATTTTGTGATTGGTTGACATGGACATGTGTCAATTTAAGAAAGGTTGCATGAAGGATTCATGCAAGATGCATGGTATTAAAGAATTACAAAATAAATAAAGAATAATGTGCAATTTTGTAATTGGAACACATCATTTGTGGGTCCTTTAGATTAAGGTCTTGTGCATTTTGTGTTGGGATTCGTAGACTCCTAAATGCAGAAAACATCCATGAATCCCTTCCGAAGACCTAAGTAAATGATTAAGAAGATCTAAAGGTTTACAGAATCACCTCTGTTCGGCATAATTGAGATCTTTTGATTCTGATTGTGCTGTCGTATGTGCAACCCAAACGATCACTAGATGCTACAATGTGCAAACATCCTCTATCGGATACACATAGTGAACTAACTCGTTACCCCGAGAGTGCTAGCGCCTAGGGTTTTGAGAGGCTTATTTTTCTGGTGAATGGAGGCACGAATATTTTTTAATAGAATGGGACTCTTGAGAAGACGGTTAGGGTTTACTTAAAACCCTTTTGAACCTTTTAAAGTCCAACTTTGATAATATCTTATCATATTTTATTTTAAATTCAAATTAAATTAAAATTGATATAATAAGATTCTACCATTATCTCGGTTATTTAACTAATTAATTTACCGAGTCAGATTCTTATAATCTGGACATCATCTAGATACATTGAATGTGGACATATTTTCAGATTCATTATATCTGGTAAATTTTCTAGGTTCGATTAACTTAGACATATTTCCAAATTCATCGAATCCGGTTATCAGAAAAATAACCTAACAAGTTCGCTTATTATGTGACCCTATAAGTTCATTTAACACTGACAGTGTGCCTAAATCATATTTAAATGGTCCACAAGTTATAAGCGATTTCTAGCAAAACATTATAACTATCCAGATTAAATGAAGATCAGTGATCTCTTTGAACCAAACCATAATTTTATATTTAGTCATTTTGTCACACGATATCCAGATTAAGCATAAGGCACGGAGCATGTCATCATTATTAAGCTTAATCAATTATTTCTTAATTTTATAGTAGACTGTTCAAACAAATGATATCAATATCTTAGATTGATATATTTGAGCATGGCCATGCATTTTAACAATCTAAGTTATCGAGGGGCCCGTGGATATCTCTCCTATAATTGAGAGGGACAAATTCCTTTACTATTAATTATATTCCTCTTCTTGATTTATTCTATATCCAATAGTAGTTTAATAATAGTATAAGTACAAATTGACTCTAAGGCATATCCCTAACAGTTTGATCAGCCAATAGATGGACCATCAGAAGGTGATTGAATGGCTAAAAATTGGCTAAGAAACCAAAAGCCAAGCAAGAATAAATGAAATGAAATTTTTAAGAAGGAAAATAGGTGGTTGGTGTGTAAAAATTTCATTGGAACACACCAAAGTATATCCACCATTTAATTAATAAAAACAAGAGATGAATGGCCAAGATTTGATGGTGAAAGGCAGTGAGAAGGGGCTGTTATACAGCCTAAATTTTGGCAACAAGGAGCAAAGAAAACCAAGAGAAAAAGAGATTAAACAAGAAAGAAAAAAAGGCTAGTGTGTGTTCTTGGTGTTCTATGTGAGTTTGAGAAGTTTTTGGAGCAAAATCACTTCAAATAGCCCCAAATACAAGATAAAATCTCACCTTACTAGAGTTAAAGTTGTTGTTGGGTGAATGATGATTATGTTGATATGAATTTTAACATGAAAACATGATTTTCATTTCTTGATTTTGGATCAAAGCTAGGGTTTGTAACTTTTGTGTATGAACCTTATATATACTCATGTGTGTGCCGACTACCTAAGGATTTTTTAATGATGTTTTGTGTGAAGAAGAATTGAATAATTTTGGTAGTTTGAAGGGTTGTTTCCAGTTGAGGAGATGATGATCAAAGTAGAATACAAATGGAAGTTACTTGGTTAGAAAAATGGATTGTACTAGTTTGTGATTAAAAAAGATGAATTTATGTTAAATAAGTGTGACTTTTGTAAGCTATTGGAATCTAAAAATCACAGAATTAAAGATGATTTGAAGGAAAATTGAATAAATTAATGTTTCCATGGTGTTAAAAGCTAGAGGAAAACAAATGAAAGTATGAATAGTGGAATTGAAGCAAAACTACTGGGGCTGTTTTGGACCAGTAGCGTATCTCAGAAACTAGAACTCTAAAAAGGGATTATAAATTTAAGAGTCTTGCGGTCATTTTGGTGCATCATAAAGCCAAATCGGGGCTGTGGATTAAAATTTTTGTGCAAAACAAAATCATGTATCAAGCAGTGAAATTCCAAAAAAAATGAGTCCGAAAATGGATGAACTAAAGGAAGATTAATTGTGTGATTTTGGATTAAATGAATGCAAAATATGAAAAGAATCCCTTGTATAAGAAGGGAGAAAGGATTCAGAAAAAGAAAAACGAAAGAATCAAACAAACAATGAAAAAACGACACGAACGAAAGTTGAACATTTTCTTTAACCATCAGCTAACCATTGGCCCTATTAGATAAACGTCGATTGGACGTAGGCTATTTTTTGGCCAAACACATTTTGATCTAAAAATGATGTTTGGTGTAGGTTTATTGGTAAATGACCAACGGTTCGTCGAAAACGATAGAAACGGGGGACGAACGGTCGTGAACGGAAAAGTTTAGTTAGGACACAGGTGAGTCTCTTTAATTTCTAAAACCTTTTGAAAGCTAGTGCGCTTCATTTTTCTATGAAATGCTATGTTTTATACTATTTTGGAAATCCCTAAATATGTTTAAGGTTTATCTGAGCAAGATTTGTTTTATGCCATTTGGGGCTTGAATGAACTTCGTAATTGGCTTGGAAACCTTAATGGATGATTAAAACATGAATTTTAAGAATTTAGTCATTTTTGGATTAAATACTTGAGATTTTCAGAAAATGATAAATTTTGGAATCGGGTATCCATAAATTGACTAGAATGCCCTTATTGGAACATTTTATGGAAATGTATTTGGAAACTTTGAATTTAATCCTCTTTTAGGATTAGAATTCTGAATTTCTTGTAATGTGTTTCTTTTAGAATCAGGCATTTGGAAAATGATCCAAATGTCCTTAGGAAAACCTTTGGAATCAGGTATTCGGTAAATGACTGAAATATCCTTATTAGAACTCTTGTGAACACTTTTCAAATCGGGTATGGGTAAAATGATACGAATGCCCTTGGAAAATGACTTTTGTGATCGAGTACAGGAAAAATGACTCAAATATTCTTGGAAACTTATTTTGATGTGTGAAAAGAACTCTTTACCCTATTTTGACATGGTTTTGGAAAAATGATCTCTCGATATAAGATTGACTTTTGAAAAATGACATTTTGATCTTAAATATTATTTTACTGGCCTAATGTGCCTATGGAATGAATTGATTAGCTCTACTGAGTCTATGTGAATGATGATCTGACTTGCAAGTTAGTGGGATCAAATTTTGGAAAGTATTATTTTACCCCAAAAATGTTTGATTTGAAAATCTTATGGGATTAGAAAACCCTTTAGCCTGATCAGTCAGAAGGGGTTGGTATTGGTAACGTTAAGTGTAACACCCCGCTACCTAGGCCTGCCAGGGTCAGGGATGTCGCACCGTCCAAAGGACAAGGGGTCTTTATAACTAGGATACACAAATATAATAGCAGAAATAAAATGATACTTCAACTTAAAATTTATTACAACCTAAAATAAATAATAATAAATCCAAGAATACTCAAAACAAATCCATAATAAAAAAAAAATTCATCTGCTCTCAGCTCTCCCATCATTACACAAAATAAATCCTCAGAAAATTCTTCCAAAGCAGACAATATATAGTTACTCATGCCCACAGCAGGATGGACCTGAAATCATGATAAAATGGTGGTGAGATAGAAATCTCAGTAAGTCCGTGTATGCTTTGGGTGTTTAGTGAAAACAGTTCGTGGATGCAAAGTGTGAAACCTTTATAAGAGAAATAATGGCAACCAATAACATTAGTCAAAAGCAAGAGTGGCGTTTTAGCTTTTCCAGCCATACATAAGTAATAAAATCAACCACTCAAAAGAAAGGGATATGGGTTACCACACGTTGGGCCCCATAACCGGTCAGAATACCGACATTTTATACAGACTGACAAAAGTAGGCGATCAGCCTATTGGGCAAGATACTCCTCCTTCTCTATACCCAAACAACCACCGGGTGTCCATTCCAGCAAACCACAGTCACTTGACTGAAAACAAACTGCTAGCTCGGATCGGCACGACTCACTGGACTGACATCTTATCCGAGAAGGACTCACCCCTCAGAGGTGGCCACCTATTGAGAGACTTACCCTAACCCTTCAAAGACTAGTCCTAGTAGTCCACCCTTATTGAGTACTCAACGACGTTTCCCACTTGGGATAAAATGAACAAAACACTGTTTCATATGAAAATGGCAATTTATGGGTTTTCCAAAGTCTTTAACAAAATCAGTTTTAGAAAGAGTTTGTGTTTGAGTAAATCTGCTCATTGGCTTTTAAATAATTCAAATGTTTGAAATAAGAAAGGATTTAACCCTCAATTGCCTTTACATAAATGAGTGTCCATGCACTCTACACTTGGCTTGCCATAATAAACATTTTGCATCAAATATGTTTTATGCAGGAGCTTACCTGATTCTTGCTCACAATAACAAGGTTTCCAACGGCAGACCTAACCCCACATGGGCAAATACAAATCACAATCAATTTCAAGCCACAAACCACTTCCTTAATTTTAAATCGATTCAACTTACTACTACCATGATCTTAGTGTCACAAGCTTTAAGGTTAAACAATAAGTAAATAGGTTTAAGAGTTGAGCCTAACACAATTATTTAAAATAATTAATGGTTTGGGAAATAAATTTAATAAGTTGAAAGCTTAAATCTTGTTAGGGAAAATTTAGAGTTTATTTGATCAAGAGTTCTAAGTAGTATTAAATAAAATATTGATTTATTAATAATTTAGTTGTTAGAAAATAATTGGTAGCTAAAATTAGTTGAAAATAAATTTAATGAGTCTCACTTGAATAATATTAAATAAATTCTTAAGGAGTTTTGATTAGAAGATAACAGTTAAATTTTGTAGTAATATATATTCTACTAATTGTAATTATTTTCATAAAGGCTTTAATTGATCTCATTATATTAAGTAATATATACATATATATATATATTTTATTTTTCTAGCAAAAATCATTATTTGTTTGACTAAAATATCCTTTATATATATGACAATCCAAATCTACCCTTCCAAGGGTTTTTTTTTTCTTTCGAAAATACTAAGGGAAATTATTTTATTGAATATTTTATTCATGAAGTAAAAATTTGTTTGGAGACAACTAGATCATGATCAAATTCCCATGGCTAACCACAATCAATACATACACAATCCTTTAATTCATCAAATCATCCAAATCATGCATACATGAATAGATCTCAATTTATCAACACATGATCTAACCCCTACTAGCATAAACATGATCATGGCTTCAATATTAATCCATCATGAATATAAACCCTATTCACCAAAGATGACATAATCTCTAGCATACTTCATCACATATACGACTTATGACATGCATCAACCTCAAATCATCATATAATCATCCAAGACAATCCTTCCATGCATAAATCCCATCTCCTTCACAATCATACATATATTCATACTCCAATCTCAACAATATATATATATATATATATATATACTCAAATCCTATCACCATCCACCTATTATCATTATCACCCTAGAGACATAATTCTAGAGTTTAAAAGAAGGATTGATGGTACTTACTTGATTGATGAATGCCTCGAAGGAGTTTAGAGTAGATCTCAACTCCTAGATGTCTAACTTTGTCCAAAGGAGATGGCGAGAGCATGATTATGGAGAAGAAGTCATCCGGCCAAGGGAGAGGAGTTTTGGCCGTGAGAGAGAGAGAGAGAGAGAGAAGAAGAGATCATTAGCATGTTTACTCACATAGGTTCCCACTAGAGATCAAGTTTGGAGAGAATGAAGTTGATAGAGTAAATTTACCTTGAAGATGTTCTTGTCCTTCACAGGAATTTCTGCTTTTGATCCGAAGTAGCAAGATGTTTTGAGGAGTTTGATGTTAATAATGGTGTTGATGGACTCACAGCAGTGAGTAGATCAAATCTGGAAGTTTTTGAGAGGATTTGAGATGGTTTGAAGGGGTATTAAGTGTAGGGAAGAGATAGGTGTTCTCGGTGTAGTGTGTGTGTTCTTGGAGCTTGAGAGATTTCGAGAGATTGTAGTGTGTAACTGCCGAATTTCTGTAGGGTTTAGGGAGTTGTTTCTCTGATTTGGAAGGAAAAGGAAAGGTTAGTTGTTACAATCTTTGAAGAATATTTTTAGGAAGTGAATTTGGAAACTAAATATTCTAAGAATATCTTAATTGTTGGACAGCTTTGGAAGTCTGCCATGGCTGACTGTTTGAGCAGAATTTTGGTGGGATTAATGCTGGTTTATGAAAGCTTATGGTGGCCGAAAGTAGGGTGCTTAATGGTGAAGAAGATGTCTGGTCAATTGAGTAAGGTTTTATGGAAGGTTGCTAAACAAGGATGGCTGGAATTTTGGAAACCAATCAAGCTAAATTGCAGGGATTTATTGGAGAGATTTTCGGACAGCCATTGCTGCCTTTCATCCAGAAGCTTGAGGGAAACAATGGAACTCTATTAATGAAGGTTTAAGGAAGGTTTTGATAGATTAGGGCTGGTGTTTCGGCTGGAAGAAAAATAGGAAACAAAGCTGGAAGTTTGGACTACCCAGAATTTCGCTGAACAGAAATTTCTGGGTAGATTTTCGGCTGCCACTTCCAGCCAATTTACAGAGAGCTTGAAGGGGGATTTCTGGGGTATTCAAGGCTGGTTTCCAGCCTTCTTTATGGAGGAAAAACATGGCTAAGGTACTAAACAAAATCTAGAAGAAATCAGCTTGGTTTTGGACCTCCAAAGTAGCGATTCTGCCCAAAATTTTCACTGGTTTTGCACAGCCTTTGTGCAGCCCGAAAATGGCAGAAATAATTCATGTTTCAAACTGATCTTAAGGCCATTTTTCTGGCAGCATATGGGAAGGAAAGTCAGCTAAGAAGCTCTACAATTTGAAGGTACAACAAGATGAAAAATTTCAGCTCATTCTAAGAAGTAAGATGAACTAGTCTAGAGTGAAATTTCAGCAAGCTTACTAGAGGGATTTTTCCCCTTGGAATTTCCTACCATTCTTCCACATTTTTCAGACTATGAGAAGCCTTTTACTAGGACATTTTGATCTCACAAGATCACAGCATTTTACTGAAATTTCTGGAAAGAAAATGGATAGAACATCTTGATCAAACCAAGGAGTTGAAAATTGAGGAAAATTAAGGATCAAGGGAAAATGAATTCCCTTTAAGAAATTCGAGTAGAGTAAAGGAGTGGAATGAGAATACTCCTAACATGTCTCTCTTAGGACCATCATCCCTACCTTACTCTAAGCTCATAAGACTGAAATTTCCTCCACTAAGCAAAAATAAAATTTAATCTAGCTAAAGCTTCTATGATGGAATTTGAACTCAAGACCTCAAGAGTTAATTTGCAAAGCTCTAACCACTACACTACAACAACTCTTGTTGATATTTTCACTAGAAAATTATTTTCTATTCAATCCACAGGCTATCTCCCTATTTTCACCTCGGGCAAAAATTACCATCTTGCCCCTCTCACACAATACTCACCAACAAGACTTCAAGACAATAAAACCCGAATCCAAAACATATAAAAATCATATGAAAATATATTTAACCATGAAATAAAATATGATATGCATCCCAACCCCCTTACTCTAAGGTTGGTTTTGACCGGGGTTTCACATTAAGTACTCAATAAGGACTTTGATCTTTGTACTAGCCTACATTAGAGTTAAACGACCCTAGTAACCTAACCTAGTTCTAAGGATTTTCTTACTCCGAACGGGATGACAGGACATTGAGATGAGTCATCCTAGCTTACTAGAGAGATCCCAGGCTTATGGTGAGTAAGGTTGGTAGAGAGATCCCAGGCTTATGGTGAGTAAGGTTGGTAAGAGTGTACTACGGTACACTAAGTATGCTACGGTATATAATAGGGCCTAAGTTAGTCATATATTTCCTAGTTATTAGAGACTATTTTGTGATACATTTTGTTCAATAACTGGTCATATTTCTTCATATTTGAGATTTTACCCTTGGAAAGGTATTTTATGCATTATTTCAGATTTTAGGGTTAAAATAAGGCAAAAACATCGCGGAATAGAATAGAGCCGGCACCGGTTAGGAGCCAGAGGTGGCGCCGGTTGCAGTCTGGAAGAATTGGCACCAAAATCAAGAAAAATTGGTGAACGGTCGGAGAAGTAAAACATAACCGGCACCAGCCCTAGGCAGGACAGGCGGCGCTAGTTGTGCACTGGTAATGAGGCGGTGCCTCAATTTTCGTGCGTATTTTTTTGGCAATTTGCAGAATTTTAGTATTTTCCTACTTCTATTCGGCTAGAAACCCTAGAAGGACAAATTTAGAACTTCGAAAGCATATAAATAGAGGGAAAAAACACAAGTCATAGAGAGAAATTCACGGATCAAAACATAAAATTAATCAAAATTAAGGAGAAATTCATCAGATCAAAGAGGATTGTGCAAGAGAGTCTATGAAGGAAGAAGAAAGAGGCTTGTCTATGAGTGCTTTCTTTTAACTTTGTTTTCTTTTCTTGAACAATGATGTATTAATTTTATTATTGTAATTTGACATTGTTTTAGGTATTCATGATTTTTAGAATTACTTTGATCTATTGATTAATTGATTATTATTATTCTTGGTATTTAATTACTTATGCTGATTACGAGATTAATTTGTTGTTTTTTCTATTGACTTGCTTGGAAAAGGGGTTGATAGTGGTCTCAATTCATTAATTTCATATTTGTTGTTTATTAACTTGTTTGGAAAATTGGTTAATTGCTAAGAACTGGGTAATTAAAGGTTAATTGATGTCTGCCAGGATATGGATTCATTGGTTAATTTCATGTTTTAAAATTGCCAGAATATGGGGATTTGATCAAGGATTGTGTTTAATGTATCTTTTGGGTGAATTAGCTGAGACAGGATATGTGATGCTAATTTATCTAGAAAATAGTGATTTCTTGGATTGAAAAAGAAGTGAATCTATCTTAATCCTTCATGATGCCAAGAGAATGATTAGTTATGATAATGATTGGGTACTTTAAGATCATGTTTGTCAAAATAATGGTTTGAGTTACATAATTTTCCATTCTTGACATGTGTGTATATTCTTTTATTTTATTTTATTTTTCCTTTTTATTCTTTTTCACTTTATTGAGTCAATTAAAAATGAAAGAAAAGTAATTAAGGCATACTTGTTCCTTGAGGATCGACACTCGTTTTAAACTCTATGCTATGCTTAATGATGAGTACGCTAGCTCATATATGTAATTTGGGGTTAATGTTTTCATTTAAACTTTATTGAGAATGTGCTTATTTTTTATATGATTTTTATACCCAAATTCATACACATCAAGTTTTTTGCACCATTGTCGAGGAACAATTTCATGAAAGCTTGGATTTTATTGATTTAAGCATGTAAAAATGTAAATGGGTAAATAGGTAAATATGTAAATTTGTACAATTGTTCTTTTTGCAAAAAAGTGCCATCTTTTGTATCGTGTGTATCTTTACAATCTAATTTACTAACTTTGACTGCTATTTAATTGACTAATTTGTTCTTTTAATTTTATTTAAATTGTGAATTCCATTATCTAACTCTCTTTTATGTTTAGGTGGAATGGCGAATTGGAACCAGAGGAGGCTTAATGAGAGGCAGTACCTCCATTACTCTTCCGAGATAACACTCAAAGCACCAGAATCAGTAGAGCTAGAGACAATGATTGGAAAATTTGCTATCCATGTCACAAACCGCTTCCAAGAAATAAATTCCACATTTGAGAAGTTTGAGGAGATGATCCGCAATATGGAAAGATAAATCTGGTTTTTGACTGACATGGTATTGAAGTATCAAGAACTAACACTAATAGACAAAGAGGAAACAGCTGTTGTTACATTACGAAGTGGAAAGGAGTTGCCAGACATTGTAGACTGCAATCGGCGCCGGTTGGAGGAAGGGAACCGGCACCAGCTGTCTTGTACACCCGAGAACAAAGAGTCCAGCATGCAACTGGCGCTGACTGCACCCTACCTTTCTCCTAGAAATCCTACTAGAAATTCCACTTTTTAGCCTCAAATTCCTTATCCTACCCGTATACACAAAGCCCGAAAAGATGCCCAATTTGACAAATTCCTGAGATATTCAAATAGCTGCACATAAACATCCCACTTAGTGAAGCTTTAAACCACATGCCCAAATATGCCAAATTTCTCAAAAGTATGCTCGTGAGCAAAAAGTGATTGGAAGAATTGTCTATAGTGGTGCTAAATGAAGAATGTTCAGCCATATTGCAGGAAAAATAGAATTTGCCACATAAAGAGAATGATCCAGGGAGTTTCTCTATTCCATGTTTAATTGGCACTTTTAATTTCTGTAATGCATTAGCTGACTTAGACACTAGCATTAATTTATTGCCATCTAAAACATTTAAAAAGCTAGGCCTAGGAGAACCCCAACCCACTAGGATGAGTATTCAACGTGCAGATAAATCTATCAAATATCCTAGGGGTATAATAGAATATATGCTTGTAAAAGTTGACAAATTCATATTTCTACTGGATTTCGTTATTCTTGACATGGATAAGATTATGAAGTCCCTTTAATCTTAGGTAGACCCTTCCTAACTACAGCAAAGGCATTAATTGATGTTCATGGGGGAAGGTTGACACTTAGGGTTGGAGATGAGGAAGTAGTCATTCAAATCCACAAAAGCATGCAACATCCTTTATCTTCTGATGATTCTTGTTTAAGAGTTGATATTCTTGACAAACCTATTTTGGATTTTATGCAGGAATCATTTGAGAAGGAGTTGGTGGAAACTTCAGTAGCATATTTGGAGAACTCTATCGATGAGGATGGGATGAAGAGTTTTAAAAAAATTGAGAAAAGCAATTTGGGGAAAATGAAATCATCCATAGAAGATCCTCCATAATTGGATCTAAAAGACCTACCCAAGCAATTGGAATATGTGTTCTTGGCTGAAGGACATAAATTTCCTGTGATCATTGCCAAAGATCTTACTAAAGAACAAAAGACCAAATTGGTAAATGTGTTGGGGAGGTTAGTCGGACATGAATACTATTATTTCTTGGATGGATTTTCTAGCTACCTACAAATCCCCATAGCTCTTGAGGACCAAGATAAAACCACTTTCACATGTTCATTTGGTACTTTTGCATATCGTCGAATGCTGTTTAGTCTTTGCAATGGTCCCGAAACATTCCAAAGATGCATGACAGCTATATTTGAAGAGCTCGTGGGGGACATTATGGAGTTGGTGCAGTACTTAGACAAATGAGGAATAAGTACTTCAACCCATATACTATGCAAGCAAGACTTTAACGGATACGCAAGAAAATTACACAACAACAGAGAAAGAATTGTTTGCCATAGTGTTTGCTTTCAATAAATTCCGTTCTTATCTTATTTTGTCTAAAGTCGTTGTTTATACGGACCATTCTACCCTAAAGTGCCTACTAACCAAACATGATTCCAAACCAAGATTGATAAGATGGGTATTATTATTGCAGGAGTTTGATTTGGAAATTAGGGACAAAAAGGGTGCGAAAAACTTGGCTGCGGATCACTTGTCAAGACAGGATAATCCCAATTTGGAATCATTGGTAAAGGAGGACATCAATGATACCTTTCTGGATGAACAACTCTTGCTCGTAGAAGGTGAGATTCCAAACACCCCTTGGTTCGCAGACTTTGCTAATTACTTAGTTGTAGGAATTATCCCAAAAAAATTCACAATGCAACAAAAGAAGAAATTCCTCTCCGAAGTAAGGCATTACTTTTGGAAAGACCCTTATTTGTTTAAGTGTTATGCGGACCAAATCATTCGAAGATGTGTGGACTCTAAAGAAGGAGAGGATATATTTAAACATTGTCATGAAGGACTTGCTGGAGGCCACTACCAAGCCAACAACACTACATGAATGGTGCTTGAGTCTAGATTCTATTGGCTCACATTGTTCAAACATGCCCACAGGTTTATTCAAAGTTGTCCTATTAAGATTGAGTATAAAACTTATTGGGCTATAAAACTTGTTAACGTTGATCTTGAGTCAGCTGGAAAGTCAAGGTTGCTCCAACTCATAGCTTTGAAGGAGTTGCGGGAGGATGCTTATGATAATTTAATGCGGTATAAAGAAAAGGTTAAAAAATGGCACGATAAGCATACCACTCGACAACACGAATTTGCGACAGACGATCAAGTGTTGTTATTCAATTCTTGCCTACGAATTTTTCCAGGTAAGTTGAAATCAAGGTGGTCGGGACCATACACGGTAAGTAAAATATTCCCTTTTGGAACCCTGAAATTACTCACCCCACTGGGCGCATTTTCAAAGTCAATGGCAATCGAGTGAAACGCTATGTTGGTGAAATTCTTCGCAACACAGGTCAGGTGGATATGCTCTTTGACACTGTAGAATAAAACTTCTTGGGTTATCTTGACTTCTTTCTTTCGTACTACATATTTTTCTTTTTTGTACTATTTTCTTTACTTTTTGCTTATTTTTATTTTCTAGTTTTTATGCTTTGGTATGTTTCTTTTG
This sequence comes from Voacanga thouarsii, assembly GCA_026120185.1. Taxonomy (NCBI): domain Eukaryota; kingdom Viridiplantae; phylum Streptophyta; class Magnoliopsida; order Gentianales; family Apocynaceae; genus Voacanga; species Voacanga thouarsii. Next base: position 760,443 of record JANUWF010001142.1, read on the forward strand.
TGTATTTTTCTTTCTAGGTACTTCAACAATGCTCCTTTCTGCTGGAATTCAACTCTTTTGTAGGAGAATGCACAATGCAATTGAAGTATTTTCTTTCTTCTCTTTTCCCCTTTATTTTTGGTTCCGTGGCAATATTTCCTTACTCTATTTGTTTGGCCATTAAGGACAATGCCCAGTTTAAGTGTAGGGGAGTAGTTAGAATGGGAAATCTTCTATGTTTCATTCTTCTTGAAATATTTTTTAAATTTTTTTTTGATTTTTTGTGCTTTCAAGATGCATTTTGAATGCATGTCTTTGTGCTTGAGCATAGAGCAAATGTTCTTTATCATTTGTGGCTTATGCATGACTTTTTGCACGTACTTGGACTAAGTAGTTCTTGATCAAATGCTTTACTTTGTTCTTAAACCTATTTTTTTGCTAAAATTTATTGAGCATTCTAGAACTTACTTGAATACCTCTCGAGGTGAAATAAGAAAGACATTCATGATTTAACTTAGGGATGACGATAATAGGCCTTCTTGGGATAGTTTGAGCTTTTTAAGCTTACCTATTTTATATTATCCCTAGTGCCTGTTTTGAGCTTTAATTGTTAATTTCTTTCTTAAACCCGTTATCATACTTTGTCCATTACTTTTTTTTAAGAGTTTGATTTACCTTCCAAATCTTTGATTGCTCTTGATGGATAAAAGTACAAGTAGAAGAATTGTGAGCGAAAATGCTTGTGTAAATTTCATGACTTGTTACTTTCAGTCATGCATTATATGTTGAGTTAGAATAGTGAAAGGAGGAAGAAAAAGAAAGATTGAGAAAAACAAAAAGCTGCTAGAAAATGTTGAAAGAAAAAACTGAGAAACAAACAAAAGCAGCATTATAAAAGAAGGAAAAAAGGAAAGAAAAGCTTAAAGAAAAACGAAAGAAGAGTATAGGAAGAATGTGGTTGAGCTGGAATAAGAATTGCTGAAATTTTGATGATCAAAGTAACTCTAAATTTTGATGATTAATGAGGTGAAAAATTATTGATGACAAGAATGAAGGATTTGCTTGAACTGTGCTATGATTGCTATACAAGGTTATGGGTTTTTGATTGGTTTTGTAATAGGAGAGCAAGAAAAGTCTGGAATCTATTGGTACATTTTGTTTATCCTTTTCTTGCAAACTCTAGTCTTCTTTGATATTTGATTTTCCTATACCCTTCATTTGACATGCTACATTACAAACCTTTTAGCCTTATATTACAAGCTTAAAAGTCCTACTTAACCTAAGTAAAATCATGATATGTCTCGGATTAGTGGAGATAGTGTACGAAAAGTAAGCTTATGGAACGCATATTTTCCTTGAACAAAATTCTTTCCAATGATTTGAGAATGATGTTAAGTGTTGGGATGGTTCTACTAGTCATTCTTCACTTACACAAGTTTTGCATTTGTTATGAAAAGTATAGTAGCATATGTTTTGTTGTCTTGAATAAAGAAAGCATTGAAAATATTATTTTGAAATTGATTGAGTGATTTTATGAAAACTTGTGTTTTTCTATTTGTCTTTGATACTTTGCTTGAGGACAAGCAAAGAGCTAAGTGTGGGGGAATGTGATAGAGTGTAAATTAGTCATATATTTCCTAGTTATTAGAGACCATTTTGTGATACATTTTGTACAATAACTAGTCATATTCCTTTATATTTGACATTTTACCCTTAGAAATGTATTTTGTGTATTATTTCAGATTTTAGGGGTAAAATAAGGTAAAAACATCACGGAACAGAACAAAGTCGACGCCGGTTAGGAGCCAGAGGTGGCGCCGGCTGCAGTCTGGAAGAATTGGCATGAAAATCAAGAAAAATCGGCGAACGAATGGAGAAGCAGAACACAACCTGCGCCGGCCCTAGGCAGGACAGGCGGCGCTGGCTGTACACTGGTACTAAGGCAATGCCTCTATTTTCGTGTGCATTTTTTGGAAATTTGCAGAGTTTTAGTATTTTTCTACTTCTATTCGGCCAGAAACCCTAGAAGGATGAATTGAGAACTTCTAAAGCCTATAAATAAAGGAAAAAAACACAAGTCATGGAGAGGAATTCACAGATCAAAACATAAAATTAATCAAAGTTAAGGAAAAATTCATCATATCAAGAAGGATTGTGCAAGAGATTCTACGAAGGAAGAAGAAAGAGACTTGTCTATGAGTGCTTTCTTTTAACTTTGTTTTCTTTTCTTGAACAATGATGTATTAATTATTTTAATGTAATTTGACATTGTTTTAGGTATTCATGATTTTTAGAGTTACTTTGATCTTTTGATTAATTGATTATTATTTTTGGTATTTAATTACTTATGCTGATTACAAGATTAATTTGTTGTTTCTTCTATTGACCTTCTTGGAAAAGGGGTTGATAGTGGTCTCAATTCATTAATTTCATATTTGTTGTCTATTAACTTGTTTGGAAAAAGGGTTAATTGTTAAGAACTGGGTAATTAAAGGTTAATTGATGTCTGCCAGGATATGGATTCATTGGTTAATTTCATGTTTTAAAATTGCCAGTATATGGGGATTTGATCAAGGATTGTGTTTAATGTATCTTTTGGGTGAATTAGCTGAGACAGGATATGTGATGCTAATTTATCCAGAAAATAGTGATTTCATGGATTGAAAAAGAAGTGAATCTATCTTAATCCTTCATGATGCCAAGAGAATGATTAGTTATGATAATGATTGGGTACTTTAAGATCATGTTTGTCAAAATAATGGTTTGAGTTACATAATTCTCCATTCTTGACATATGTATATATTCTTTTATTTTATTTTATTTTTCCTTTTTATTCTTTTTTACTTTATTGAGTCGGTTAAAAAATGAAAGAAAAGTAATTAAAGAATACTTGTTCCTTCAGGATCGACACTCGTTTTAAACCCTATGCTATGATTAAGGATGATTACGCTTGCTCATATGTGTAATTTGGGGTTAACATTTTAATTTAAACTTCATTAGGAATATGCTTATTTTTTATATGATTTTTATACCCAAATTCATACACATCAAGTTTTTGGCGCCGTTGCCAGGGAACAATATTATGAAAGTTTGGATTTTGTTGATTTAAGCATGTAAATATGTAAATAGGTAAATATGTAAATTTGTACAATTGTTCTTTTTGCAAAAAATGTCATCTTTTGTATCGTGTGTATCTTTGTAATCTAATTTACTAACTTTGACTGTTGTTTAATTGACTATCTTTGTTCCTTGAGGATTGACAGTCATTTTAAACCCTATGCTATGCTTAATGATAAGTACGCTTACTCATATGTGTAATTTGGAGTTAATGTTTTAATTTAAACTTGATTGGGAATGTGCTTATTTTTATATGATTTTTATACCTAAATTCAAACACATCATTATACCTGATTAGAAGTACGATGCGGTGTACTTATTCTGGCGACGTACGATTGAGTACTGAAGGTTGTGGTCTTAGTACAATGATACATGGTGCTGACAACAAGGACTACGGGACTTGTATACTGGACGACCTTTTGTTGGAGAAGTGCCTGTAATTTGAAAATTAAGGCAATGATTTGAAATCTGAAATACAATTTTTCAAAAATGATTGAGTTCTGAATAAACTCTTCTTTAAAGTGTTTTGGAATTGTTTCCAGTTGAAAAATGTATGGAAAATGAAATGCTTTCCCCACAAGGGTTTTATGTACTCTGTCTTTTTACTAAAGCACTAGCATACACGGGACTCACTGGGTAATTTTTTACTCGCATGTGTCTTTTATCTTATCCCTTTGTAGGATCGGGAATTGAGTAGACCTACAGACAGAAGGACGATACCACAATAATAGTAGTTTAGGCCCGAACATTCCCCTTTTGATAATGTGCCTTATTACTAATATGAAGCATAAACTTTCACGTATGAGATTTTCTGTTATATATATGTATGTGACCATCAGTATGGGTTGTTCTATGGATTGGGTCCTTGTATACTCTATTATTTTCGTTATAAAGACCCCTTGTCTGGGAAACAAGACAGGGCAACACCTGGTATTGATATACTTCCACTATTACCTTTTGTAGGGATGTTATAATTGGTATGAGAGTATAGTTTTATAGAACTATGGTATCGTTATAAGAATTTATAGAACTCTTTCATTGTGTAGGTATGGCGGATAGGAGTGATAAGGGCAAGCACCCAATAGATGAGCATAGTGATGAAGGGAAAAAAGAGACAGCTGAGAGTTCGGGTATGGAGAAATCTAAAAAGATTAGGACAATCTACTAAACGGGTGTGCCAAGATATTTTCTTGTGACAGGACCTGGCCCTGGCTACCGTCATGCACCCCGTCTCACTGGGAGCAGGTTTGACCCCACAGTACTTGTCGTTACTCCATCTGCACGAGATCTTAGTATGGAGAGGACACCTACCCTTGAGGGGACATCTTCACCACCTGAGGAGGTGGCTGGTGATTCTGATGAGATTGATGGTGATATTGAGCCACACCCTCAAGACGATAATGAGGATAGTATTCTCGATGGAGCAGTGTTGTCTAAGGATGATGAGGAGGTGTTTGGTCAGGATGTATCGGGAGTACTTGAGGAGAAGATGTCGGGTTTGAAGGCTGCAAAGGCAGGAGAGGATCAGGAGGTACTCAAGGTGGAGGTATCTGTGGTTGATGAGCCTGAGGAGAATTTAGAAATAGACCCAGAGCTATTGGCTTGGTTGCACCCAGATGCGGATGGAGATAAGAAGGTTGATGCAGCGGAATCTTATACAGTTTCTACTGATTCAAAACCTCCCATCTCAGACAGCAATGATGATGAGTAGAAGGATGAGATGTAGATATATGTAGTAGGTAATGTACAATTCAACTGGTGTATATGATTGTGTGCTTGGCACACAAATTTTATATTGATTTTGTGATAAATGAGAATGAATATATGTTATTTTTTGTTATGTGTACTATGCCCACTTTTATGATTGCTTTTAAGCTATGTTATATTGTTATATTGGTAAAATCTTATAAACTATATGGATGACTCCTAAGCGAACTTCCGGACGATCATCGCGAACTACTCGAAATAACACTAAGCCAATGGTGGAGGAACCCATATGGAAGGTCCCCACCTTGTAACTTTGGACAATCTTATGTTCCAAACCTTCCAGAAAATGGTTGGTACCATTCAATAGTTGACTGAGACTATCACTAGAGTTGATGAGAATGCTAGAATAAATGAGAATATGAGTAAGAGAAATTGAAGTGGACTTTGGGGTATAAGTCAGAAAAGACTTGGAGATCCCAATAGCAAAAGAAAGGAAATATGCAAAGGAGGGGAGGCCTGACTAGAGGACAACCCCCCTTTAAATTCTTTAATTGTGGGGAGGTAGGGCATAAGATATTCAATTGCCCTCACCCTTGAAGGATAGAAGGATGGAGTCGACCGGGAAAGAAATAATAAGAGGCAGAGGTCAAGACTAGAAAGAGAAAACTTAGGACAAGCTTATATCTCTAGACCTGAACATGCTAAACCACAAGTGAATGTTCGAGTGGTTGCATTGGAAAATATAAATAATAATGCCATAGTAGTGGAAGGTACGCTTCTTATCTTGAATCATGATGCTAAAATATTGGTAGATCCTGATTCTATACATTCTTTTGTTGCCAATTCATTTCTTGATGCTATGGGGATAAAAAGGGGAGAAACTTCATATGAAATGATTGTTAGTACCCTATTGGAAAAGTAAATAAATAGTGAGAAAATACATAGGAATTGTAAGATCTTGGTAGGAGATGAAATATTAGAAGAAGATTTGATATATTTATCCATAGAGGATTATGATGCTATCTTGGGTATGGATTGGTTATCTCAACATGATGCTCAAGTTGACTGTAGACATAATGTAGTACATTTCCGTCAGCTTGGGAGACCTACATTGGAATTTGTAGGTGAAGTTGAAAGGAAAAGTAATGCTTTTATATCGGGACTCAAGGCCCAAAAGATGATTAGAAAATATTGTACTAGGTACTTGGCATATGTGATTAGTAAGCCAAGAAAGGTTAAAAAACCCAAAGATGTTCCTATTGTGAATAAGTATTTAGATATTTTTCCAGTAGAATTGAAGGAATTACCAGCGAAGAGAGAAGTTGAGTTTTCCATTGATCTAGTGCCATCGACAGAACTAATTTCAAGGACTCCTTATAGAATGGCACCTACAGAATTGCAGGAGCTCAAGAAACAACTATAGGAATTAATAGGGCAAGGGTTCATTCGACCAAGTACTTCACTATGGGGAGCACTGTGTTGTTTGTTAAGAAGAAAGATAGGTCATTACGGATGTATATAGATTATTGAGGGTTGAATACAGTGACAGTAAAGAATAAATATCCATTGCCCATAGTTGATGAACTATTTGATTAGTTGCAAGGAGCAGAATGTTTTTCGAAATGAAACTTAAGGTAAGGATATTACCAAATTCAGATTCAAGAAGAAGACATAGCAAAAACTACATTTAACACCTGATACGGGCATTTTGAGTTTGTAGTGATGCCCTTTGGTGTTACTAATGCTTCTACTATTCTCATAGACTTGATGCACCGAACATTTCAGCCTTACCTAGATAATTTTGTGGTTATATTCATAGATGACATCCTAGTGTACTCCAAAGACTGGAAAGAACATGAATAGCACCTTTGAAAAGTCTTAGGGAAGTTAAGAGAGGTCAAATTATATGCAAAGTTCAGTAAGTGTGAGTTTGGCTACAAGAAGTAGCATTCTTGGGACATGTAGTATCCAAAGATGGGATTATAGTAGATCCTGCAAAAGTCGAAATGGTGACAGATTGGAAATATCTTGAGACTCCAACTGAAATACGAAGTTTTCTAGGATTAGCAGGATACTATCGGAGCTTTATTGAGGGATTCTCTAAGATAGCCTCACCCTTGACTCGACTCACCCAAAAGAAAGTTCCGTATATTTGGACCAAGAAGTGAGAGAAAAGTTTTCAAGAACTGAAGAGAAGGTTAAGCTCTACTCCTGTTTCAGCATTGCCAAAGATGGACAAACCTTATGAGGTGTACATATATGCATCCAAGGAGGGATTGGGAGGAGTATTGATGCAAGAAATGAAGGCGATAGCTTATATCTCTAGGAAATTAAATCCTCGTGAGGAGAGTTATCCTACAAATAACCTGGAGTTACAAGCTATTGTGTTTACTCTTAAGAAGTGGAGACATTATTTGTATGGAGTTGAATTTGAAGTCTTCACCGACCACAAAAAATTGAAGTATGTTTTTACCCAAAAGGATTTGAACATAAGACAACGACGGTGGAAAAAATTTTTGGAAGAATTTTGGTGTCCAATTAAGTATCATTCTGGAAAGGCAAACACAGTAGTAGATGCCCATAGGAGGAAGGTGAACTTATCAACTCTTCAGATGATACGAATTCCAGAATTGAAAATATTTGCAGTAGATGGAGAAATAATGCTGAGTAATATTTCCATTCAACCTGCTTTCCTACAACAATTAAAGAAAGAACAAGTTAAAGATGAAAAATTGTAAAGGTTGGTGCAAAATGAGGTAAATAAAGGAGGAGATGAGTTTCAAAGGGATAATGATGAAATTATTTATTACTGATATGATCTTAAGTGGGTTTTTTCTTGGTGTTGTGGGTGGTTTAGTTAATTATGAGTTCATCTCTTCCCATGGGACCAAAACAGTGAATTTATGAAGATAAAAATGAGAAATTAAATTAACAACCTACCCTCTATTAAACCCTTGAAGAACTAGGCTTCAAAAACCCTCAAGAATAGTAGAAAGTTCTACTACAATCTCACCCCAATATCCTTGTAGCAACAGAGACAAACAAAAACAAAAAGAATAGAGAAAATAGGAACCCAAGTAATGGAATTCAAACAAACCTTAGAAGTGCAAAATAACTAAGACCCATTGAAAGACACCATATTAGATTATCCAAAAGATTTTATAGACTCATTCATAAGGAGGATTAAGCTTTAAGCATGGTCTTGAACAAGATGAATAAGGAGGCTAGGGCCTCTCAAGATTCTCTTTTCAAATTTGAATAAAGTGTGTGAATTGTCGTGTCAAATCACTAAAAATTGTATTTATACTATCCTAAGCCTAGCTAAGTAATCCTTGAGGTTCTAATACAATTTAGGGCTTTAATAGGTCTTTACAAAGCATTTAAAATGAAAGAAAACCGAAGAAAACATCAAAAATGCGGGGCAGCAGTCGGCTATCCAGGCTAGAGCCGGCGCTGGCTAGGGCCCTCAAGCTGGCACCGGGCCCTCAAGCCAGCACCGGTTAGGCACTGTCTTCGACCGGCCGTGTGCCAGAATGAAGCCGGCACCGATTTGGTTGCTTGGGCCGATGCCGGATGTCCACTGGAAGGCCAACTTTTGATCAAATTTCGTCCATCTTTGTTGCCGAATTGAGTTCTTATTGGGGTCCTTCTTGGATAGTCATCAAACTATGCTCTTGGCTAGCTTCCTCAACCTTCCAACCCTCTTCCCTCCTCAAGCATGGTTTTATGAGCAATTGAAACTCATCTTAAAGCTTCTTAGTCCTAGATCTTGTCATCGGTCCTTGTCCTTGCACGGTCACACCTCCCCCTCCTTGATCTTGACCTCTATGATGAAGCGGGGTCTCATCAATTACCGAGATTGGTATTATTTCCCAAAATGATCAGCGATATATTTTAATAGAAGCATGTCGGAGTAGGTATACCATCTATCCAGGAGCTGTAAAGATGTATTAGGACTTAAAACGGCATTATTGATGGATTGGTATGAAAAATGATATTTCAGACTTTGTAGCTCGATACTTAACTTGCCAGTAAGTGAAAGCCAACCAGCAATAACCTGGAGGGTTATTGTAGCCATTACCAACTCCATCATGGAAATGGGATGAAATTACTATAGATTTCATTACAGGATTACCCATGGAAGTAGGACAACGAGATGCTATATGGGTGATAGTGGATCGACTGACTAAGTCCACTTATTTCATCCCTATTAATCAACAGGATTCTTTAGAGAAGTTAAGTAAAATCTATATGGAAGAAGTGATCAGACTTTATGGAGTACCATCTAGTAATGTGTCGAATCGAGATCCTAGATTTACTTCAAAGTTTTGGACTAAACTACAGTAGAGGTATGGGACAACCTTAAAGTTCAGCACAGTAGCGCACCCACAAACAGATGGACAGACTAAACGAGTGAATAGGGTTTTGGAAGACATGTTGCGGGCTTGCGTTCTAGATTTTGGAACTAAGTGGATTGATAGTTTAGTGTATGTAGAATTTGCATACAATAATAGTTATCAATCAACTATTGGAATGGCCCCATTTGAAGCTTTATATGGAAGAAAATGTCAATCCCCGTTATATTAGGAAAGTTTAGGATGAAGAACAAGTGAACAGGATGCTTTCGAATTTGAAAAGGTTCGACAGGCTATGGAGATGATCAAAACCAAGTTGGAGACAGCTCAGAGTAGATGAAAAATTTATGTAGACCGACGTAGGAGAGATTTGGAATTTGCGCAAGAAGATCGTATATTCTTGAAGTTGATCCCACAATGACAATTGAGAATTAAAGGACCAAGAAAGAAACTGGCACCTAGGTACATTGGACCATTCCCTATTGTCGAGAGGATTAGGAAGGTGACTTATTGATTAAAGTCACCAATAGAGCTTCAAAATATTCCTGATGTGTTCTGTGTTGCCCAACTTCAAAAATACGTAGCTGATTCTGCACACTTTTTGAATAAAGAGCCTATTAAGATAACTTCAAGCTTGAAATATAAGGAAAAGACTATAATGAATTTGGAGTATGCTGAAAAGGAATTGTGAAATAAGAAAATTTCACTTGTAAAGGTGTTGTGGAATCATCATCCAGTGCAAAATACAACTTGGGAAGCGGAAGCGAAGATGTTGAAAAAGTATCCAGAATTATTTCGAGTGTAAGCCAATTTCGACAACGAAATTTTTGCAAGTAGGGAGAATATAATACCCGGAATTTTATCTTTGAATGGCTACTATTTGTAATAGGATGATAATTTGTATTAATGGTCAGAACAAAAGTTGATCGGTGTAATGAGACGAATATTTTGGTATAATAATATTTTATCGGAACCTAGATGTAATTATTGGATTTATTCTACTCGTACTCTAAATCTTTAGAAAGTTACTATTATTAATAAAATATAAATTTAAGGGTACACTAAGAAGAGAAATTGATCAGTGCGATGAAACGCACGTTTTGGTGTGAATCATGCTATCGGGTCACTGGGGGCATTTGTGTCATTTTGACCACGCCAGTGACTTTGACTATGAATTTGACCAAACAGAAAATGAATTGAAGAATTTATGTATTACCAATAGATTCAGTAGAATTTTTGAAGTTGAATAATGAGATAAAATATTTTTCCGTTTTGAACCCGATTTTAGTCATTTCTGAAGAAAATAGAAAATCGCGGTTAAAAATGGTCCATGTGGCATTTTGTGATTGTTATTCATGGACATGTGTCAATTTAACAGAGGTTGCATGAAGGACTCATGCAACATGCATGGAATTAAAAAATTACAAAATAAATGAAGAATAATGTGTAACTTTGTAATTGGAACACATCATTTGTGGGTCCTTTAGATTAAGGTCTTGTGCATTTTGATTGGCCAATAAATGGACCATGAGAAGGTGATTGAATGGCTAAAAATTGGCCAAGAAATCAACAGCCAAGCAAGAGGATATGAAAGGAAATTTTTGAGGAGGAAAATACGTGGTTGGTGTGTAAAAATTTCATTGGAACACACCTAAGTATATCCACCATTCAATTAATAAATACAAGAGATGAATGGCCAAGATTAGATGGTGAATGGCAGTGAGAAGGGACTATTATATAGCCTGAATTTCAGTAGCAAGGAGGAAAAAAAACTAAGAGAAAAAAAGATTAAACAAGAGAGAGAAAAATGCTAGTGTGTGTTCTTGGTGTTCTATGTGAGTTTGAGAAGTTCTTGGAGCAAAATCACTTCAAATAGTGCCAAATACAAGGTAGAAGCTCACCTTACTAGAGTTAAAGTTGTTTTTTGGTGAATGATGATTATGTTGATATGAATTTTAACATTAAAGCATGATTTTTCATGTCTTGATTTTGGATCAAAACTAGGGTTTGTGACTTTTGTGTATGAACCTTATATATACTCATGTGTGTGCCGACTGCCTAAAGGTTTTTGAATGATGTTTTGTGTGAAGATGAACTGAATAATTATGGTAGTTTGAAGAGTTGTTTTTGGTTGAGGAGATGATGATCAAAGTAGAATAAAAATGGAAGTTACTTGGTTAGAAAAATAGATTGTACTAGCTTGTGATTAGAAAAGGTGAATTTGTGTTAAATAAGTGTGACTTTTGTGAGCTATTGGAATATGAAAATCACATAATTAAATATGATTTGAAGGAAAATTGAATAAATGAATAGTTCCAAGGTGTTAAAGGCTAGAGGAAAACAAAGGAAAGCGTGAATAATGGAAGTGAAGAAAAATTACTGGGGCTATTTTTGCCCAAAAGCATGTCACGGGAACTAGAACTCTAAAAAAGGCTTATATAAATTAAATTTAAAAGTCTTACAATCATTTTGGTATATTATAGAGTCAAATCGGAGTTGTAGATTGAAAGTTATATGCAAAACAAAATAATGTGTCAAGCAATGAAATTCCAAAAAACTGAGTCTGAAAATGGATGAACTAAAGGATGATTAATTGTGTGATTTTGGATGAAATGAATGCAAAATATGAAGAGAATCCCTTGTATATGAAGGGATAAAGGATGTGCAAAAGGGAAAACGAAAGAATCGAACAAACGACAAAAAAATGACATGAACGAAAGTTGAACATTTTCCATAACCGTTGGCTAACCATCGTCCCGATCAGCTAAACATTGGTTGGATGTCGGCTACCCATCAAGCACATCGGCTGGGCGTAGGCTATTTTTTGGCCAAACACAATTTGATCTGAAAACGATATTTGGTGTAGGTTTATTTGTAAATAGCCAATAGTTCGTTGAAAATGATAGAAACGGGGGACAAACGGCCATGAACAGAAAAGTTTAGTTAGGACACATGAGTCCCTTTGATTTCTAAAATCTTTTGAAAGCTAGTGTGCTTTATTTTTCCATGAAATACTATATTTTATACCGTTTTGGAAATCCCTGAATATGTTTAAGGTTTATCTAAGCAAGATTTATTTTAAGTCATTTCGGGCACGAATGAACTTCGTAATTGGCTTGGAAACCATAATGGATAATTGAAACATTAATTTTGTGAATTTAGTCCTTTTTGGATTAAATATTTGCAATTTTCAAAAAAATGGTAAATTTTGGAATTGGGTATCCATAAATTGACTAGAATGTCCTTATTGGAACATTTTACGGAAATGTGTTTAGAAACTTTGAATTTAATCCTCTTTTGGGATTAAAATTTTGGATTTCTTAAAATAAGTTCCTTTTGAAATCGGGTATTTAGAAAATGATCCAAATGTCCTTATTGGAATGTTTTATGAAAGTTTTTGGAATCGGATATTCGGTAAATGAGTGAAATATTCTTATTAGAACTCGTGTGCACACTTTTCGACTTGGATAAGGGTAAAATAACCCGAATAACCTCAGAAAGTCTTTCAAAATCAGGTATGGGTAAAATGACCTGAATGCCCTTGGAAAATGACTTTTGTGATTGAGTACGGAAAAAATGACCCGAATACACTTGAAAACTTATTTTAATGTGTGAAAAGAACTCTTTACCCTATTTCGACATGGTTTTGGAAAAATGATCTCTTGATATGAGATTGACTTTTGAAAAATGACATTTTGATCTTGAAAATTGCTTTATTGGCCTAATGTGCCCATGGAATAAATTGATTAGCTCGTGGAGTCTATGTGAATAATGATCTGACTTGCGAGTCAGTGTGATCAAATTCTAGAAAGTGTTATTTTGCCCCAAAAATGTTTGACTTGAAAATCCTATGGGATCAGATAACCCTCTAGCCTGACCAGTCAAAAAGGGTTGGTATTAGTAACATTGAGAACTCAGCGATATAATCTTGTGTGGGATTTTTCTTGGTGTTGTGAGTGGTTTAGTTGGTTATGTGTTCAGCTCAACCAATGGGACCAAAAAACAGGGATTCTTCTTGAGACAAAAAAGGAAAAAATAAAATAACAACCTATCCTCTATCAAACTCTTGAAGAACTAAGCTTCAAAAAGCCTCAAGAATAGTAGAAAGTTCTATTATAATCTCACTCCAATATCCTTGAAGCAACAAAGGCAAATAAGAACAAATAGAACAGAGAAAATAAGCACCCAAGTAATGGAATTCAAACAAACCTTAGAAGAACAAAGCAACTAAGACCCATTCAAAGAAACCACATTGGATTATCCAAAAGATTTATAGACTTATTCATAAGGAGGACTAACCTTTAAGCTTGGTCTTGAGCAAGATAACCAAGGAGGCTAGGGCCTCTCAAGATTCTCTCTCAAATTTGAATTAAAGTGTGTGAATTGTATTGTCAAATCACTAAAGGTTCTAGTTATACTACCCTAACCCTAGCTAAGTAATCTCTGAGGTTTATTACAGCTTAGAGTCATAATAAGTCTTTACAAATACTTAAAAATTGGAGAAAACCAGAGAAAACATAAAAAATGCAAGGCAGCCGACTAAAAAATGCGGGTAGTCGTTGATTGCCCAGGATGGAGCCAGTGCCGGCTTGAGGACCCTAGCCGGCGCCGGTTAGGATCTGTGTTCAGCTAGTCGTGCGCTAGAATGAAATCGTTGTTGGGCAGGTTGAAGCCGGCACCGGTTCGACTGTTTGGGCCAGTGCTGACTGTACGCTGGAGGCCTCCTTTTTGGTCAAGTTTCGTCCGTCTTTGTTGCCGGCTTAAGTTCTTATTGGGGTCCTTCTGGAATAGTCATTAAAATGAGCTCTTGGCTAGCTTCCTCAACCTTTCAACCATTTTCCATCCTCAAGCATGGTTTAATGAACAATTGAAACTCGTCTTGAAGCTTTTTAGACCCAGTTCCTTGTCCTTGCATATTCACGCCTCCCCCTCCCTCCTTGATCTTAACTTTCATGATAAAATAGAGTCTCATCATCTCCCCCTCCTTGAAAAGGATTCGTCTCCGAATCATTGCCTTCATCTACACGGAGTGTCTTCACAATTGCTACCTTCTTAGCTCCATCAAGGTTCATTCGTTTATCTGTAGGTAAGGGAACCAATTCTAAAGGAGTTAGAGGGTTAGAACCATACATAATTTCAAAAGGAGAATAAAAAGTGATAGAGTGAATAGTCCTTTTGTAAATAAACTCAAGGTGTGGCAAGCGTTCCTCCCAATTGTTCAAGTTCTTCTTGATTATGGTGCGTAAGAATTGGGTAAGTGTTCGGTTGACCACCTCCTTTAGAAAAACATCTTCAAATTCTTGAAGAATAGCTACAATTTCCTTAGACAAAGACAATGTAGAATCATTAGTAAAAACATAAAAACTTTGCATAAAAGAAGAGTAACCGGTTCCTTAGCTTCTATAGCCTCTATGACCTCACTTTCTTTTGCAAAGAAATTCACTATTCTTTTTCCTCCCCTCTTTTGTCCTTTCTCACTCTTATCCTTGATATCAAAGGTATTTGTTTGTCCATCCTCTCTCTCAACTCTTTTTCTTGCCACTCTTTTTCTTTCCTCTCAATTTCTTATTTTTGCTTAACATCTTGCGCTCCCTTATTCTTTTCTTTCTCCTTTATGATTCTTTGATCTTTGTTTAGCTCACTAGGAGCCATGGGGGTGAGGGTAAACTTAGTTCCCTTCTTGAGTAGGGAATAAGTATTCTTCTTCCCATCATGCTTTACATGCCTATCGAATTGCCAAGGCCTCCCTAGGAGCAAGTGAGCCACTTGCATGGGTACCATATCACATAACACATCATCCTTGTATTTTCCCATCTCAAAAGACAGCAAAACTTATTGTTTACTCTTATTTCCCTGCTATCGTTCGACCATTGTAATTTGTAGGGCTTGGGGTGTTTAATTCAACTCATGTCTAATTCTTCAACCAAGTTTGCACTAATCACGTTAGTGCAATTCCCACTATCTACAATGACACTACAAGGGGTCTTGTTGATTAGACACCTAGTATAGAAAATGTTCTCTCTTTGTTGATGATTTTGATCCTTAATGACTTGTGAATTCAATGACCTTCTTGTAACTCTCACCAAAGAGTATTCTTGACCAACAACTTTCCCTTCATCACTTTCCTCATCTCCATTTCCCTCTTAGTCTCATTGGTATCTTTATCCCTCTTCTTCTGAGTCAGTAGAAACCTCACCATAGGGATTAGTACACATCGTTCTCTTGCTTCGGTACTCATGGGAAGTATATCCATATCCAAGACACTTAAAACACTTAATATCCCTATTTCTTTGTAGCCTCTCCATAGCTTTTCCCTTGTCCTTGTTCCATCCTTCTCTAGGTTTCCAATCCTCCCTAGGCTTCCATTCCTCTCTAGGTTTCCAAACCTCCCATAGTTTGTTGAAGTTCCTTTAGAATGGCTTAAGGGCTTCATCCTTCTTAATTGGTACCTTGCTAGTAGTGTTAGATTTGGAAGCGGTGGTCTAGTAAATTCCCTCCTCTTTAATTACCTCTCAATCTTCATAGCGGCATGTACTAGATCCTCCAATCGATCATAGGGGTGCAATTCTATTAATGTTGTGCCCTAGAGGCAATCATTTGTACGTTGTATATAACACATTTTATTTTATAAAAGATATTATTTATCTTACAGTTTCTTTTGATTACTTTTGTGTAATAAAACTGTTAGATAAAGTCCCTAGTACAACACTGTGTTAAGGAATTCATGATAGAGATCATGATATGGTATTCCTACTATACTGTATAGTATTAGTACTTAAATAGTCTCTAGTCCTAGTATTAATGAGACGGGACATCATTAATGCGTTAAGACTAGCATGTGTTAAGACTTCCTGATTTGATCAGGCGGTGGTTCTCATATATGTGAGTATTGAGATACTCAAAGTTAACACGTGAATGCTTGTTAGTGGAACAAGTTCATTGGATAACCTAACTTTGAGATAATCACATGGATAGCTATTTAGTGCCAGTGATATAATCTCAATATAGCAAACGTGCAAGTATACTTAAACTTTTGATCTCCAAGGTACTTTATTTGCTAAGCCTTTTACTTTGATTCTAATCTCTAGAGCTTGATCAAGGGCCGCCTATGAGATGGATATTGGGTACATTGTGAGGTAAACGACAATAGTTAAGGGTCAATGAAGGATTCACCACTCCTAATAGTAGGGGCGAATATCTCACAGTCAGTTGTAGGAATTACTACTTAAGAAGTCCTTGGTCAAGGCGTATATGTATTGGAAACAACTCCAATTGATACACATCTAGAGTAGTGGGTTCTTGGTACAAGTATAATTGTATTCGGGCCAGAATTAATATATATTCGGGAGGGAATTGGCACTAATTCCGTCTCTAGACCAAATGAGATATTGTATGGTGAAAGGAGTTAATTGCACTGTAGTTTGTTATTGAAGGGTTCATGTTAAGCTACTTAACTTCCTGGACTCTTGGGTGGTCATGATGTGTTGCTAGATACCGCTCATGATCTGAGAATATGGGTTTATTAATTGATGAATTAATAAACCAATCCTAATTAGAATTAATCAGATTAATTCTAATTAATTAAGAATTATTAATCTCAAAGACGTTTGGCTTAATTCATGTTCGCTACCAATTGACCGGGAAATCTAATCGGTCACACACAAAGAAGGAATATATACTCAAGATGTTATTTGATAACATAGTGTAGTTTATTGTGAAAAAGAGAAGTTGATGTAGCCAAATTATAATTAGCCATAATTTATGAGCCAATTTGTAATTCTGAGAACTTGATGACTTCCAATTGCAATTGTTTGCTTGGAATTATTAGATGGTTTTATTGTTGAGATTTTTTGGGTGACCTAAGAGGCACACATGAAACAAAACATGAAAATCAAAGGTCACTTAAAACAACTCCAAAACAACATAAAATCAAAGGGCACACAAGAGGATAAAGATATGATCTTTTGTTCTCTTCACCCTCTCTTTTTCGTGAGCTTCTTCAATGAGAACACAACCCTTCTTCTTCTTCTTCTTTCTCTGGTTTTTGTTTAACAAGAAGAACAAGAAAAACTCCAGCCACCATTGTTGTTTTCCGCTAACACAGAAAATCATGGTGCTTAAATGTAATCCTCCGTGTGGATTTCTGTTAAAGATAATCACACACTGTAATTATAGTGGTTGGACATACAATTCTCATGGTGATTCTTTAAGAGGATTACTGGATCATGCCACAATCATCATACTTGAAGAAGGAAGGTTTTGTTTTCCACATAAATAAAGAAAAGTAAAAGCTGTTATCTTTGTTTTCTTTGTTCTATTCATATGTCTTGTTTTCCACACATATGCGGATCCTGGGATGGTATCTTATTTTAATTCACCTGCTGCGCTATATATGATACGTGAGAGATACCCAACAAATTCTGCCAAATTGGTAATTTTCCTATTTAATCCTCCCAAGAACCTTGCTCTTGTTGCTCTAAGATCCTCATTGATTTGAGCTCTCATCAACATTACTTCCATCTCTTTATGGTAATTTTCCACACTCTTGATCTCTTGCTTGAGTGATCAGAGCCTTTGGTAAAAATCATTGTAGTAATGGTGTGGTATAAACCATGCCCTCATCATATCTTTCAATAAATTCCAACTAGCCACAGTTTCCACTCCCATTTATCTCCTTTGTGTACTAACTTGATCCCACCAAACCAAAGCATATTCCGAAAATCCCAAAATAGCCAACCTCACATTTGACCTCTCAATATAGGTATGACTTTCTAGGAAGATTTCCATCTTGCTCTCCCACTCAAAATATACTTCAGGGTCACTCTTACCATAGAATGTGGGCACTTTGAATTTAATGTGGTTCAACTCTTTCTCCTCATCATTTCCTTCTTTTCTACCTCCTCTATTGCCCAATCCTCTATGGTGTTCCCCAAGGGCTTCAACTTGTGCCCCCTCATACCATTCATCAATTCTCTCAAACTCTCTTTCTAACCCCCTTAGGTTGTTCTCACCATTCCTTCCTTGGCCCCTACCTCATCCTCCGCTCATACCAAGTCTTCCCCCTCTCATAGGAGCTTGTTGGAATCCCCCAATTGAGTGCTCATCCCACTCTTCCCCTTGTTGGGCATTTAACAGAGGAGTATGAGCATCACCATCCCTAATCCTTGGGCTAGGTACTTCAAATTGTTCTTGGCATCTCCTTTGTGCAATGGTAGAAGATTGTCCAAGATGATTTATCAACTCCTTTGTTATGTTTTGAAACTCACTTTGCATAGTCCTCATCATAGCTTGCAAGTCATCACGCAAAACCCTAGCATCAATTTGTTCTTCTTGAGGTCTACTAGATCCACTTGGGTTAGGCCTAGAGATCTCTTGATCATGGGCCATAGTGATGGAATATTTACTTACTTATACCTGTAAAACAAAAAAGATTAGAAAGAAATATAGTTCTTCAATTCACTTCCTTGCGTGTTGGCTCTCAAGATTGATCACTCCACGCTCGTGTTTACTCTCTTAGGCTCTTTTAGTGATAAGCTCACCCTCTTGCCTTTTTTTCAATACTCAAACCTTCTTGTTCAATCCCAATTCTTTCCAATACCTAAAGATTTAGTCCACTTAGTGAATCACACAAATCAATAGATTTTTCCAATTAGGGGGTCTTAGGGAAATTTCAACAAAGACTTGTTGGGCACCTCAAGCAAACAAGTTTTAATCAAAAATTTCAAGGAATGTGGACTCAATCAACACAAGAACAAACACTAGATGCACAAAAAACACTTCTAAGCAAGAAACGAACAAGAATTAGCAAGAACAAAGAAACAAGAACTAGAATTATGAAGAACAAGATGATCACAAGTGTGTACTAATAAAGTTGAATTCAATGAGCATGCAATTCAACAATAGAGTGATATACTAAGTCCAAATATCCCAAGGAATGATAATTAAGAATCAAAGTTCTCAACTATAGCAAAAAACATTCTCATGGAACATTTATCAAACACCTTGATTGCAATCCCATCACTTAAGAACAACCAACATTTTCACCCATACTCAAGCCAATTTTCACCACAAACACAAGAAAATTTTGTTCCCAAGGATTATATTAACATCAATGAGCAATTTCCCAAAAGAAAATTCAAGATATAACAAAGATTTCATGACCTTTTTGAAGCATGTTTTTAAGTTACGGGATTTTTTCTGTTTTCTTTTTCTTTAACTTTGTAGGGCTCATTTCCTTACTTTCAAGCTTTGATTGGAATTAAGCTTTTCCTTGCTCTGATACCAAACTCCTTGATATGATCTTGTGTGGGCTTTTTCTTAGTGTTGTGAGGGGTTTAGTTAATTATGTGTTTAGCTCAACCAATGGGACCAAAAAACAGGGATTCTTCTTGAGACAAAAAAGGAGAAAATGAAATAAAAACCTATCCTCTATCAAACTCTTGAAGAACTAAGCTTCAAAGACCCTCAAGAATAGTAGAAAGTTCTACTATAATCTCACTCCAATATCCTTGAAGCAACAAAGGCAAATAAGAACAAATAGAACAGAGAAAATAAGCACCCAAGTAATGGAATTCAAACAAACCTTAGAAGAACAAAGCAACTAAGACCTATTCAAAGAAACCACATTGGATTATCCAAAAGATTTATAAACTCATTCGTAAGGAGGACTAACCCTTAAGCTTGGTCTTGAACAAGATAAACAAGGAGGCTGGGGCCTCTCAAGATTCTCTCTCAAATTTGAATTAAAGTATGTGAATTATGTTGTTAAATCACTAAAGGTTCTATTTATACTACCCTAACCCTAGCTAAGTAATCCCTGAAGTTCTATTATAGTTTAGGGTCATAATAAGTCTTTACAAACACTTAAAAATTGGAGAAAATTGGAGAAAATATAAAAAATGTGGGCTGCCCAAGATGGAGCCAGCGCCGGCTTGAGGACCCTAGCCGGCACCAGTTAGGCTCTGTCTTTGGCCGGTTGTGCGCCAGAATGAAGCCGTTGTTGGGTAGGTTGAAGTGGGCGCCAGTTCGGCTGCTTGGGCCGACATCGGCTGTACATTGAAGCCTTCTTTTTAGTTGAGTTTCATCCGTCTTTGTTGCCGGTTTGGGTTCTTGTTGGGGTCCTTCTTGGATAGTCATCAAAATGGGCTCTTGGCTAGCTCCCTCAACCTTCCAACTCTGTTCTATCCTCAAGCATGGTTTAATGAGCAATTAAAACTCATCTTGAAGCTTCTTGGACCTAGATCTTGTCATCGTTCCTTGTCCTTGCATAGTCACGCCTCCCCCTCCTTGATCTTGACTTCCATGATGACGCAGAGTCTCTTCACTCAACAAGGACTTTGATCTTTGACTAGCCTATGTTAGAGTAAGATGACCCTAGTAACCTAGCCTAGTTCTTGGGATTGTCTTACTCCTAACGAAGTGATAGGATATTGAGATGAGTTGTCCTGGCTTATGGTGTAATGCCCCGCTACCTAGGCCCGCCAGGGCCGGGGATGTCGCCCCTTCCGAAGGACAAGGGGTCTTTATAACTAGGTCACACAAATAAAATAGCGGAAATAAAATGGTAATTGAACTTAAAATTTATTACATCCCAAAAATAAATATAAGAATAAATCCAAGAATACCAACAACAAATCTATAATAAAATTTATCCACTCTCATCTCCCCAAAACATTACACAAAATAAATTATCAGAAAATCTTCCAAAGCAGGCAATTTCTAGCTACTCATCCCCACAGTAGAATCAACCTGAAATCATGGTAAAAATGGTGGTGAGACAGAAATCTCAGTAAGTCCATGTGTGCTTAAATGTCGGGAGAAAACAGTTCGTGAATGCAAAGTATAAAATTCTTTATAAGAGATCCATGGCAAGCAATAATCATTAGTCAAAAGCAAGAGTGGTGTTTTGGCTTTTCGAACCATAAATAATCAATAAAATCAACCACTCAAAAGAAATGATCATGGGTTACCACACGTTGGGCCCCATAATTGCATGGTCAGCATGCCACACTTTGTGCATACCGCCGGTCAGAATGCCACACTTTGTGCAGACTAACAAAAGTAGGTGATCAGCCTACTGGGCAAGATACTCCTCCTTCTTTATAACTAAACAACAACCGGGTGTCCATTCCGGCAAAACACAGTCACTTGACTAAAAAGAACCCTGCTAGCTCGGACCGGCACGACCTACTGGACTGATGTCTTATCTGGGAAGAACTCACCCCTCAGAGGTGGCCACCTACTGAGAGACTTACCCTAACCCCTCAAAGACTAACCCCAGTAGTTCACCCTTATTAAGTACTCAACAACATTTCCCACTTGGGATCAAATGAACAAAACACTGTTTCACATGAAAATGGCAATTAAAGGTTCCCAAAGTCTTTATCAAAATCAGTTTTGGAAAGAGTTTTGAAATTGAGTAAATCTGCTTATTAATTTTCAAATAAATTGTTTGTCTGAAATAGGTAAGAAGTTAATCCTCAATTGCCCTTGCAAAATTGAGTGTTTATGCACTCTACATTTAGCTTGCCATAATAAACATGTTTTATCAATCAGGTTTTATGTAAGAGCTTACCTGATTCTTGATCACAATATAAGGTCTCCAACAGCTGACCTAACCCCGCAGGGGCAAATACAAACCACAATCAAATTCAAGCCAAAATCCACTTTCTCAATTTAAAACAACTCAACTCATTACCACCATGATCCTAGCGTCCCAAGCTTTAAGGCCAAACTATAAATAAATAAATAGGTTTATAAGCTAAGCCTAATTTGATATTTAAAATAATTAATGTTTTGAGAAGCAAGTACTAATAAGTTGATGGTTTAAATCTTGCAAAGAAAAATTTAGAGTTTATTTGATGAAGAGTCCTAGGTGGTATTAGGTAAAATAATGATTTATTAATAATTTAGTTGTTAGAAAATAATTGATAACTAAAATCAGTTGAAAATAAATTTAATGAGTCTTATTTGAAAAATAATAAATAAATTTTTAATGGGTTTGATTAAAAGATAATAATTAAATTTTTAGTAATAAATATTTTACTAATTATGATTATTTCCATAAAAGGCTTTAGTTGATTTCATTATTTTATATAATATATATATATATATATATATATTCTATTTTTCTAGCAAAAGCTATTATTTATTTGACTAAAATATTCTTATTATATATAATAATCCAAATTTACCCCTCATAGGGTTTTTTTGAAATTACTAGTAAAATCATATTATGAAATATTTTATTCATGAAATAAAAATTAGCTTAGGGACAACTAGATCATGATCATACTATTATGGCTAACCACAATCATGAACATATACAATCCTTCAATTCATCAAATCATCCAAATCATGTATATAAACATAGATCTAAATTTATCAAGACATGATCTAACCCCTACTAGCATAAATATGATCATGTCTTCAATAATCCAACATGAATATAAATCCTATTCACCAAATGTGACATAATCTCTAGCATACTTCATCACAAATACTACCTATGACATGGAGACATGCATTAAACCTCAAATCATCATACAATCAACCAAGATAATCCATCCATACATAATTCCCATCTCCTTCATATTCATACATACTTTCATGCTTCAACCTCAACAATATATACTCAAACCTTATCCACAATCCATCTTCTACCAACATCATCCTAGAGACATGAATCTAGAATTTAAAAGAAGGGTTAAAAAGGCTTACTTGCTTGCTGAATATCTTGAAGAAGTTTCGAGTGGTTGACAACCCCTAGATGCCTAAATCCGTCCAAGGAAGGTGGAGAAAGCATGGCCATTGGAGAAGAAGCCATCCGGCCAAGAGGAGAGAGATTTGGCCATGAGAGAGAGAGAGAGAGAGACCATTAGCATGTTGATTCGCATTTATATTCATTAGAGATCAAGATTGGAGAAGATGAAGTTGTTAGAACAAACCTACCTTGAAGGTGTTCTTGAGCCTTCACAAAATTTCTGGTTTTTGATCCAAAATAGCAAGTTAGATTTTGGAGTTTGATGTTAAGAATGGTATTGATGGACTCACAGTAGTGAGTAGGTTCAATCTGGAAATTTTAGAAGGAGTTTGAAGTGGTTTGGTAGAGTATTGGGTGAAAGGAAGGAGTAGGTGTTCTTGGTGTGTTGTGTGTTCTTGATGTTGAAGAGAGTAGAGAGCTTTTAGGATTGGAGCTGCCGAAATTCTGTAAAGATTAGGGTTGGCCGACTGCTTGAAGGGTTTTGGTAGCTGATTTTCTGGTTTGGAAGGGAAAAGAAAATTCTAATTGTTGAAATCATTGAAGAATATTTTTGGGAAGCAAATTTGGAAACTAAATATTCAAGAATACCTTTGATCATGGGAGAGCTTTTGGAAGTCTGCCATGGCCGAATTGCCGGCAGTGTTTCGGCTAGATGAATGCTGGTTGAGGGGGACTAAAGGTGGCTAAAAATACTGAGTGTAATGGTGAAGGGAAGGTCTGGTTGTTTGAGGTATATTTTATGGAAAGTTGTTAAATCATGGTGGCTGGAATTTTGGTATCCAAATTGGATCATGTTTGCAAAATTTTTTTGGAAATCTTTTAGGCAGCCATGACTGGATTTTCATGCAGAACCTTGAGGATGATAATGGAGTTCAGTTACTAAAGGTTTAAGGGTGATTTGTGCAGAAGAAGAATGGAGTTTCGGCTAGGGATGAATTAGGAACCAAGGCTGGAAAATTTCTACACAGGATTTCGCTGCTTGCTGGAATTTTCTGGGCAGTTTTTGGCTACCCTTTTCCAGTCGGTTTGCAGGGAGTTTGAAGGGGAATTTTAGGGCTTTTCAAGGCTGGTTTCCAGCCTTCTTCATGGAGGAAAAACGTGGCTAAGATACTGAACAAAAAATGGAAGAAAACAGCTTGGTTTCGGACCTCTTAAGCTGTGAATTTGCCCCAGGAATTTTCTTGGTTTTGCACAGCTTTTGTGCAGTCTGAAAATGGCCAGAAAAATTCAAGTTCTAAGCTAATCAAAAAGGCCATTTTCTGGCAGCATTTGTGAAGGAATAATGGCTAAGAATTTTGACACCTTAAAGGCACACAAAGTTGGGAAACATTTCAGTTCCATGCATGAAGGAAGATGAACTTAGTTAGAGTAAAGCTTTTAGAAAGTTCACTAAGGAATTTAATTCACTTGAAATCCTTTCCCACTCTTATATGGTTTCGGTCCATAAGATGTCTCTTACTAAGACATTTTGAACCTACAATGCCACAGCACATTGCTGGAATTTTTCTAGAATAAAATTGGCTTGAACAATTTGAACAAGCTAATGAATTGAGAAATAGAAAAAATTAAGGATTAAGAGAAAATGGATTCCCTTTAGGAATTTTGTGTAGGCAAAAGAGTAGGATAAGGATACTCCTTTCATGTCTCTCTTAGGACAACATTTCTACCCTACTCCAAGCTCATAAGGCCGAAAATATTACTTCCCAAGCAAAAATAAAATTTAATTAAGCTAAAGCTCCTATGATGGAATTTGAACCCAATACCTCAAGAATTAATTCTAAGGCTCTAACCACTAAACCACAACAACTCTTGCTCTTATTTTCCCTCTAAAAATATTTTCCTATTCAATCCTCAAGCTATCTCTATTTTTCCACCTCAAGCAAAAATTACCATTTTGCCCTTCTACTCAATGGTCATAATCAAGCCCTCTAGACTATAAAACACAAATTCAATGCACATAAAATCATATAAAAATATATTTAAACATGCAATGAAATATGATATGCACCCCAACCCCCTTACTCTAAGGTTGGTTTTGAATATGGTTTCACATATGGTGAGTAAGATTGGTATGGGGACCCCTAGGGAGTAAGGTTGGTATAGAGATTCCGGGCTTATGGTGAGTAAGGTTGGTTTGGGGATCCCTGGCTTATGGTGAGTAAGGTTAGTAAGAGTGTACTGTGGTACACTAGGTATGCTACGATATACCTGAGTAGAAGTACGTTGCGGTGTACTTATTCCGACGATGCACATATTGAGTACTGGAGGCTGCGGTCTCAGTACAATAATACGTGGCACTGAAGGCAAGGACTACGGGACTTGCATACAGGCCGACTTTCTATTGGAGAAGTGCCTGTGATTTAAAAATCGGGGCAATGATTTGAAATCTGAAATACAATTTTTAAAAAATGATTGAGTTCTGAATAAACTCTTCTTGAAAGAGTTTTAAAATTGTTTCCAGTTGGAAAATGTGTGGAAAATGAAATGCTTTCCCCACAAGGGTTTTATGTACTCTGTCTTTTTACTAAAGCACTAGTACACACGGGATTCACTGGGTGATTTTTCACTCACACGTGTCTTTTATCTTACCCTTGTGTAGGATCTGGAATTGAGTAGACCTACGGATAGAAGGACGATACCACAGTGACAGCAGTTATGTTCAAACATTCCCCTTTTAATAATGTGCCTTATTACTAATGTGAAGCGGATACCTTCACATATGAGATTTTCTATTATATATATGTATGTGACCAAAAGTATGGGTTGTTGTATGGATACAGACCTTGTATACTCTGTTGTTTTCATTATAAAGACCCCTTATTTGGGAAACTAAATGGGGCAACACCCAGTATTGATATGCTGCCATTGTTACCTTTAGTAAGGGTGTTACAAGCAGTTCAAGGAAAATAGAAATTAATTTGTATGAGGACAAGTGTGTGGGGAAATTTGATAAAACCAAAACCTATCATATATTTTAATATTTCATTCCCCATTTTATGTGTAATTGGAATTCAAATGCTTGAAATTAATTTCCTATTTGAATTTTAGGTTGAAAATTGTGGACAACATAAGAAGTGGGATAAAGTTTGAGATTTTAAAATTTTATTTGAATAAAAATCAAAATGTAATTTGGACTGTGCACTACAAGAGGGCTCTACATTAAGACATGCCTACTTCGAGTTGAAGTTGTGCAAAAATGGAAAACTATCTAGAAAATTCAGATTTAGGACTCTTTTGTAATCTTATTAAATTGCCTTATTATGTTTAGCTAGTAACATATGATTAAAAAGAGGATTAGAATTCTAGTTAGTTTAGATTTTATTTCTTCCTTCTCCTATAAATGGAGGGCTTATAGTCGTTAGTGGATCATTAGCATCCTAGTTCTCCTCTAATTTCTTGTAGTATTTTATTTTGGTGTTCTCAAAAGTCATATCCAATTTTTGTTCTCATATAAATTATGATAATTTTATTTTATTCATTTTCTCATTTAAAGAAGAGTAGAATATTAGAGCCTCTTAATATTTATAACCAATTTATTTAAGACGAAAATTTTCATTCCTTATGTTCAATGATTGAACTGAACCAATACTGAGATATATCTTCACCGGAAATACTTTATATTGAATTCTATTATTTACAAACTTTTGCATTATAGATACATACACACACATGGAGGCATTTTTTTTTTTTAAGGTTAAGTAATTTAGCCATTCCCTATATCTACTCACTCTTCCCTATAAAAATTTATTTTTAAGAGTATGAATTTATTTTTATTGGATTCTACATCCACCAAGGATAAAAATAAATGTAAAATTATTGATTGAGGATTATAAAACATAAAATTAAAATTTAGAGAGTAAGTTACTGCAAATAAAATAGATTGTGAACTAAAATAACCATTTGTCCTCCTAATATATGTTAAATAGTAGCAAAAACCCATTCATCATTTAACAAGTCATTAACAACCTATACATTGAGCCTATCGTTAGTTTCAAACCAACTTTTGATACACTTTAGTATCTCCAAAAATTTTAGAATATAAGGAATGAACTGAGATAGCGTCCCATAAATTATTTGGCTACTTAAACTAAAGGTGCTTTTGTATGCTATCATGGAGACTAGAGATGTTAATAGATTACGTGCCATTTTCAATAAAAGTGGACAATGCTTTATATGTTCCTCTCACCAAGTATAAATGTTAAAAAAAAAAAAATACTTTCCATCCTTCACCACATGATGCATTTCTTAAATTGTAATCTCATTATAGTTTGAAGATGATATTTTTTACCTTTCATGAAGCCACATCAGTTGAGTAAAAAAGGTAGATCTTTGCAGCTTCTTATTAGACAAGCCTTCTTAACATTTTGTATTAGCTTGACTGGAATTAGAAGATGAGAGACTCATAAAATTATATATTGATAGGGCCTAAATTAGTAATATATTTCTTAGTTATTTGAGGCTATTTTGTGATACATTTTGTGCAATAATTGGTCATATTCCTTCATATTTGAGATTTTACCCTTGGAAAGGTATTTTCTGAATTATTTTAGATTTTAGAGGTAAAATAAGGCAAAATCGTCACTAAACAGACTAGAGGCAGCACCAGCCACATGCTGCTGGCATGCACTTCGGGGCAATGAAAAATCAGCAAAACAGGGGCTGAACAGAACACAACTAGCGCCGGTGGGAGCCCAGAGGCGGCGCCGGCTGTGACTTGGAAGATTTAACACAAAAATCGAGAAAAATCAGTGAACGGACAGAGAGACAGAATGCAACCGGCAGCACCGGCTGTGCATCGATACAGAGGCGGTGCCTCGATTTTTGTGTGTATTTTTGGTAATTTTTAGAGTTTTGGTATTTTCCTACTTCTATTCGGCCAGAAACTCTAGAGGGACGAATTTAGGCACTCCTAAAGCCTATAAATAGAGGAAAAATACAAGTCAAATGGATGAATTCAAGGAGCAAAACACAAAATCACTCAAAACCAAGAAGGAATCCATCAAATTAATGAGGATTGTACAATAGAGTCTACGAAGGAAGAAGAAGGAGGCTTGTCTCTAAGTGCTTTCTTTTAACTTTGTTTTCTTTTCTTAAATAATGATGTATTAATTGTTTTATTATAATTTGACATTGTTTTCAGTATTCATGATCTTTAGAGTTACTTTTATCTTTTGATTAATTGATAGTTATTCTTGGTATTTAATTATTTATGCTGATTACGAGATTAATTTGTTGTTTCATTCTATTAACTTGCTTGGAAAAGGGGTTAATGGTGGTCTCAATTCATTAATTTCATATTTTTTGTCTATTAACTTGCTTAGAAAATGAGTTAATTGCTAATAACTGGGTAATTAAATGTTAATTGATATCGCCAGGATATGGATTTATTGGGTAATTTCATGTTATAAATTTGCCAGGATATGGGGATTTGATTAAGGATTATGTTTAATGCATCTTTTGGGTGAATTAGTTGAGATATGATATGTGATGCTAATTTGTCCAGAAAATAGTGATTTCATGGATTGGAAAAGAAGTGAATCTATTTTAATCCTTCATGATGCTAAGAGAATGATTAGTTATGATAATGATTGGGTACTTTAAGGTCATGTTTGTCAAAATAATAGTTTGAGTTACATAATTCGCCATCCTTGACATGTATATATTATTTTATTTTATTTTTTATTCATTTTCACTTTATTGACTCGGTTAAACAATGAAAGAAAAGTAATTACTGCATACTTGTTCCTTGAGGATCGATACTCGTTTTAAACCTTGTTCTATGCTTAATGATGAGTACACTTGCTCATATGTGTAATTTGAGGTTAACATTTTAATTTAAACTTTGATTGAGAATGTGCTTATTTTTTATATAATTTTTTATACCCAAATTCGTACATATCAAGTTTTTTGCGCCGTTGCTGGGGATTAGGATTTTTTTTTCTTTTTTTTCATCATGGAGGTGTTTTTGAAAAACTTGATTTGACATCAAGTTTTTGGCACCATTGCCGGGGCACAATATTATGAAAGTTTGGATTTTGTTGATTTAACCATGTAAATATGTGAATATGTAAATTTGTACAATTGTTCTTTTTAAAAAAAAAGGTGCCATTTTTTGTATCTTGTGTATCTTTGTAATCTAATTTACTAACTTTGACTGATGTTTAAGTGACTAATTTGTTCTTTTAATTTTGTTTGAATTGTGAATTCGGTTATCTAACTTTCTTCTTGTCTATTCTAGGTGTGCTTGTATTTTCTAGTTATTTCTTGTACTTTTCTTTTTCATATTATTTTCTTTACTTTTTGGCTATTTTCTTTTCTAGATTTTATGCTTTGGTGTGTTTCTTTTGTGTATTTTTCTTTCTAGGTAGTTCAACAATGCTCATTTCTGTTGGAATTCATCTTTTTTGTAGGAGAATGCACAATGCAATGGAAGTATTTTTTTTTTTTTCTTCTCTTTTCCCCTTTATTTTTGGTCCCATGGTAATATTTCATTACTCTATTTGTCTGGCCATTGAGGACAATGTCCAGTTTAAGTGTGGGGGAGTGGTTAGAATGGGTATTCTTCTATGCTTCAATCTTCTTGAAATTCTTTGAACCTTGGAATTCTTCTATGCTTCATTCTTCTGAAATTCTTTGAACCGAGCAAATTTTTCAATTTTTTTTTTATTTTTTGAGCTTTCAAGATGTATTTTTAATGTATGTCTTTATGCTAGATCATAGAGCATATGTTCTATATCATTTGTGGCTTATGCACGACTTTTTCACGCACTTGGACTAAGTAATTCTTGATCAAATGCTTTACATTGTTCTTAAACCTATTTTTCTGCTAAAATTCATTAAGCATTCTAGAACTTACTTGAATACCTCTCGATGCGAAATAAGAAAGACATTCATGATTTAACTTAGGGATGACAGTAATATGCCTTCTTTGGATAGTTTGAGCTTTTCAAGCCTACTTATTTTATATTATCCCTAGTGCCTATTTTGAGCCTAAATTGTTAATTTTTTTCTTAACCCTGTTATCATACTCTGTCCATTACTTCTTTCTGAGAGTTTGATTTACCTTCCAAATCTTTGATTGCTCTTGATGGATAAAAGTACAAGTAGAAGAATTATGAGGGAGAATGCTTGTGTAAATGTCATAACTTGTTACTTTCAATTATGCATCATGTGTTGAGTTGGAATTATGAAAGGAGGAAGAAAAAGAAAGATTGAGAAAAACAAAAAGCTGCTAAAAAATGTTCAAAGAAAAAACTGAGAAATAAACAAAAGCAACATTTGAAAAGAAGAGAAAAAGAAAAGAAAAAGAAAAGAAGAGCACAAGAGGAATGTTGGTTGAGTTGGAATAAGAATTGCTGAAATTTTAATGATCTTGTGTGATATGATTGATGAGTTGAAAACTATTGATAAAAAGAATGCAAGATTTGCTTGAACTATAATATGATTACTATACAAGGCTATGGGTTTTCTATTAGTTTTGTAATTGGAGAGCAAAAAAAGTTTAGAATCTATTGGTACATTTTATTTATCCTTTGCTTGCAAACTCTCATCTTCTTCAATTTTGGTTTGGTTTGGTTCAAAAATTTGGTTTAAACCGAATAGTGCACAACTCTAACTGGACCATAAACTTTGGCCTCATACGGTAAATGGACCATTAAATGTTCCATTACATGAAAAACCCCAGGGGGAAAGATCTTCTCCAACTTACATAGAAAGATGGGTATATCTGACTGCATTTTCATCATATGAGCCACTGACAACTTTGAAGCACATAAATCCCGATAAAATTAGCCTAATTCAGTTAGGACCACCCATATGTTAACAAGAAGGAATTCCTTAAGCAAAATCAAGAGTAAACGCTCCATGAACACATGTCAATCATTACTTTTCATTCCTAACATCTTCAACTTTTTCAAATCAACACATCACCCCAAGTTAGATTCAAGTCTTTCACCTACTCTAATAGAATTCTTTTTTGTTCTATTGTCAACGTGTAGCCTGCTTTAGATATAGAGACCTTTCCATTAGCTGCAGTACTAATCCTTAGCTCCAACCTATGATATAAAATTTCAACATCATGATGAGCCTTCAAGTTGTCATTTGTTTCACCTTTTACATCCATAATTGTGTTAAACACATTGTCGAACACATTCTTCTCATTGTGCATCACATCTATATTATGTCAGACCAAATATGTATGCTAATAAGGTAAGTCCCAAAAAATACTCCGCTTGGCCCAGTTATGATTGTTTCCTTTGCCATCACTATTACTAATTTCGTGGCTTGATTCTGTTATTTTTGGAAATAACACAATCTAGCCCAAATTTCATCACCAGTACAATATGGTAATGGTGGTGCTATTTTAGGGCCTAATAACTTTGTTCTCTCTATGCAATACGGGTATGCCAATCTACCTGTTGTGCTCCACCCACTCAACAAACTATATGCAGGAAAGTTATTTATGGTCCACAAGAGTACAGCACGCATTTAGAAATTTTATTTCCTAGATATGTCATAAGCAAGCATCCCATCAAACCACAATTGATTTAATTCATCAACCAAAAGTTGTAGATAAACATTGACTTTCTACTTTAGATTTTTTGGTCCGGGAATTATGACGGTCAAGAACATCACTGAATCTTTCATACACATCCATGGAGAGAGGTTGCATGGAGTAAGAATAACGGGCCAAGAAGAGTATAACTTGCCTGGCAAACCAAATGGCGAAAACCCATCAGTACACAATCCAAGTCTTACATTTCGAACTCCTCCTGTAAAATCTAGATGACTTCTGTCAAAATATTGCAAGCCTTACTATCACGCAGATGACTCATATATCCATCCGATGGTTTGCTCGCAATATGCCACCTCATGTGTCTAGCTGTAGTTTTGAATGTATACAACCTTTGTAACCTTTATGTTATTAGAAAGTAGTACATCTTTTTATAAGGAATCTCCTTAGACTTTTCATTGTTCCCAACCTTTCTTTGCATATAACGAGCATGGCCAAAAAATTTGCATTTCATACAATTAATATCATCTTTCCAATAAATCATGCATCCATTATTGCATACATCAATGTTTTGAACAAGAAACCCAAATGCCGGCACTAACTTCTTTATCTGATAGAAATCATTCAAAAACTTATTACCACTAGGCATCCTTTATTAGCTGAACCACCTAGTTAAATGCCTTTTGAGACATATTATTTTTAGATTTTATATTTAACAACATACAAACTAAGCTCAATTGCGAGGGGTTCATGCACATGTCCCAAATAGGGGTGTCCACAGCCCTAAGCATGTCATAAAAGTTTTGGGCTTCATCATTAAGTGACTCAACGATAGACTCAGATGGGGATTGGCCAGGAAAAAAATCAGGACCAGCTGCATTTAAGACTATTTCTCGATACGAATCTCTAGAAACTGCTTTTGCATCAGTAACCATAATTCTTCCAGTTGAGGTAAAAATATTTGGTGTTAAATTAGATGTTTCACCATGATATATCCACCGATAGTAATTACCAACAAATCTCATTTCTATTAATGAGCATTTGATCATTCTAAGTATTTATCTCATTTTGGTGGGAAGAAGTGAGAAAGAACCTTTTCAAATACCATAACTAGAGAAGGTTAGAGAGAGAAGCTCTCAACTCCCATAGCTGGAGTACTATGAGTACTTTCGCCGCTGCTCAGTACCACAGACACTCTAACGCACTACCATGGATTCACATCACTACTCACCGGGTTAGCTTGTCCTTCTTCCCGCACCTCACTCGGTTAGTAGCCACTATCCATCATATGTTTCTGCTACTCAATTTTTTGGTCGTATGTTAATATCAACCACCCCGAATGCTCATAGCTACTGATCTGCGAGCGAGGGACTGACTAGAATACACTCCGGTTGTCTGCAGCTGCTGCATAGTTCTTATTATTATTATTATTATTATTATTATTATTATTATTATTATTATTATTATTATTATTATTATTATTATAACAGCAACAGCTTATTGTTATTGTTATTGTTATTGCTATTGCTGTTGTTGTTGTCGCTTGTTGTTGTCACTGCCATCGTTGTTGTTGTTGTTGTTGTTGTTCATTATTCGTTGTCGTTGTTCGTTGTCGTTGTTGTTGTTGTTGCTGTGTTGTTGTTATTGTTGTTGTTGTTGTTGTTGTTGTTGTTGTTGTTGTTGTTGTTGTTGTTACTAATAGAATTCCAGTTTGATTGAAGTGTATTTTTTTCGATTTTCTCCTGCTGGCTAGCATGGACCGAACATGCAGTCTGAGTCTGCTCTATGCTCTGCCAAAGCTTTATATGATCTCATCTGAGTTCGCTGGTTCCTCCACCATACCTTCATCACAATCCTTGACACCTCCAGCGTCTGGTTAGAGGACACCTCTTGCTGCAATTGAACTTCTGTTCCATTTGGCTAGCTCATTGAACATGGGCTTCATCCCTCTTTTGATCTACCTAACATAGAGGTGTCTGCACAAAACCAATTTGCTACCCCAGAAACCGTTTCTCCTCTCTAACTGCAAGGCCTGCCTCTAACACACACTTGTGAATTTAAATTTAAACCTTCGAAGTCTTTTTGCCTTAACCACACTTTCTGCTATTAGTTGCCCCGGGTTAGACGCATAGCCCGTGCATAACCCGAGCCTGCCCAGTTCATATGGCGCAGATAAGGAAAAGGACATCCCAACCTAAACCCCAATCAGCAAAGGCCTCTACGTCTAACACCGTTCCCCAGCCACCAACTGATGTACCTAACCGACCCACTGACTCACCAAACCACCAGTTGGATACTCCTACTCCCTATGACCAACCCCCCCGGTACCCAATGCTAATGCTGGTACTAGTCCCTCAACATGCTCCCCTGACATTTCAACCTCCTTTATTCCTGAAACTAGTCCTGTATACAAGGAGCCAGGGGAAAATGACGAAGGGAAGGCTGAAACAGCCAAATCTTGGGCGAACACTGTTAAAGGAAACAGGGATAGAGGCAATGGCATGAAGCTCCACCATATCTCTTCTACGGGGGAATACATTGACATTGATGGCATAGACTTCAAAGATGTTGAATCACACTTGGGCTCCTGTCTCGTTGGCATTTTTGTTGGTAGGTACCCCGGCTTTAAAGTAATCACTGGCCTCACCAAGCACTGGCCAGTTCCCTCTCGTGTTTACCCTCATGCTTCAAGATGGATCATCTTTCAATTTAATACCGATGAATATAGATAGACTATCATCTGAGGGGGGGCCTATAGTGTTGGGATTCGTGGACTCCTAAACGCGAAAAACATCTACGAATCCCTCCCGAGGACCCAAGTAAACGATTAAGAAGATCTAAGCTTTAAGAATTACCTCTGGTTGCTGTAATCGAAATCCTTCGATTCTGGTTGCGCTGTTGTACGTTCAACCCGAACAATCACCAGACGCTGCAGTATGCGAACGTCCTCTATCGGATACACACCGCGAACTCACTCGATACCCGGGGAGTGCTAGCGCCTAGGGTTTGAGAGGTTTTTTTTCTCTGGTAGAGAATGGCACGAATGTTCTCAATCGAGAAAATTTGGACTATTGAAAGACGGCTATGGTTTTCTTAAAAAACCCTCGAACCTCTTAGAGTCCAACCCTAATCATATCTTATCATATTCTAATTTAAATTCAAATTAAATTAAAACTGATATGATAAGATTCTGCCATTATCTTCGGTAATTTAACTAATTATTTTACTTAGTCGATTCTTATAATCTGGATATCATCCTGATTCATCGAACCTGGTCACCAGAAAAATAACCTAACAAGTTCGCTTATTGTGTGACCCTATAGGTTCATTTAACACTGGCAGTGTGCCTAAATCATATTTAAATGGCCCACAAGTTATAAGCGGTTTCTAGCAAAACATTATAACTATCCAGGTTAAATGAAGATCGGTGATCTCTTTGAACCAAATCATAATTTTATATTTAGTCCTTTTGTCACACGATATCCGGATTAAGCATAAGGCACGGAGCATGTCATCCTTATTAAGCTTAATCAATTATTTCTTGATTTCATAGTAGATCTGTTCAAACAAATGATATCAATATCTTAGATTGATATATTTGAGCACGGCCATGCATTTTTAACAGTCTAACTTATCAAGGGGCCCATGGATATCTCTCCCATAATCGAGAGGGACAAATTCCTTCACAATCAATCATATTCCTCTCCCTGATTTATTCTATATCCAACAATAGTCTAATTTATTATCTGGTTAAAGACAACTTTAGACAATGTCAAAATATAGAATTTATCAAGTAAGAAACTATGATGAATTTAGGTCGAAGGACTTTCAATATTATTATGGCTAGAAAGTACTTATGACATATTCCATGAAGTACTCTCACAGTGGGTCATGTCCAATACAATGTTCTCTAACATTTATTTATGTCTTGACTCGATATCACAAATATCCATGGCCAGTAAAACATAGTCATCAAGTCACAAACATACTAATCTTAATTTATTATTATTCCAATAATAATAATCGATCAGGGACAGTTTTAGAATAGTCATTGTATTCATTGTAGGGTTTTACTATCAAGTCACGTACTTGATGACCAACAAAACAAAACTCACTATTCATGGAAAGGAAAGCCTCATATTATTATATAAAACATAATGGCAATTGTATAAGTACAAATTGACTCTAGGGCATATCCCCAACATATAGGGCATATGGGCGTTCTCTCCTGTTGAAAGTTATGCCACATGAGTATAATTTCTCCCTTAAGGAGGTTAGCATGATGCCCCTTTGGGTTACATTTGTTGGCCTCCCCTTAGGGTGCTGGAACCAGTCAGCTTTGAGTAAGATTGCCTTAGGGGTTGGCATCCCCATAATGACTGATATGCTTACTGCATGACTGGAATGGCTCTCTTACGCCCAAGTCCTAGTGGAAGTAGATGTAGCCAAGCCTTTGGTGAAGTCTATCCCTATCCATCTCCCATCAGGCAAGACTAAGAACCAAGCAATTTGCTTTGAATTTGAACCATCTTTCTGATCAAAGTGCTGCAAGTTTGGCCATCTACTATAGAATTATTATTGGGTATCTCTCATCATATCATATATGGCACAGCGGAAAATTAAAATGAGATACCATCCCAAGATCTGTATATGTGTGGAAAACAAGATATAAAGAGAACAAAGGTAACAGCTTTTTACCTTTCTTTGATCGTCTGAAGAACAAAATTTTTCTTCTTCAAGTTTGATGCATGATCCAGCAATCCTCTTGATCAAACACCACGAGATTTGAATGTCCAACCACTATAATCACAATGTGTGATTATCAATAAATAGAAATCCACACAGAGGATCTCACTCAAGCACCAAGATATTCTGTGCTAGCAGAAACAAGATGGCGGCTAGGGTTCATGGTGAAGAACCACGAGAGAGAGAGAGAGAGAGAAAGTTTGGGGTTATTTTTTGCGTCAATCACACCTAGCTAGGGTTTCGTGTGTCTCATCTATATGTTACATGAAAATTTGCTGAAAAATACTCCAACCCGGGATTCTAAAACGATTAGAATTCCCTAATTGTAATTGGAAACATTAAGTTCTCACAATTACAATTTAGATCATAAATTATAACTAATTATAATTTGACCATAACAACTTCTCTTTCTCGCAATTAACCCCACTATGTTATTAAATAACATCTTGAGTATATAATCCTCTATTGTGTGTGACCTATTAGGTTTCCCAGTCAATTGGTAGCAAATATGAATTAATCCAAACGTCTTTGAGATTAATAATCCATAATTAATTAGAATTAATCATATTAATTCCAATCAGGATTGGTTTATTAATTTATCAATTAATAAAACCATATTCCTAAATCATGAGCGGTATCTAGCAACACATCATGACCATCCAAGAATCCAGGAAGTCAAGTGGCTTGACATAAACCCTTCAATAATAAACTACAGTGCAATTAACTTATTTCACCATCCAATATCTCTTTCAGTTTGGAGTATAAAATTAGTGCCAACTCCCGCCAAAATATATATTAATTTTGGCCCGAATATAATAGTACTTGTACCAGGAACCCACTACTCTAGATGTATATCAATTAGAACTGTTTCCAATACACAATCGCCTTGGCTAAGGACTTCTCGAGTAGTAATTCCTACAAGTGGCCGTGAGATATTCACCCCTACTATTAGGAGCGGTGAATCCTTTATTGACCCTCTCAACTACTTTTGTTTACCTCACAATGTACCCAATATCCATCCCATAGGCAGCCCTCGATCTGACTCCAGAGATTGGAATTAAAGCAGAATACTCAGCAAACAAAATACCTTGGAGATCTCAAATCTAAGGATACTTGCACGTTTACTATATTGAGATTATATTACTAGCACTAAATAGTTATCTATGTGATTATCTCAAAGCTAGGTTATCCAATGAACTTGTTTCATTAACAAGCATCCACATGTTAACTTTGAGTATCTCAATACTCACGGATATGAGAACCATCGCCTGATCAAATTAGAAAGTTTAACACATGCTAGTCTTAATGCATTATTGATGTCCTGTCTCATTAATACTACGACTAGGGACTATTTAAGTACAACACTATACAGTATAGCAGGAATCTCATATTATGATTTCTTTAACACAGTGTTATACTAGGGACTCTATCTAATAGTTGTATTACACAAAAGAAATCAAAAGAAACTATAAGATAAATAACGCCTTTTATTAAAATAAAATGTGTCATATATAACGTACAAGTGATTGCCTCTAGGGCATAACACTAATAATTGTATGGGGGATAAGGTTCACAATCAGGTGCATGCTATACCCAAGAAACCAGCCTCGACAGGCAAATCTCTCAAACCAGTCCCTCGGCCAAAGAGGTCCAATTCTGCCCTAGCACATCAACAAGGCCCTAGACCCGATAAGAGGAAGGCACCCATGGACCTTCAACCAAGACCATTGCTAGTACAAAACCTTGCTAGAGAGGTTTCGACCAGCAAATAGGCCCAACCACTGGTTGAGACCCACTCCCTAACCCTGAAGAGAGTTCACTTCCAAGGTAACAAGGTACACCGAGTAGACCGTAGTTCTCCACATGGCTGAAGGGGCCCTAAACAGAGTAAAGGGTGGTCTAGAGAAAGGCATTGGAACAGGTATCGATCTAACTCAGGCCCCCGGCAAACATGTAGGACCATCCAAGCTCCCTCCCGTCTAAATTCTCTGTCCAGATTCCCAACGCCGCGATTAAAGCAGGCCAAGCCACACTGCAAGCGACAAAGTTCTTGCACAATGCTTGGAACAAGTATATGAAATTGAACACTGCTTCAGTAGGTGCCCCCCATAGGGCATTACTGCCTCCCCAATGATAGTCGGCTGCTGGAACATAAGAAGGTTCCACAAGACTCTCAAGCAACTAAGAGTAAAAGAATTCCTAAAGAAACACAGAATGGATGCCTTTGGAGTTTTGGAGACCAAACTAAATGTGGGTAGCTTGAAGCTTGCTACTAGTTCCCATTTCCAAGGCTGGTCATATGTCCACAACTTTGATCTAAACTATAGTGGGAGGATTCTCATCTTTTGGCGGGGTGACCGTATAAATTTAAGGGTCGTAGCCACTTCCCCCCAAGCCATAACATGCCAGATCACCAATAAGACAATTCATACTTCTATATACTTTTCTTTTATTTATGCCTTCAATGCTATTGTAGCCTGTCGGCCCCTATGGACGGAACTGGGGCAACTGGATATGCAAATACAGAGTCCCTAGATTATCATGGGAGATTTCAACACATATCTGTTCCCGGATGAAAAACTCAATGGAGCTCCATTGATAAATAATAAAATAATGAATTTTGCGGAGTTATGCAGGGAATTGGATCTGGCAAACATCCCTTCAAATGGCCTACTCTATACTTAGACCAACTCTCATATTTGGTCCAAACTTGACTGAATTATGGGTAATGCACAGTGGTTCTCTTCTGCACTTCAGGCTGCAGCAGAGTTCTTTCCCATTTCCGCAATGTCTGACCACTGCCCATATCTTTAGAGACTTCAACAACCACAGTTAGATGTTGTGTGCCCGTTTTGATTCTTCAACATGTGGACTAATCACAGTCACTTTCCAAACCTGGTCCATGACAATTGGAGGTCCCAGTCTGGGGTCATAGACAGTTTATTCTTTGTAAACGGCTCAAAAGCTTTAAAAGACCACTCCGAACTCTAAATGCAAAACACTTCTCTCACATATCTGAATGGGTGCTATGAGCTAACAAGGATGTTAAACTTGCCCAGGAAAGGCACCAGCACCAACACAACCCCACAGATGAGGAACTATGTAACCAGCTCAAGACTGCCCTCAAAGAGGCTTAGCGTCTTGCTGAGGCCGAACTAAAGTTTTTCCAGTGGCTGGAAAAAACTAAATATGTTGCAAATGCTTATAGGTGTACCAAGTATTTTCATGCTATTGCTAACCGCAATAGGAAAAGGCATTTCATAGCATCGGTTACTCGCTAGGATGGAACCAAAACAGCTAGCCCAATGGAGGTTGCACAAGAGTTTGTTGGATGCTACATGACCCTACTAGGGACTTCTGCTAATTGCTCTAGACTAAATCTAGAGATGATTCATATAGGACCATTATTCCTAGCGCACAAGGCGATGGATCTTATTGCTGAAGTTACTAATGCGGAAATTAAACGTGCCATTTGGGACATGGGGGACAACAAGGCATCGGGGCCTGATGGCTATACTGTACTATTCTTTAAGAAAGCTTGGGGCACAGTAGGAATTTATGTGTTATCTGCGTGTAAGGAGTTCATCCGCTCTAGAAAGCTACTGAAGCAACTTAATCATTCTATCATCACACTCATTCCAAAAGGCAATAATGTAGAATCAGTGGGAAAGTATCATCCAATATCTTGCTGCAATATAGTCTACAAAGTCATATCAAAGAACTTAGCTAACCGTCTAAAAGGAATTCTACCAACATTGGTGGATACTACTCAATCTCCCTTCATTAAAGGGAGACTTATGGCTGACAACATCTTTTTTGTCTAAGAACTCTTACGGACGTACAGCAGAAAGAGAGCATCACCAAGGTGCACCATCAAAGTCGACATCCGTAAAGCCTATAATTCCATAAAGTGGCAATTCATGCTCGACCTACTGAATGAGTTTGGCTTTCCCGATTAGTTTACCTATTGGATAAACCAGTGTATCACAAGCCTGTCCTATTCTATTGCCATCAATGGATAGGTACATAGCTTCTTCCATGGTCGACGTGGGCTGAGACAAAGAGACTCGATCTCACCTCTGCTTTTGTACTCTGTATGGAATACCTCTCACGGTCGATAAAATTAACTACATTTGGGACCAGATTCAAGTATCATCCCAAGTGCAACAGATTGGGCATCACATATTTAGCTTTCGCAGACGACCTTATGATGTTCTCCAAAGGTGAACCTGCGTCCATTGCCATTCTACTCAAATGTCTAGATGATTTTTGGGAGTGCTCGGGACTTTAAAACAATAAGCAGAAGTCACACCTATTCTTGGCAGGGGTTTCAGAAGCAGACAAAGATCAGCTGGCCAATTCCTGTGGCATCCCACTAGGCTCGTTCCCATTTCGTTACCTCAGAGTGCCCATTATGTTTGATAAAATTTATCTCAACAACTATCAACCATTGTTGGACAAGATTGGAGTGTATATAGGCAAATGGTCTGCCTGTTTCCTATCCTATGCTGGTAGAGTCGAGCTTTTCGATGCAGTACTATAAGGTATCAATTGCTTTTGGCTTTCCTTCCTACCTTCTCCAATGGAAGTGATTGATCAACTAAACAGGATGGCCAGGGACTTCTTATGGGATGCGAAAAATTCTTTGGTTGAATGGTTAATTTTATGTGTTCCTAAAACTGAAGGGGGGCTCGGCCTTAAGGATCTCTACAACTAGAACTTGGCACTCTTAGCTCGTGCACTTTTGGACATCTAGTCTGAAAAACAAACTCTGTGGGAACAATGGGTATCCCACTACTATATGAACAAGCAATCACTATGGGATATAACCCCAAACCGAGTGCACTCTACGTTGTTCAAAAGACTTCTCCTAATTAGAGACTCAATCATCACTAAGGAGCAAGATCGTAACCAAGACATCAGTGTGCTTTAGGCTTGGGCCGAAAGGGGCAGGTTGAGCACCCGACACGCTTATGATTATTTCTGCCCTCGACAATCTAGAGTTTCTTGGGCAGCAATTTTTTGGCAGCAATGACTGATGCCCAAGCATTCCTTCTCTGTATGGCTGTGTGCCAAGTGACACCTTAAAACCAAGGATACTCTTCCATTTGTTATAGACGATATCATGTGCCTATTATATAGACGGGAATCGAAATTAGCAAGACACCTATTCTTTCAATGCCAGTTCTCAGAAGTCGTATGGACTGACATTTGGAGCTGATTGAGACTGCCACGACCCATGAGGTCACTATCTGCCTGCTTTAAGTGGTTCAAGAGACATAATCAGGGCTCTAGCTGGGTTGCTAAGACCAAGTCCACGGCCATGTGTGCTACGATATACCACATCTAGACTACTTAGAACCGAATATTGTTTGACAACTAGCAGTGCCACCCTCAGACATTTCTTCTAAGATCAAAACACATGTATACAGAGTCATCTTTACCCTATACTCTCGTGTTTTGAACCTTTTTGAGTCTTATATAGGTTGAACTAGTAGGTGCCTTACCTTGGCCCTGACTAGGTGAACACTTTGTACATTCTTTTGATCATTAATACGCCTTTACATTTTGATAAAAAAAAAAAAAACAAATCTCATTTCTATAGGTGAAGTTTAACTTGTTCTAGGTCAATATAGTTCTTATTCTTGCACTTTGCACTGGGACATCGAATCACATCTGATCTCGTATTAGACAAGGAAACAGTAATGAAAGCTTTAACCCCATCTTGAAATTCAATTATAACCCCTTTCACACCATAAACATGTCTTCTATATATCTAATTACAATCCTCCATATAAATTATAGTATAAGATTCTACACATTAGATTAAAATAAGTATGAATACATTAAATAAGTGTTGGATAGTTTATGTTTTATTGGGTTTAGGGCTTGAGGTAATGTTTTTAGGTTTTGAAAAAAATTCTCGAGGTATTATTGATTTAATATGTGTTTTAGGATCTCATGCCATGCCTAAAAAAATTAATAACACAAGCATGAGCCCTAGGTATTATTAATAATAAGACTCTTTGCATGGTTAGATTTAAAATTATAATAAGATTATTTGAAAGATTCTTTTGGCATGTTAAGAATCTATATTTGAC
This sequence comes from Voacanga thouarsii, assembly GCA_026120185.1. Taxonomy (NCBI): domain Eukaryota; kingdom Viridiplantae; phylum Streptophyta; class Magnoliopsida; order Gentianales; family Apocynaceae; genus Voacanga; species Voacanga thouarsii. The sequence continues at coordinate 802,722 of JANUWF010001142.1, forward strand.
TTTGGTATGGAAAAGTATCAGTGATTTTGAATTCAATATGAACTCAAGAGATTTTCGTTGTTCCTAGCTTATTTATTGATAATTTAAGTGTGCGATTTAATCTTTTAGCTTGGAATAATATATTAGGATCGCCTTAATCTAAGAACTCGATTATTTTATAAGATGGAAAAATTAATATGTGGATATGCAGAAAATGGCAATGTGGTAAAATTAGAAGAGATGGAGAATGCTAAGATGAGAAAATGAAAGTAGAATTTGAGAGGTGGAAGTCTAAAATAATTCATATGTTGTTTTTTCCTTTGGCAATTAAAAAATTTCCATAAAGCAAAAGCACTCAAAAAATTTGACAGAGTCTCTCCTTATAATTGGACAATTTCTAGGCACTAAAGCCACTAAAATTGCAACCACAACAATATCAATACAACAAGGAATACATGTAGATATATGTAAATGTATGTAAAAAAAAATGGCATGCTGCATTTCTTTAGATTTTTGTATATGTACATGTTAAGTAATGGCCATCTTCTTATTCTATCCTTCTTAAATTTACTTCAAAAAATTTTGACAGAGTTTTCCCTCTAGGTTGGACATTTTCTAGGTACTAATCCACCTCAATTCAACCAATATTCAATAAAAAAACACAAAAAATATAAAATCTCGCAACAATTTTTCAATCAAAGTAACTAAAGGATAATCACCCATTACCTATAGGGAGTGATCACCCATCACTCATGGGGATCCATGCATATAAATTAAACATACAATATCTTATGTTGACATGTAGAAACTTAACAATAAAGTACCTTTTATAGATGAGCAAAGCTAAAGAAAAAGCACCTCGGTAAAGTACTCTCTTGTAATGTGAAGCACTACATTTTAGACAATAAAAATGGTTAAAATTAAATAAAATGCTTGATTCTTGATAAGAGAGTGTTAATGTTATGGCATGAAGGATTTAGCTAATAATTTAACTAATTTAGCAACTACAGTCAGGATATTAATGGCTTCTTCACAAAAGAGATGTTACATGTGCTTGTTAAATATCAAACATACGACATCTCTATCTAGTAAAAGTACTTTCTTAACTAAATAATTACCTTGGTTTAAATATATTAAATTTCTGTACTAGTCAAAATAAAACTAAAAGGTTTATTTTTTCACTGATATTTTCCTGTCATGTGATTTGGACTTTCCATCCAACCCAATTAATATAAAATTACTCTAATTATCAAATCTAAATAGATTGCACATTAGAGATGGAAAAACTACATTAGCGATTGGAAAAAGAGCAAATTATGTCAACAAAATATTAGAGAATGATATTATAATTTTGGGTAAACTATTCTAGTAACCCTCAAACTATTGCAAAATCTAACTTTTGCCCTCTAACTAACATCGTCGTCTCAAGTTAATTAGAAGAACTCACATCAATAGCCAATGATAACAAGTAATCAAACACCAAAGATAACAAAGAATTGATCAAATAATTGAATTAACACAAAATCATGAATCCTAAAATAATGCTAAATTACAATAAAGACATTGAATATATCATTGTTAAAGAAAAAGAAGACAAAGATAAAAGAAAGCACTCATAGACAAGTCTCTTTCTTCACCCTTGAAGACTCTCTTTGAACAATTCTCCTTGATTGGATGAACTCTTCCTTTAATGAGAGATTGAGAATTTTTGCTTATGAATCCACTTCTCTCTATGTATCTCTAGGTATATCCCCCAAATCCTTGTGTCTTTTTTTTTTTTTTATGCATTTATAGGCCTCTTAGATACTTAATTCATGGCTTAGGAAGTCTGGGCTAAGTAGGAGTAAGAAAATACCAAAGTCATTAAAAAATCTCTAATTTCGTGTATAGGATATTCGCCTCCAGAGTGTACCTGGTGCCGGGTACCTTCGGCCCACTTGGCACCAAGTGCACTCTATTCTTCCTCTGGAGTTGCTCCATTTTTTGTTAGCAGATAGAATGGATTCGGCGCCAGGTGTACTTGCCAGACCTGGCTCCAAGTCTATTCTAGTTTTTCCTAAATATTGGCTCAAATTCTTCTACTGGAACAGAATGGTCCCAGCGCCTGGTCCATTGGTGGCCTTGGTGCAAGGTGCATTCTGGAATTGTACACTTTCTGCTCAAAATCTACTCAAATCTGCACATATTTGCCAAAAACACTTTTTACAAGAAAAATGTCAAATAGGAAGGAATATACCTAGTTAATACAACAAATATATCACAAAATAACCTCAAATAACTAAGAAAAGAATGGTGATTTTAGCCCCTATCACATACCCCCATACTTGAATTTTTGCTTGTCCTCAAGCAAAACACTTCAGTTCAAGAAAAATTATCAATAAAATACAAGTACTTTCTCCTAATTTGAGACTCATGAGCATTTGTTTTTTATGTGATGAAGATATGCTAAGTTTCTCAGTTTTGATCATGATGTTGGAAAAAAAAAAAAAGAAGCTTTTGAATTCTGCTGTGTCTGTACTGTATGTAATGTATACATATATGTTCTAGAAAGAAAGAAAAAAAGTATCTTATGAATAGATAGAACTGAATTGTTTTGAATTTTAATTTATTATGTTTGGATAATTTATTTATGAAGGTGGTAGATCACCTTTTCCCTAGAAAAAGGAAGGGAAAAAAACGAAACGAAAAATAGGGGAAAAAAGAAGAAAGACGAAAACATCACTGGCTTCTATTGGGTTTCACTGTGTGGCAATCATGTTGTTTTAAAAAAAAAATCGAAAAAAAACGAAAAGCGGAGGGAGTTTTTGTTGACCTCATTGCTTTGTAGGGAAAGTGCAGCTTTTCAATTGCTGCACATGGGGACATCTGATGTCCCCACCAAAAAAAAAACGAAAATTTATTTTGTTTTCAACGTTGACCGCAAAGCATTTATGTGGAATTTTGGGTTTTGAAGTGGGACAAATTGTTTTCAAATGACTAAGGCTAATGTAGGCCATTTTAATGGATGTGATTCATTAAAAAAAAAAGAAATTTAAATGGTTTTTATATTATTTTCTTGTATAATGGCGGGCCAACTTGTTTTGTTTTAAAGATTATACTAAATTAATTAGATTTATTTTACAATTAAATCATACTTTTATTCTATGTTATTATTTTATTGAAATGGTAGTTTTATCTTATTTAATATTAGACTAAGTTCTATATCATTTGTATAAAAAAAAAAAACTCGGTTCCATCTAATTATTAGGTACTATTCGATGTGTTTTATTGAAGGATATTATATGTAACATCCTCTTTCCCAAGAAGATGTTTGGACTACTTATTGGGCTAGTGTAGCTCACTCTATTTAACATTTCGCAGATTTTGATTAAGAATATGAAGAGAATTGTGGAGACAGATGAGATTAGACTACACTTTTTAGATTGATCGGCGTTTTGAGAGTTTTACTTATTATGATTTTTACTTTGGTTTAAACAGTGTGGTTTGCATTAATCCTTTGTTAAGGTTGAGTAGGACATCGGTTGTATTAAATGTTTTATATTTTGTTCATGGAATTATATTTCAAGATGTTTTTTTTTTTTTTTTCCTTTCCTTTGGAAGTGATGAGTTCAATTAAAGTGGTTTCTTTGAGTTAGAGGCTTAGTGTCTTCCTGGAGATACTGTCGTGTAGCGTTTCGGTACGGACTCGGGTTCCATTTCGAGTTTCAGATTCGGGGCGCTACAAGATCTTTCAAATCTTCCATCTAGAAACGGATGGCTTCTCTTTAAAAAAGAAAATTAATTAGAGAAGATTTAATAAACAAAAAAATATTTATAATTATACTAAAAACATCTTCAATATAAAGTTTTTGATCTAGCCTTTTTTAGGGCCATTCTGCATCAACTAGCCCAACCGCTCGAAGATGTTTTCATCTGACCTGGATGCATTTCATGAATGCGTCCTAACTAAATAAGGAAAAATGCGCCTTAACTAAATAAGAAAAAATGCGTCCTAATTTGACATCTTTAGAATGTTATTTTGTATTTTTTATTACTGGAAGACGCATTAGCAGCATGCGTCTTCATAGGACACATGAACTACATGCATCTTATGCCATTATTTCTTTAGGCTTGTTGTTGTTTATGCATTTTGGACCAATCCATTTAACCATGTGTTGGAAATTAATTATGCAGCTTGTAAGCAAAAGCAAAAGAGGAAAAAGAAAGGAAAATAACAGCCAGTGGAGAAACAACTAGAGAACAAAATGAAACGAAACAACCTATTTATACACTTTCAAGGCTAACAAAAGAATGAAGAGAAAGGAAAGTAAAGTAAAATAGTTCGGATAATTATGTTCATTTTGGAAACTCAAAACAATTTTCTAGAAAAAGAAAAAGCTTCAAACAAATTGACAAATTAAAAAAAAAATCATATTCCTAAGCAGAACTAACAAACCAAAAGAAGATTTTTACTCCAAACTCCAATCAACTGTTAAAAAAACAACAAAGAAAAAGATGAAATTAGTTACAGTAATCTAAACATCCGTAGAACAATTTCAACATGAACAACAGCAATATTAACACTAAACTAACCTTAGAACTCAAGTTTGAGTGAGGTCCTCTTGGTTATGGCGTTAACAAGAAATATAGAAACGTAGCCTGAAGAGGACAATGTGAATTCAGAATGAGAATTTCTGACAGTGGCAGAGGGTGCATTTTGATCAGTTCCGTTAGTTGAGTAGTCATAGCTTGACAAATTGTTCCCATGATAGTTTTGCTCCACATCAACCATCAGTGATGGAATCAGTAAAGAAAAATGCGTGTCATTCAAAGATTGACCTATTTGTTGCAATATTGTAAAGTCATCCTGGTTTTCAATCAATGAATTAGCAAGCAAAGTGAAAGTCTTCTTCCAGGAAATGGATTTCTGAAGATTGTTGTTGCTGTATTTCTATATACTTGCTCTGATTCGATAGCAGCTAGTGGTGTTCCATAAGGAGGAGCTAGGTTCACTTGTTTGCCATAGTACCATAGTTTTATAAGGAGGAGCAGCAAAATAAATTCCCAACACATGGTTAAAGAGATTGGTCCAAAATGCACAAACAACAACAAGCCTGAAGGAATATTGGCATAGGACGCATTTAGTTCATACATCTTATGAAGAAGCATGCCGCTAATGCATCTTATAGCAATTAAAAGTGCAAAATAGCATTTTTAACGATGTGAAATTAGGACGCATTCTTGAAATATGTCCTTATTTAGTTATGATGCATTTTATGAATGCGTCCAGGCTAGATGAAGACATCTTTGAGCGGTTGGGCTAGTTGATGTAGAATGACTTCAAAAAGGGGGCCATTCTGATAAATAAAAAAAAAACTCATATTTGTGTTCCTAAGATACAAATTTAAAATAATACAAGCACATCTATTGTGGAATAAGATAGGCATCATAGTACTATTGAATTACTATTCTTAGCATTATAAAAAAATATACTATAAATAATTTTATTCAAAATATTATAATCATAACTTGTTTGAACATGCACACACATACACAAGTTAATTAGGATCAATCAAATGATATTTTTTGAGTGCTTGATTTCCAACTATTTTTAAAATTGATGTGTGTGTGTGTGTGTATGTGTGTGTGTGTGTGTCGTGTGTCTGTGTGTGTTTATGTTACATAAGTCAAATAGATCAATCCAATGATATGCAATACATAAAATATTTTTTTTTCTCAGATTTGATTTCTAATTATTACAAATAAGAGCAAATTTTCAATCATAAATACCACTATCGAATGTGAAAAATGAGATAATCTTTCATCTCTGTATATAATTTCATTATATCAGTTAAGAACCTTAAATACATAACTTGTAGAGCTTTATGCATCAATCTTTTGAAAGTGGTTCCATTCGGTACAAACCAAAAAGCATCCAATATCTAGTAATGGATCTAATTATCTCATTTTTTACTACTTTATGATCATAACAAAAATTACTTACAACACAACCTCCTATAACTTAAATTTGTTATTTTCTAAGTAAGCTTTGTATCTAATATGTATGTACCCTCTTCAAGTACATTTATGTCATTAGAATTAACAATATTTTATGCACTAGGACCTTCTTCATCTATTTTAGCATCTAAATTTAAGATTAGATTTATATCATCTATAGGTTCAAAAATAAAAATAAAATGTGTCGAGCATTGTAGAGAACAATGATGAGGAGGTTCATGTTTTTTTTTTTCTCTTTCAAATATTTAAACAAAACAAAATAAGATAACAACCAATTAACTAAAATAAACTAATAATAATATTTTAAAATTCAAACAAACAAACCAGAGATAGTAATAAAGATAAAACAAAAATATTACTAATTAATCAAACGAATTATAGTTCAAATAAAATATAATAAAAGAATTATTAAAAATTAAACAATAAAAAATAATTAATTAACTAAACAATAAGATATAAGATAATTAAAATAACTTGTAAAGAGATTAAATTAAAATAAAACCAAGTACTAAGACAAATAATTAAGAATAGGAATATGGATATAAGATCCAGAAAACACTAATTAGTCAAAAGGCAAGCCTACTTCAAATTAACCCTGTCATATTCAATTGCTCTTATGAGAAATGGGATTAGCTACCGACTTTATCATTAAGCAAGGGATTCCTAATGTTAATGCTTCTTCAATAATCGACTATTTAATATTCAAAATCTTTAAACTTTTGATAAAGTTCCTTAAAGAATTCAAGAATTTTTACCAAAAAAAATCTAGTTGTAGTATTGTCTAAAGGAAATAGAAATTCTAGTATAGATCTGATCTATGTGGACCATATGCATTGAAGAGTAATACTTTATGTAGTAAAAATTATACAATATAACTCTTCAATGCATGTGGCTCATGAGTCTACAGTCTATACAAGAATTTCTCTAAAAGAAATGAAGATTATGCGAGTAAAAATAGAAAAAAAAAATTAGAAAGTTAAAGTGAATTTGGTGATATTTAAAGTGAGTTGGGGGTATTTATAAAAATTTTAAGAAGGTATAAGCCAAAATATCCATTAGCCAACGGCTAGTTGGCCTAGAGTAATAGGAAAACTCTTACATGGACCAAGTTCACATGGACCAATAGATTTAGAGGGTTTTACCGTACAACTTGTACTGCATATAGTACAACCCTCTAAAACTGTTAGTTCACGTGGACCAAGTCCATATTAGAATTTTCGAGAGCAGTGACTCCCCAAATGGGAAAATTCTTGCATGGAGTGTAGACTCGTGGACCACATGTTAGTGTTGTGCCCTAGAGGCAATCACTTGTACATTGTATATGACACATTTTATTTTAATAAAAGGTATTATTTATCTTACAGTTTCTTTTGTTTACTTTAAGTAATATAACTGTTCGATAAAGTCCCTAGTACAACATTGTGTTAAGGAAATCATGATAGAGATCATGATATGAGATTCCTACTATACTAGATGGTGTTAGTACTTAAATAGTCCCTAGTCATAGTATTAATGAGACAGGATATCATTAATGCGTTAAGACTAGCATGTGTTAGACTTCCTGATTTGATCAGGCGGTGGTTCTCATAACCGTGAGTATTGAGATACTCAAAGTTAACACATAGATGCTTGTTAATGGAACAAGTTCATTGGATGACCTAACTTTGAAATAATCACATGGATAACTATTTAGTGTCAGTGATATAATCTCAATATAGCAAATGTGCAAGTATCCTTAGACTTGAGATCTCCAAGGTACTTTGTTTGCTGAGCTTTGTACTTTGATTCCAATCTCTGGAGCTCGATCGAGGGCTGCCTATGGATGGATACTAGGTACATTGTGAGGTAAACAAAAGTAGTTGAGAGGGTTAATAAAGGATTCACCACTCCTAATAGTAGGGGCAAATATCTCACGTCCACTTGTAGGAATTACTACTCGAAAAGTCATTGGCCAAGGTGATTGTGTATTGGAAATAGTTCCAATTGATATACATCTAGAGTAGTGGGTTCCTGGTACAAGTACTATTGTATTCGGGCCATAATTAATTCTGGATGGAGTTGGCACTAATTCCGTACTCCAAACCGAATGAGATATTGTATGGTGAAAGGAGTTAATTGCACTGAAGTTTGTTATTGAAGGGTTCATGTCAAGCCACTTGACTTCCTGGACTCTTAGGTGGTCATGATATGTTGCTAGATACCGCTCATGATCTAGGAATATGAGTTTATTAATTGATGAATTAATAAACCAATTTTGATTAGAATTAATAGGATTAATTCTAATTAATTATGAATTATTAATCTTAAAGACGTTTGAATTAATTTATGTTCTCTACCAATTGACTGGGAAACCTAATAGGTCACACACAATAGAGGATTATATACTCAAGATGTTATTGGATAACATAGTGGGGTTAATTGAGAGAAAGAAAAGTTGTTGTGGACAAATTATAATTAGTTATAATTTGTAGTCCAAATTGTAATTGTGAGAACTTGATATTTCCAATTACAATTAGGGAATTCTAACTGTTTTAGAATTCTAAGCTGGAGGATTTTTCAGCAAGTATTTCATGTAATATATAGAACGGACACGAAACCCTAACTGACACACAACATATGAAATCTCCAACCCTAGACACACAACCAATGTTCTTCTCTCTCTTTCTCGTTTTGCTAAAAACGTAAAACAGCCCTAGCCGCCACTTTTTTCTGCTAACACAGAAAATTTTAGTGTTTGAGTATTCCTCTGTGTGAATTACTGTTAGAGATAATCACACTCTGTGATTATAGTGGTTAGACATTCCACTTTCGTGAAGTTGGATATAGAAGATTGCTGGTTCGCGCCTAAACTTGAAGAATAAATTTTTGTTTTTTGGACAATCAAACAAAAGTAAAAAGTTGCTACCTTTATTATCTTTATATCTTGTTTTCCACATATAAGCGGGTCTTGGGATGGTATCTCGTTTTATTTTTCGCTACACCGTATAGGATATGAGCCTGAGATACCCAACACCACATGTATTAAGGAGTTGTACCATATAATTTTTACTTCATGAAATATAACCCTTCAATGCATGTGGTCCACGTGAAATGGGTACATACTAGAATTTCAGCCCCAAATGAGTCGGGGCAAGCCCTAGCCAGACTGTAATTTTTAATCCTTGGTCCGAAAAAGTCTGTCAAAGTAGCATTATCAGGTTGGGCCTAGTTAGTTTGCAAGCCGTCAAAACCTGACAGCAATCATATTAATTATATTATTATCATTAACTATAATGTCATAACAGTATTAGCTCATAAGACTACTAGTGTCACGGTAGTAGTATCAAAAGTACATGGCATGGTAACAGCACCAAGAGTTCTGGTACTAAGCCATATTTTGATCATCACTTAATGTATAGAGTAGGGTACTAATTGTTGAAAAATATTGCAATTAAAGAACCATCCTATTGAATTCTATCATTTCAAAGTTAAAAAGCTATTCTAATAAATTTTGTGAACTTCTCTTCTTTTGATATATCTTTTTATTTTTCAAAACTCGTTTATTATTAGGGGACTTCAATATAACTGATCTTAATTAGTTTTCAACTAGTTGTCGTTTCCACGATAGGTGTGGAGGTTCTGCCCATTGTTTTAAAAAAATGTTCCTATTCATCTATCTCAACTAAAACAAACCAAACCAAACCAAACCAAAACAAATCCTATAGAAACTTCCTGCAAACCAAAACAAATCCTATTCATCTATGTCAACTAAGTTCCTCAATATAGGTCAAAATCATATTTTGCTCTTTAAACTGCCAAATCCAATTGGTACGAAAAAAGGAAATAAATTTGAAAGTTGAGAACAAGTGTTAGCAAAGAAAAAAATTCAAACAAATTCAAATGTCTACTAAGATCAAAACGAACCAAACCTCAAGAATATCCCCTATATAATAAAAGGATGTTAACAAATTTAGAATCTTAAAGAACAAGAATTACCAACAATAGGCCAGCTTAATAAAAACAGAATGTGAGACGAGAAAGAACAACAATAACAGTTATACTTTTTATCTGCGAAAGTATTATATACGTTATGCTCCTTTCAACTCCACATGCTCTTCCTTTCCATCAAGTGATTCTCTATTCTCTTCTTGTTTAAAGGGCAACACCAAGACCTTTCTAGGAGATCAATCCTCAGATTCATTAACTTCATTATGTGATTCCACAAGCCCTTCTTGTTCATCAAGTGATTTTATGCTCTCTTCTTGTTTAGTGGGTGATACGGAGGACTTTCTTGGGGAGGAATTTGTGGACTTAGTATTTTGGGAGAGGATTCCAAATTCTCTTCCTTTTTGTCAAGCATTTCTATCCTTTCTTCATGGTTTGTGATGAACCTGTTATTTCTTGTTTTTGGTCACTTACTCTGAAGCATTTTTATCAGCTGCACCAACTTCTATGGGCCCAAGCTTTGCTTCAAGAACCTTAATTGCAAATTGTGGCCTTACACCATGAGCTGCCACCAATCATCCAAGCGATGATAGCTATTATACAAAAAAAATGAGGCATTATCACTTGCTAAGTTTTCAGTCACAATCCAATTGAAGTTTTCAACGAACCATAGCATGAAAATCCAAAAATAGAGTACCAAAGGACAACAAACTTGGGAGTTTTAAGTCACAATTTGATTGACTAAAAAGCCAAAGAAATAACAATAAATATGACACCAATCTTGTGAGTTTGGCCTTGTTCTGGTTGCACCATGCAATTTCTATTCTAAATGTCAAGGAATGGTTGTAGCTTATTCTCAAGCATCAACATCTAAAAGCTCAAATGCCCTTACTTTATCTAATCTAAGGAGGTCGATGTCCATTCAAAGGGGGAATTAATAGAGTCAAAAGAATGCAATTGGGATTCTTATAAAGGTAAGCATAAGATCTCCCCATGCAGTTGCAGAATTAGCAAAAAGCTTGCTTTGGGAGTTCTTATATCATAGATTCTCAATTTATGTTTTACAAAATTATCAAGCTAATGTTCCAAAAAGAGTAATTTGAATTTGAGTAGCTGTAAGGTATATCAATTCTATCCCATGTACTGGCCTTTGAATTTCATGGCAGCATGCATGTACATGTTCTTCTGTTTTCAAGTAGTTTTTTTATATATGCTACTTTTTTCTTGAGAGCTGCAGAATATTACAGATCAAAGTTTGCAGCTAATTGCCCAAAATTATACTAAGCCCCCTCTCCCCCATAAAATGGATGTGTTTTTGTGAAGGCCACTCTAAATTGATTGCAGAAACACATGAATAGTTTTACGAAGGTATGCACACTTCATCTGGGGGCAGGAGAAATAAGTTTTTTGCTTTTGTCCTTTGCTTTCTTAGGAAGATCATATTTCTACTATGTTTTAGAGGAGTTCATGTTCATACAAAAGAGCAGGTATTCAACCTTTAAATAAAGTAGGTCTATCCCTCCCCATCTTTCTCTATCAGCAAGTTTTATTGCTTTCATTAATTTAAATGTCTTATATTTCTAGAAGTATAGTCTGAAGCCAGACCTCACCTAATACTCTTCATGGAATCCAACATTCCCCCGACAAAGAGAAATTTATTTCTGTATCATTTTCAAATATAATGGTGTTTTGAAATGTAGTTGATGTGGTATCCATTTTGTAACACCCCACTACCTAGGTCCAACAAGGCCGGGGATGTTGCTTCGTCCAAAGGATAAGGGATCTTTATAACTAGGACACACAAACGAAAATAAAACAATACTTTAAAATTAAAACTTATTACAACCCAAAAATTCAAGAATAAATCCAAAATAAATTGTTCACTATCATCTCTCAAAATAACATATAAAATAAACAATAAGGGTCTTCAAGCAGGCAACATTCTAGCTACTCATCCCCACAGCAGGATCGACCTGAAACATGGCATAAAAGGTGATGAGATAAAAATCTCAGTAAGTATATGTGTGCGTTGAGTGTTCGGGTAAAATAGTTCATGTATGCAAGTTATAAAAACTTCATAAGAAAAAGTACTGGTAAGCATTAGAAAATGTTAAAAATAATAAGTGGCATTTTGTTTTTCCAACCATACATGTGCACAATAAAATCAACCACTCAAAAGGGTGACCATGGGTTACCACACGTTGGGCCCCATGACCATATAACAGTCAGAATGCCACACTTTGTGCAGACTGACAAAAGGTAGGTGTACAGCCTACCGGGTAAGATACTCCTCATTCTCTACACCCAAACATATCGGTTGTCCACTCCGAAAACAAACAGTTCACATGACTAAAACTTACTAGCTCGGACCGGCGTGACTAAGTAGTATTGTGGCTTCTCCAAGTTGAGTTCATCTTCTGGAAGTGGCTTCCTACCAGAAGACTCACTATTGCTCTTCAAAACTAGTACTACTAGCCTACCTTTATTGAGTACTCAACGTTGCTTGTCCTACTTGGGAGAAAACTGATAAAACATTGTTTAATTTGAAAATAGCAATTAAGGGTTTCTAAAGTTCATGTCAAAGTTGGTTTTAGAAAGAGTTTAGTGTTTGAGTAAAACTGCTTGTTGGTTCCAAATGATTTGACTGAAACAGAAAAGAAATAGTCCTTAATTGCCTTTACCAAATGTGTGTTCACACACTTTGCGTTTGGCTTGCCATAGTAACCCTTTTGTCATCAAATAAGTTTTATGCAGGAGCTTACCTGATCCTTTACTCGAGCTAAATCAAAGATCTTCCAAAGCTGACCTAACCCCGCCTGAGATAAACACAAGCCATAATTAAACTCAAGCCAAATTCACTTCCATAAATAATCCTAGTTCAACTTATTACGATCATGACCCTAATGTCCTAAGCTTAAAGGCTAAATGATAAATGTTTTATATAAAAAAATAAGTTTAGCTTGATAATAAAATAACTAGGGGTTGTAAAATAATTACTAAGAAGTTATAGGTTCACATATAAATCTTTGTTATTAATAAATCAGGGTTTATTTGATGAAGGATCCTAAGTCCTAAATGATATTATTAAAATAAATAATAAATTATTACTAATCTTTTAATTCAAAATTAATAGTTAGAAAATAATTAATAAATAAAATTAATAATAAGTAAATTTTAATAAATCTTGATCAAAAGATAATAAATAGATTTCAATAGTATTTATGAATATATGACCTACTAGATCAATATTTTACCTATTATTATTTATATAAAATACCTTATTTAATATATATATATATATATATATATATATTATTTTTAACAAAAGATATCATTTATTTGGCTAAAATTTCACTATTTTATTTAATATTCCAACTCCAAGGCTTTTTAGGGTTTTCGAAATTATTGAGGGAAAATATAGTCTTTATTTTGATTAACATAATAAAATTGGCTAATTAAAATATTTTAGAATCAACAAGGTCATGATCATAATTCTCCTATTGCTAACAATAGTCATGAACATAAAATCCAACATTAATCATCAAACCATTCCATTCATGAATAAAGGCTTAAATTCATACCTACTAGCATATGGCTAAATCTCTACTAAGCATAATCATATACATAGTTTCAACAAGAATACAAGAACATAAAATCCTATTCACCAAAGGTGACATAATATCTATTATGCTTAATCATCCATACTTACTCACGACATGAAGAGCATGCAACAAACCACAAAATATCATAACACTCAACCATGACAAAACATCCTCATGCTCCAATCTCAACTCCTTCATACAAACACATACTCAATCTCCAATCATATTCTATCATTTTCTAACAACATCTAAGAGACATGATTTTAGAATTGAGAAAATGGTTAAAGGGAAATACTTGGTTGATAACAATCTTGTTGAAGATCCAAGAAGGTCCACACGGGTAGGAGGCTTGAATCATCCAAGGAAGAAGAAGAGAAACGGTCATGGTTGAAACAACCATTTCGGCCAAGAGAGAGAGAGAGATCATTAGTATATTATGTTTAAAGATTAAAGGAAAGAAGATGATCAAAATCGTTCTTGGTTACCTTGAGAGAGTTCTTGAATCTTCAAGAAAAATTCTGGTTTTTTATCTGATAGCATAATTTTATTTTCAATATTTGATGTTATAAAATACAGAAATGGACTCTAGAGGGTGAGTAGACGTAATCTGGAGTTTTTGGAAGGGATTGCAGAGGTTTGGAGTGGACTTAGGCTTGGAGGATGATGGTGTGTGTTCTTGGAGAAATGGAGGGAATGGAGAGAAAGCTGGAGGAATTTTGTTGAAAGATGTTGGCCGAATGGCTAGGGGATTCTTGTGATTGAATTTTTAGATTAGGGAGAAGAGGGAAATCTAATCATTTGAATTTCAAAAGAAGTAATTCATGGAGTGAATTAAGGTAGAAGATATGGTAGAGTGGTTTGATTGATGGAGGTTCTTTGGAGCTGCTATGGCCGACTGGATTTTGCTAAGGTTTTGCTGAGATGAATGAGGTTTGAAGAAGCTATCGGGTGGCTGAAATTCTGAGTGTAAGGGTGGGAGAATTTTTGGCTATTTGAAGCTTAATTCATGGAAGTTTTCATGGAACAACTTGCTGAAATTTTGAATTCTAATTGGGAACTTGATTTGAGTAATTGATGGAGGAATTTAAGGAGTGGCTATGGTATTCATTTCGTGCAGATCAATGGAGGAGGTGATGAAGTTCAGTTCATGGCTGACTAAGGTTGGTTTCACAGAAAATTGAAGTGAGTTTCGGACAAGGTTTGAAGAGGGAGCAAGGCTGAAATTTTTTGTTGTTCATTTGAATGGTTTGCTAGAATTTTTGTGCAGTTTTTTCTGTTACTTGCTGTGAGTTTGAAAAGGTATTGGAGGGTTCTTTAAGGTTGGTTTCTAGCCTTCTTTATGGAGGGAAGACAGAGGTGAATTACTGGTTTGAAGGCTAGAAGAAATAGGTTGGTTTTTGGCCTGCTAAGTTGTGAAATTGTCCAGGATTTTTTTCCTAGTTTGCACAGCTTTGTGCAGTCCGATTTTTGGCCAAGGATTTCAGTCTTCAAGATGAAAAAGTTGGATTTTTCTGGCAGTATTTGAGTGAGAAAAATGGCTGAAGTTTTCGAAAGCTGGTCTAACCAAGAAGCTGGAAAATTTCCAGATTGCTACCATGAAGAAGATGAATACTTATGAAGTGAAGTTTGAAGGTTCAACCATGGAGATTAATTCTTTTGGGAACCTTCCTTAACTCTTTCCCCATTTTCAGCCAATACTCTATCCTCTAAGAGTCATTTTCGATATTCTAAGGTTAATAAACCTTGCTGAATTTTCTGGAAATAAAAATTGCTTTGGATAAATTGAACAACTTAATTGATAAAGAATTAAGGTAAGCTAGAAAGTAAAAGGACATGAATCCTTTAAGAATTCTTTTAAGGCACAAGAATAGGACTAGAACATTCCATTCATGTCTCCCCTAGGATAACACTCCTAGTTCTACTTATGGGATACAAAGGCTAAAAAGTCCAATCCTTAAACAAAATAAAATTATTCATGCTAAATCTTAAATGATGGGATTTGAATTCAAGACCTTAAGGATTAATTCCAAAGCTCTAACCACTAAACCACAACAACTCTTGTTCTTATTTTCTCTCTCAAATACTCTTCTTATTTAATCTTCAAGCTATCTCCCTATTTTTTACTTCAAGCAAAATTACCATTTTACCCTTCAATGAATACAACTAAACCTTCTAGACCATAAATCACAATCCTAAAGCATATAAAATCATTCAAGAATATATTTATGCATGCAAAAAAATATGATATGCATCCCGACCCCCTTACTCTAGGGTTGGTTTTAGTTGGGGTTTCACACATTTGGCAATGAGGAACCCTCATGCCTCTCATCCTTAATTCACTAAAAAATTCAAACACTTCTCTTCTTAGTTTTATTCATTTAAGGAAATGAATGTCAGAAATAAGTTTTTCATTTCAATGAAATCGTACATCAAAACAGATAAATCATGAAATGTCCTGCAAATGTAGATGCTTGATGCCTTTATGTTGGAATCAAGGGATTCATACGTGTTCATGATGCAATAGATAAGATGAAAAATAACCATTTTGACAACTGCTGAGTATAACTGCAAAATAATTTAAATAAATACATCAAATTTGAACTCATAGAAGTTCAGCCCAACCAACTAAGGACAATCATACAATATCTGAAAAATATTTCCTTCGTGAATAAGCATTTTTTTTCCCCCTCCACAAATAACCCCAAGAACAAGCATGACATTTGAAGCAGAACAACAAGGGAAGTATAAAAGGCGAAGAAGAAGAGCTTAACCACATTGAATATTTGAAAGATTCTTGTGTGACAAGAATAGAACAATATTTTGGGATTGTAAACAAAAAGGATGTTAGCCTTATGAAAAGTAAAAGAAGCCAGAAATGATAAAGGAGTTCAATCACACTATTTGTTATCCATAAACATATTTGCAGATTTGTAGATTTTGTAAGTGAAGTAATAGGTATCTGCCCCAAAGAATGACATTACCCATAATGAGATAAAAAACTTTAGCTTATCATTCAAATAATTTCTCAAGAATTCCAATGGAGAATTCCATAGCACCTACTCTAATGAAACGGTATCCTGACTCCAGAAGATGAGGGCTTAATTGTGCATATATGACCTAATCAAGTTGGCGACTCCACACTATGTGTGAAAATTTTGCCCGTTATATTAACTAAAATTTTTTATAAAATTTTAATATTAATAAGATTACATATTTGAATAAAAATAGAATTCTATACCATATTTCTTCGACAGTATTTCTTATTACATACACAACAAAATTTCCTAAAATGAATAATGATTGTTATAACATATTATCCAAAATTACTTCCTTACTAAATAAAATGTGTATAAATTTAATCGTATAATAAATTATATTCCTTCTAAAGGAATCATGTTGTCTATTTCTTTCTTTTATTTTTTGTAAGAGACCATTAATTTTAACACTGTAAATGACAAGCAGTCAATAACGCTCATGGTTCTGTCAGTTCCATTATTCAACAACTCCCTCAAATTACCAGGGAAGGCATCCTTTTTTATACTTAAATCTACATGCACGACCAAATTTCATCGTATGAGTTCCATAGTATAACTCAACTTCTTTCCCTCGTCCTCTGTGGTGAAGCTTGTTGGGGATATGCCCTAGAGTCAATTTGTACTTATACTATTGTCATTATGTTTTATATAATAATATGAGGCTTTCCTTTCCATGAATAGTGAGTTTTGTTTTTTTGGTCATCAAGTACGTGACTTGATAGTAAAACCCTACAATGAATACAAGGACTATTCTAAAACTGTCCCTGATCGATTATTATTATTGGAATAATAATAAATTAAGATTAGTATGTTTGTGACTTGATGGCTATGTTTTACTGGCCAAGGATATTTGTGATATCTAGTCAAGACATAAATAAATGTTAGAGAACATTGTATTGGACATGACCCACTGTGAGAGTACTTCATGGAATATGTCATAAGTACTTTCTAGCCATAATAATATTGAAAGTCCTTCGACCTAAATTCATCATAGTTTCCTACTTGATAAATTCTGTATTTTGACATTGTCTAAAGTTGTCTTTAACCAGATAATAAATTAGACTACTGTTGGATATAGAATAAATCAATGAGAGGAATATGATTGATTGTGAAGGAATTTGTCCCTCTCAGTTATGGGAGAGATATCCATGGGCCCCTTGATAAGTTAGACTGTTAAAAATGCATGGTCGTGCTCAAATATATCAATCTAAGATATTGATATCATTTGTTTGAACAGTCTACTATGAAATCAAGAAATCATTGATTAAGCTTAATAAGGATGACATGCTCCGTGCCTTATGCTTAATCTAGATATCGTGTGACAAAAGGACTAAATATAAAATTATGGTTTGGTTCAAAGAGATCACCGATCTTCATTTAATCTGGATAGTTATAATGTTTTGCTAGAAACCGCTTATATCTTGTGGGCCATTTAAATATAATTTAGGCACACTGCCAGTGTTAAATGAACCTATAGGGTCACACAATAAGCGAACTTGTTAGGTTATTTTTCTGGTGATCAAGTTCGATGAATCTGGAAATATGTCTAAGTTAATCGTACTTAGAAAATTTACCAGATACAATGAATCTGGAAATATGTCCACATTCGATGTATCTGGATGATGTCCAGATTATAAGAATCTGACTCGGTAAATTAATTAGTTAAATTACCGAGATAATGGCATAATCTTATCATATCAGTTTTAATTTAATTTGAATTTAAATTAGAATATGATAAGATATTATTAGGGTTGGACTCTAAGAGGTTCGGGGGTTTTTAAGAAAACCCTAGCCGTCTTTTCAATAGCCCTTTTTTTTCAGTTGAGAACATTCGTGCCATTCTCTACCAGAAAAGAAAAAAAAACCTCTCAAACCCTAGGCGCTAGCACTCCCCGGGTATTGAGTGAGTTCGTGGTGTGTATCCGATAGAGGACGTTCGCATACTGCAGCGTCTGGTGATTGTTCGGGTTGAACGTATAACAGCGCAATCAAAATCGAAGGATTTCGATTACAGCAACCAGAGGTAATTCTTAAACCTTAGATCTTCTTAATCGTTTACTTGGGTCCTCGGGAGGGATTCGTGGATGTTTTTCGCGTTTAGGAGTCCACAAATTCTAACAAAGCTGAGGACTCCTTTGCCGACAGCATTTTAGTTATGGCAAGTGACAAATCTGAGGCAAGAATCTACATATAGAACATCTTTAATATGATTGATGACTATGTTAACTAAATAAAGCAAACAACCATGCCAAATAGCTAACTCACTACCTAGTTAGAGCACCCTTTCACAACTACAAGATTTCAAATATAACAAAAAGGTGACAGAGAAAATGGGGAGAAGCTTTCAACATTTTTCTCTGTTGCATAATGCAAGTCCAAGATTGTATATTACCATTTCCATATACCAACATAAACATTAAAGTAGTACAAGAACGCCATTCAAATTTCAAAGATCTATTAAAATTCCCACACAATGAGGGTGGCAAATCCAGATTCTCTCCCCAACCCCCAGAATTGTGACCTAGGAAGGGTTTAAACAGGGCATTAAGATTTGGACCATCAAATTTGTAGGAGATCTATTGTTGGTACCAGATCTTTTTTCTTCAAAAATACTTTCTATTTTTTTAATATACTGAAAGCAAAACAAAACCACAAAAGCATGCATAGCAGACAGAGCATAAGCAGAGACGCAACGGAAAGGGAAAAAAATTTATACCTCTGCGTTTAAATAACATTTTTGGCACCGAAGAAGATGTCTGGACCACTTCTTGCTGAATGCTAGAAGTCTCTGGTTGCTGTCCTGCGATCCTTCGGCTTCATCTCATCAATGCTAAGCTTTGGGCTTCTGAAATATATCCACCGCCGGATAAGCGTGGTGAATGCTTATGGAAGAAGATGATGATCTTCTCACTCTAACTAAATGCTACCAAGCATTAATCAGATGAGATTTTGGTCTATTCTTGCTATTTTTGAAACTTAGAGAATGCACGAGAGAGAGAAAGAAAGAAGATGTGAGGCCTCTGGAACAACAATAGAACGTGCCTAAGTGAACCTCTGCGTTGCCTTCTTAATCCCAACAACCTTAATGATAGGTTATTATCTGTGCATTCAAAAATCAAACAGAAGCCCTAAAGCCCATATCATGTTAAGCCATTAAACAGGCATTTGGACATATGGCCCAGTTCATTGGGTTAAGCCTTTTAATTTAATTTAATTATTCTTGGACTGAAACAAGTCTAATAATTAAATTAATTAAATGACCCAATGGACCGATATAAACCTCAAGCCTTAGCCCAAATCATTGGGTTAAACCTTTAATTCAATTTAATTATTCCTGGACTAATACAAGCTCAATAATTAAATTAATTAAATAGCTCAAATTGGCCAATAAATAATTCTCTCTTTTTGGACCTTCTATTTTATTCTAACATAATAAATAAACCAGGTTACCTGAATAAAATAAAACACATTTTCTCTAAGAGCAAATCATTCACCTAAATCCATCAGGACTTATGAGCTATTCCGGGGACCAAAAGACATATCGTCTTGGCTACTAAAATTACCAAAATACCCTTGCTATATAAATAGTTTTATTTTTCATTTTAAATATTTTTTAATATCACCATAAGGAAATATTGACCCCAAGGACAATGTTGCGTTAGCAAAGTCTCCAACCTACAGGTGTAATGACTAAAATACCCTTCTACGCATTGTCATATATTTAGAGAGGAAGAGTGTACTAACACATCTCTAAAAGACATCTATCATCCTTAAACCTCTAGTCTAATGATCCACAATTCTTAAAATGTTTTCGCTTTCCAAGGGAATTACCCTAAAGCTAACATTTAAATCATGTTCCCCAAGGCCCTGGATATTTAGATCATTCGAACAGTCACAAGGGGCGATATAGCGCAGAAGCTATCTTGTACAAGTCTATCTTAACTAACTAGTCACATAAACCCAACATACAAGTATATCGGCTCTACGGTAGAACTTCAATTATAGCATATCAAAGTATATGCTTCCAGCTTCGTCTGACTACCAACTCATACTCAAGCGATAGAGTATTAGTCCACGCTATAGCAATAATAGTCTAGGTTTCTTTTAAATAATACTTTTAGAAACCACTATTAGAGGTCCTGTTTTACGTATTCGAAATACGCTCATACTATGATGTCAGTGGACTACTCACAAGCTAAAGGTAAGTCATTCCCCATTTGGAATTCATAATATAATAACCTAGACATTATGAGATTCTCATTCTCATCAGTAAGTTAAAAACTAACGTTTATATGTTAAGTAACCCGTGGTCTATACCTTACTGTGAAAGACCACCATTCACATGGACCACTTACTTAAACACAATGGGTCTTTTCCAAACGAAATCATGCACAAAAGCAATGTAAAATTCACAAACAATTTTGAGAATAAATTCTTTTATTAATAAATTCGATAATTACATCAAAAACCTAATCTAGAGGGCATACATTCCAACATATACAACATATAATATAGATGGGCATGCCTTTATGACAATTCAATTTTAATAAATCTCACCATTTCCCTCCTTTCCTCCACATATGAACATATACTTAAATCTATACATCATTCACTCACACGTCCACTAAATCCATTAAAAACCAAAGACAACAATTAAGGTAAAACAGATAAAAGTGCAATTAGCAAGCCTCAATATTAAAAAATCATATAATTTTGAGAAGAGATATCACCCTCCTAGGTAAAAGAGAGGCCAAATTCTAGGATGGAGTAGTCCCAAACTATTCAAATCTATCAGTGTCAATGATGTTGCATCTGTAATGACAAAAGGCACTTTCAAAATACGAAATACAGTCTTTGCAAGTAATGTTTTTCCTGTCATTTCCATAAAGGTGAAATACAAAAATCAGTATCACACTTAATTTACAAAGAGCTAATTCCAGAGTATTAGCATGAAAACTTATATGAGAGAAGATATCAACTTCTGTATCACATAGTACAAGAAAAAATAATAACAATTATTAGACTCAATGACTAGCACTAATACCTGAAACAATTGGACCTATCAATAATAACATTGCTCTTCTCTAGCTCAAGAAAATCAGAGTTGAAGTTTTCATGGTTACTATCAACATCATTAGACTCTGCAGCTGACCTAACACAAATTTCAATAGTAATAGTTAAAAATGCATGTGATCATACTCTAGAACAAAGCACCAAAACTCAATCTAACAGCATGAGTTACAATACAAGAATATAAAGCAATAACTCCTTTACCCCCAACAAAAACAGGCTTTGAACATATAAATATTTATTGTCTATATACAGATGAGAAGAGAAGACCAAACTAACAAAACAAAAAGGGATGAAGCATACTTCTGAGTGTGAGCACGGGCATGTATAATTTATTGAAATATATTTTTTTAAATAGGAAGGAAATAGTGAACATAGTCTTTTTTTTATGTTAAGAACAATACTACAAAACAAAGACCAAGACAACCACTGAAAAAGTAAGAAGACACAGATGGAAGATGGGGCTAGCAACATAGGTAAAATCAATTCACCAAGGATGTAGGCAAGGCTAAATAGTTTGTACAGGAAGAAAGACATAAACTTGAACAAGTATACTTTAGGGCACCCACTCCAAAATCATAAGTAGTGAAAAAGCCAACAACTCATCAATGATTTTATCATTAAATATATAAAATTCAATCAATGAATATTCACTTGATACTAATTCAAAGAATTGATAAAGCAAGATGCAAATTTGGTTGCTAATACGAGCCTTTTTTAACATCATTTCACTTTTATTCACTACATATTTCAATAATAATGCTATTGTTCATAAGAGAGGCATTCTACAATATAGAGTAATGGGATCAAACAATCAATAAGTTCAAGTTTTAGTGTTCCTGGTTTTGTAGTAGTAATATTCAATGAATACCAACATTCTGTTCAAGTTCCCCAATGCAAGTGTTAGTTTATGTACACTAATCAAATGAATCCAAATGGAAAATGCAAATTTGGAATACATTTTTCAATAAATAAATTGTACATCAAATGTTTCATAAGAATGTAGAATAGCTTGACCAAAACTGTGGGACTTACTTTGTCTACAATAAAGAGTGATAAATCCTCTTGTAATGATTGTAAACTGCAACTGAAAGTACTTATAAATCATAAAAATAAGTTCGTTCAGAAGCTTGTGTACAAAATTTAAGAATGTGCAATGCAACTAATTTCAGAGAAATATTGATTCAAAAATTTAGCAAGTTGCAGAAAAAATCTGTGCAAATTCATTCTTAAGCAATAAGAAAATACAAAGTCTATATCATTCAACAAATGTAATCATCATCAAGATCAAATAACTAAATTCTCTTGGAAAAATCAGATATACTTTTTCATAGCTTATAAAACTAAATACAGACAAGTTTAGCATATTTTGAGCGTAAAAAGACCAATACTAAAGACAATCGCATTTATGGTAATTTGAAGACCTCAAACACAACAAAAGCCCACCCAAAACTATCTAAAGTAAGCTAATAATAACATTTTAAAGGTTACTCATTCAACTTTTTAGTTTCCCAATTTTCACTAACAAAACACCCAAATAAAATCCAGCACTAAAGTTGCAATATTGAAACAAGAAAAATGCAAAACCTTTTTATCTCTGTCTTGTCCAATAACAAACTCATTGAGCCCTCTGCAAATCTCCTTAGGAGTTGGCAATTTCTTCCCTAAATTAGCCCCTCCGCACTCCCCTCCTCCACTGCCAGCCTCACCACCTATTGTCAGTCCCAAATTCTAAACCTCCACACTTTGCTCCCAATCACCGCTGAAACTGCCATCATCATTTATAGTTCCTCCACTATAACATCCTCACCTTCTCCCAGATCTTCTTCCTATTTTCTCCTCTTCCATTTCAGAATTCCCTTCCATACCCCTCATTCCTTTAACCCTACCAATCTCAATAAAGCTCCCCTACAATGGTTCCAACTTAAACGAGCATATTTTAATAACTCAACCAAAGTTGCAGTTTACAACTTTTTTCTACAGTTCTCGACAACCAAGAAAACATAAGCTAAAGGGAAAATAGAAGATACACTACAAAAACTTACATCAGCAGAGAGGTGACAAGCTCTCTCGACAACATCGATAAACCAAACCAAACTTCAATTGTTGGATTGGTATTCTACTAAGTCATTGAAAGGAACAACTTCAAGAACCAAAAGCAAAACCTAACCTAGAACCAAAACCAAAATCCACAAGTAATATGCAATTTGAGGAATGCCAATTTAATAAAAAAATTAAAATGACTAATCTCACAAATTAATCAACTCTATCAAACCAATTGAAAACATTTCAAGTTGAGCCTCCAACAAATATTTAACAGAAAAAGAAAAACAACCACCTTGATCACTTAGCAGAGAAGCTTATCTGAGAAGTTTCTACAATTCAACTCTCAAATCTAGAATCCTAATAACATAGAAAGTCAGTGAAATATTAGTCATTTCAATCTATAGGATTATACGACCCTTTTTTTTTTTTCCATGTAAGGTATGAAGATGATTTTTTTTAGGGGAGGAAAAAAAAAAACCACTCCAGTGGTTACTAAAATAACTCATAATGTCATATGATTAGGTAAAAATAGAAACATTTTCTGAGTTATGCCAAAATTGCTTCCTAAACTTTCAAACAAATATAGTGCAATAACATGCTATATAAATTTCCTCCATTGAAAACAAAAAACAAGTCAAGTAGAAATAGACAGAACAAATTTTCAAATATTTTTTCAAGCTCCAACAACTTCAGTTGGCTCAATTGCTATTTCCTCTGTAGGCCTCTCCAACTTAGTATCAATATCCTCGAAATAGTCACTATGAACTTCTATCAATTTGCCAAGATCAAATTTAGGTGCCTTCAAGATCTTGACTTTATGGATATAGACATTCTGCAATGGATAAATGCTTGAGGTAGCCTTCTCAATCTCTTTGCCAATTGATTCTGGAATGAACTTCTGGACCAACTTTTTAAGGCCACTAGATTGTGCCTAGTTGATCATAATCTCTCGTATCTTGCAATGAATCTAGCGAATCTGACTTGATTGGGTATAATAGGTCCTCTTTTGATGGTTTGCACGCTTCTTGGTGAAGTCAATGCAAAATATCCTCAAGGTGTAGTTGCCAGTTGTCTTAACATATGAGCCTCAATCAAGGATTGCCATTTTCTCACAAGGGACCTCAACTTGTCTGTAGTAAAATTCATACCCTAGAAGTTTGTCAGAACATTTTTGCCCTAAATGGCCTCGGCCCTCAATCGGATCTTTCTAAAGGCATGGTCATCATCACCACCCTAAAGATCAGCCAGAGAAATCTTGAAAACACAATGCTTGAGACCATTAGAAGCAATCTTGGTACCTTGGGCCAGGTATGGGTGACAAGGGTTTTGTCGATGTTTCGGACATTGAAGACTGATGGAGCCTCCTAATTAACCACTAATTAATTAATCAATAATGTGGCAAAGTCCAAGAGAAATTGGAAAGAGCTTGAGATGACAATCAGAGAAACAGAATGGGAAAATAAAAGAAAGGAAGAGAAAGAGGTTTTGGGATTCCAATGGAAGCAAGGAAAATTTGAAACGGAATGGGGAAAACAAAAGGGAAATGGAGAAGATGAGCAGTCGTCATGGAGATAAGAGAGAGGAAGGAAATTGGCTGCAAGGGATGGGACTTTGCAAGAGGGTGTGAAGAAAAAAAAAGAAAAATAAATCAAATGACTAAATTACCCACGATGACCAAACGAATCTTAACTGTGAAATATATCCTTGAAAAAATCTAACCTATTAATCATAAGTATTTAAGAATTGTATTAAATTTTAATCATCAAATTAATAAAATTAAGATGAAAAAAGAAACAAAAACTTATTAAATAATATGAAGTGACAATTCACTCCCTTCTTCATCTATAATATATACATTTAGATAAGCTCAACCATATGCATGCATTAATTGAAACATTTTCAAGGATGACTATAAAGTTCAAGAAAGAAAAAGTTCTTGTCTTTGTTTTATCTTAACATTTTAATATTAATAATCAAATTTTAAATTTCCTCTCACGTCTAATTTTCAAATAGGTATGTATGTTATTTCTTATTACAGTGTTTTTTTAAATATATTATTATTTATATTCAAGCTTTATTTTTAGGATTAATCACATTTTGCCCCTTTACGTTTGTCTAGGTTACAATTACATACCTATATTTTAACAAAAATTACAAATACATCTTCATTTATAATTAATCCATCCTTATCGTTAATGGCAATCAAATTAGAAAATAATAAAATAATAAAAGGCCTCTAATAATCCTACTCTTGTTTACCAATTAGATTTTCAATTTCTATCTTTTAGGAGGTTAGATTTGATGTTACAGTTTTGTATGATGCTTAACTAATTTTTAGTGGTTGGATTTTTATGTCAGATTTGTAGGATCCATTATCTCTCTCTCTCTCTCTCTCTCTCTCTCTCTCTCTCTCTCTCTCTCTCTCTCTCTCTCTCTCTCTCTCTCTCTCTCTCTCTCTTTTCTCATAGAGAAACTTGAGGAACAAAGGGTCTTTTGTCATTCGAAAATAAAATTCTTTGATTAATTATTTGCAAATTATGCATAGTAAGGTATTTAGTTTTGTAGAAATTCCATCACATCAGCTGACGGAAGTTAGTTATAAAGATATATTTGTAATTTGCTTAAAACATGTAGGGGGCAAGATGTAATTGTAATTGGAGCAAACATGAGGGGGCAAGATGTAATTAACCCTATTTTACCATAATTTTCTCCCAAGTAAATATTTACAATATAAAAGCATTCAACCTTAAATTTGGCATGAATTTGCAAAGTAAAAGTAGGGAATGTCTCTAACGTGTAGAGAGCTTTGAAAGAATCCAAACTATATTTCCACTTTCCCTTGGTGAGGTGTAATATGGTTCTTACGGGATATTTTTCATCCTTTTTTTGGCACTTCCACTTCTTGCTCTATACAAAATTAATAGATTATTGGTTATGAGCATAGTTGTTCTTGACAAATTTCCTGCGAAATATGATACAATTCTTTATCTTTGTGTTTCTTCTTTTTCTTCTCTTTGATACCTTTCTGCCATGTTCTCTGAAATCATTGAATTTGGGTGTGCTGGTTGTGATTCATTTTGTGTTAAATTTCTATGTACTAATCTTTTAAATTGGTCGAGATAATTAATATTAATAATTATATATTGATGTTGTAAATTCGAATCTCTCTTAAGATATAAGTCATGTGTACACCTTTAAATAGTAGTTACAGATTTTTTTATTAAAAAAAAAATCTATGTACACTTATGGGATGAGTTGCTCTCCAAAACAAGAATGCACACCCCTGAGCACATTGCAGCCGACAGAAATAGGGATGGCCATTTCGACAGAATACTGAAGAAAGCCTTTCGGTGCCTCAGTGTATCTATACCAGGGGTGGAGACCTTGGCGTGGCCTTCAGTTTGCCGGTGCTGAAGAAGATACGTTCATCTCTGAAAGTGGGATGAAAACCTCACCTAGTATGCATCAGAGACAGAATAGAAATTTGAGATGGGGGAAAATTTTAGAATAAAGGCAATGTTAAAAATAATTCTACTATTTAAAAAAAAATTAAAGGGACGAAATGTAAAATTTAAATAAAAATTTTATTTTAATCTTATTAAGATAAAACTAAAATTTTTAAATGTTTACAGGTGCCATCCCCACCACCTATGTCCATCTATATATGCTGTACAAATCGGGTATACTCTTGCCTGATCAGTGCCTATATCGTTTTGTTTTGTTTCTTTTCAAGTTTTGTGAGAGAATGGATTGCGCAAACCATTTTACACCCCCCCCCTCCCCCCACCCCCAAAAACAACAAAAATAATGTATATAAATATTATTTTAATTTTTTAAACATAGTACAAAGATAATAATTTAAAAAATGTTTAAAATAGTATTCTGAAAAAAATTCAAGTATAATAATAGATCAAGAAAAAAAAGTTAAGGACATAAATAATTCTCTGAAAAAAATTCGAGAATTATTTTAGCCAATTTCCCTAAATATTAATTAATTTTTTAAAAAAAATTAATCCGTGCAAAGCATAGCTATTTAAACTAGCAGAAATGAATACAAATAATTTAAAACCCCTCTATATCCTTTTGTCATATTTACTAGGGGGTTCCCCGGCGGGGGGGGGGGGGGGTGGCTTGGTTTGGAACGAAATTGGGTGGTTTGAAAAGTTCATACTAGCCTATCTAGGAGATCATTTCAACTTTTTAATCTAAAGAACATAATTTTTCCATCAAAGCACTTTAATATCGTATAGTAGCTTTTTATCTTCTGATATATAATTTTTCTATTTTTAGATCTTACCCTCCCATCCTTGCTATTTCATATTTATAGCTGTGACTGTAAAATTTAATATTTCGTAACACAATGAAATAATTTTCAGCAAATAAATAAGTAAGAAAGTTACACTTTTATTATTTTAGAGCTTATTTAATACTTAGATTAAATATTTAAAATTAATAATTTAAATATTTATTTAATTAATGACATTTAAAAACATATATTATTGGGTACTTATTCACTTCTCTATGCTTGGTAATAAATTCTTATTATTGCTTAATTATTTAAGACATATTAAAATTATATTATTAATTTTAAATAAAATAAAAATTACTTAAATTTGAAATTTCAATATATAGACTTATCTAATTATTATTATTTATTTAATATAAATTGTAATGAAACACAGTATAAAATAATTTATAATAAATTTAATTTTCAAATTTAGACTTCAAATTTTAGAATTAAATCTTCATACTTCAAAATTCAGAATTCATAATTTAAAAATTCTAAGTTCAACTTTATGAAACAAGCTCTTTATATTAGAATTATTTGAATTCAATATATTCAAAAATTGGTTTAGGTCTGGTAGATAAGTTTCCGAGCCAACCTAGTAGTAAGCAATCTGCCAAAAGCAACCAAAATATTCCTTGGTGAATCGTTTGGATAAAATAGTTTTTTTTTTATCTTTTATTTTTTATAATGTTTAGGAGTGTTTTGGATATTATATGTGATATTCATCAATTTATTCTCATTTAGTTACTTGTCTTAAACCAATTTTTAGTCTTTTTTAGTCCCTAAATTATTTTTATCTTTACAATTTAATCCTAGCCACCAACATAAAGACAAATTCTCACTAATACTTGCACGCTGCATTCATGTGCCAATATTTGGAATAATATTTTTCTCTAATAATATTCATTTCTTTATAATTTCACACTAATTCTTACTCATATGACTCCCTCTTCTGTTTTAACCCAATTCTTCTCTTATTTAGAAGAAAATTTATCAATCCCCTCAATTTTAATACTTCAACATAGGATTCTAGTTTGTCAAGAGTATACTTTAGATTGAGTGAGTAGCCGATTTTGCTATGATGGGGGATGAAATTGGGTTTAAAAAAAATGGGAAGAGAATCACATGAGTAAAGGATGGGTGAAATTGAGGAAAATAAAAACACACATTCAAGATATTGGTACATGAGTGGAGCATGTAAAGTATTAGGCGAAATAAGCCATTGAGGATTAAATTGACACAAGAAAAAAAAAAAGGACTAAAAAGATTAAACAATTAATTAAATAAAAATAGTTTAAAAGTTAAATTGGCTAATTACCCCATCCAATAGGGAAATTCTTATATGGACCCGGTCCCCATCCCCACCTATGGATCGGGTCCATATAAAGGCAACACTTGTCTCGATTGAATAAAAAATTTGAAATTCAATTTTTTAATATTTTTTTCCCCTTTTCTCCCTAACCCTAATCGTGGTTAAGGATTTAGGTAACCATCTTCTGAAAATTTGGAAAAGTGTGCCAAATTTTGTAAAACACCGAATCCTAAATTCCACTTACTCTCTCTCTCTCTCTCTCTCTCTCTCTCTCTCTCTCTCTCTCTCTCTCTCTCTCTCTCTCTCTCTCTCTCTCTCTCTCTCTCCATTGCTAGCCGTCAGACCGCCAACAATGTGATTTCCTGTCTTTACTCTCTCTCGGTCTCTCCCCAATAATACCGGATATCCTCCTCCTCTCTCTCTCTCTCTCTCTTTCTTTTTGTCATGTCTTTCTTCTAGTCGACATTGTGGCTTCGTTTCTGTGCATTGGCAATGTTGACCGGATTTTAGGCACATTACAAGAAGACGAGCCTATTGATTTTCAAAGGCAGATCTGGTCACAGAAGGAGAATGTTGCAGTTTATAGCAGAAGAGTTTAGGAAAGAAGGTTTCTTGGAGTAGACAGAGAAAGAAGGCTCATGACTTTTGAGGAATTAGAAAGGTAGTGCTAAATTGCTTCTTGAGTGAATACTTTCTTGTAAATTTTATTCTGTTATGTTTGGAGGATTTCTTGATTTTTATTTTGTTCTGTTCTGCGCTGTGGGAACTGATGAAAATGCTGAAATCATAATAAAATATCACAAATTTTTGAATAAAAGATTTGGTGAAAGTATGCATTGTAATTGGTTCCAAGACATTTTGTCATTAAAATTAGTCGGTCGGTGGTTTTTGGGAAATGATTCCCAAGACATTACCCATATGATGGTTCAATTCTCGTGACGTGTTATTAAGCATTAGACATCTTCAGAGATGGCAAAATCATATAATATGGTTTCTATCATTTGAGCAACAAGCACATTTTGTTCAGAAGGAAAAAGGTTCATGTCCATATAATCTTACTATGTTAAGAGAATTATCACCTTAGACCTTTGCATTCCCATTCTTTTGACAATCCACAAGATGATGAATTGTATATTAGCATTCTAGTTCACAGAATGAACACGATTAAAGAAACACCAAGTGAAAATTTTCTTGAACCAGAGTCTACCAAGCATCAATTTCTTCCAATTTTCCTTTTCACCAAACAGAAACTTTGCCAGTGCCTAGTTACTTTATTTTCACCATAAAAATGGTGAAAAGAACGAATTTGCATAGTTATTTAGTCCACTAGAGCATGTTTGATGGTCTAATTGAGTACTTAAAGTCAAAAGAGTAAGAGCTTAACTAATGCATGTGTTTGATTTTAAGTGTCCATCTAATTCATTGTACTTGATAAGACAAGTCTTAATCACGACTGTTTAAGTCTATTTGGGTGCTATAGTTAATACCCATGCCCATAATGGTTGTATACTTAAATCAGCTTCT
Organism: Voacanga thouarsii; assembly: GCA_026120185.1. NCBI lineage: Eukaryota > Viridiplantae > Streptophyta > Magnoliopsida > Gentianales > Apocynaceae > Voacanga > Voacanga thouarsii. The sequence goes on from JANUWF010001142.1 coordinate 833,499, forward strand.
AGAGCCTATCATTGCTATGGTGCTTTATTTGCTACTATTAGACCCAAAAGGTTATGCATTTGTAATATAAAACACATTGAACTAGACTACAATAAGTTATAACAATGAATTAAATGGCTATTTCACCTGTAGACAAAGAGGTAGCAATGCTTCTAGAACTCAGTTCTATTTCAACAAACAATTTAGAATTTTTTGTCTATAGATTGTGACTAAAGCAATTGAGGATGCAATAGTTAATTAGCTCTGTTGGAATGTTCAAGTAAAACTATTATTACATGGTAAATAAATAGGAAAAAAATAAAAATTTTAGATAAGAAGATAATAAAAGCAAAATGATTCATATGTCTTTGGACAACCAATAAAATCCACAGTAAGTAATAGAAAACACTAACATGATAATCAGTACTCTTTGTGAATTGTGATTTCATTTTCTTTGTGTGGTACTGAATTTTCTAAAAGAAAAAATGAGTTGTATATGTGTGCTCAATTGGTTGGGAACTACAGGAAGAACAATGCATCTAGCACTGTTAAAGTTCAAAAGCTACTTCTAGTGATTGAACATGTAGCTACAAAATTTTGATTAATTTTCGTATACATATAGCTTTAAGATATAAATTTGTGGAGATCATGTTTATAAAAACGAATCCTTTGCTTAAAGCTATTTTTGGAAATGATTGACCATCATTGAATAGTTTATGCACTTTAAGCTCAAAAGGGAAGCAACTTCATATTAAATTTGTTTTTTTTTTTTTCATTTTGAATAAGAATTTGGACTCCTCTTCTAATAAATGGGAGTGTTGGAAAAGGAATGGGTTTATTCTCTTAGGATGACTAGAAACATAGATGATTAATGTTCTTTGTAAATTTTATCCTCATATTCACAACCTCTTCAAGGCATTAAGCTATTGGAAAAAGGGAATTGAGGCTTCTTAATTCATGGTCTACATCTGGGATCCAAGCTCAGCTATATTCTTTCTCAGTCAATTCTTCAAGAACTAGAGATAAGAACGAATCCCAAAATACTCTCGAACAGGTCAATTTACTATTGAATGAATAAACAAGTAAAGTAGTCTCATATGTTCCCAACACTAGTTGGAACTATGTGCTCTTAGAGATTTGTGTATGATATATATATATATATATATATATATATATATATATATATATATATATCATAGAATCTACAAATCCTTGATTTGGTCTGATTCATGGTCTTATTTCTGCAAATCCTTGATTTGGTTTGATTCATGCTCTTGTTTCTGTGAATCCTTGATAATAGAAGAGGTTATCTTGTTTTGTAGGAATTTGTTTGATTTTGTGTATAGGTTTGCCTCAATTTGCCATTGACCAAGTACTACTGTTAGACTAGAAGGGTTGTGATTGTGGCATTCATTTGATGACTGATTTTTATTTATCTATTTATTTATTTTTGCTTGTAGTTGGTGGGATTTTGAGTAACTATGTGAAGATGATGATTAGTTGCTGGAGGCATTGCATCACTAGCAAACCAAGCAGATAGTTGATGATATTGCTTGTTATGCTGCTGGAGATGATAATGACCACACCTTTGAATTCAACAAGCTGTGTTGTACTACTGTAGATAGTTGTCTTGTCCACTGAAAATGATGCATTTGAATTCAACAAGTTGTGTTGTATTACGTGCAGATTTTCTTAAAACTAGTGCTGAATTCGGGCTTGAAATAAGTACTGCAGAATGAATGTTGTCTATTTGCTTTTGAATCTCTTTTATCCTTGAATTAGAGATATTTACTTGGGAGAAATAAAATATTGTTCAATCTTGTAGTTATACTGCTGGAAATGATATATGTTGACAAATTTATTTAATTTCCTTTTGGTTTTAAGCAGCCACTTTATCTCATGGACGATATTAATATGAAATGATACCCATAATGCTAGAGGAAGCATTCATCCACAAAGGCTTAACATACTAGAGAATGTGATTGTCAAATTCTATAAGAGATTAATCTTTTCTCCTCATTTTGGAATTTAGAGGGTTTTCTTTGTAGGACTGAACCTTTTTAACAGCATTGCACAATGATCTTCCAATGGATGTGATGTAGGGTTGTTTTAATTTGATTCTTGAATCATGTTTCTCATCTTTTGCTGCCCTTTTGAGAGTAGTAGGTGATGTAGGTGTAGAATCTATGTGCATTGGAACATCACATGTCTCAGCATCAGCAGAGAGCTTCATGCCCTCTATTTCAAACAAGTTTTTAGTGGTTTCCTACTGTTGTTGGATTGTGGAACTAGAAGATTGCCTTCTCAAACAATGACTGGGTAAATAAGGCAGAAAATGAAAGGAAATGGGAAGTATCAAAACTCACTACTAAAAAGTGAAAAGAGAGAACTATAGAAGCTGAAATAGACGAAAGAGTTCCCCACTTGCATTTATAGTTTCCCTATGCTCCTCATGAGATTTCTTTTACCGTATCAAATGGAAGTACTATTATTAGAATGAAGAAGTTGCAGGAAACTATCAGGAGCAATGTATGTAAACATGATGTAGGAAATGATAGCACTTTATCCAGAAATTGATCCACATAAAAATAAAAGATATAGAACCATTCTACTTAAATAAAAAATTTAAATTTCAGCAAACTCAAGTTGTTTACATATTCATTGTTCAAATTTTAGAAGAGAAAGAACCAAGAAACTGAAAGAACAAATTAATAAGAAATGAATACAACTAAAACCAACAAATTTGAAAATTATATATTATCTCATAATATTGACTGTGAATCATCTCTCTAGCAATCCCACTTCATGTAATTAGTTTAGAGTCACTTTCTACGAACTATTAAAGGACCAAATTCATCATACTCTTCTTTTGATATCCACATCTGCACCAGGGTAAAAATATTAATTAATCCTATCCTCAGGAAAGAGTAGAGAGTTTAGCAAAATTGAAGGACACAAAAGGAAGGAAGAAATGCAAATGTGTGGACTCATGAACTAGATAAAGCCACCAATGGAATTACAGACAGTGGACTCATGAACCTACCAGTTAACATTCAAGCAAGTATGAATTCAGTTTTCCAAATATCTTGAGGATTCACAGAAACAAGTCAACCAAAATTTACAAGTTATGATTGGTGTCTATTTCATATAGCTAAGGAGATAACTGCAAATCTTCACAATGGACTAGCATTTGTTACAAAATTAAGCATCTCTATGGTACAAATATTAAAATTTTATTTAAAACTTACATCATTAAGAGGCGAATCCGAAAATTGATAGAGAATTTTCCAATGAACCAGTCTATGAATCTGAAAATACAATAGAAATATTAATGCATATGACACTACAAGAGCAGCACAAATGTATATTAACAAAATCTCAATAGCAATAATTTAAAAGTCTTTTTGTGGCTTTTCAATAGGAGAAGGAACTGGCATCGGAGCTATAAGCTGAGTATTCACTTAAGCTACTAAAGTAGTACAATGAAATGAACCAATGTAGATGGAAAGTTACTATTTGGTGCAAAGGAATGGAAGAAAGTAATCCTTAGTAGACTCTCGTTCCTAAAAATTTTCATTTGGTGTTTCTTTAATAGTGTTCACTATGTAAACTAGAATGCTAATATACAATCCATCATCTTGTGGATTGTCAAAAGAATAAGAATGCAAAGGTCTAAGGTGATAGTTCTCTTAACATGGTAAGATTATATGGACATGGACCTTTTTCCTTCTGAAATAAAAATATGCTTGTTGCTCAAATGATAGAAACCATATTATATGATTCTACCATCTCTGAAGATGTCTAATGCTCAATAACACGTCACAATAATTGAACCATTATGTGGGTAATGTCTTGGGAATCATTTCCCAAAAAACCAACGATTGACTAATTTTGATGACAAAATGTCTTGGAACCAATTACATTGCATACTTTTTTCACTAAATCTTTTATTCAAAAATTTGTGACTTTTTATTATCATTTCTGTATTTTCACCAGCTCCCACAGCACAAAATAGAACAAAACAAAAATCAAGAAAACCTTCAAACAAAATAGAACAAAAATTCCAAGAAAGCATTCATCCAAGAAGCAGTTTAGTGCTACCTTTATAATTCCTCAAAAATGACGAGCCTTCTTTCTCTATCTACTCCAAGAAGCCTTCCTTCCTACACTCTTCTGCTACAAATTGCAACACACTTCTTTTGCGACTAGATCTACCTTTGAAAATCAATAGGCTCGTCTTCTTGTAATGTGCCTAAAACCCAGTCAACCTTGTCGATGCATAGAAACGAAGCCACAATGTCAACCGAAAGGAAGACATGATGGAAAGAAAAAGAGAGAGAGGAGGAGGAGATCCAACGATTAGTGGGGAGAGACGGAGAGTGAATGAAGAGTGGAGAGTGAGTGAATAGTGGAGAGAACCGGCGATCAGATTCGGTGTGTCACGAAATTTGACCACCATTGTTTCCCTCTGTGCCTACGTAGGAAGCCACATTGTCGGCAGTTTGATGGCCAGTAGTGGAGGAGAAGAGAGACAGAGTGAAGTGAGAGAATAACTGGAATTTGGGATCTGGTGTTTTGCGTAATTTGGCACATTTTTCCAAATTTTCAGAAGACGGATACCCATGTCCTTAACCATGGTTGGAGTTAAGGAGAAAAAGGGAAAAAAAAATAAAATTTGAATTTCTTATTCAACTGGGACATGTTTCGCCTTTATTTGTACCCGATTTACAGGTAGGCCCGTGGATCGGATCCATATAAGAATTTCCCAATCCAATATGATTACTTCCCTCGTCTCAAATTATCTATTAATTTTAACCGATTATGCGGAGATTAAGAAAAGTAAATTTTTTAGTTAATTAAGTATTCTCTTTTATTTTTACCCTTAAAATTCAATCATAAATATCTCCTTTTATATTAAAAAATATATAAATTCTAAAATTTTGATATAATTTCAAATTACTTCTATTTCCTAAGTATTTAATTCTTGTTAGAAAATAGATCAAAATATTAATAAATATTTAATTCTCTCTTCAAATTGTTATTGATATTTCTTAGAAATTAACGAGATGAGTATAAATATCATAACTCATAAAATGAATTTTTGATTATATTTTAATATGTTTAGGAAATAAAATACTATTAAATAAGGGTAAAATTAAAATATTAAATTTTAATTTTTTTTAAAAAAATAAATAATTTAAGACAAAAATTAAATTAGAAAGTGAATTGATAATTTAAAACGTAGTGAGCTTGCCATTTTTACCGCGATAGATTTTTTCTATAAAAGGAAACAACCACCTTACGCCACAACAGTCGCGCAAAGTACGACCAACAGCTCTCATATTCTGTCTTGCACGCAAAGTTTTTCTCGTTCAAAGTTGCTGACTCCAAATTCCGAATCTATGTAAATTGATACACAAAACCGTTGAACTTTTTTTTTTTTTTTGGTTTAGATCTGGTGAAATGTGTATTCTTTAATGCGTGCGATACAGATCTTCAACGTTCTGATTGTTTGTTTAGGATTCTTTCCATTTGATAATAGTTCTGCGCTGTTTACTGCAATAATTTCTTTCTTTGATGCAATGTGTTATTTTTCAGATCTTGCTCTTGTTAATCTTTTGATACGCAATGTTTACGTTTCTTCTTGAATTTATGGTGTGGGATGTGATATATCATATATGCAGTAGGTCCTATGCGCATTTCCTTGCACTTTTAGAAGATCTATGGGAGGCGATGATATAGTAGTAATGATTGCCATTGCAAAATGTAGATTCAGCGCAGCCTTTTTTTTTGGGGGGTGGCAATGGCGACAAGTGGATCCCTCGGCATTTTGATATTCATTGATTGAAATTTTTTAGTTATATGTTCTAGTTTGCCGCGAATAGGTTCTCTAGATCTAAACAAGGATGCTTTACAAGACAATCATTAGATGAATGATAGTTACACCAGAAGCATGCCTTGTCTTTGTCTTGCTCGGTGCGTTCGTTTTTGAAGTATTGTAAGGCCTGCTTATCTTCAAAGTATTATAGTTTTTGGGTTGAAATTTTTGGACTAGTCATTTGGGTATGCGTAAGTGGATGAAAATTGGAAAAATTATCAAGTTATATGGAGACACACCCAGGATGATAAAGCATCTCATTCCTGCTCTATAGTTATGATATTAATTTTACCCTGTTTCTTGTAGCCACGCTCCTAATATAGACATCCATTGACATATTGATCCCATTCCTGTGAATGGTCTTGAGAAGATACCACATAATATCTGAAATTTTACAAATAATGTTAAACTGTTGAAGCTTTACACTTCTTTTCAAGCATATGATAACTTCCTCTCATTCCTTTGATGCTGTATATTTCACCCTACTTTGAAGCAAATGCTCAATTGCTAGTTGGATTTTGGAATTGCTAGTGTGTGGCAAATGGAATGAGTGTAAAAAAATTTTCTTCCTGCACTGAATTCTTTCAGTTAAATATGACATGATGAAGGCCAGAGCACGAATGTTTTTTTTAACACTGTTTGTGAATGCTGGAATTTGCTGCTTGTTTTTATCCTTTTAGTCATAAAAATTGTGGTGGCTTTAGCAGCTGTATTCTCTTGTTTCATTTCAGACTGGATATGGAGACCTTCCTTTTCACCTCAGAGTCTGTCAATGAAGGCCACCCTGACAAACTCTGTGACCAAGTCTCAGATGCAATTCTTGATGCTTGCTTGGAGCAAGATCCAGAGAGTAAAGTTGCCTGTGAAACCTGCACAAAAACTAACATGGTCATGGTTTTTGGAGAGATTACAACCAAGGCCACAATAGACTATGAGAAGATTGTTCGACATACTTGCAGAGGCATTGGGTTTGCATCAGCTGATGTTGGCCTTGATGCCGACAACTGCAAAGTACTCGTCAACATTGAACAACAGAGTCCTGACATTGCACAAGGAGTACATGGTCATCTTACCAAGAAACCTGAGGAGATAGGAGCTGGTGATCAAGGTCACATGTTTGGATATGCCACCGATGAAACACCGGAACTCATGCCCTTAACTCATGTCCTTGCTACAAAGCTTGGTGCCAAGCTTACTGAAGTTAGGAAGAATAAGACATGTCCATGGTTGAGACCTGATGGTAAGACCCAAGTTACTATTGAGTACAAAAATGAAGGTGGTGCCATGGTCCCCATTAGGGTTCACACTGTTCTCATCTCTACCCAACATGATGAGACTGTTACAAACGAACAAATTGCCAAGGATTTGAAAGAGCATGTGATCAAGCCTGTCATACCAGCTCAGTACCTTGATGATCATACTATCTTCCACCTCAATCCATCAGGTCGTTTTGTAATTGGCGGTCCACATGGTGATGCTGGATTAACTGGTCGCAAAATCATTATTGACACCTATGGCGGATGGGGAGCCCACGGTGGAGGAGCCTTTTCAGGGAAAGATCCTACTAAAGTGGACAGGAGTGGTGCTTACATTGTTAGGCAAGCTGCCAAAAGTGTGGTTGCTTCAGGACTTGCTCGCCGATGTATTGTGCAGGTTTCTTATGCAATCGGTGTAGCCGAACCACTTTCAGTTTTTGTTGATACTTTCAAGACAGGAGCAATTCCGGACAAGGACATTCTAGCTCTTATTAAGGGGAACTTTGATTTTAGGCCTGGGATGATTGCAATCAATCTTGACTTGAAGAGAGGAGGGAACTACAGGTACCAGAAAACTGCTGCTTACGGTCATTTTGGACGTGATGACCCTGATTTCACTTGGGAGACTGTCAAGATCCTCAAGCCTAAAGCTTGATTTGGCTGGTCAAACTCAAAATTTCTGCAAATTGATTCTAGTTGCAAAACAATAAAGAAGCTTTATGGCATATACTAATGTCAGGATTCATTTTTAGGTTTGCATATGAGAAGCTATAAGTTGGGCTATGCAGTTCTCATATAGGTTTAGTGGTTTGTAGGGCTTTGAGTACTTTTTGTGTTTTCCTTATAATTTGTTGGTACTTTAATCCATTATTGTTTCCAGTGATTTCTACTCAACAGCAGTCTTCATTTTTTCTTGGCTGTTTAGTTCAATGGCATCATTTTCTTGGATGCTCATTTCATGCTAGAGCTAGCACCTCTCAACTAACTCTCCATTTGCAGCAGATCAAGATGAAGGGATTTTGGAGCAGATCATTCTACTCACAAAACTAAACATCGTAACAGTTTTTTGTCATTTTCATTTTATAACTTCTGTCTGTTTGATGCTAAGTGTTTCTACAAAAGGAATCAAAATTTACTTTCTGATGAACTTATAATTTTTGTCGACTTAAAGTTGTCAAAAGCACAATACTTTGTTTTGTCTATACAAATTGAAATAACCCAACTGCAGAAATACAGTCTCATGTAACTCTAGAGTATAAATTTCCTACTACACCCAAGTTATTGATAGATAAAGCACAATACATCACCCGAGTCATTGATAGGTAAAGCACAATGCTTTGTTTTGTCTATACAAATTGAAGTAACCCATCGCCAGAAATACAGTCATGTAACTAGTATAAATTTCCTACTACACCGGCTTGAAACAAATTCTCGGAGATGCTGTTGTGCATCATTTTATCAGTGTGACTGCAGCGTCTTTGTTTTAGCATGTCAGAAAAAGATTTAATCAGATATCTGCAGCACAAAAGCCAATTAGGGTTAGTAATTCTTGAGATTATTGCTGGAGATATCAGGTCTCTTTAAGCTATAAACGATAATTAGCAATTGTTCGCCTAATATGACAGCTTAATGACAGTGCTTATCGACTCCATTTCATCTTTACATAGAAAATCTCTTCCTACTGAAGGATACAGGATTTGCAGTGAATTCACCAAATACATGAAATTAGGCCTAAGAATTTTCCAAAGCCTAAAGTGATTACAAAAAACTGGAGAATGGAGCACTATTCCAGCAAATAAAGAATGGGGAAAGTACCCACAGAAGAACTACCACCGTCAGTGTAGTGCAAACTAATTCCAAAATTTACATTCTAATGGTCCATACAGGGCCATAAATTTATTTTCAAGTCCATCAAATTGGGGAAATTGTGTTCCTATGAAATGTGATATCAGAGCTTAACTTAAAACGATATCTGTGAGGATGTTAGGGGAAACCAAACAAGTTTACCTTCTATGTTAGACGCTTAGTTCCTGCTGCCCCCTTCATCTCCTTTGGAAGTTGAAGGATTTGATAGCAAAAGCAAATGTAACAGCAAAGAGGAAACAGAAGCCAACCACTGCTATACTAGCAGTAGGCAAAAAATCATGCCTGTATCCGAACTGTTCCTTAAGCAACTGTTTAGCTGGCACTGAGTGAACACCATCTGCTAGTTTGACAAATCCGTCCTCATTTCCATACTGCGATGTTAAAAGTCCATACAGAGTCCATGCTATTGGATTTGCCCAGTAATACCATCTCCACCATATTGGGATCCTCTGCAGTTGAAGAAAATGTCACAAAAGAGGAATTCCAATTGATAAACTCTCCAAGAGAAATTCATTCTTGTAGCAGAAGTATGATCATAATAGTAGGATTTTGGCATGCCATTTGAAGATAATCTTGGTGATTGTCTTGGTTTCTAGTTTAATGCTCTGCCACTTAGGGTATATATATATATTTTTTCTCCTCTCTTTCACGTTATGGGCTCTGGATGACCAGCGTGTAGAAACCAAATGGTATATATATTGCAATAACTCCCCACCCAAAAAAAACAAAAAGTCAAAACCATTACCAGGCGAGAAATCATGAAGCCACTGAAAAGGTTCCACATCATAAAGAATGGTGCACCGATGATTGCAGCAATATTGTGATTTGGTGTAACTGCAGTTGTCATCATCCCAAAGAAGGTGAAATATAGCAATGTGAAATACATGAAGTATATGTACCAAACAAACTTCCAAAAGTTCAGCTCGAAAGATGCCATAAAGTAGAAGATGGTGCTGTAAATAAGTGACTGAACAAAGACATACGGGAATTCAATCGCAACCTGCAGTAAACGAATTTCAACAACACATTACTTTCACTTTGAAACTGACAAAAATATTTGTGTTGCTTTTGAAAAGACAAAATTGACATGATGGTATACCTGTGCAAATGCAAAAGCTAAAGCAGAATACATCCCTGCTGCTCTTTCTCTGTATGAAACAAACCTTTCAATGTAGACAACAGGTTGTACAGATGTCGAATTTGTTATTCCAATAAATAAAACAGCAGCATACATGGACCCCATAGCGTTAAATATTTCCTGTTGGGTTTCCCTGGTCAAAACAAATAACACCTAAATTCCAGAATCTGAATTTTTAAAGTTTCAAACTCAGTAATTATAAAGGCTGAGCTTAAGCATGACATGCAGAAGAGGACAGGCCCTATATGGGAACATCAAGGGAAGGAGTGAAGAGCAAACTAGTCTTTCAGAAACTGATCATGATTGCACATCTGTAGCACTAGTCAATTTCATTTCTGTTGGATCAATCATGCCCTCAGGTGTCTCCTTTTTTGTTTTTGTTTTTGTTTTTTGCCTAAGTTGCAAAAGTATAAACTCCTTTCAAACTCTCTTTATTGGTAGTAATACGCCAGACTGAATTTAGAGCATTTGGAAAATATAAATATAGCATGAAAGTTCTCCAGAAATAGCAGCAAATTTTTAGAGTTTTTTTTGTGTGTGTGTGCGTGTGTGTGTACGCGTGTGTGTATGTGTGAAAGGAAGGAAACCTTTTTGATCCAAATCTCCAGCATATTGTTCCAAACATCAAGGAAATGACAACTGTGTAGAAGAAGCGAACAGCAGTGTACTGTGGATTTCTCCAGTAAGATAGATTCTGCTTCCAAAGGCATGCCAGAAATTGACTGAAAAATGATCGAGAGTATTTGTTTGGATAGCTTAATTCATTAGAATTATCTGTTGGCTTGCTTAAACGGTCAACCAGATCCTTATTTTGCCTGAAATTGACAGAAGACAATGAGAAAGCAATAAAGGGAGACAGAGAAAGAAGAAGCAGACAAGAATGCAAAGCCACATACTCAAATAAATTTGATCTATGATAAACTTCTGCAAAGTCCACACCAAGGCGAATTTCTTCAGCTGGAGAAGTAACCTCAAGAATCCAAGCAGCAGGGTTATATCCAGGTCTGATTTTGGGAATTCCCACGGCCTAGAGAAAATGAGGAACCAACTTTTTATGATGAAGTTTAGGAGAATATTAATTTCGCAAGTCCAGAAAAAAAGTAAACATCAAATTCAACAAGTTTAGCCCACCTCAAAATACTCAACAACTTTGCAAGAGTTATTGCCCAATGGACCAGCATAAATGAGCTTCCCACCTCGTTTCATGAGCAACAGCTGGGAAACAGATAAAGATGGATGTGAGATCTAATCTATGGCTGAACAATGACAAGTTTACTTTTTAAGAGTACACTTGAAAATAAACACTTTAAAGGTTATATGTTAATTAATCCACCTTTTTATTGGAAGTATCATCATTTGGATGCATGTGAAAGCATAAATAAGGTGATAAATGAAAACCTGTGTAGATTATCTTAGTGCTACTTTTCAAATTGATTCAACATTATGAAACAAAGCCCTCTACTTGCATGTTCCATTTCTTACTTGAACTCTGAGTGTCTCTTAATTAATTTACAAGGATGCTTTCTGGGTAAGTGCATTTCACTTGATAAGAAAAAGCAATATACAACTTTCTTCTGCTTCTTTTACTAAGGAGCATGTGCATCTGCAAGCATCTAATGTCAACAAAAGTCATTCAGATATTTAAATATAAGACAATTCCTAGGCTGAATATGCAAATTAACTGTTCATCCTTTTCTAGGGATCTAGGACTCTTCCAGCCACTGACATAAAGGGGAAGACAGACCAAGAGTGAAATTAATGTGCATTATATAGAAAATGAAGTGTGTCAAAAAGTTTGTGAGAGACAATATCTGATCTAGTTAATGAAGGATGAAAACCTCATCAAAGGATTCAAAAATATCAATGCTGGGCTGATGGATAGTGCAAACAATGGTTCGTCCAGTATCTACAATATTTCTCACGGTTCTCATTACAATGGCAGCAGCTGTGGCATCCAGTCCTGAAGTAGGCTCATCCATGAAGACAATAGAAGGATTAGCAACCAGCTCTACTGCAATTGTGAGTCTTTTTCTTTGCTCTGTTGACAGCCCATCAACCCCAGGTAGACCAACTAAAGCTCCACATAATGGAGTTAGCTCAACAAGTTCCATAACCTCATCTACAAAAGCCTGCAATATTTTTTTAAGTATAGAAGAAGGTCAGTAATGTAAATGGTAATGAACAATAAAAAATAATTGGACATGACAGGTCAAATGATTACCTTTTGTGTTTCCAAGTCGACTTTTGAAGATAGTCGAAGCCATGCAGAAAATAGAAGAGATTCATGGACAGTCAAACATGGGGAATGAATATCATTCTGTTCACAGTAGCCAGACACCCTTGCAAAGGTTTCTTGTTTCTTTGGGTAGCCAGATATATAGATTTCACCTTCAATATAGCCACCTGTTTTTCGTCCAGCTAGAACATCCATGAGAGTTGTTTTACCAGCACCACTCACACCAACCAATGCAGTGAGAATGCCAGGCCTGAAAGCACCTGTGACCTTGACCAAAAGTTGCAATCTGTCTTCTAGTATACCTTGTTGCTTCAGTTCCTGCAGCAAAATGTGGAAAAAGGCATTTGATTCTAAAAACTGGCTTCTACTATCAAGCTAAAGAAACAGATGAACAAGCAATATACCAAAGGGACATTGACGTAGTAACTTATGCTTCTGAAAGACATTGAAAGTGGTACAAATGGAAGAACCATGCCATGTTTTTTCTTTATCACTTTTCCTGTGACAAAATCAAAAGGCAATAAGATCAATTTTTTGAGAGAAAAAAGATAACTCCAATTGCAAAATGGTTGGGATCCAAAATCAGAATATTTTGGACTGACCATTAAATGAGTGTGTGTGTTGCAAAAAATCACCAAGTGAAATGTCAGAACTAATATTTTCTTCCAAATTTTCTTGCACCATGCCTTTTTCAGGGCGGTGTTCCGTAGAAACAACCACTTGTGTGTTTCCCAGAGCTGCACAAAATTAAATATTATAAGTACATAGCTAGAAAAAGGTACTTGTCAAGAAGAGGCAGTGGATAGTTCAAGAGCTTTGACATAAAGAAGCCAGGATATTAGATTAATACAAACAGAGGCAAAATCTCTGAATCCTTTGAAGAACAAGTTTTGAAGCCTTGTTTCATGAGGTTCAAAAACAGAAAAGTTCAAAAGCTTCTATGGCTATGGCAACAACATGACAATTTCCAGTTTCAGAATTGAAATTGCTACTACTGAAACTTATTGTGACGATTTTAAACATTGAATTCCACCAGAATGGTCTAAATTTCCAAATTCTTATGAGAATACATGTCATGAAACATTGACCATGCAGCATTTACAATAACCTTTCTTTAGATTTTCAAGCACTTGTTTTCTCCTTTGAATAGTTGCCTATATGGTAACGTCAGAGGCAGACTCTTGATTTGCATTGATAATTAACAGCCAGAGATGTGAAACCACCATGCATGGAAATTCTAAGAAAAGTAACTTACGGTTGAGGTATGTCAAAAATAATGTGAAGAGAATGTTGAACAATACAGTGTATCCAAGCAAAGCACCAACCCCAATCCAATACCAATAGCTCTCTGGAAATAAACTTCGGACCTTCAATACTGTCTCGCCTAAAGGTGCATTAGTGTTGTTCCCAGCCTGCTACAAAATAAAACATCAAATAAGAACTATTCAATGAAAAGAATACTGGTTTGGATATCTTTTTCTTGTTCCTCTTAACTCAGAGGAATAATTGTGCATTTTATTTTGGATATATCAGTTTTTTTTTTTTTAAATTAAAATGACCTGTCTAACTTTTCCGACGTTCATTGTAGCTTCACATAAATCATGCAAATTCGCTAAATTTATATAATCAGAATTCTTGTTTGTTATACAGACAAGTGTGCTTATAAAGGTCCACCTCATTAAAAATGTTATATTTTAATATATCTAAATATACTAATTCTGTAAATCTAATCCATTGGAATAAAAGAATAAGTAGTTGCTTCAGCAGCAAGAATACTAGCAATAATGTGTTACTAGATTTCTATACCGATCAACCCAAAGCAATTGTAAACACAAAGTTCATCAACCACTGGGAAGTGCATGTCTGCAGATCTTGCTGAATATTTTCAAGGATGTGGCATGAACCAGCAAGCCTTGTTACTACCCTCTATTGGAACTCGACAATGATCTATTTCTCCATATAGACTTAATGAATGCATTTAATGAGCTTGGTGGAAACTCTAACATCTACCTTATAAAATGTAAGATTTCACTCTATCTCAGAGAAGAAATCATTTCCTAACGTGAACCAGCAATAGAGGATAGCGTTCTAATAAGCATTCTAGACAAAATTGACACGATCATCATCAGGATTACAATTTCAAGATATTCATTAAGAGACTGATCAACTCAATAAGAATCATTTCTGTACTTCTAAGAAGCAATATCACTACATCAGAGATAGTCTAAAATACTACTAACAAGAGTTGATTATCATTCGTCAGAGAAGAGCATAAATCAGGTAGTGTTTTTTGTTAACATCTAGGTACCTTATCCCAAGAATGGCCGAGAAATTCATTAACTGAAGCTGCATTTTGGGCATACATTAAAGGAGAAAACCAGTATCCCCAAATCCACCAATTTGGGATGCTATCTGTCAGGGCAACAAAGATTAGGCACAAAAAAGGGGATTACATGGAAGAAGAAAGCAAAGATGAGTGTAAACTGAAAAATATTTTAAGTGCACTAAAATGTTTACCTCTTGAAAGAATAAATCCTCCAAGGGCCATTACAACCAACATTGCAAAAGATCCGAATGTGTTGGCAACTACAAGATTTCGCCCTAAAGATGCCATCACACGAAAGAGAGCTATGGACATCTGGTGCAACGAGAAATACAACAAAAGTTGACGTAGGCATCTGCATGTTATTCAGAAAAGTCGGTTAAATTTATCTACTGAAAATCTCCTACAAAGACAATGAAGTAAAAGGAGAAAAGTGAACATGAATGCTAAGAAGCAGTGTATGATGGCTGATGATATACCTAGTTAGTTGAGGATCAAAGCCAACCAGATAGTATGTGACTGCCACCCATATACTTGATTCTAGAAGTGAAATAGGAATACTCAGAAGCCATGAGGGAAGAGTGTATATCCAACAAGGGTAAAATCGTGAATCTCTATGCTTGTAAAGAACTGGAAGCTTAGCTATCAGCATTGGAACCTCCAGGAAGCCATTGAAGAGAATCATGAGTATTGCAAAGTAGAGTGCACCAAGATAAATTCCTCCGTCATCAAGTGTATTATGATGCATTGTAGTTCGAAAAAACACACTTGTCATGATAGATATAATCAAAAACAGCTGCAGAATACAAAACAATCCAATGTAAGAATTTATGGTTTAATGCTGCACCCTGTCCAATGTAAAAGTTCATGGTTTAATACTGAAACCCTGCATATCCAGTTTGTATTTGTTGTTTCTTTACTAAGATTTTTATTTCTAGGTACAATGCAAAGACAAATAAAGAATGTTCAATTTTGGGTTACAATAAAGTCACTGGCAAACATTACCTGCATAAATTTGAAGATGAAAACAAATGAGTTTCGCTTCAGTAAAAGCATCTGCCAGGAAAAACTAATCTTTAGAAGATCTACCCTTCTCATGCCATAAGTATTTGTTGACAAAGCAGCTGGATGGTTATAACGTCTATCAAACGGAATTGATAACTCCTGGGCCAAAAGTTTACCCAGACCGAATGATTGATAGCCTTCTATAAATTTTTTCACAGGTACGTAACAGTATTGGCTATTGAGGAACCAGTACTGCTGTTGATCTTTTTCAGATATAACCTAGTATTGTATTCAAGAAAAGTAAGAGCTCAGGAATGATAAAAGACGAATCACAAGGTAGTTTGAAAACTTGTGCTTTGAATGCATACCTCTTGAAGAAAATCAGCAATATTTTTTCTGGATGGACATCTAAATCCCATAAATGCAAAGAAATCAAGAGCAGCTTCACGGGGTCCCTGATATATAATTTGTCCCTCGCTTAAAAGAATTATATCATCAAATAATTCATAAGTTTCTGGATCTGGTTGCAATAATGATATTGTTGTGGTCCCTCCAAAAGCATGAGTCACATGTCTAAGATATTTGATAATCTGATGGGTAGTTGAACTATCTAGCCCAGTTGATATCTCATCCATGAAGAGCACGAGGGATGCACCCATTAACAATTCACCTAGAAACAATTTTTACCATTTTTTGGCACAACCAACAGAAACTGCAGAAGTAGCGAAAATCCAGAAACACATTGAGGAAACAGTGTAATACCTGTAGTAAGACGCTTCTTTTGGCCGCCAGAAATACCTTTTAGCATTTCATCTCCCACCAATGTATCCGAGCATATATCCAATCCTAAAATCTTTGAGTATATTTCAGAAAGATAGAAAGTAAAGCTTAAAGCAAGTTCTATGGTGCAACAATGTTCAAAGTTGGCAGAGAAAAAATTAGACATGCTTCTAAGCTTGGAAGTATGTATAATGCCTTAAAGATAGCACTACATCCTCGAAAGGAATGATATGAATGTATTTCATTATCTACTAATAGAATGCACTAAAATTTTAGTACTCATTTTTTGTTTTCTTGAGTCGAAAGTTCCAAGACAATTTCATACAAAACCAGAATTTGCTAGAAATTGAAACATAGTAAGGCATATGTACTATATTAATCACAAATTGGTTTATGCATTGAAGCTCAGAATTTACTGCAGCAGCAATCAAATCTTCATTTTGCAGCTGCTAAGAATTTCTACTCATGTTCTTTCACGTACCTTCATCACATATTCTGAAATTAGACTTGTCTGCCCCCCCAATGCTACTGCCTAGGAGAAAATCATTACCTTAGTGTATAAAATAAACTTTAGTGACCACGTCACATGTGTATAAACATATGCTAGGTTTACCAGACAACTTCCAATAGCAAACCATACCTTGATAAAGAAATCGAGTTCTTCATCTGGGTAAATCCCTGCATTTTTCTCCCTTCGTAGAAGTTCGATAAGCATATCTTTGGACATGTTTTATACAGACATCAGGAACATTATAACATTCAATTAATAGTGCACATGCAGCAACTGAAGTAGATCATACCATGCTTGTATCCAGGACCCTGACAGCGCCCTGAGAAATCAAGTGTCTCTCGTACTGTCATCTCTGCCATGTGCCAGTCCTGCTGGCTTACATATGCCGAAGTTCTCTGAGGAACAAACTCATTCATTTCATGCCCATTGTATGTAACTCTCCCTGACATCTTCAAAAGTCAACTGCATTAATGAGAAATGAATATCCACAACATTAAAGAGAAAAAAATCAGAAAGTATGCTTACAATTACTTGCTTGGAAAACATCATAGTTGTAAATTATGGTTTTCATCTGTCCAAGAATAAATTGAAACTAATATGGATGCTTATGAAACGTGTAGAACAAAGCTTTGAAAAACAATGCTTACACTTTCAACAAGAAGACCCAAAAAGTAAGAAACATCCTCAGGTAGGTTTCTCAATAAGGGTAGGTTTAACTCTTACACTTCGTGAGAATCAGAAAGCCAGAAAATACACATCTCACCAATTTATCTTTCAAATTTTAGTGCTACATATTATAGGAAAGCTTTGTGAAACAAAAAGGTTGCTGCATTGTGATCTTAGAGGTTGCGGCAAATAAAAATGATCTACAGTAAATTAGCCCTCCCAAACTCGGCATTAATAGATCTTACACAATAGCTCCGAATATCTATGATACTGCACTAAGATGTAGAAACTTTCCATGTCAATAAATAGGTCAAATGGATGTCTATCGGGACATGAAAAGTTGTTTTCTGCACTCACTTTCAGTGTTGCAATAGAGAGAATACTTTTCTTGATTACAAAATCTTTTCTTTGGACAAGTAATGTTTCTAGCTTCAATTTATGAACTTTACCCGTTCAAGAAAGAAAACAATAACAGAGAAATTTCACAGACAAAGACCAAGTGCAAATCAGTAAGATAGAACTGATAGATGGAGAATGGTAGCGTACATTGAAGTGTCTACGCTTCCACGGTGGGGTAAAACACAATAAAAAGGTTTAACATCACAAACTAATGAACTAGTTATGTAGAAATGGAATGATTGATGATACCTTCAAGCCATGATCAAGCCGTCCAGCAAGAGCCAAAAGCAGAGCTGTCTTCCCAGAGTTAGGAGGACCCAAAAGCAGAGTCAACCTGAAAAACAACATCAGTTCTTATTGAAGTAAAACTGACCAAAAATATAATTCATCATCCATGGAAGTTCAAAAACTACCTGGAAGGTCGAAGAATACCGTTGATATTTTTTAGGATAGACAATTTCTTTCTTCTGCCTGGAAAAATTCTGAACTGCCTCAAGAAAACCTTTTCATTTTTATTTAGTTTCAATGGATTTATCAGTACTGAGTTGTTTTCAGAAAGGCTTATGATTTATTAAGCATAAGGTTTGCTGACAGACCTCAGTCATATTGAATATGAAATTGGGAATGGTAGGTAATGCCCTGCTTCCAACATGGACAAATGCATCCACATTGAGGTTCTGAAATCGAACCTCAACTTTTGGAAATTCCAGATCAACTCTGCAATTTGATGAAGAAAATTTGTATCAAATGGTATCATAATTAAGAAAGAAGATTGATACAGCTTTTAAACATAATATAATTACTGCTTGCAGACAATAGCAATTAATTCTCTTCTGTAGTTGCGTGAGGCATCCTAAATGACTCTTCTTGCTAATATTTTCACTTTGCTCAGATAACTAAAAAATGCAATGGGATTATGGGAAAGAGACCAAATTTCATTACGCTTAGCAACTTCGATTAATAAACAGGAAGCACATACAAGAAGAACCCCAGAGCACTTCTAGTATCCTGATAACCAACCTCAGCAATGGTTATTAGTCCTTTAAACTTGTTAGGAACATCAGCGACTTATCTAAGGGCTCTTCTCACCAACAGAAAATTATCAGTGAGTATACAAGAATTTAGTTTTGAAACATTGCATACAAGAAGCTGTTTGAATTTACAAATTTCAGAGATGCCAAGATGCAAAGGGCAAACAGACATTAATCAGAATTATTAAAATAAGAATGCAATCTTTGTGTGGCATGCCTAGAAATGGCGCATCAAACGTGGCCAACCATGGATTTCTTAAACATCCTCTTATCATATAAAAATAAATAAATAAATAAAAAGCCAGGATTGACATCAGAAACTGAATACAAGGATTAAATAATTCATTTATATGCCTACTACCATCACAGGATGATTCCACAAGCAACAGATAATGAGACCTGAAACTTAAAAGTAAAAACACAAAAATTGGTAACTGACTTGAATTCTTGGGAAAAAAAAAACCATAAGCATTTGAGTTGGATTGCTACACATTATTTAATTCCTTAAGAGGATCCACTCAAAGAGGACCGATATATACACTAAAGCCTAAGTTTCCAAGAAAATTAAACTGATAGGTCTTTAACAGACTATTTCCCGCACTGAACTCTATATTTCAAAACAATTTGGGATAACATCACCTAGCTAACGACCAAACTAAGAATTAGAATAATCAGAACATCTTCATTCATTGTCCATTACTAGCACTAATCTTATGGAGGTGGAACAAGCATTATTCACTAAAGAGTTGTTGTTGAAAAGGAAAAATGGAAGTTTTAGTACACCATTACAAGAATTTGACACAAGATCATCATCATCATATATCATTATGCTTCTTATGAAAATATAAAATGCCAATGCAACAGATGCTTTCCAGTTAATTTTCAATACAGTTATTGCCTAAGGAACAATATATATATATATATATATATATATATATAAAGAACAAAAGTTTAGCTCTTTGGAGGGAGAGACAAATTAATATGCTTATCCCAGTACCAGTTTGAGGAGCTATTTTAATTCCCAAAAAGAAAGAAAAATGGGTTACTGCAGCTTACGCATCAAATCTTTGCCTAACCCTTCTGAAAAACTGCTCTGGGTCTTCATATATTGCATTAATTAGCTTATCCAACACTAGCTTCTGTTCTTGATTCTTGAGTTTAGCAATATCAACCAACGAGAACTTCCCAGAAAGATTACGAAAAGCCGAAGTCCGGGCTCGAACAAAAGTAGGAGATCTCTGCAAAGCAGCCATCCAAAGAGCCTCCTCCGCATCAGTGGCTCTATTTTCACTTGTTCTAGGGAACATATTTGCTGAGGAGTTCCACATTGTATAAACCAAAATTCAATCTTGATTACTCTAGTGGTAGATTTCGAGGAATTTAAAGTACGTTTAGAACATATGAATGTAATGGGGCGAGAAGGCATTGCTTGTGTATAGAGACGGTTGGTGTTGGATGTGTATATTCAACCACTTTGCAGGCTCAAATTGATTGTTGAGAGCTTTAATTAATTTACTTCATTGCTATGCTCCATGGATACAGCAGAGAGGAGGTAGATGAAAGTAGGAAACATTGGTTAGACTTTCGAGTCCAGTGGGGAGAGGGAGGAGAAGTACTGGAGGGAGATTCATATTCAGAGCAGTTAAAAATGGTTGAGAATAAAGTGTGTTTTCTATGTTTCTGGGAACCTTTTCTTTCTTCTTTTGGATATGTTTAAACTTGCCTCCATGTTGAAGAATTTCTCGGACGAATTTCAGTTACTATTTTTGTGAACTTGATAAACTAAATAATGTTTGGATCGAGGGAAAGGAAATGAAAGCAACACAAAAAACAAAAGGTAAAAGAGTATACTCAGGAAAGAGGAGAGAAAATGCTTTAAAACGCATTACGTATTCCAATTCATCCCCAATCTTTCATTTTTGTCCCTACAAAAACAAAAAAAAAAATGAAATTCTTGTTCCAATAATAATCATTTAAATCCCAGGAAGTTCTGAGGGGAAAGGGAGAAGAAGAAAAGGAAAAAACGGGAAAGTCAATAAAATGAAGCATGCTCATAAAGAGAACAGATTTTGCCGTCTCCTTGTGAGTGCCTAATAGGGTAGTAAATAGTATAAAAATTTTTCCCACTCCCCTTAAAAAAATTGTAGATTTTCTTATAAAGTGAGAATTTGGATAGATGAATTCTTACAACATTAAGAAATCTTTTGAGCATATTGCAATAATCCTTTTTCCAAAATTATCTTTTATTCTTTTAACTAATGAATTTAGTTGTGTCGAAAAAGATGATAAATTAGATAATTTTTATATTTTATTTAGTTTTTATATTAATTTGTAAAGTAAATTGTAGAAGTTAAATTTTATTATCATTTTTTATTGTAGAGTAGAAATACATCAAACATGATATCTCCATTTGGCATTGAAAGAAAGTTTAGAAGTATTATTTTTTGTTAATTATAAGAAATAAGAATATTCTACCATTTTTGTTTTTGAGGGAGGAAGTATTCTACCATCTTAAGCGGCTCGTAATGGAATTCCAATATGATGAACGGTGAATTGTCGCAAAACGCATCTAAATCAGTCGGCATCACATTTGATTGCCCCCTGCAGTAGGTTTTAGGTAACTTCTTTTGTCTAAAAAAAAACCGGAGCTTTCTGATTACACCATCACCGGGGCTTGGACAAAAATGGGTCCTAATTCATTTGACCCACTAGACATGGTTTCAAACCGCGAAGCCAGCGTTCAGGAGGTTCCTCACTTCCGCAAGATGTAGAAGAGTAAACAAATCGAATATTTATGAACAAAAGTTTTTGTGAGACAATCGAATGTTTATAAATAAAAATTCGTTCGAATTTATTCGTGTTTGAATAAAGTTCGTTTATTTAATAAAAAAATGAACTTGAATACGTACTTGAGCTCGAATAATACACAAACGAATTCGAATACGAACTCAAACATATTCAAATGTTCGCAAATATATTATATATTTTTTAAAATTAATTATATTACATTAATTATTTTATTTATATTTTATAATATTAAGATTCATTCTTAATAAATCTTATATTATAATTATAATTATAATATTAATATTAAGTATATTATTAAGTATATTTTATTAATATTATAATATTCAATTATTTTAATTAAAATTTGAATTATTATTTTTATAAATTTTAAAATAAAAAATAAAAAATAAACGAACTTGAACATTAATCTAGTTTTTTGAATTTGAACGTAAACGAATTCGAACATTATTAAACAATAATCGAACGAACTCGAATATGAACTTAAACTCGAATAGTGTTCGATTATATTCGAATTAAAGTTAGAAAATGTGATACTCGGTTCATTTGTGTTTGAATACAGCTCTAATGAGACGCAAGGTTATATACGTTGATCGACCGTGAGTGGTCAAAAGTTAAGTGACCAAAGTTGCTCGCATCTACTAGACGTGTGGTGCAATTGATTGTTTTCATTTTTTTTCAACTTTACAAATTTATATTTAAAATGAATTAATATTTTAAAATAACACAAAATACATTAAACTCCTATATAAGTTTAAATAATTTATAATTAAAAATTATTAATATAAATTTAATCTTAATAAATAATATGTATTTTAATTACAATTAATTTTTATAGTGGATTTGAAAATAAAATTTCATTTTAAAGTTAATTTTAATTTATAATATTTAATTACAATTGATTTATATATTAATTATTTGAAAAAATATAAAAAATTTAAAAGCTCAATTATCAAAATTTAGTAAATTAATAGTCTCAATTATCTAAAATAATATTTAAATTTAAATCTCAATTATCTAATACTCTCCTTATATTTTAATCCGAATAATTTATATTTTAATTGAATTTGAAGGATAAGTGAAGATTTTTTTTAAAAAAAAATGCAAGTACTAATTTATATTTAGTAAATTGGTGCTTTTAGCCCCTGAACATTTTTAATTTGGCAATTTAGGTCCATAATCTTTATTTTTAAAATTTTAGGTCCCTCATCTTTTTCCTATTGAATTTTTAGGTCCCTCCATCAGACTTCTCACAGTTAACAATTGTCAACGTTTATTTTTGGGGGGTATTTTTGAAAGAGAAAATTTTAGGGACCAAACTTGCCAAACGAAAAAAGTTTAGGGACCTTATTTACCAAACTAAAAAAGTTAAGGGACCAAAAGCTCTAATTTGCCTTTCTCAAATAATTGATTACTAAGCAAATAGTTATTTATGTTTCTATGAAACTTGAACACGTTTGCTTTATTATTAGAGAAGGTAACAAAAAATCCGCCCTAACCCCTAGAACACTATTCTAGACCACTCATATATGCAAGGAACAAATAGTGTTTTTTCTTTCTTTTTTGTGAAAAAAAAAGAAATATTTTAAATTGACTAACTTCTTGGGTGTGCTACAAATTATGAACATTATTTTTTAATATATTGAAAAAACAGAACTGAATCTATATTTTTGGATGAAGGGAATGTATAATTAAATTACTAACTTCTTAAGTATGCTACAAATTATGAAAAACTGTTCATTTCATGGAAAGAACCAATATTTTGGGATAGCAAAAAAATAACAAATACATCATAATGTGAGGCCAAAAATAGTGAAAAATTGATAATTGCATGAAGATGTAAACTATTTCGTCATCTTTTCATCTCTAAAACTTGCAAGATAAAGATACGATACTAAATATCCCCTCCTCCCACTCCATTTTCCCCTCTAAGGTATTTTGCTTTAATTTAAAAAAGATGATCTTTTTAAAATTTAAATATTTTATTTTTACTTGATATGTAAATTTAAGAAAATATTTTACTATAAATAGTTATTATTTTATCTTTATTAATTTAAAAAATTAGTGATGAGATATATGAATTAATAAAATTTATATTTTCAAATACAAATATAGATATTTGATTATACTAAAAATATTTTTAATATATAAAGGGATAAAAATATAAGTTGAATTTCAAAACAATCACACACACACACACACACACACACACACACACACAAATTAGCAGATTTAGTCCATGGACTTTTTTAGTTTGGCAAGTTAGATCCCTTAACTTTTTTCATTTGGCAAGTTTAGTCCTTAA
Organism: Voacanga thouarsii; assembly: GCA_026120185.1. Lineage (NCBI taxonomy): Eukaryota > Viridiplantae > Streptophyta > Magnoliopsida > Gentianales > Apocynaceae > Voacanga > Voacanga thouarsii. Next base: position 857,677 of record JANUWF010001142.1, read on the forward strand.
AATTTTCTCTTCCAAAAATACCCCCCAAAATAAACGTTGACCATCATTGACTGTGAGAAGCTTGACAGAAGGACCAAAAAATTCAATTTAAAAAAAAAAAGATGAGGGACCTAAAAATTTAAAAATAAAGATCAAGGACCTAAAGCACCAATTTGCCTTTATATTTTAGTGAATAATAGTTGAATATTTCATGAATATTTTTCTTTTTTTTGTTTTAAAAAAAATATTTGAAAATAATTTTCTAAGTTGAGTTTAATTTATAGTATTAATTACAATTAATTTTAAATCTTAATTATTTGCAATTTTTTTAATTTTATTTGACTTTAGAGTTTTATTATTATTAATTTTATCTTTAAGATCCACAATAAATTGAAATTATTGCTTTGTCATCAATTTTTTAAATATAGATATATCATAAATTTGATTTATTAATGCTATTTTAACTCAAAATTTGAATCTAATTGTGACTATTAACGAATGTAACTCCCTTTTTCATTCACATTGTGATTATTTTACTTGAGTATTTTCTATTCGCGAACTTATTAATAGAAGTATTTTAACATTGGTTGAAGTGAGTTTTAAATAAGTGTAAAAACTTGTATGACTTTATCATATTGATAGCAGTCATCAATAATAGGTTATCCTATATAACTGTCAAGTCATGAACTTTAAAACTCGAAACTTATATTTTTAAATCCTAAACCCTAAATCATGAAACTATGAAACCTTGAAACCTAAACCCTAAATCCTAAAACTATATAAACCATAAACCCTGAGCTGTACAAACCCTAAATCCGGAACTATCATTTGAAAGATATGTTTCATAACAGGAATGTAATTACTTGTTAAATATTGAACATAAAAGACATAATGGTATTATAACTTATTTATCATTTTGGGGTTTATTCATTCTACAAAGTAGCATTATTACACCTGAAATCATCTAAAAAGGAGGTTGAAAGCTAATCTCACGATGAAATCTTTGATCGTTCCTTGGAGGTAGAACTCGTCTTTGAGGTTGTTCCTAAAGTTGTTTTTCAGGTTGTCTCTTATCTTGCTCCCTAGTACAGTGAGATGGACCTTCATCCTCTATAGACTGCCTATACCATCTTCGAAACCTTCTAGTCGATGGACCAGTAGCAAATTCATTAGCAGAATACAGGTGCCACTATTAGGGATTCGCGCATTTGCGATTGAAAACTGCAACGGAAATTTTTTGATTTCTAACAGGGCGACTAAATTGCGACTGAAAAGGATTGGTATCCAAACTAATACCGATCTACGACCGAACGTTTTGGTCATGAATTAACGACTGAATTGGGACTGAAAAATCATGCTCCTTGAAATTTTAGCGGGAATCGAGGCACCACAAAATTTTGTAACCGAATTGCGACTGAATTCTGAAAATTATTGTGGGAAAATATTTTGGTCGAATTCTGTTGCAGAACCACTCCAATTTTGTTGTAGAACCATGAGTAGCCAAATCCTTCCCATTAGTAGCCATACCCTTTTTTACCCCAATCCATTCTCCAGAGTCTCCACACATCACCGCCGTTCAAACCCAATCCATTCTCCACATATTACCGAGTTTTGATTTGCACTATAATGTTAGAAACATGTCATTTGCTGATTTGATTTCTTTCAAACACTACATATCACCATGCTTCGATTTTTCTTTCTATTGATTAGCATTCTAGTCTCCTCCATTGTCAATCGCAACAAGGTGAGTCGGCCCTTCCTTTGCATTCTGACACTTACATCCTTTTATTGGGATTAAAAAAAAAATTTATTGGCCCTATTGTGAAATTGATTTAGTTCTTGATCGATTTTTCATGGAATTAATTGGAATTTGTTCAATGGTATTTGCTTCTATTTTCTTTTATTATTGCTGTAAATTTCATATGGAATTTTTTATATCTAATATAAACATAGAAGACAAAAGAAAAGGCAGAACATTTGAGATATTTGGTAATGTTCTTATCTTGGCATGTGCATTTTGCCATTTGGGGAACACAGCTATGACCTACCTTTTCGATGTTTGATGCGTGTTTTTTAGTGTATAAAATATTACCAATAAATTACGTAATTAATCAAGTTTTAATTAAAATGCCAATTACTAAAACCACACATACGAACAAATATACCCATCATATAGTATAAGGATTAGCAAGTATCGAATTCACGAGAATTTAAGCTCCCATCTTATTTTACCTAAATATTTATTGTTTAGCTAATAAAATAAGAAGAGAATAAAAAGAAAAATAAATAAAGATAAAAATAGATATAACTCAATGATGTAAATTCATGTAACTAGACAATTATCTTGAAAACATAATATTGAATCACTTAGTATTCATTGCAATTAATTGTCATTTTGACATCATGAAGGAATTTAAGTAAAATTTAATCGTTTCCTAAGTTATGAACTTACTTATGCAAACTCCACTTATTTCCCAATTCATGGAATCACTATCCCTTGACTAATTTAGCAGATTTCCCAATCAAACTAAAGCAACCAGATATATTAAACTCATATCTTATAAACATGAAATTAGCCAATGACCCCATGCTCTAGGTGAAATCAACCAATCTTTGATTACTTTAGTTCTTTAATCTTAACTTTGTTTCCAAAGTCCATTAAGATATAATAAATATAAAATCAATGCAATGAACTTCTAACATCGTTTCCCAAGTCAATTAGAAGAAAACACATTAATAACCAATGATAACAAGTAATCAAATACCAAGGATAATAATAGATTGATAAAAAATTTCAATTAACTCAAAATCATAATCTCCAAAATAATATCTAGTTACAATCAAAACATTAAACATATCATTGTTCTAGAAAAGTAAACAAAGGATAAAAGATAGAACCTATAGACAAGTTATTCTTCTTTTCTTGAAAACCTTCTTTGAACAATGCCTATTTGAATGGTGATTTTATCTTTAAATAATAAGTAGCTAGCTTGGATCCTTCAAATTATACATTTGTCTTGTATTTTTCTTATTTAAATAGGCTTCTAAGAAGCTAAAATTCACTCCCTAAGAGTCCTGGGCCGAGTAGAGATTGGAAAATACTAAAACTCTTGGGAAATTACCAAATTCGCGCATAATTGGAAAGCTCGCTAACATTGGGCAGATCAGGGCTGGCACCGGCTCTGTTTGGCATGGTCGGTGCCAATCGTGCTTTGGTCGGCCCGGTCGTGCTTTGGTTTTTAAACTACGAAACCCCTATTTTTTTAGATCGGGGTCGGCCGGCTCAGTGGGTCACGGGCGCCGGCTGTGCTCTGACGGCGACGATTCATTCGTCTTTTTGAAATTTTTTACAATAAAAATCCAAAACACCTTTTCAAAGATAAAATATCAAATATGAAAGAATATGCATAGTGATTACAAAAAATATATCACAAAACACCCTTAAATAATTAGGAAAATATAGATGAATTTTGCCTCTATCAATGTTGCATTTCATTTCCAGGTGCAAATGCTATCGTTAGAAAAAGAAGTGGTTTGTAATTTGTATTTACATTTTATTCTTTGTGGAGTAACATCATAAGACAAGACTTTAACAAAATTTAGGTTTAAAATGTTTTGAAACCAAGAAACATTTTCCTCGAATTTCAACCTCTTCGAATCATAAATGATAAAGATGCACAACATTTAGAATTTTAGAATATGATCTTTCTACGGCAAATATCTTTTCTATTGAACTAGAAAAAACATTATGCTAAGAAAAACAATTGGCTTTCTGTGGGTAGAGGTTGTTCTATCCTCAGCTAAACCAATTTGAGATGATAATGGCAGAACTAGAGACAATTTTTTCCCAATCACATGGACATTGAGTGCTGTACACAGAACATTTGAGATCTTTGGTTTGAGGGATAAGCAATCTGCACAAAATGCTTAATACAAACTCTAAAACAATGTTGTTTAGTATAATGTCTTATTTTGGCCTCTTATATGCAAGTAGTCATTGTACCCTTTGAAGCTATCAAACATCCTTTCTCATACTTGTGCAAAAAGTGCTTTTTCTCTGTACAAATATTGTTTAATACATGTAGATACAAGGTGCAACTTTGTTAGATAATTTAGGAATTAGTGGCATGTTTTCGTTTAAACCCCTTGTACCATTCTGCTTGAGCTCAATTAATTCTCATAGGGTTGATATTTTTTTTTTCATTTTTTGGTGGGTTTTGTAAAAATTTCTCCTTGAGACATTGAATAATTTATTAGCATCTTTATTAGATAGCAAAAGTTATAATAGTTGATTTTTTTAAGTACTTATTAGCAATTAATAAGTCTTAAATTCAGCTTCCCTTATGTATTAAAAATAAAATAGAGCAATAAAATGCGTAGTAAATTTTTTTTCCATTGATTCCTAATCAGTAATAAGAACATTCACAAAGCTAAGTCATGCATTTTCAAACAGTATCTGCACTACTTTTAGCAAAGTCATGCTATGAATTCATTGTTTCCTTTTTAGCATTAACTTGCTCATTGATGATTTTTACTTTTATTGTAGTAGAATGTGGCCTCTTACATTGGAAATTCAATTGAAAGGTAAGAAACTACAATTTCTTCTTGGAGATTTGCATGCTATGATTAGTAAACACCTCTAATATATTTTGGCCATTCTCTCCAGTTGATATCGTGAAGATTAGATTAATTGTTTTGCCTAATATTTTGTCATGCTAAATGTTCTTGATTGCTTTTTATGCTGAACAATATTCTTCCTTATTAATTAATGTATGCCAATGGTTTGGTTTGCTGATTATATGGACGTACTTTGGTAACTCGTAATGTTTTTGAGATTTGAATTGAGATTGCCATGCTGATTTCATGTGTTTAAAATTTTATTGCATTAATTATGATATCTTTTAACAATTCTCATCTCAAGTATCTTTTCCATGCCTTAATTATGAGATTTGAATTGAGATAGATTGCCAGCTTATATATCTCTAGGGCACATCTATTATGGTGATCTTCTTGACACTAGCTATAGATATGAAATGCTAAGTGACTATTTGATATGTAAAACCCCACCTAAGTCTACCAAGAACTAGAGGGATGGATTGCATTTCATGACATATTGTATGATCATAAATTTTCTAGATAAATTTGTGTATTTTAGAATTGTTTATATGTTCTCTATATGAATTCTATGTGCTTGATGAGTGTTGGGGCAAATAGAGAATTTTACTAAGAGATGAGAGAAGGAGAAGCTTAGAATTTAGAGGGGAAGGAATTAAATTGGGAAAATAGGAAAAGAAGAATTAATGTGCTAAAGTGGATAGAACTTGGTGGTTAATTCCTAAAGTCTTGAGTTTAAATCCCATCAACTAAGAATTATTTTTTATTATCCTAACTAATATTTCTTGCATTCCATGAATCTAGGAATGCTGTCTTGAGAAACCACAATAGTGATTTTCTAACCATGTGATCTTGTCCTAAAGAAAATCTAGCGGAGTTTTAGTATCCATTATTTTTGCAATCCATGCCTTAGCATATTTGAATTTGAAAATACTTTATTTCTTGAATTCTTTTTAGTTTCTTATAAATTGTTCTAAATTATTATGATCTTGGAATTTAAATAAAATTCCAGCATTTTTGGAACCTCTTGGCTGAAACATATGAGGAAAATAGGAGAGTTAGAAGAATGTTTTGATTTTCAAAATTAAATCACCAATTTTCTCTCCTAAGAAGTTTCATTTTTGTTATTATTGTTTGTGGTGGAAAATCTGGAAAATATTTTGGTTCTCTTTGTTGGTTAATTCTCAAAACTAGGCAGCTTTGCTTTGCAAAACAAACAACTCTTTTGTGAGCAAAAGCTGGAAAACTCAAGGGGAATTTTGGACCTCTTTCTTAGCTCACTTAAACCAGAAAATTTCAGCAAGCTTGAAGACCATTTAACCAAGAAACCTTTGAGCATTCAATACCAAGAACTATCTCTTCAATAGTTCTTGTTTTCATCAAGTTGATGGCTGAAAAATCACCATTAAAGAACCTCAAATTGCTCCTACTCTATAGCTGCAAAATCCTTTCAAAATACATTGAATTTTTCCTAACAACCTCCCAAGATTTTATCATTCTTTATAGCAAAAAAAACTAGAATTTTCTCAGCCATTTTAGCATTTTTTTTCCATCTAGCTTTTCTTCTCCATTGTTCCTCACAATTTTGGCCACCCCATTGCACAATAGCTGAACATTCTTTCTTCTGCCTTCAGCCATAGCCATCAACTCCATTAAAGCACCTCAAATTTCTCCTAACTTTTGTCCATTCAAAATATTTTGAGTTTGAAAATTAAAACCCATGCATTGCTCCATCAAACATTCAACAATCTAGCAACCAACTCATTCAATTAAACCAGCATTTCTACTCACCTTTACAAGCTATTTTTAGCCAGCTCTAAAGCTAGGAGCAACCTTCATTTCTCTTCTATAATATAATCAAACCAAGTGAACCTCCATTGAAGAGTTAGAAACCTTCAAAGATTGGTCACCATTAGCAAAATACTACCTCAAGAACCTCCACTATTTCCTCAACCATTGTTCAAAATTCAAACTTGAACAATTCCTAGAATCCCTTTCACCTAGCTAAACCGAAACACCTATCAACCAAGTCCATTCGGCCATCACCAAGCAAGAACACTCTCACGTTTCTTCTAATTTTCTCTCTTATTCTCTCAAGAATACTAAGAATACCAAGAACACAAACTACATCTCTTCAACCCTCTAGCCACTTCTAATCATACCAAACCACTCTAAAACTGTTAAATCATCAAGACAAGTATTTTGATCTAATTCTCTTTTTTGAACTCAAGTTGTGTAGGATGATGTCAATACAGAAGTGCTATTGTGATTTATGATGATCTAGTAATGTTGGTGAAGATATTTATGGTGTGTGTTGTTTTATGATATAAAGGTCGAGATATGCTTTACGATTGCTTTTATGGATTACTTATGGATTATGATTTTTAATACGGGAGTGATATGATGAAATCATGGTTTAATAGTGAGATTATGACATGCTTGTTAGGAGGTATGAGAATAGAGTTTTATGACATTAAAGCATGAGTTGATGTGGTTGTTGTTGGAGATTATTATTATTGTTGTTGCCATAATATTGTTGATATAGCCATCAATAATTATTATTGCCTCCACATAAATTATTGTTGGTACTAAAAATACTACTTTGGCTGATATAAATGGTGTTATTACCTCTACTTGTACAATTATTATTGCCTCTGCAGAAATAATTGTTGGTATTAAAAATACTACTTTTGTTGAGATAAATGGTGTTATTATCTCTACTTGTATGACTGTTACTTTATTTATTAATAAAAAAATTATTACTATTTTAAATTATTAATAGTAACATTATTATTGTTATTGATACTAAAATTGATGTCATTATTTCTATTACTACTACTATTATTAATATTGTTATTATTACTTTTACTACTACTACTACTACTACTACTACTACTACTACTACTACTACTACTAACATTATTATTTTTAATAATAATAATAATAATAATAATAATAATAATAATAATAATATTATTATTATTATTATTATTATCCTTTTGGCGATATTATTACTATCTATAATATTATCATTTTTTGCTACACTTATTTATTACTTATATCACTTACTTATATTATTATAAAATTAAGTTATTCTTATACTAATATTAATACTAACTCTGGAATATTTTTATATCAATTAATCCTAGAACTCCTAAACCATTATTGTCATTTTTGAGTGTTGTTAATGTTGGGATTGTTTTAGATGGTCATGTATATATCAAGTTTTGGAGTTATTAGTATCTGTGTGGTTTGTTGATTAATTGTGGGCTGTTAGTGACCTATACCTTATGTTTACCCCAGATGAGGCTGGGTTGCGTTGAACAGGACTTGGAAGATTTTTAATCAGTGAAATCAAGAGATCTAGTAAGTTCTTGTATAAAGCTGTTTGCTGAACTAGAGCACTCTTGTAAGTCAAATGTGTTGTTTACAATAAAGATATGCTTTGCGATGCAATTATGGATATTTTATTTTTTTGCCAAAATAAAATAATTTTAAAAGCAAGAAAATAGTTTTCCAAGCAAAATGTTAATTTTTTCTTAAACCAATTTTTACTAGACTATTTGAATACCATAATTGCTACGTCAAGGTAAAACACTTTATTAATTTTACTTTTCCCAAGTGGGACAAACGTAATATTGGGTACTTAATAAGGGTAGATTACTATGATTAGTTTTTAAAGGGTTAGGGTAAGTCTCTCAATTGGTGGCCATTTTTGAGGAGTGAACTCTGCCTGGACAAGGCGCTAGTTTTGGTTGGATAGGCCGGTCCGTGCTAGCAACATAGTTATAGTGGACTATTTATTTTCAAAGTGGACAACCAATAAGTTTAGGTGTAGAGATGGAGGAGAATCTCAACCTGTAGGCTGATCACCCACTTGTATTGTGATGCAATGTTTCACGGTACAGGGTCAAAATGTAGGGTTTCATGGCCATGACTATGATGCAGGGTTTCATAGTCAACTTTGTTTGAGTGGTTTATTTTTTTACAAGATGTACATTTATTTTGTAAAAGCTGATAAAATACCACTCAAGGTTTAAAGATGAGTTTCTGGACTTGCAGACTTTTTATTGTGACTTGTTTAAAATTTGCATACTTGAAAGGTTTTCTTAAATTGTCATGAACACATACAGGACTTACTGGAAAATATTTCTCACCACCCTTTTATATCATATTTTCAGGTCGATCCTACTTTGATAGTTGAATTGCTTTATGTTACTTTGAGTTTTGAAGATTCATTTTAATTATATTTATTTCTTGAGAGATTTTAGTTATCATTTAATTGTTTTGAGACTTGTAAAAGTATTGTTTTGGGTTATAATAATTTTTAAAATTAGATTATTTCCTTCTATTTTTTTATTATCTAGTTATAAAGACCCTTTGTCCTAACGATGGGGAGACATCCCTGCCCCTTTTGGGGTATGTAGGTAGTGGGGTGTTATAAGTGGTATTAGAGCCTAGGTGTAGACAAATAATTTGTCAACTAGTATTTATACATTTGGTAATGAGATCAAGTACTGACCTCTGTGTGTTCTATTATTGGATGGTTAGAAGATTTGCTACTATTACCCGTTCCAGTCTTACTAGCGGACCCACCTTCTTTTGGCATGGTGTTGGAACCTGGGACGTATTAGTTTGAGATAGACAATAGTGATGGTGAGATGGAGGTTGAGGTCCCCAACCTTACTTTGCTCAAAGATGGTAAGGAAGAGAAGATGGAGGTTGAGGTTGTTGAGTTAGAGTTACCTGAGCAGGAAAGAGGTGTTGAGGATGTGCATGGGGTGGACCCTCCTATACCAGTGGTTGATTTAGTCTTAGATAGCGAGGCTGAGGAGGAGGCTCCTGATCTTGACTTAAGTGGTGAGGGAAGAGAGGAGATGGGTGATGCTAATGGCAAGGGAGGTGAGAAACTGAGTGATGCTGACGATGAGGGAGGAAAAGAGATGGATAATACTGATAGTGAAGGGAAATGAGGGATCGATGAGTCTGATGAGGAGGAGAGGAGGCGATTGTACCTCCTCAGACTCCACCTCTTAGGTTTCGCAATCATGCAATCATATTACAGGAGGAATTAAAACGTGAAACTTCACCCCAGATCACCTTATACGAGATTAATGGACTAAAGAAAATGATGAAAAATTACCTACAGTGGTGTCTCTGTAAACAATTTTTTTTCTTCTTTGTTGAAGGGGCGATCTAGCAAAGCATATCGTTCGATTGCAACCAATCACCAACCAAAGAGATTGGCTTCTCTATTTGTTCCGTCAAACCACTGCAACTGTAACACCCCCTACTACATACCCTAAAAAGGGTGGGGATGTCGCCCCGTTCCGAGGACTAGGGGTCTTTAAAACGAGGTACAATAATATAAAGACAAACTAAAGGAATCAAACTTAGATAAGTAAAGGAAAACTCTTATTACATCAGGCTTAAACGGGAGTAAAACTAGTAAAAGGAAACATTGGTTCCCGAAGTATAAATCAACAATTGTCTCTCAAAATATAATGAAAAGTAACAAAACTCCAACTACTACACTTCCCGCTTGCTCAGCATAATCAATCTCCTGAAAACATGATATAAATAGTGTGAGATTAATATCTCAGTAAGTCCTGTATATTCACATGGTACTTTGAACAGTTCGTGTATGCATAGTGAAAATATTTGCAGAAATATTTGGCAAGTTATAAATAATTTCTCTTGGTAAGGAGTGGGTTTTTCTCATTATCACACTTTATACAAAATAAATCATCCACTCAAATAAACAGTCATGGTGCCACACTTTGAGCCCCATGATAAGAAAACAGCCAAGGCACCTCACTTTGTGCATCTTGCCTAGACCAGATTACCACACTTTGGGCGTTCTGATAGAAGGTGAGTGTATAGCCCACCGGGTGAGATACTCCTCCATCTCTACACCCAACAAAACCATCCGGGTGTCCATGCTGGGAAAATAAATGATACCTTACCAGGTACAAAGGCTAGCTCGGATTGGCCTAACTAACCAACACTGTCACCTTTTCAACCATAGCTTATCTTCTGGAGGTGGCCTCCTACCAGAAGACTTACTCTAGCCCTCCAAGACTAGTATTGTTAGCTTACCCTTATTGAGTATTTAACGAACATATCCGTCAATTCCTATCTCATAATAATAAGTCCATACTTTGGCTTTGTAAAACGTGGTTTTCTTGAAAAATGAGTTTTCTAAAATGTTTAAGAAAAAGAGCAGTCTTGATAAAGGCATTAGGTTGACAAAACCATTTAGAGCTTAAACGTCCACGTTTACAACCCAAATAATCATAGTTCAACAATAGCTTCACAAAGCTTTACAACATTCGACTTGCCATCACAACATTTAACAAAAGAGTTTATGCAAGAACTTACTTGATATGCCTTAGATAAACAAGATAAAATCGCAGCTTGCTTCCTTCAAGTATCCTCCTGATCTAGAATCACATAATATCATGATTAGGGTCTCAATCGACTCAAGCATGCATTAAACTCATTTATTCCCATAACAAATCATGATCCATTATCTAACTTCAAATAAATCATCTAATCCTCAAAGTACATACACTATGATCATATATCCATTGAAGATATGAATAATATATCAAAAAGGTCTTGACTTGACCATCACAATTCCCATCCATTATTATCACAATAAAACATGGCTTTGCTATCCATCGAATATGCTTAATTAATTACTCGACTCAAAATATTCATCTATCCCAACTAAGCACATACATCATGCTACCATACTTCCATAGACCTCATCAATCTTATTCGATCTTAATTTTGACATCAGGGGTAAGAATTCCCTTACCTTGCAACAACCGAATTAACAAGATCTCGATACTCTTATGGTGATCGTCCCGAGTTGCTTGAGAATAAGAGAAAAGCTATCTTCTTTACCTCCTTTTGATTGAAAGTAGATAAAGAGGATGAAATCAGCCTCTATGTGGCGTAATTCAAGGGAAGAAAAAGAGAAGAATCAATGGAAGAAAGGAATCAAGAGGTTAAGATGATTTTTGCTTACCTTAGGGTGTGATCGATTTTGGTTAGGGATTGCTCTTGTGATTTTCGAAAATTGCAGGAGAGTATTTGTTGGAATTTTCATGTAGTAAGGAGGGAGTGGTTAGCTATCTTGGTTTAGGGTTAGAAGAGGTGGATTTAGGGTTAGAAGTTATTGCTATAGAGGACTCCTAATGGCTTTAGGTTTCTTTAGCAGTAATGGCGAAAAATTGCAGCTTGCTGTACTTTTATTGCTGGCCGAATTTCAGAGGGGTTAAGAGGAGAAAATTAACCTGAAATTGTTCTCCTAGGCTGGTCAAAATAGTGTTAAAAAATAGGGCTGTGCGTGTTCAGGTTTTTGCCCAAAACAAGAAGGAGTTTGTGCAGCTTTGGTAACAAAAAATTCTATGCAAAATCTGTGAGCAAAAGAGGAAAAATTCTGGGTTGTTTTTGGTTGCTGTTCTGCCGCAAATCAAAGGGAAAAATGAGAGTTTTAGGTGCTGTAGTTTGGCTTAATCAACAAGGAGTTTTGGTATGTTTTGGAGTGGAGAATTTTGTGTGATATGGTGTGCAAAGCTGGCTGAAATTTCTGTGCATAAGTTGGTCAAAAATTCTGTGTAGAAGTTGCCTGAAATTCTGAAATTTTTGGTGAATAAAAATCTGATTTTGTGTTGCTAAAGTGATCTGGTTTGGTGAGAGGTGTTTTAGGTGATTTGAGCTAGGTTTAGAAGAGTTTGATTGCTCTTAGGATTGCAGAATTTTCGTGCAGCTTGTGCATGCACAAGGCTGACTGAAAATTGCAAGATAAAAGGAACAAAAATCTGGTTTGTTTAGGATTAGGATAAAGCCTGATTTGCAAGAGAATTTATGACAAGATTTTCTAGTATTGGAAGAGTTTGTGTTGAGCTAAAACTTCTTCAAAAGTGGCGGCACTAAGTTGGAAAATTTTCCAGATTTTCAGCTAGGGTTCCATGATCAAAGTCACCAAGATATTTAACTAGAAACATAACAATTTAATTCCAGCTATCAATTATAAAATCTGATAAATTAAAATTAAGCTGAAATTTAATTACTCTAGCTAGAATTTTTGAAAATAAAAAAAGATAAAAGCTAGAAATAAAATTAATCTTTATCCTTATCAAAAGTCCTTGAATTTTAGGAGATAATTATGGAGACTTATTCCTAAGAAGATGGCGCTAAAAATTTAAAAAGGAAAGCTGGGATTTTCGGCCAAGCATGAGGGAATCTAGGAAAAGAATTCAAAAAGAAAAGCTAAGATTCGCAAGAGGTAAGATTCGAACTCAGGTCACCAAAGGATAATCACCAAACCTAACCGCTATTCCAAATCAACTCCGATGATAATATTTCCCTAGGAAATTCTTTTCACCCTAATTCTCATCCCTCCATCTCCTCTACTAAACTTCACTTAAAATAACTCTCAAATAATGCAACAACACATTTAAATAATTTAATACAAGCATAACCTTGAAAATCACATGCACCCATGCAAAAACAATTTTAAGATATCACATGAAATACGAAATGCTATGCAATGCATGATTTTTTCCCCATAGGTCAAAGGTGATTTTGGGTGGGGTTTCATAGCAACCCAAGTATAGGATCGCCTCCAATATAGTCTACAAGACGATTGCACTCAAGCACCAACAGAATTCTATGCTAGTAGAATGTATTCTTGGTGGCTAGGGTTCATATGAAAAGCAGAAGAAGAAGAGAAAAATTATTCCAGAGAAAAATGATTTTTCTCTGACAGTCTTTTTTTCTACACAAAAATATGGCATCATATCATAAATTATCCTTCGTGTTTGGTAATTAGAATCCGTAAAGAATAAGGATTCTTTAATTACCAATTGCAATTGTAATTTTTATTAATTATAATATGGCCCATGAATATTATAATTAATTATAATTTGATCACAACAACTTCTTTTCATAATCAACCATGTAATGTTATCAAATAACATCTTGAGCACTCAATCATTTATTGTGTGTGATCTATTAGGTTTTTCGGTCTATTAGTAGCAAAATATGAATTAATCTAAATATCTAAGATTAATAATCCTTAATAATTTAAAATTAACTTATTAATTCTAATTAGGATTGATATATTAATTCTCTAATTAATAAATCCATATTCAGTAGATCATGAGCTGTATCTAACAACATATCATGACTACCAAAAGTTCAGAAAGTCAAGTGACTTGACATAAACCTTTTAATAGCAAACAACAGTGTAATAAATTCCTTTCACCATATAATATCTCATTTAGTTTGGAGTACGAAATTAATGCCAACTTCTTCCAGAATAATAAATTAATTTTGGCCAAAATATTTTAGTACTTATTTCTGGAATCCACTACTCATCATATGTATTGATTGGAATCATTTTCAATATATAATCGCCTTGGCCAAGGACTTCTTGAGTAGTGATTCCTACAAGTGACCGTGAGATATTCGCCCCTACTATTAGGAGTGGTGAACCCTTTATTGATCCTCTCAACTACTTTCGTTTGCTTCATATTGTACCAAATATCCATCCCATAGGTGGTCTTGTTAGGACTCCAGAGATTGAAATCAAAGTCCAACACTTAGCAAATAAAGTACCTTGGAGATTTCAAATCTAAGCATACTTGTACGTTTGCTATGATGAGATTCTATCACTGGCATTAAGTAGTTATCCATATAATTATCTCATAATTAGGTCATCCAATATACTTGTTCTGGTAACAAGTATCGACGTGTTAACTTTGGGTATCACAATACTTATGAATATGAGAACCACTGCATGATTAAATCAGAAAGTATAACACGTACTAGTCTTAATGTATTAATGATATCCTATCTCATTAATACTATCACTAGGGATAATTTAAGTACAAATACTATTCATTGTATTAAGAACTTACATCATGATCTCTATCATAATTTTTCTAATATAGTGTTGCCCTGGACTTTATCAAATAGTTATTTTACACGAAAGTATAAATAAAATAAATTAAAAGATAAAGAATGTTTTGTTTTATTCAATAGTACACAATATACATAATATATGTGATTACTTTTAGGGCATAACACTAACACCACCAATAGAAAAGTTTGACATTATCCCTTTTGGCTTTGACTTTGAGGAGTCCGATGATGAGAGACCTAGTTAGAGGGATGGATTCAGCCCAGGTACGAGGGCAGTTAGGGAGTCAGTCTTGGGGGCAAAAGACAAGAGAAAAGGGAAGGTGAAGGAGAGTCCTAGGAGGAGTGGAAATGATAGTAGTACACTTAAGTTTGAACTGGGGCTAGACTTCTGAAAGAGTAGAGGAGGATGGCTCGAAGAACCTATTTCTGACTACTCAATTAACAACTAGAACAACAAGAAGACTTAGTAGATTTATGATGCAATTTAATGATTAGGAAATTTGTTTATTGAATTCATGGCCTTAATTACTTTCTTACTTATGAGTATCTGATTCCTAAAGAGATATCATTTGTGATATCCAATTTCTTTGTGTTAAAATATGATTTATTTTGAATAAAACTTTTGAATAATTTACTTCTTTAAAAAAAAAAAAACTCCTATATGTTCAATGAGTGAGCAAAATTTTTATATGTTATCTTTTCACTATATGTTTACATGCATATGTATACATTTAATGGCCTATAATTATAGGCGATAATAATTGAAGATGGCACTTAGATGTAAAACTATAGTTAGAGGTAGAAATGGGTATGACAGAGAATCTTTAACACCTAAATACGAGCTAGCAGAGCACTCGAAGCCAGATATGGGAGAAGAGCATGAAAAAGAACAAGAGATAGAACCTAAAGGATCCACTAAGGTGACAGTTGGATAGGCCCAATTAAGGAAACCTTACCCCACCACCTAATTTAGCTAACTGAGGATGTAGTTATTGGAAGAAATAAATTAAAGCCATAAATGATGACCAAGATGTTAGCTTTGAGCAGGGAGGACATGAGATCGAATGCAGTCGTGGTGCCAGGTTAATTCTTTTTTTTCCATAAAAGAATACGCTCTTTGATCTACATAGCCTATATATTGTGTAGTGTACTATTCACTTGAGTAGTGATAATGTAGAGTATAAGAGTCGAATCTATCAATTGTGAATAGGTATAGATTTTCTTATTAATTGTTTAAGCATCCTTCATCATGCAAAGAAGTAGATATCTATAGATTTGATATGAGAGATGATTTTTTTGGCTAGAGAAGTAAAATTCATCGAGAATCTAACTTGTTTTTCTTTTGAGGATTACAATAGTATATTCGACATGGAATGATTATTGAAGCAAGGAGTTAAGTTAGTTATAGAGAAAGAATAATGCATTTTTATGGATCAAATAGATATGATTAAATTTTAGAAGAGGTAAAGTGAAGGAAGTGTGGTGTGTAACACTAGGAGCAAAGGTTCATAAACTATTATTGAAGGAATACTAAGCGTATCTAGCTTGGTGTTGTAGCCTACATGACCTAGTAATAATGGTATGGAAAAGGATGAAATTTTAAAGCTATGCATAGACTATAGAATAATGAATAGTTTGGTTATCAAGAATATATGTTGTTACTCCTAAGTTAGACTTTAGATAAGAATATTATTAAGTGTGCATTTGAGAAGGGGATATACCTGAGATTGTGACCAATATTGTGGATAGGTACTAAAGATAGGTGGTGATGCCATACGGACTGACAAGAGCCCTAATGCTTACGGATTAAATGCATAAGATTTTCAATATTGCTTTGATAATGTTATGGTGACTGTTTAGATGATACCTGATGTATTTTGAAAAGCCTTTAAGGACATGGGATAGTTGAAATTGGTGTTAGAAAATGGTGTAGCATAAATTTCTGTTAAGTTTGGTAAGTGAAAGTCTTAATTGAACACAACTCTATTTTTGGAATGAGAGGTAAACAAGGATGGTTTTAAGGTAGACCTAGTCAAGGTAGAGGCTACATGGGATGTCATCAAGTATTGTATCCAATCAGGATCCTAAGTTCACTACAAGATTTTAAATGAAGTTCAAAGAAATAATAGGATCAATTTGGAGGTTTTGAACTACAACATATCCTTAGACTGCCAATCAGAGAGACTTATTCAGATACTGGAGGACAAGTTTATGGCATGTATATTGGACTTTGTTGATAAATGGACTAAATGCATTCCATATGCAAAATTAGCCTACAATAACAATTACCGATCTTCTATTGGTATGACCCTGTATGAAGCGTTGCAAGGCTAGAAATGTCAAGCACTATTGTAATAGGGATGAATAGAAGATAGATAGATTAACAAATCCGGTAAAGTTTGTGTTCAAGAAATGGCAAATAAGGTAAAAGTAACAACAAAAAGACTAAAGGTGACTCGGAGTCAGAAGAAGAGCTATGCGGATTATAGGAGAAGAATGTTGGACCTGTCACCTATAGATTGGAATTACCAGACGTTTTGACAAGAATACAAGACGTGTTTCATATATCTTAGTTGAAGAAGTACAATCTTGAACCGGAACATATTTTAGACAATGAGCCTTTGCTATTACAACTTGATTTGAGTTACGTGGAGAAACTAGTTAAGATTCTAGATCAAAGCATCAAGACTTTTTGACATAAGTAGATACCAATAGCAAAGGTGTTATGGAAGTATCACGGTACATAAGATGTCACGTGGGAAACAGAGAAGTGGATGAAGCGAAAGTACCCCAACTTGATATGAAGGTACATATTGAATTTCAGGATGAAATTCTTCTAAGAAGGGGAGGATATAAAACCCCACCTAAGTCTACCCTAGAATTAGAGGAATGGATTGCACTTCATGACATATTGCATACTTATAAATTTTCTAGATGAATTTGTGTATTTTATAATTATTTATATGTGGTCTATATGAATTCTATGTGCTTGATAAGTATTGGGGAAAATAAGGAATTTTACTTAGAGATGAGAGAAGGAGAAGCTTAGGATTTAGAGGGGAAGGAATTAAATTGGAAAAATAGGAAAATAAGAATTAATGTGACTAAGTGGATGGAGCTTTGTGGATAATTCCTAAGGTCTTGAGTTCAAATCCCATCATCTAAGAATTATTTTTTATTAACCTAGCTAATATTTAAATTTTATTTCTTGCATTCCATGAATCTAGGAATGTTGTCTTAAGAAATCACAATAGCAATTTTCTAACCATGTGATTTTGTCCTAAAGAAAATCTTGAGGAGTTTTAGTCTCCATTATTTTTGCAATCCATGTCTTAACATATTTAAATTTGAAAATACTTTATTTGTTGAATTCTTTTTATTTTCTTATAAATTGTTCTAAATTATTATGATTTTGGAATTTAAGTAAAATTTCAACATTTTTGGAACCTCTTGGCCGAAACATAGGAGGAAAATAGGAGAGTTAGAAGAATGTTTTGATTTCCAAAATTGAATAACCAATTTTCTCTCCTAAGAAGTTTCATTTTTGTTATTCTTATTTATGGTGGAAAAGCTGGAAAACATTTTGGTTCTCTTCGTTGGTTAATTCTCAAAACTAGGCAGATTTGTTTTGCAAAACAAACAACTCTTTTGTGAGCAAGAGTTGGAAAACTCATGGGGAATTTTGGACCTCTTTCTTAGCTCACTTAAACCCGAAAATGTCAGCAAGCTTGAAGACCATTTAACTAAGAAACCTTTGAGCATTCAACACCAAGAACTAACTCTTCAATAGTTCTTGTTTTCATCAAGTTGGTGGCCGGAAAATCACTATTGAAGAACCTCGAATTTCCCTTACTTTGTAGCTGCAACATCCTTTCAAAATACATTGAATTTTGCCCCCAACAACCTCCCAAGATTTTATCATTCTTTATAGCTAAAACAACTAGAATTTTCTCAGCCATTTTAGGTTTTTTTTTTTTTTCAGCTAGCTTTTCTTTTCCATATTTCCTCACAATTTTTGCCACCCTATTGCACAATATGATATAATCTTGGAAAACACCAAACTTTTGGATTAAACTTAAGAACAAGAAACCTACCAAATCCACACATAAGAACACTAAAATGCCAGAAAAATAACACTCTTGTGATATTGTGGATCTAACCAACTTCAAAGATACCTTAACACTCTAATCTATTAAAGATTAGAACACCAAAGATAGGAATTGAAGGCACCTAACTCAATCCTATCAAACACACTAGACAACCTAGCGCATAAGAATAGAGATGGAGTTTAGATTATCCCTTAAGATTTAGAGAAAAGATCAAAGGTGGGACTAAATTCTTTGATTTATTTTTGATGCTTATGGGAATCACCCAAGAGGATCACCCTCTCTAAAGCTCTCGAAGAGTTCTTGAACTCTTACAATTTCATATGCCTCTAAAGATTCTCGGTTTACAATGGTATAATAGGGTATTTATAGTTCCCCAACATAACCTAATATAAAGCATTATAGTAGGATATTCTATTCCTGAACTAAACCTTTTAAATATTACAAAATGATTCCAAAATAGCTGCAAAACGTCGGGTTCCACAATAGGACAGGCACTGGGTAGGTTTTTTGGGGGTGGCGTCGGGTCTAATATGAAGGAACATTTCTTGTGCACAAAACTCGAAATAATAAAAACGAGACATAACTAGTCCCCAGCCAGCAATAGGTCGAGTTAGTAGGGTCGGTGTCGGGTCCGTTCTATCGGAACAGTATTGGCGTAAAAAATTAAAGAATTCTGGCAGCTCACAGTCGGCGCCTGGTAGGGAAACTCTGGTTGGCGCCAGGTCCATTCTGCTAGACAACGTTTTTATGCGTACTGCTTCCGGTTGACGTTCTTTGTATACCAGCAACATAGCCCGTTCTCGATCCTCTTCCGTTCTCTTCTTGATGTGTTGCATCCCAAATATTATTCTTGACCTCTAAGGTGGCCTTGGTTGTCCCCTTGATCTTCAAATAGTCTTGAAGCCAAGATTGTTTCCATTTGAAGCTCCCTTGGGTCGTATTCCTTCATTTGTCAGTTTGCCCTTTAATCCTTATTTATTTGTTTGCTTAACCTTCCACAAGGATTGTTGTCTTCTTTGTACTCCTTTTAGCCTCTCTTTCTTTATCCACTTCTTTATCAATCTCTTGGCCCTTGGTTTGTTGGCTTGGTTGGCCTTAAATTCCTGTTGAAACCTCTTGAAAATGGATCTCACTCAAGGTGCCATGAGCTGTGGCTTGGATTTCTTTTTGTCTTCTTTTGAGCAACCTTCGTACCTGGGTCAATTTCTATCATTTCCTTCTCCTTGAAAAAGATTTGTCCTCGAATCAAAACCTATATAAGAATTTAAACAAGAGAGTTTTTATGAAAGTAAAATGTTATGGCTTTGTACCTCATTATTCTCTATATTTTCTCTTTTCACTACCCACATTTTCCTTCTCATTTTACCTCCTCTCTCTTTTCTTTTTTTTTTTATCTTCTTGTTTGTCTCTCTTTTTTTTTTTCTCTCCAACTTGATATGATCACCATCCTCTCATGCCTGTCTTCCTTTATTTCTCAATTTTATCTCTCTTTCTTCTCTTACCTCAACCTCTTATTCCCCCTTCTTTTGTTCTTTCCTCTTCTCTCCTTTTTTCTCCTCATTTTCTTTCTCACTCATTTTCTTTTTCCTCTCCTTTCCTTCTCTTCTTTCCCTTTCCTTTGCCCTTCATGGACTACATCTCTATCAAACACATAAGGTCTTCCCAACAAAATATGCCCTACATGCATGGGAAATACATCACAAACCAATTCATCCTTATACTTCCCCAAATCAATGGTAACCGTGGCTTATTTGTTCACTTTCATTTCCTCACAATTGTTCAACCATTGTAACTTGTAAGGTCTAGGGTGTTTTAAGGTTTTTATTCCTAACTCCTCTACCAATATAGTATTAATCACATTTTTACAACTCCCTCCATCAATAAAGACACTACATGGTTTTTGCTTGATTAGACACTTTGAAAAAAATATTCTTTCTTTGCGAATTTTCTCCTTCTTTCACTCATTCACAAGTATTTTCAACTTCCATTGCTACGCTAATCAATGCACATAGTTTCTCAAGTATATCCTCATCTCTTCCATCCACTCTATTTCCTCAACTAGATTTAGTGTTATTTTGTGAAGTTGAACTAGATGCTTCATTCTTACTAGTTGCACTTATTTTCATTTGCTTTTACACCACCTCAAGCCAACTCCTCTTTTTCTCCTCTTGTAGATGTGAGCTTTCTCCCACTTCATAAGTACTTGAAACACTTTGGGAACCTTCATCTATAGCACATATTTGCTCCTCCTCTACCTCATTCCTTGAATGTATTTGCTTTTTAACAAATTCTACTTCATTTTGCTCAACTCCTTCTTGCTCATTCTCCTCTAATACTCCTAATGGATTTGACTCATCCTCTAGAAAGAATAGAATGTTGTAATATTTCTTAGTTACCCCATTTGTTGAATTCAATGGATTCACTTCTTTTTCTTCATTATCACTAAGCTCCTCATCAATCTCATCAACATTTTCCTCAACTTCTTCATGCACTACTTCATCATTTTGATTGAGCATTCCTTGGCACTTGGTCTCATTTTCTAGCTTTTCCTCCCTCTCAAAGTCATGTAATTCATCTTACTCAACCTTCTTAAATTTTTTTTCATTTCTTACCCTTCTGGGCTCCTCAATATCTACAACATTTTTCTTGGCCACTTTAGTCTCTAGTCTAGCCTTTTGTTTCCCAATTTATCTCTTTCCTTCGCAATTGTGTACCTTATAAAATCTTTCATATTCCAATTTATTTGAATAATCAACCTTTGTGTACCTTCTACTACAAGAAATCTCACAAGTTAATTTTCTTCTACTATTGTAACAATTATAGCTTTTTCCTTCATGCACCCCTTCTTTTGGTGTCTTATACACTACATTCTTCCCTTTTTGTTTAACTCTTTTTGGACAATCATAAGAAGCATGCTTGAAACTCCCACACATTTTGCATTCACACTCCCCCAAGTTCTTTTGCATCCCATACTTTGTTTTTTATTTATTTATTTTTTGTGCTCCCCCTACATAAACTTTCTTATTCTAATATTCCTTACTCCTATATTCTTCTTCATATTTTCAATTTTGTCCCTCAAAACTACCATATCCTTCCCCACTCGAATAAGGTTCTCCATTATTTTCACTCTTCCTACTTCAATCTTCCATAGGACTCAAGTTCTCACATTCTTGATCACTCTCCCCTAGATCTCCTTCATAGCTTTCATACTCACTTCCATTTGTACTTGGCCCCTCATCATGTTCATCCAAATAACCTATTCTCTCATAATCATCCTCCTCATATTCTTACTCATATTCATTATATTCCCCATAACTACTCTCACCATAGCAAGACTCCCCATCATAGTCATACCATTCACTTTCATTCCAACTAGCCAATGTGAATTTTCTTTCAAGAGAAATACCTACAAAAATTTAAGTAGATAATACAAGAAAAATTCCTTACTTTACTCCCTCACATATTTACACTCAATTTTTAGTAGTCAATCTTCACTCATGTTTGCACTCTTCTTGGCTTTTATCATAATGTGCTCTCCCTCTTATATTTTTCAAACTTTGAACTCCACACTCAAGTTCTTCCCAATTCTTTCCCACTTCAAAGGATTTAATTCTACTAATCAAGTCAACTAAATTCTAAGGTGTCTTAAAGGTAATTTATCAAACACTTGGTGTGCCATAATAAAGATGCATGGATTTCAAAGAGTTGTTACACTAAGTGACGCTATTACAACCTCAATCACAATTTTGGCAATTAACAATCACTTAAATGCCCTTTACTAAACAAATTATTGATCATACTTTATGAATGGAAGCTTTGGTAGTCAAGTATAAGCAATCACAATTCATTGGGACAATACATCAAACACATTGAGTGCAATTTCGTAGCTCAACTTTGTATAGTAAATTTTATCTTATTTGAGCCCCCAAATCAACCAATTTTCACACCAAATAACTCCCCAAACATCAATATATCATATAGGGTCAAATCCACAACATTTTTATGGCACAATTTCAAGTTTTTGACATCTAAAAATAACAAGAGAAAAAGTGACGAAAATTTGAAAATCACTAGACCTTGAAGAAGATTGTACCTTAGCCCAAAGAAAGTTGGCTGATTAGAATTAATACAATGCAAGCTCTGATACCACTTGATATAATCTTGGAAAGCACCAAACTTTTGGATTAAACTCAAGAACATGAAACCTACCAAACCCATATATAAGAACACTAAAATGCTAGGAAAATAACACTCTTGTGACATTGTGGGTCTAGTCAACTTCAAAGATACCCTAACACCATAATCTATCAAAGATTAGAACACCACGGATAGGAATTGAAGGCACCTAATTTAATCCTATCAAACATACTAGGTAACTTAGCACATAAGGATAGAGATGAAGTTTAGATTATCCCTTAAGATTTAGAGACAAGATAAAAAATGGGACTAATTCCTTTGATTTAGTCTTGATGTTTATGGGAATCACCCAAGAGGATCACTCTCTCTAAATCTTTTAAAGAGTTCTTGAACTCTCACAATTTCATATGCCTGCAAAGGTTCTTGGTTTATAATGTTATAATGAGGTATTTATAGTCCACCAACATAACCTAATACAAAGCATTATTGAAAGATGGTCTGTTCCTGAACTAAATACTTTTAAATATTATAAAATGACCTCAAAATAGCTGCAAAATATTAGGGGTTTGGGTTCTAGAACAGGGCAGGGGCCAAGTAGGTCTTCTGGGAATGGCGCCGGGTCCAATCTGAAGGAATAGTTCTTGTGCACAAAAATAGGAACAATAGAAATGGGACTTAACCAGTCCCCAGCTGGGGCCAGGTCGGGCTAGTAGGGCTGGTGCTGGGTCCATTCTGTTGGAACAGTACTGGCATAAAAAATTGAAGAATTCTAGTAGATCATAGCCAGTGCCTAGTAAGGAAACTCTGGCTAGTGCCGGGTCCATTCTGCTGGGCAATGTTTCTGCGCGAACTACTTTCAATTGACATCCTTCGTATACCAGCAACATGACTCGTTCTCGATCCTCTTCTATTCTCTCCTTGATGTTTTGCATCCTAAATATTATTTTTGACCTCTAAGGTGGCTTTGGTTGTTCCCTTGATCTTCCAAATAGTCTTGAAGCTAAGATTGTTTCCATTTGAAGCTCTCTTGGGTAGCATTCCTTCATTTACCAGTTTGCCCTTTAATCTTTATTCATTTATTTGCTTGACCTTCCATAAGGATTGTGGCCTTCTTTGTACTCCTTTTGGCCTTCCTTTCTTTATCCACTCATTCATCAATCTCTTGGCCCTTGATTTGTTGGCTTGGCTATCCTTAAATTCGTGTTGAAACCTCTTGAAAATAGATTGCACCCAAAGTGCCATAAGATGTGGCTTGGATTTCTCTTAGTCTTCTTTTGAGTGGCCTTCATGCATGGGGCGATTCTTATCGCAATAGCTGAACATTCTTTCTTCTTCCTTCAGCCATAGCCATCAAACTCCATTAAAACACTTCAAATTTATCCTAACTTCTCTCCATTCAAAATATTTTGAGTTTAAAAATTAAAACCCATGTATTGCTCCATCAAACACTCAACAATCTATCAACCAACTCATTTAATTAAACAGAATTTCTGCTCATCTTCACAAGCTATTTTTAGCCAGCTCTAAAGCTAGGAGCAACCTTCATTTCTTTTCTAGAATATAATCAAACCAAGTAAACCTCCATTAAAGAGTTAGAAACCTTTAAATATTGGTCACTATTAGCAACATCCTACCTCAAGAACCTCTAATATTTCCTTAACCATTCTTTAAAATTCAAACTTGAACAATTCCTAGAATCCCTTTAACCTATCTAAATTGAAACACCCCATCAACCAAGGTCATTTGGCCATCACCAAGTAAGAACACTCTCACCTGTCTTCTAATTTTCTCTCTTGTTCTCTCAAGAATGCCAAGAACAATAAGAACACAGACTACATCTCTTCAACCCTCTAGCCATTTCTAATCACACCAAACCACTCTAAAATTGTCAAATCATCTAGAGTGTAACCTACTTTCTTTTTTAACACACTCTATAACACCAAATCAATCAAAGACCCTTCCTCATTCGGATCAAAATAAGCATTCTTCTTCTTTCGAATCAAGAAGAACAAAAGGTAAATCAAGTCCAAAACATCATTTCATGTTCTCCCTTCTTCTCTTGTATTTTCTTTTCTTCTTACTCTGTTCTCAATCTACTCTTGGTCGAAATTGTTGATGTCCATGGACGGATCTCTTCAATCGTTGGTATCTCAAAAGGCTGATTAAGGCAATCAAGACTTCTCGACTATCAAACTTCATCTTCAACTCAAAAACAATCATCAAGACAAGTATTTTGATCTAACTCTCTTACTCTTTTGAACTCAAGTTGTGTAGGATGATGTCAATACAAAAGTGTTATTGTGATTTATGATGATCTAGTAATGTTGGTGAAGATATTTATAGTGTGTGTGGTTTTATGATATAAAGGTTGGGATATACTTTATGATTGCTTTATGAATTACTTATGGATTATGATTTTTAATGCGGGAGTGATATGATGAAATCATGGTTTGATAGTGAGATTATGACATGCTTGTTAGGAGGTATGAGAATAGAGTTTTATGACATTAAAGCATGAGTTGATGTGGTTGCTATTGGAGATTATTATTATTGTTGTTGCCTTAATATTGTTGATATGTCTATCAATAATTATTATTACCTTTGTAGAAATTAATGTTGGTACTAAAAATACTACTTTTGCTGAGATAAATGGGGTTATTACCTCTACTTGTACAATTATTATTATCTCTATAGAAATTATTGTTGGTATTAAAAATACTACTTTTGCTGAGATAAATGGTGTTATTACCTCTATTTGTACAACTGTTACTTTATTTATTAATAAAAAAATTATTACTACTTTTAATTATTAATAGTAATATTATTATTATTTTTTTATTACTACTACTATTATTAATAATATTATTATTACTTTTAACATTATTATTTTTAATAATAATATTGCTATTATTATTAATATCAATATGAATGTTATTATTACTACTACTATTGACATTATTATTTTTAATAATAATAATAATAATAATAATAATAATAATAATAATAATAATATTATTATTATTATTATTATCCCTTTAGCGATATTATTACTATCTATAATATAATCATTTCTTGCTATACTTATTTATTACTTATGTCACTTACTTTTGTTATTATAAAATCAAATTATTCTTATACTAATATTAATACTAGCTTTGGAATATTTTTATATCAATTAATCCTAGAACTCCTAAACCTTTACTGTCATTTTTGAGTGTTTTTAATGTTAAGTTTGTTTTAGATGGTCATGTATATATCGAGTTTCAGAGTTATTAGTATATGTGTGGTTTGTTCATGACTTATACCTTATTTTTACTTTAGATGGGGCTAAGTTGTCTTGAATAAGATTTGGAAGATTTTAAATCTGTGATATCAAGCGATCTAGTAAGTCCTTGCATAAAGCTATTTGTTGAACCAGAGCACTCCAGCAAGTTAAATGTGTTGTTTACAATAAAGATATACTTTGGGATGCAATTATAGACATTTTATTTTTCTGCTAAAATAAAATAATTTTAAAAGCAAGCAAACAATTTTCCAAGAAAAATGCTAAATTTTTCTTAAACCAATTTTTACTAGACTATTTGAATACCATAATTGATCCTTCAAGGTAAAACACTTTATTGATTTTACTTTTTCCAAGTGGGACAAACATAATGTTGAGTACTCAATAAGGGTAGACTATTAGAACTAGTCTTTAAAGGGTTAGGGTAAGGTTCTCAGTTGGTAGCCACCTCTGAGGGGTGAACTAAGCTTGGACAAGATGCTAGTTCTGGTTGGTCAGGCCGGTCCGTGATAGAAACATAGTTATAGTGGACAATTTATTCCCAAAGTGGACAACCGATAAGTTTAGGTCTAGAGATGGAGGAGAATCTCAACCTGTAGGCCGATCACCTATTTATATTATGATGCAAGGTTTCACGGTACACGATCATGATACAGGGTTTCATGGCCATGACTATGATGTAGAGTTTCATAGTCAACTTTATTTGAGTGGTTTATTTCTTTACAAGATGTACGTTTTATTTTGCAAAAGCTGATAAAATAACACTCAAGGTTTAAAGATGAGTTTCTGGATTTGCAGACTTTTTATTGTGACTTGTTTAAACTTTGCATACATGAAAAGTTTTCTTAAATTGTCATGAGCACACACAGGACTTACTGGAAAATATTTCTGACCACTTTTTTATGTCATGTTTTTAGGTCAATCCTGCTTTGAAGGTTGAATTGCTTTGTGTTACTTTTGAAGATTCATTTTAATTGTATTTGTTTCTTGAGAAATTTTAGTTAACATTTAATTGTTTTGAGATTTGTAAAAGTATTGTTTTGGGTTATAATAATTTTTAAACTTAGATTATTTCCTTCTATTTTTTTATTACCTAGTTATAAAGACCCGTTGTCATAAGGATAAGGCGATATCCCCGCCCATTTTGGGGTACGTAGGTAGTGGGATCTTACATGATATATGTTTAAACTGTTTGTAGAACATTGCTTAGTTTCTCATGGATAAGTAAACAAATTTGATGAATTATTTTCCTAATGGAAAATCGTGATTAGATGTATCAGCGTTATAACTTTGGTGGGCAAGGGCTCAATCCATTGTTCATTGAGGGGGTTTATAGATTTATTGAGTTTGCAACATTAAATGCGGCTCTTGGAGATAGAGGTCAAATTAGATGTCCGTGTTCTTCATGAAAAAATAGGAAGTTTTTTTCCCAAAGAGGTGATCATATCTTACTTATATTGAAAAGGGTTTGTATCTAGCTATACGAATTGGACTTGTCATGAAGAAGCATTAGTTTCACCAATGCCTTGGAAGGGATTGGGCGAAGTAACTCAGGGTTTAGGATCTAAAAATCCGCATCATCAAATGGTTATTGATACCATTGATGCTAGCTTCGACCTTGAGCCTCAATTTGATGTTGGTGAACAACCTAATCTAGAAGCACAAAAATTGTATGATATGTTAAAGGCTGCAGATACACCAATATGGGATGGATGTGCAAGTCACTCCTAATTATTTGTTATTTCTCATCTATTAAATATTAAGTCTGAAAATAATATGTCAAAGAAAATGTTTCAACCAAAATGTACAACTTATGAAAGAAGTTATGCCACCTAGTAACAATTTGCCGAAAGACTTCTATCAAACTAAGAAGTTGGTAATGGGGCTTGGATCACTAGTGCAAAAAATTGATGCTTGTGTCAATGGTTGTGTGCTTTATTGGAAGGATGACATTAATTGCAAAAATTGTAAATTCTATGGCCATGATCGCTACATGCACAAGAAAAAGGTTGGAAAGAATAAACAGCACAAGGAGATTGCATTAAAAAAGATGTATTATTTTCCAATAACTCTTAAGTCCAGAGATTTTATGCATTTATGACTACTACAAAGCATATGAGGTGGCATGCGGAGAGTGCATGTGAGGATGGCATTCCAAATCATTCTCAATATGGTGAAGTTCGGAAGCACTTTGATGCATGCTATCCAAACTTTGCAACGGAGCCTAGAAATGTTAGGCTAGGGTTGTGCATAGATAGAATTTCACCATTTGGAATATCCAAGAAACAATATGCTTGTTGGCTAGTTACTGTGATGCTTTATAATCTTGCACCTTGGATGTGTATGAAAAATCATATGATGTTCCTAACTGTCATCATTCTAGGCCCAAAGAATCCAAAACATAAATTGGACGTATTTTTGCAGCCATTGGTGGATGAACTACATTAGTTGTGGGCCCATGGTGTCATTGAGGGACGGGAAGAACAGAGGAGCATGCACTCACAGGAAAAAACCAGAGAAAAAAAAAATCGCAAGCCTTAAAGGCCACACAGAAGCGTAAAGATCATACATTTGCACACTTTAAACCTACTAGGTTGAGTAGGAGTGGATTGAACGACAGGAATCGCTTCGCCTTGCCCACTTGAAGAAGCTTCCGGTTGAAAACCCGCTAGCCTCCTACTTCGCCTTATTTGCATGAATGCCAAGCCTTTTAGCTCTCAGAATATGCCATAGCCCAACCTTTAGTCGGTGAACACAATGGAGAAGAAGAATGGTCTCAAATCTTCTTGGTTCTCTTGCTATTGGTTAGTAAAGCTCCAAGAAGAAGACACAGAGGATGAAGAGACGTGAGAGAGAGAGAGCTGCGTGAGACACTGTTTGTTCAGGAGATTAGGGTTTTTCTTTTACCAGAGACTTGTTTATTGGTCAGCCAAAACTAGGTCTGTCATTATTTTATAAACATATCCCCGGGATATCATATTTCAAAACACCCAGATGTTATCCTGAGAATAAGTTTGGCTTAACCCTAAACTCTTCTTAACTGTATCTGGAAAAAATCATACGGTCCAAGCTATTGGGCCGAAATAATATTTATTATTTTTCTTGGACCCAAAAGGCCCAAAATAATAAATATTAATTATTTATTTCCTGAGCTTATATAAATAACTCAATAAATAATTAATGAGCCCAAATGAACTAAAATAATTAATCTTTAATTATTTATTTCTTGGGCTTATATAAATAACCCAATAAATAATTAAATATTAATTATTTCTCCTAGTTTAAGCCCAGGTTAATTTTCTAATTATTCATACTGGACTTAGGCCCTGAATAATTAATTAACCAATTAAACTAGATAATTAATTTCTCTCAACTCCTATTTTATTTTATTTATTTATTTTATTCTAGTCTAATAATAAATTAGACATCCTGAATAAAATCAAGTAAAATAAAATCCTCTTGAACTGAGACCAATTCCTCAACCCAAAATTAGTTAGGACTTACGAGCTATTCTAAAGACCAAAAAGACACATCGCCTTGGCAGCTAAAATGACCAAAATACCCATGTTATATAAATAGCTGTATTTTATATTTTAAATATTTTCTAATATCACCATAAGAAAATATTAACCCCAAGGACAATGCTGCATTAGCAAAGTCTCCGACCTACAGGTGAAATGACTAAAATACCCCTCTATACATCGCCGTACATTTAAAGAGGAAGAAGTGTACTAACACCCCTCTAAATGACATCTACCATCCTTAGGCTTCTAGTCTAATGATCCACGACTTCCTGGAGTGTTTCCGCTTTCCAACGGAGCTACCCTAAAGCAAACATCCAAGTCATGTTTCCCAGGGTCCTGGACATTTTAGACCATTCGGACAACCACAAGGGGCGATATAGTACAGAAACTATCTTGTACAAGTCTGTCTTAACTAACTAGTTACATATACCTAATACACAAGTATATTGGTTCTACTATAGAATCTCAATTGTAGCATATCAAAGCATATGCTTCCAACTTCGTCAGACCACCAACTTATACTCAAGTCGTAGAGTACTAGTCCACGCTGTAGCGGTAGTAGTCTAGGTTTCTATCATATAGTACTTTTAGAAACCACTACTACAGGTCTTGTCCTACGTATTCGAAATACGCTTATGTTATGAAGTGAGTGGACTACTCACTGGCTAAAGGTAAGCCATTCCCCATTTGAAATTCATAACATAATAACCTAAACATGATGAGATTCCCAGTCTCATCAATAGGTTAAGAACAAATGTTTATGTGTTAAATAACCCGTGATCCATACCTTACTGTGAAAGACCACCATTTATATAGACCACTTATTTAAACACAATAGGTCTGTTCCAAACGAAAATTGTGCACAAACAAAAAGTAAATTCATAAATAATTTCTGAAAATAAATTTTTTATTAAAATATTCGATTTTATATTAGAAACCTAGTCTAAGAGGGCATACAATCCAACAGTCATGACTTTTGATATTTTAAAGAGGTAGAGTTTTAAAATGCAAGCTGCCCTTCAGTAGATAATAAATGACTTTCCTACTTATGGAATGCTAATTAGATGGATTACATCGGGAAGATTGGTATGTCCATATTGCATGGAATCCACCAAAGCATTTCAGTTACCTTCTAGTGGAAAGTAATCGTGGTTTCACTGCCATAATCAATTCTTACCTATTGAACACCAATTTCAAAGGGATAAAAGGTCACTTAGAAAAGTTAAGGTTGAAGAACTTAATCCTCCCACACCACGCCTCATTGGTAACAAAATATGGGATAGAGTTAAGTTATCACCAAAGATAACTAATAGTGGAATTGAACTTGGCAAGTAGGATAGTAGGGGTGAATACTATAACTGGGCAAAGCGAAGCATATTTTGGGATACTTTATTGGCAAAATAATCTTATTCACCACAATATAGATATAATGCACAATGAAAAGAATGTTTTTGACAATATATTCAACAAAGTAATGGATGTGAGTGGTAAGACCACGGACAACGTTAAAGCTAGACATGATTTAAGCTTATTTTGTAATAGGCCGGAGTTGGAAATTAATTAAGTAGATTAGAAAAATGGTAGCAAACCTAAAGCTTGCTACACATGATCAAAACAACAATAGAGGCTTCTACTAGAGTGGGTTAATGATCTTAAGCTTCCGGATAGATATACATCAAATTTGGGAAGATGTGTTGATTATAAAGAATAGAAAATATCTGGCAAGAAAAGCTATGACTACCAGGTGTTTATGGAGAGATTACTCCCAGTTGCCATAAGAGAACTACTTCCCACAAAAATATGGAGTGTTTTAACTGAGTTGAGTCTCTTTTATAGAGACTTATGTTCTTCAAAGTTGTCCATGGCCTACATGTGTAAATTAGAGCAGGACATTGCTCCTCTAATTTGCAAATTAGAGAGGATATTTCTATCTATTTTTTTGATGTAAGGGAATATCTCCCAATTTATTTGCCAGATAAGGCTCTTGTTGGAGGGCTCGTGCAATATAGATGGATGTATCCATTTGAACAGTACATCTCTTATACTCCATTTTTGAATGATCAAACTGTAATTATTCATATTGATAGAAGAGTAGGTGATATATAATTGATGTTTTTTAATAAATTTGTTCCTATAGGGTTTTGCATTATCTTAAGAAGAAGATAAAAAAATAAGGCGAGAGTGGAAGAGACAATATGCAATACCTACCTTGTTGAAGAAGCTTCAACATTCTTTTCTTATTATTTTGAACCCTATGTGGAAACAAAATGTAGAAAAACACCTCGTGATGTAGTTGAGATTTGCTAAAAATTGCCTTTTTAAGGAACGTGTTTCTTTTTGTTTTCTATTTCATGAGTTTTTTTTTATAGTGTGGGAATTAGAATGATTGTTAATTGGGGCATTTCATTTGATTTTCATCCAAAAGTGTTAGTTTTTATTGTCAAAGACCATATCTTTCAAATGCAATATTGGGTTAGATTGAGGAATTGGAAAAAGTATGGTGAGTGAAAAGAAGAAAGTGGAATTTGAAATAAGAGATCTTGAAAATCAGATTAACTCAGCTATTGTAATTGATTTTTTCATGCTACCTGGAATTGAATTGAGCATCTTGATCTTGGATTTCTTTTTTCTGCTATATTTTCTTTATTGTGTTAGTTAATAACAAATATCTTATTTACTTTCCAGGAAAATTTTGGTGCCTTTATTGAGCAACATACTCAAGGCTCAGGTTTATCAGCATCTTTGAATGAAAAAGATATTTGTTGTTGTAGGAGGCGGCCAAAATAAGGGCCATGTCTATAGGATAGGCTCTAAAAGTAAAGGCATCAAAGTAGCTCATACTTTACAAATTAGCTCATCCCAATCAAAAGCTTCTTCTATAGAGAAGGACACCATTAGCAACCTCACTTCCAAGCTTAGCAAGGTAGAGAAGAAGTTGGCTACTAAAGATGTGCAAATCTAATACTTGTTAGAACAACAAAAATTGATGCAACATACTTTGGATGAGCTACGAGGAAGTAGGTGGACTAGCATGAATGATGCTGCATTTGGTGGTGACATTTTGTCTGATGATGATATTAATATGACTTGATCATGTATTTCACTCTTTCAGTGACTTGAAATTTTCTAGACAACATTTTATTTTATTAGTTGTTTATAACTTCAATAGATTGTATGGAATATTTTACTTATAATTTCGATGGATTAGGTAAAAAACTATGTTATTTATTTATGGATTGTATTAAATGATTTAGTTATGACTTCAATGGATGTTATTTATTCCTTTTCTATTGGAATTCTTGTTTTGGAGTTTTACAGGTTGGTTGTTAATTATTAAAAGGTTTTTAAATGTTGGAATTCTTGTTTGGAGTTTTATATGTTGGTTGTTAATTCCTTTGTTGTATGTAAAAAAAAAAAAAAAAAGGAATTGGTCACTATTAGGTCACAATTTTGGGACCAAAATATGACTACAGAAACATTGATAACTCGTTGGAAATCAGTCACAATTTACGATTGAATGACAACCAAAAAAGGTCACAGATCGGTAGCTAATTGAATATGTGACCGGTAGCTAATTGAATAAGGACACGTGACCAGTCAACTTGATTTTGCGACTGATTATCGACTGCACGTCGGTCGCAATCTACGAGTAACTGTATTCAGTCGCATTAGCTACTAGTCCTGCACGACCAAAGAATGTGGTCGCAGTTTGGTCACAATGCTGATTTGCGATCGAATTACAATTGAAATTGCAGTCGCAAATATGCGAATTTTTGGTAGTGTACCTACGATTAAAAACTAGGTGTTGTAGAGCAACAAAATCAGCATGCTTATCTTCAAGCACTACAAGATCACCTTATTCATAATCATATTCTCTTCTGTGTATAGTTGAATTGTAATCCTATTGAGGAATATCAGCTGCAGTACATCTGCGTACCCGTCTACCCCCCATTTGCACCGGTGGTACTTCGCAATTGACTTCTTGTAAGATCGAAAGTATCAATCAGAAGTGTAGCTTTATCTAGATAGCTTGTAGGATAGGCGGTTCAAATGACTTGCCTCACTGGTAGCAGTCAGCGACCTTGTGGCAAGATCTATATAATGGTTGCCAACACTTATCTAGACATAGTGTTAACATTTTGATATCCTTTATTGCCTAGGTACAAGATCTGGTGCATCAAATTAGCCTATGTATTTATTTCAAAATGTTAATAAAATATATAAATTAAAATTCTATA
Organism: Voacanga thouarsii; assembly: GCA_026120185.1. Lineage (NCBI taxonomy): Eukaryota > Viridiplantae > Streptophyta > Magnoliopsida > Gentianales > Apocynaceae > Voacanga > Voacanga thouarsii. The sequence goes on from JANUWF010001142.1 coordinate 891,500, forward strand.
TTTTATTACACAGTACTATTAAAAAAATCTACGTACCAATACTTCAGCTGCCTTGCTGCTCGATTGATAGCCCACAGGATTTGACATAGTCAGATTGCTAATCAATTGCCTAGTGCGAGGCTAATACTATGTAACATAGTTATCCGATACTTTATTCATATCGTAACTAGGCTGTGCACTCAGAATAATTAAACGCCTGTTAACCCAATTAGTGAGATGCATTGAATCAATTTCGTTCCATCCTGCACCATTAGTCCTTATGTTACGGGCATACAGATTGTCACTAGTGTCAACTATAATAAGGATTGTATGTACTATTCCAAATTATCGCATGATTTTATCCAGATAATGCAACTTTATTATCTCCCAATAAATTAAGGACATGATAGACACCAAAATATGTCACCCATGAGTTCAATAAGGGGTAGCCTTACCAGCATGTGCTCATTGTAGAGCTACAAGATAAACTATATAAAGATACATTGTTAATGTCAATAATAAATAATGAACTTAATATTATTATTGATAACAAATTGGTTGAACTGATACTATCATGTTACATCATATATCCAGCTGATTCCTATAAGCAAGCAACACATATGTAAGGGTTTAAGAGAGTTCTAATGAACCTTTCCATATTGATCCTCTAGGGGATTGTGGATCAACATCCTCTACCGGATAGACTTTATTCGGTCTGATAGTAGAAATACGCTATTAAACCCACAACTATTTCAATATTAATAACTAATGATTAGAAAAGTATACTCATTATTATTTTCAAATACTGATAAGATTTTTTTTTTTTAAAAAAAAATGTTCATTTCTTACCTGAACCAACAGTAATGGGCTACGATGGTATACACTATGTAGAACGTAGTGTTGCACAAATAACGATATAGATGTGCCAAGGTTGCATTTTCCCAACTAAGCGTGCTTGATAATTCCAAATTATGGATGTATTTTAAGAAGTGCAAATGTACCTTGTTGCCAGATTTGTCTTGGAATAGAAAGCCACCAATAAGTTGCATAATACGACATTGTGTATGGAGTTCTATCATTTCTGGTGTCACGTATGGAGGTAGTGGTTGGCTTAGTGCTCTCTCGAAGATAATGCTCTTCAACTAATATCTATCAAGGTATGTCAGTGTCGGTCGAAATCCTAAGAGCTCGTTACACATATCAATCAACTTTGTGGTCGTATATATAAACCGATTGTTATAGATTAGATCACCCTCTACAGGTAACACAAAGAGGACCTGTATATCTTGGAGGGTGATGGTAGCCTCTCTAACTATAAGGTGAAAAGTATGCATCTCCTGCCATCATCTTTCCACCAATGTTATAATAAGTGGTTAGTTGATTTTTATGTAACATAAATGATGCAATCCGCCGAAAAATGCAATATCCATGAGCTACTCAACATGGTGATTAAATGGTCGAGCTTCTCAAAATATGCTATGATTTTGCTTTGTAGTAATAACATCACTGTATAAATATCTCGCCCAAATATGTGACGAACTATGGTACACTGCAATATCAATAAATCTAGTATAATAAGACTTGGATCCACTTCGTGAGAAGTAGACTCATACATTTGCCCTAGTACAATTATATTGGTAATATATAAATTGAAAATATATAACCAACAATAAAAAATAAATATAGAAAAACAAAAATGAAAGTAAAGTAAACTATTCAAATTGCCTCAAGACAATATTAAAAATTTAGCTAATAGATGAGAATAAAGATTGCATCTAAACAAATATTGCATACAAAAATAGTGATCGAAAAGTTACATTCAAGATAAATATTACATTAGTTCTATATAATAAACATTGTATAGATAAATTGTGTCAAGTTCACTCTACGACATCATGAGTGCAATTCCTCCTATTATATCCATTGTGATTGCATAAGCTATATTAAGGAGGTGAATTAAGGTTGAACTCGTTCATCTCATTGTGAATACGCGACATCCACATTTGACCAACTTGATGGTTCTTGATGTTGGAATACATGTAAAAAATGGACTATGTATTTCTGTATTTTAGAAATTAATAAAATATTTCAATCATTAATGTTTGTTTACATATATATACACACTAAAAGTTTAAGTGTGTTAGTAAGTAATTTACGTGATTGTGTCATACTTTTATAGTAAGGTGTAGATTATGGGCTACTAACATATAAGCAAAAAATTGTTCTTGTTTGATTGATAAATTTGGGCACTTTATCAAGGCTTAGATCATTATATTATGGTATCTAAATAAGGACTAGTTTACCTTTAATTAGTGAGAAGTTCACTCACACTATTAGTGTAAGCATATTTGAAATACGTAGAATTGGACCATGAGATAATAATTTTTATAAAAGTACTACAATAAATAAAGTTTGGTTTATTGTAGCTACTACGTGGACGAGTATCCTAAGACTTGAGTATGAGTTGGTGGTCTAGAGAAGTTGGACTTGTGCACTTTGATGTATGTCGGGTGAGGTCTTAACGTAATGCCAATAACCTTGTATGTTAGGTGTATGACTCTAGTTAATTAAGATGGACTTATACAATAGAGTTTCTATGCTTCACTTGGTAAATATGTCACCCTTTGTGATTGTTCAAATAATCTAAATAATCCAGGATCCTGGGAAACGTGACTAAGTATGTATGCTTTTAGGTAACTCCCTGGGTGAAGTGGATACATATTAGAAGTCATGGATTATCGAACAAGATATTAAATAATGGTAGATATCATTGAGAAAGATATTAGTATAATTCTTCTATCTCAATGATGGGTGTTACGTAAAGGGGTGTCTTTATTATTACAACTGTAGGTCGAAGACATCGCACTTGCAATATTATTCTTAGGGTCAATATTTCTATATGATAATAAATTGAATATTAAAATGATGAAATACAATTATTTGTTAACAATGGTATTTTGGTCATTTTAATAGTCAATAATAATATATCTTTTGGTCCGAGTAACCTTAGTAAATTTTATTTACTATATGGGCTTATTAGGTGAAATTAATATTGGAAGAATTATACCCAGAGTCCAAATAATTATTTATTTGGGTTAGAATAATTTATTGGGCCAATATAATTAAATTGGTTTATTAATTAATTATCTTTGGTAATATTATATTAGGCTTAAGTGGATTGATTAATTAATAAAAGAATTATTTAATTAGACTTTAGCTAATTAGGAAAAACCCTAGTCTACTAGGGTAATTGAGACATCAAAGTTTCTTTTAAAAACTAGTTGCTGGCTCAAGAAGAAAAAAAAAAAAAGAAAAAAGGGAAAAGGAAATGACAACAAAGAAAAAAAAGGAAAACAAGAAAAATTGGAAAGCTATGTTTCTTTGATTTAGTCTGATGTATGTAGATTCAGGATTCATGATTTTGGACACTAAACATGGAAATTAGCTTACGATTTTTCCTTGTTTTGCAGAAAAGAAAAAAACAAGAAAAAAAAGCAAGGAAAAGCTATATATATGTGTTTTGTTTTTCTCTGAAGGTGATTCTTGGTAGTTCACGTTTCTAACAAAAACAAGGAAAAAGAAAAATAGTTTTTTGCCTTTTCTTCTTGAAGGCCACTGCAAATTTCTTCCTCTTGCTTAATTCATTCAGTTTTCTTTTCCCTTGAAAATAGCTTCGCAATCATTCTTCCAAAATAATTATCCTTACATCCTAGTTCTATTATTATTGGTAGTTAGTCTATAGGAGGTTCGAGAATACTCTGAAAGATTGAAAGTTAGCAATTTTGGTGCGCGTATTTGATACAAAGGAGTTGATGCTTGGCCAAAATTCTTGTGGAACAAGTAGTCGTGACAAATCAAAATGTTCCGTTAAATCTAATTCCACCAATTATTCAATCTAAGCAGCTTAAAAGTAAGTATTCCTAGACTTTGGATATGGAAAAACATTTTAAATTGCTATTTTTTGCTACATTTTTATTTTCCTGCGATCCTTCAAGCGGTATAAGAGCCTTGTTATAATCTAGAAGCATGGCTATTTATTTAATTTTGTGATCAAACACACAAGTTTTTGCGAAATTAATTTTTCTCCAGATAAAACAATTAAGAAAAACATTTTAAAAGGGAACCAAGGAATTTAAAATAAAATTCATAATTTATTCTTCCAAAGGGTTTTATCCTTGACATAGAGAATAATTTGAATTCAAAAATTTTAAATTTAGTTCCTAAAAAATAGTTTTAACTCAAGTAGTAAAAAAAAACAAAAAACAAAAAAACAAAAAAAATTTATAATTTATTCTCTTAAAGGGTTTCATCCTTGACATAGAGAATAATGGTTGAATTTTTTAGATTTTATTAAAGTTAATGAGAACTAGATATTTATTTTAAGAAAATATTTTTCTCAAAAACTTATTATTTTTTTCAAAAAATTAAGTGGGAGAGGGGTTTTAATGGCTCTATGGCTTCTATCATAGATTTATGTTAGAGATTGTAGTTATTCTTGTGTCATTTTAAGCATGACCCCCTATAGGATGGATTTCTATGAGAATCTAAAATTGACGGATGAATTATAATTAACGCCTAGGATATGTGTTAGTGGCAGCCAACCTATCGTTGGAGGAATTAATATTAGGTTATTCATAGGTGGTGAGAGTAGTGGCCATCCTATCATGGAACTATCACTGGGTTATTACCTATTAAGGAAGTTTAATTTGTAATAGTTATATACTTAACTTAGAAAATCGTTAACTTTCCTATGAAGCTTTGTTAATTTTTCTATGAGCCAAAATTTTCATATATTTGATAATGGTTTTAATAGGTTAACCATATCATGGAAATAATATGATGTTTTAAATGTGTATTTTCCAAAACAAACATTTTTCTGAATGAAGTTTTTTTTTCCAATCAACATAAATGTCTGGTTTCAATCCCTTGTTCATTATTCTTAAGGAGAAAAAGTTAACTGGACCTAACTATATGCACTAGAAAAGGGATACGAACATAGTACTTACTACCAAGGAGTATAAGTATGTTTCGGCTGATCCCTATCCTAAAATTGGGGAAGATTCTATAGACTAAGATTGTGAGGCTGAGAAGGTATGGAGGAAAGATGATGAGATGGCTAGATGCTACACGTTGGCTTCTATGTCTAGTGTTCTTAGTCTAAACACGAAAATATGCCTACTGCATATGATATTAATGTATCATTGTGCACTATATTTACTGACAAGAGCCGACCCGCAACGCAGGAAGTATATAGGGTAATCATGAATACTAGAATAGCTGAGGGGCATTGGTTCACGAGCATATGCTCAAGATAATTGCTCATTTTAAGGAAGCTGCGATCCTAGGGGTAACAATTAATCTTGAGAGCCAAATTGACATGGTTCTTAAATCTTTACCAAATTCATATTCTTATTCAAGTTAAATTATTACAGGAACAAGTTGAGTATATCTTTGATTGAGTTGATGAAAGAACTTCAAGCTGTTAAGAAAATAATAAAGCCTATATAAACGGCTTTGGTTACTCGTTCTGGTTTATTTTGTAGAACTAGGGCCTAACCCAAGAAGTTCAAGAAGAAGAAGGCCCAAAAAATGTAGGGGCTAGCCTAAGGAGTCTAAACCCGGTCCATCTAAGCCCAAAGGCAAATATTTCAAGTGTGGCAAGAAGGGACATTTCAAGAAAATTATCCGAACTTCTTAGCCAAGTTATTTTCAGGTATTATCCTTTATTTAGAGTCTATTTTGATAGTTAGATCATTATCCACTGAGATTATTGATTCTGGAGCCATGACTATATTTGTAACTTCTTGTAGAGGTTTAGCAAGATAAATAGACTTAGTAGAGGAGAGTATGGACTTAAAGTAGGAAATGGAGCACAAGTGTGGGTTGAAGCAGTGAGATGATTTCAGTTTCAAGGTTAATTAATTAAGGATATTCTGTTTCTTTCTATTATGGTATTTTAATCAGTAGGCGTGGAAAAATTATTTGTTCTGGAAACATGTATGACAATTTTTTCTATGTTAATGCTATTAGTCGTCAAATAAATAATATTCAGACTGAACCTTATAATAAGAAGAGAAAGACCACATTAAATAACTCGCATTTATAGCACTAAAGATTAGGACATATAAATCCTAAACGGATTTAGAGGTTAACTAAAATGGGTCTTTGGAATTATTTAAATTAGAGGAATGACCTCAGTATAAATCTTGTCTTATGAAAAATGACCAAAAGGCCCTTTACTCAAAAGATGGAAAGGGCCAAAGAAATACTTAAGTCAGTTCACACTGATGTTTGTGGTGCTATATCTACACCAGCCTGAGGGGCATAAACACTTCATCACTTTTATAGATGACTATACACGTTTTGGTTACGTTTACTTAATAAGGCACAAGTCTATCTTATTTGATAAATTCAAGGAGTTTAAAGCTGAAGTGGACATCAAACAGGTAAACAAATTAAGAAGTTTAGATCGGATTGTGGTGGAGACTACCTTCTTGGTAAATTCAAGGACTACTTGGCATATCAGGGAATAGTATCTCAGCTAACTACACCTGCAATACCCCAGTAGAATAGAGTAGCTAAGAGAGAAAAAATAGAACTTTAATGGAAATAGTCAGAAGCATGATGAGTTATGCAATTCTTTCTATTTATTTTTGCGGATATGCTTTAGAAATAATAATATATATCTTGAACTTGGTTCCTTCTAATTCAGTACCTAGGACACCTTATGAAATGTAGACTAGACACATGCCTATTATGAATCATCTCAAGGTATAGGGTTGTTCAGTTTATGTACTGACAAAAAGAAGTAAGTTAGACCCAAGATTAGAATTGTGCTATTTTGTAGGGTATCCAAAAAGAACAAATGGTGGATACTTTTATCATCCCAAGAGCAAAAGGTACTTGTGAGTACTCATGCTAGATACTTAGAGGATGAACAAAGTGTATCTACCAAGATCTCGACTAAAGTGGAATTGAAAGAGAAGTTGAGTGATTCTTCAACTTCTAATACCCCAGTTAAGGAATCTAAAGAGGCATAACCAGATGTTCCTATACAAAATAAACCATGTCGTAGTGGGAGAATATCTAGAGTTCTGGATAGATAGACTGGAGAAGCCCTTTAGGTAGTCTCCAACTATCAAGAATAAGATCCCACTAGATACGATGAGGCCATTGTTGATGTTGATATAGACAAATGGCAAGTGGCAATAGATGCCGAGATTGAGTTTATGTATTTCAATCAAGTCTAGAATCTTGTTACTACGCTTGAAGGGATTAAACTCATAGGGTGTAAGTGGGTATACATGAGAAATAGAGGTGCAGATGGAAAGATAGAAGCCTATAAAGCAAGGTTGGTTGTAAAAGGTTATACTAAAAAAAAAAAAAGATCGATTATGAGGAGACCTTTTTACCGTTGCTATGCTTAAGCCCATTCACATTCTCTTGGCTATCACATGTCATTATGACTATGGATATGAAAAATTGATGTTAAGACAGCCTTTCTTAATGGCTATTTTAGTAAAGATATCTCCATGACCCAGCATGAAGGCTTTGTTATGAGAACCTTTAGTTTACAAGTTTAAGAAGTCCATTTATACACTTAAGCAAGCATTATATACATGGAACATACATTTGATAAGATTGTAAATTTATATGGTTTCATACAAAATGTGGATGAACCATGTGTATATAGGAGATTGGATGGGAATAATGTGTCCTTTCTGGTACTTTATACAGATAGCATTCTACTTATTGGAACTGATATAGGGATATTATCATTTATAAAGGTTTGGCTATCAAGTCAATTTTGCATGAAAGATATGGGAGAAACTAGCTACATTCTTCGTATTAAGCTTCTTAGAGTTAGGAATCAAAAATATTAGGTTTATTCCAATTTGCTTACATTGACAAGATATTGGCTAGGTTTAGTATGGATCAGTGTAAAGATGTAATTATACCCTGTAGGCACGGATTAGCCTTATTTTTCAAATATGTCCTAAGACACAAGAAGAAAAGAAAATGATGAGTAGGATTCCGTATGCCTCGATAGTAGGAAGTCTTATGTATGCCATGATTTGTACAAGGACACATATCTACTTTTCAGGTATCAGTCAAACCCAGGGGAAGAACATTGACGAGCTGTAAAGCATATACTCAAGTACCTAATAGGAACGAGAGATTATATGCTTATCGACAAAGCTGATGAAGTGATTCTTGTCGGTTACACTGACTCAGACTTTTAGGCAGATAAAGATGAAAGAAAATTCACTAGTGGATATGTTTTCACTTTGTTTGGAGTGGCTATTTCATGGAGGACTATTAAGCAATCATGTATTCCTGATTCTACCATGGAAGCCGAGTATATGGTAGCTTCAGAAGCTTCAAAAGAAGTGGTTTTGCTCCAAAAGTTCCTCACAGAACTTGAAGTTGTGTTACAAATGGACAGGCCTATTACCATATATTGTGACAATTTTGGAACTGTTTCAAAATACAAGAAACCAAGAAACCACAAAAAGGGCAAGCATGTTGAGAGAAAGTATCACAGAATCTGGGAGTTCATCTAGAAATAGGAGATATTGGTTGATCAAAGTTCCTCTGTAAATAATCTGGTAGACTCATTTACTAAGCCTTTGATAGAAAATGTGTTTCAGTGACATTTGGATATAATAGGGGTAGGCACATATGGACTATCATAGTCCATTTAGTGCAAGTGAAAGATTATTGGAATGCATGCCCAAAATAAACAATGTATTTCTATATTTTAGAAATTAATAAAATATTTTAATCATTAATATTTGTTTACATATATATGCACATTAAAAGTCTAAGTGTATTAGTAAGTAATCTATGTGATTGGGTTGTGCTTTCACAGTAGGGTGTAGATTATAGGCTACTAACATATAAGAAAAAAATTGTTCTTGATTGATTGATATGGTTGGGCACTTTATTAAGGTTTAAATCATTACACCATGGTTTATAAATAGGGAATGATTTATCTTTAATCATTGAGTAGTCCATTCATGTAAATTGTGTAAGTGTATTTGGAATTCGTAGAACTGGACCACGTGATAGCAATCTTTATAAAAATACAAAAATAAATAAAGATTGGTTTATCACAATTATTGTGTAAATAAGTACCCTAAGACTTAAGTATGAGTTGGTGGTCTAGTGGAGCTGAACTTGTACAGTTTGATGTATGATGGGCGAGGTCTTAACGCAAAACCAATAACCTTCTATGTTGGGTGTATGACTCTAGTTAATTAAGACGAACTTATACAATAGAGTTTCTATGCTTTACTTAGTAAAGATATCACCCCCTTGTAATTGTCCAAGATAATCTAAATAATCCAGAGCCTTGGAAAATGTGACTAAATAGGTATGTTTTTGGGTAGCTCAATAGGTGAAGTGGATACATAATGGAAGTCATGGATTATCGGACTAAATATCAAAGGATGGTAGATGTCATTGAGAAATGTGCTAGTACAATTTTCCTATCTCAATAATGGGTGTTACATAGAATGGTATTTTTATCATTACATATGTAGGTCAAAGATATCACACTTGCAATATTATTCTTAGGGTTAATATTTTCATATAGTGATAAATGTAATATTTAAAATGATAAAATACAGCTATTTGTATAAGGGTAGTTTGGTCATTTTAGTAGCCAAGAATAATGTATTTTGGTCTCCAGAATAGCTTGAGTAACTTTAATAAATTTTATTTACTATATAGGTTTATTGGATGAAATTAATATTAGAAGAATTATTTTAAGAGTTCAAATAACTATTTATTTAGGTTAGAATAGTTTGTTGGACCAATTTAATTTAATTGATTTATCAATTAATTATCTTGGTTAATATTATATTGGGTCCAAGTGGATCAATTAATTAATAAAAGAGTTAATTAATTATTCTTTGGCTAATTAGGAAAAACCCTGGCCCACCAGGGTAATTAAGACAACAAAGTTTCTTTTAGAAACTAGTTGCCGCCTCAAGAAGAAAAAAAGGGGGAAAAGAAACAAAAACGAAAACAAAGAAAAAAAAAAAGAAAACTAGAAAAATTGGAAAGCTGTATTTCTTTGTTTTAGTCTGATGCACATGGATTTGGGATTCACGATTTTTGACACTAAATAAGGAAATAGAAATAGCTTACGTTTTTTCCTTGTTTTGCCGAAAAGGAAAAGCAAGAAAAAAAAAGGGGGAAAGCTATATATATGTGTTTTGTTTTTTTTTTTGAAGTTGATTCTTGGTAGTTCACATTTTTTACAAAAACAAGGAAAAAAAAAAATAACTTTTCGCTTTTTCTTTTTGAAGGCCGTTGCAATTTTTTTTCCTATCTTAATTCCTTCGACTTTCTTTTTGCCTTGAAAATAACTTCCCAATCATTCTTCCAAAATAATTATTCTTTCATCCTAGTTCTATTATTATCGGTAGTTAGTCCGTAGGAGGTTTGAGAATACTTTGAAAGATTGAAAGGTAGCAATTTTAGTGCGCATATTTGATGCAAATGAGTTGACGCTTGGCCAGAATTCCTGCGGAATAATTAATCGTGACAAATTAAAGTATTCTGTCAAACCTAATTCCACTGGGTATTCAATTTAAGTAGACAAAAAGTAAGTATTCCTAAACTTTGGCTTGGAAAAAAAAATTTAAATTATTATTTTCTGCTGGTTTTTTATTTTTCCGCGACCCTTCACTTGAAATGGTGCCAAACTAAAATCAAGATTGTGCTAATAATTCTCGTGTAGAATGGGCTTGAATGGCGTTGTATAAGTCACTTTATAGCATAGTGTTGTGTTCTATGATGAAATGAGATCCTCGTATTCAATCCTAATTACTGGCCTACTACAAATGCATGCGAACGAGGTATTTCATATATTTTTCATTTGCAACAACTGCTTGTCTTAATACCAAGATTAACTTTGAACAAATTATTTCCTTTCCCATGCTCACAATATAATGAGACAACATTAAAAATACCCTAATCCTGATTAAAAGTCAATATATAGTGTCTTCTTCCTTTTGTCTCATTCTTCACAAACTTAGCATATATCTTAGAAGGAAAGTGATATCTACCATGATTAGCCTCTTGTCTATGGTCGTTGAAGTATTTAACTAATTTTTTAAACGAAGACTCAACAATTACCTTAATAGGTGGGGCACATATACTTTTGAAAATATTGTTAAATGATTCTATCAAATTAGTTGTCATATTACCAGATCGATATCCACTATTATAAGCAAAAGCCCATTGCTCCTTCGGAATCACATCCAACCATGCCTTCCTTGAGAGTTTAACAAATTTATTTCTTCTATAATCTTAAAAAATTTACGCTTCTTTCTTTGATCTCCAACTATGTACATCAACTTCTTCAATTGATAGTTCCTGAACTTTGTTTTGAAGTTATTCTAAATATGTCCAAGAAAATATCTATCACTGCTATTGGCTCTTGCCAAAGGGTAGTTGATGAACTGTATTTACTATTCCAAAATGTTTGTCAGATATTAAACAAACTTTCTAATTCTTTAACACATACTTTTTGAGCATAGACAAAACCTAACCCAGCTATCATTAGTTTTTTCATTAACAACTACAAAAACAAGGGATAATATATGATTATTGGCATCTTGATCCACTATTGTTAAGAGTTTTCCTTTATATATACCCTCAACAAATGTCTCATCATGTGAACAAATGCATCAATATATGTTTTTAATGCCTAAAAAACAAATTCAAATATCTTGGCCCTATTGCTGTTGATTGGTAAATGATGCTGTTCCACGACTGCAATATGATTCGAATCTTGTAAGGTAAGCATACACCATGGTAGCTATGTGATTGAAGAAGGCCAATCTCCATAGATCATCTCAATTGCACGCTTGCATGTGTTCCATCCTTTCCTGCAGGATAGAGTAAAATGTAATGTGTTATAAATATAGCTGTTTATCTCGTTGACTTTAATCTTGGATTATTATGAATCATCGGCACGATGTGATTTGCCATTAATTTTAAGCTCATGTTACAATGGCTCCCATCTACTGTCTTGACTAAACAAATGTGCTTTTTATTCCTGTGAGTAATTTTCCATAAGCAATTATCTATCTTTTTTTGTGCGCAGATCCGCAAAGGATAGGGATGCTGTACAATTGAATTTTTACACTCGGCAATCTATAGTACAACCTTACTTTCTTTACCATAAACTCATGACCCATTCTAATGGACCACGACCGAACAACCTAAAGTAACTCAGCCTTATCCCTAAATCACATGCCAATCCTCAAGTCATTGTTGGATTTTGACCATAAATCCATCCCATTGCTACTTATTGCCATTATATTAGCATCGCTTATTATTTCTTGAGAAGTATCTATTGGGATGTATACTCTCTTAGACTAGGTTTCTAATGTAAAAAATCGAATACTTTAATAAAATAATTTATTTTGAGAAATTATTTGTGAATTTACAATTTTATTTGTGCACAATTACGTTTGGAAAAGACCCATTATGTTTAGGTAAGTGGTCTATGTGAATGAAGGTCTTTCACAGTAAGTTATGGATCACGGGTTACTTAATACATAAACTTTTGTTCTTAACCAATTGATGAGAATGAGAATCTCATCATGTCTAGGTTATTATGTTGTGAATTCTAAATGAGGAATGGCTTACCTTTAGCCAGTGAGTAGTCCACTTACTTCATGACATAAGCGTATTTCGAATATGTAGAACATGACCTGTAGTAGTGGTTTCTAAAAGTACTATATGGTAGAAACCTAGACTACTACCACTACAGCATGGACTAGTACTCTATGACTTGAGTATGAGTTGGTGGTCTAATGAAGTTGGAAGCATATACTTTGATATGCTATAGTTGAGGTTCTATCGTAGGGCCAATATACTTGCATGTTGGGTATGTGTGACTAGTTAGTTAAGACAGACTTGTACAAGATAGTTTCTATATTATATTGCCCTTTGTGGTTGTCTGAATGAACTAAATATCTAGGGCCCTGGGAAACATGACTTGGATGTTTACTTTAGGGTAGCTCCATTGGAAAGCGAAAACAATCCAAGAAGTCGTGGATCATTAGACTAGAGGCCTAAGGATGGTAGATGTCATTTAGAGAGGTGTTAGTACACTTCTTCCTCTCTGAATGTGCGGCGATGTATAGAGAGGTATTTTAATCATTACACCTGTAGGTCGGAGACTTTGCTAACGTAGCATTGTCCTTGGGGTCAATATTTTCTTATAGTGATATTAGAAAATATTTAAAATGCAAAATACAGCTATTTATATGGTAAGGATATTTTGGTTATTTTAGTAGTCAAGGCAGTGTGTCTTTTGGTACCTAGTATAGATCGTGAGTCCTAATTAAATACGGGCTAAGGAATTAAATTAAATTAAATAGAATTTATTTTATTTAAGTAGCCTGATTTAATTATTAGGCTAGAATAAATATTTAATTGGACTGGAAAAAATAATTATTTGTTGGGCCATTAAGTTGGTTCTAACTAGAATTATTAATTAAACAAAAAATGTTAAACTAAGAGTCCAATGGCCCAATCCAGTTTAATCTAGGGTTTTATTTAGGTTAAACAGGAGGATTGGAAATAACGTCGTGGTTACAGAACACACAATCTAAGAGATGGCTTCTTCTCTGTGGAAAAGGTTAGGCGTCTCTCTCTCTCAAGAAAATTCCCTAGCCTGTTAGTTGTTCACCAAATGGTAGTTAGGCAGGCCATATACTGGAAGATCGAGAGTTCAGCATTCACATACATGCAAAGGCAGAGTAGGAGGCTTGCAGAAATCACACTAGAGGCTTCTACCAGCACACCTACCCCGGTTGTGCACATTTCGGTCTAGCCACTTTTGAGAACCAAAAGGAGAGGTAAAAATTTTAAAACCTCGGGTTTTGGACAGGGTGCAACCCGCGCTGGCTAGGGTAGCTGGAGCCGGTGCCGGCCCTGCCCTGGAATCTCGGTTCTTGTGTTTTTCTATTTTTTTTATGTTCGCTTCTGCTGGGTGCCCTGTGTTTTTTCGCTTTTCGTGCCTTCAATTGGTATCAGAGCATGAAGATTTTGTGAAAATATGGGGAGCATGCATCTAGATGAATAAAACTAGACACATATGTGTGATTAAAATTGTGATCCTTCACTGTTTATGGTATGGATAGATCCTCTATTAAACCTCGTGGGTGGAGGTATAGGAATCTGTAATTTACTATTTTTTTTAGTAAATCGTGTAAGCCCAAATATTTATGGGTATAGGCGATTGTTGGTTTTGGTTGATTTCATTGTATTCGGTTTGAAATCGGAGAGCCATCAAAGCTAGAACTGTGCAGAAAAACAGGGGAAATTCGTAGAGGAAATTCGCAAGGAAAAAAAACTGCAGGAAGGAGCCGTCTAGAACCGAACCAGCGCCAGCTAGGGTTTGGAAGGCCGGTCCGCACTGTTTTCTCATGGGTCCTGGTTTTGTGCAGCGGGTGTAGTGAACCACAGTTCAGATGGGGTGGTTGATCCAGTGTGGTGGGTGCATTGGACCAATGATTTTTTTTTAATTTTTTATTGTTATTTTTCTTGCAATTTCTTTTGGTTTTGGGGTCCATACCAGGAGAAGTTAATATTTTATAATAGTTAATATTTAAGGAATATTTTTGCATGAAAATATTAGTAAGGGATTTTAGGATTAAACAAGACCATTAATTAATTAATTAATTAATTAATATGTTTAATTCTATTATTTGGGTACTTAGATTTAAAAATAGAAGAGCATGAAAACGTCTACTGTTTTATAGCATGCTATTTATTTTTGGTACCTATGTGAATGTTTTCTCAAAGACCAAAGTCTTTGGGAATGTTTTTGACAAGGAAAACATTTTTCTACAAATTAAATGGTTATTTTAGCTTGAACAAAAATTAATCCTTAGATATTTTCTCAAATGATTTAATCATTGACATTAAAAATATAGTGGATTTAGATTTTTTTGTAAGGTTAAAATAGAAAGCCATTTTGTTTTAGTTTGGCACAAGAAAAATTGTTTTGTCAAATAAACTTGAGACCAAAGTCTCTAGAAATTTTTAATTGAAATTTTTTTGAAATCATTAAATTTTTAACTTAAATAAAATTAGTCCATGGGAAAAACTCTCAAAGGATATAAGCCTTGACATAGAGATTTTTATGGATTTAGACATTTAATTTTTGAGTTAAGGGAAAACTTAATGGAAATTTTCAAAAGGATATTTTTTAGAAAATCCTTGTTTTAAAAAACTAAGTGGGAGAGGGGTTCCAACGGCCCCACGGCTTCCATCACGATCCTCATTAGAGATCGTGGGTCCCCTCGCGTCACCTTGGGAGTGAACCCGTATAGGATAGGGATACAACAAGGATCTAGATCTAATGGAGGGATGTAATTAATAACCCGGGGCACGTACTATGATCGGCCAGCCTCTCGTTGGAGGTCATAGTGTGAGGTATATCCATAGGAAATGAGAGGAAACGGCCATCCCCTCGATGGAGTTATCTTCTAGATTATTACCTAGAAGGGAAATTAATTTGTGATGGTTAACACACTTAGCTTAGGAAATTGTTAATCTTTCCAAGAAGCTATGTCAGTTTTCTTAAGAGCCAAATTGATTATTATCAGTTTTGAGAATAAGGATAAAGTGCACAATTTTTTTTTTTTTGTTTTCACAAATTGAATCTTTTTTTTTCTTTTATTTTTCGATTTTTCAAAAATGGTGGGAGGTTCTTTTAGTCCATTAGCCGTTATTCTCCAGGAGAATAAGTTAACGGGACCAAACTATGTGGATTGGAAAAGGAACCTGGACATAATACTCACAGCGGAAGAGTATAAGTATGTCCTTTACGAAACCTGCCCTGTTATTGGGGAGGGTTCCACTGCCGAGGAGCATGAGACTGAGAAGGCATGGAAGAAGGCCGATGAGATGGCTCGTTGTTATATGTTGGCCTCCATGTCTAATGTGCTCCAATCCAAACATAAGCACATGACCATTGCGTATGACATAACCCAATTATTACACACGATATTCGCGGATAAGAGCCAGCCCGCAGGGTAGGAGGCTCTTCAAACCATCATTAACACTAAGATGGTTGAGGGAGTATCAGTCAGAGAGTATATGCTCAATATGATTGCTGCTTTCGAGAAGGCAGAAATCTTAGGGGCTGTCATTGACCCTGAGAACCAAGTGGACATGGTTCTCAAATCTCTAATGGGTTCATTTACTCAGTTCAAGTTGAACTATAACATGAACAAGTTGAACATGGGTTTGACTGAGTTGATGAAGGAGCTCCAGATGGCGGAGAAGGTCATGAGGCCATAATTTAAGGCTATGATTGCTAATGCTTCATCTTCTATAACTGGGCTCAAGCCTAGAACGTTCAAGAAAAAGAAGGGAAATGCAGCGGTCCAGCCCAAGACCTAACCCAAAGACAAACCTAAGGGCAAGTGCTTCATGTGTGGGCTGAAGGGACACTAGAAAAATGAGTGTCCAGATCTTCAAGCCAAGAAAAACCCCATAGGTAATGTTTTCTATCTAGAGTCTATATCAATGGTTGGATCAACTTTCACTTGGATTGTTGATTCAGGAGCCACTGATCACATCTATAACTCTTTGTAGGGGTTTAGAAAGATTAGAAGACTCCAAAAGGGCGAACATGGACTACATGTGGGAAATAGAGCACAAGTGTGGCCCCTTGCAGTGGGAGAGCTGGATCTTGTATTTGATTGTAATAGAATAGTGGTTTTGAAAGATATTTTATATGTACCTGGATTTAGACAGAATTTGATTTCAATTGCGAAACTAATAAATCAAGGATATTCTATATCTTTCCATTCCGGTATTTCTATTAGTAGAGATGGAGAAATTTTATGTACTGGGCATATGTATGGGAATCTATTTTTCTTAAACCCTGTTAACCATCAATTAAATAACGCTTAATTTGAACATTTAACAAGGAAGAGAAAGACCAATGTCAATGACTCTTATCTTTAGCATCTAAGGTTGGGGCATATCAACTCAACCAGGATTCAGAGGTTGATCCATGATGGGCCCTTGGGCTCATTGAGATTGAAAAATTGGCCTCAGTGTGAGTCTTGCCTGATAGGAAAGATGACAAAAAGGTCATTTGCCCCTAAGGCAGATAGAGCCAATGAGGTATTAAGTCTTGTTCACACTGATGTGTGTGGTCCTCTGTCTACACCAGCTAGAGGAGGTTTTGAGTACTTTATCACTTTCACGGATGATTATACAAGGTTTGGTTATGTTTACCTGATGAGACGCAAGTCTAACTCTTTTGACAAGTTCAAAGAGTTTAAGGTTGAAGTGGAGTATCGGATAGGTAAATTGATTAATACCTTACGATCAGATTGTGTTGGTGAGTACCTCCTTGGTGAATTCAAGGACTACATGGTATATCATGGGATAGTATCCCAACTCTCTGCACCGGGGACACCCCAGCAGAAAGGAGTAGTTGAGAGAAGGAACAGGACATTAATAGAAATGGTCTGAAGTATGATGTCTTATACTACTCTTCCAGTGTCTTTTGGGGGATATGCCCTGAAAACAGCGTTATATATTCTGAACTTGGTACCTTCCAAGTCAGTACCTACGACTCCCTATGAGATGTGGACTGGGCGTAAGCCAAGTCTGAATCATCTCAAGATATGTGGTTGTCCAGCTTATGTACTGGTCAAGGGAGACAAGTTGGAACCAAGATCAGAATTATGCTATTTTGTTGGGTATCCAAAAAGGACAAAAGTTGGTTATTTTTATCATCCTAAGGAGCAGAAGGTACTGGTTAGTACCAATGCTAGATACTTAAAGGATGATTAAAGTACTTCCACGAAATGTTCAACTAGGTTGGAACTGGAGGAGAAGTTATCTTTGGAAGCAACTTCTTTTGACCTGATTGTGGAACAAGAAGAGGCATAGCCTCAAGAGCCTGTACATATAGAACCTCGTCATAATGGGAGAGTGTCTAGGGTTCCAGAGAGATGGACTGGAGAAGCTTTCGAGCTGGTCTCTGACTATTAGGAACAAGATCCTACTAGATACGAGGAGGCTACTGCTGATGCTGATGCAAATCTGTGGTATGAAGTAATGAAAGCCAAGATTGAGTTTATGTATCTCAATCAGGTTTGGGATCTTGTAGCTTCACCTGAAGGGATAAAACCCATAGGGTGTAAGTGGGTATACAAGAGAAAGAGGAGAGTAGATTGGAAGGTGGAAACCTTCAAAGCTAGGCTTGTGGTGAAAGTGTATACTCAAAAAGAGGAAATCGACTATGAGAAAACCTTTTCCCCGGTAGCCATGCTTAAGTTCATCCGTATTCTCCTTGCCATTACATGTCATTATGACTATGAGATATGGCAAATGGATGTCAAGACGGCATTTTTAAATGGCCATCTTAGTGAAGATATTTATATGTCCCAAGCGGAAGGCTTTATTGCTAAAGGCCAAGAGCATATGGTTTGCAATCTTAAGAAGTCCATTTATGGACTTAAGCAGGTATCAAGGGTATGGAACATTCGTTTTGATGAGATTGTAAAGTCTTATGGTTTTGTTCAAAACGAGGATGAACCATGCGTGTACAGGAAACTTGAAGGCATTAATGTGATTTTTCTTGTCTTGTATGTGGATGGCATTCTACTTATTGGAAATGATGTAGGGTCATTGTCATTGATAGAGGCTGAATTAGTCATATTTTTCTTAGTTATTTGAGGTTCTTTTGTGATACATTTTGTTCAATAACTAATTATATTCCTTCATATTTAAGATTTTACCCTTGGAAAGATATTTTGTTC
The DNA here is from genome assembly GCA_026120185.1 of Voacanga thouarsii. Classification (NCBI taxonomy): domain Eukaryota; kingdom Viridiplantae; phylum Streptophyta; class Magnoliopsida; order Gentianales; family Apocynaceae; genus Voacanga; species Voacanga thouarsii. Next base: position 910,300 of record JANUWF010001142.1, read on the forward strand.
ATTATTGCAGATTTTTAGGGTAAAATGAAACAAAAATATTGCAAAACAGAGGAGAGGCGGCGCCGGCTAGGGCCCTACAATTGGCGCCGACCATGCATTGTTGACACGTACTTCGAAGTAACGAAAAAATTGGTGAAACAGAGCAAAATAGAGTCAAACAGGCTCTAGCTCCAAGAGTCAAGGCGGCGCCAACTGCATTCTGGTCTTCATCATGTGAAATTTCGAGAAAAATCGATGAACAAGTAGAGAAGCAGAACACAACTGGCGTCGGCTCTGAGTGCCAAGGCGGCGCCGTCTGTGCCCTGAAGCTAAGACGGTGTTTGGTTTTTTCTACTCAGTTTTTGGTAATCTGTGGAGTTTTAGTATCTTCCAACTTCTACTCGGATAAGAATACCGTACCTACAAGTTTAGACACTTCCTAAGCCTATAAATAGATGAAAAAGCACAAGGAAAAAGGAGGAGAATTCATTGATCATCATAGAAAATCACTCAATCTGAGAAGGAATTCTTCAATTTGATGAGGATTGTATAAGAAGGTCTTCAAAGGAAGAAGAAGGAGGCTTGTCTATGAGTGCTTTCTTTTACTTTGTTTTCTTTTTCTTGAACAATGATATGTTAATTGTTTTATTGTAATTTGACATTGTTTTAGACGTTCATGATTTTTAGAGGTATTTAATCTTTTAATTAATTGATTATTACTCTTGGTATTTAATTGCTTGGGTTGATTGCAAGATTAATTGATTGTTTTCCATTAACTTGCTTGAGAATAGGGTTGATGGTGTCAATTTATTGATTTTATATTTGTTGTCTTTTAACTTGCCTGAGAATGGGGTTAATTGCTAGGGAAAGAGAAATTAAAGGTTAATTGATGTCTGCCAGAGTATGGATTCATTGGTTAATTTTATGTTTTAGGTTTGCCTGAGAATGGAACTTGAATTAAGGATTGTGGTTAATGCATCTTTTGGGTAAGACTGGTTGAGACAGAGTATGTGATGCTAAGTTACCTAGAAGATAGGGGTTCATGGATTGCGAAAGAAGTGAGTCTACTTTAATCTTTCATGATGCGAAGGGAATAATTAGTTATGAGAATGGTTGAGTTCTTTAAGGTCATGTTTGTCTAAACAATGTTTTAAGTTACATAATTCTCCATCATTGACATGTATATATTCTTTTGCTTTCTTTTATTTTCCTTTTTATTTCGTTTTAACTTTATTGAGTCAGTGAAATAATGAAAGAAAGGTAATTAATGTCTATTTGTTCCTTGAGGATTGACACTCATTTGAACCCTATGCTATGTTAATGATGAGTACGCTTGCTCATATGTATGATTTGGGTTAAACGTTTTAATTTAAACTTGATTGGGAATATGCTTAGTTGTGTATGATTTTTATACCCAAGTTCGGACACATCAAGTTTTTGATACCGTTGCCGGGGAACAATAGCATGAAAGCTTGGATTTTTTTGATTTAACCATGTAAATATATAAATTCGTAAATATGTGAATTATGTATAATTGTTCTTTCCACCGAAAGGTGCTATCTTTTGTATTTTATGTATATGTGTATACCTTTGTAATCTAACCTACTAACTTTAACTATGTTCTATTGACTAACTTTGTATTCTTTTTAATTTGGTAGTAATTATGAATTCTATTATCTAACTTTCGTCTTGTCTTTGCTAGGTGTTAGCCTTGGTACATGATCTAATGACCTAAATGCGATATAGTAGATTTCGTTTTATTTTTATTTATTTCTTCATGAATTAAATTGCATTATTCATCATTTTTATTTCGTTTTAAAAAAAACACATTAGTGTATTGATGATAGATTGGCAAAATTACAAGCTAATATTGATGTTTTTAGTGAAACGTCATTTGAAGCATTAGTGAATTCTTTTGTTGCCAATACAAATTCATCTATTCAGTGGCATGAAGAAGCTTCCCAACGATTGTGTGATGAAAGGAAACAATTAGTTAAGATTGTTGAGGAGACTCAAGAGTTCATGCTAGCCCGTATAAGTGACCATAGAACAAAAAGAGCGGCTATGATGGAAAATTGCATGCTATGGCAAGAGAGGTTCTTCTCAATTCTTGGAGAATAAGGGTCCAAATGATGCTGTGTTAAATTTATCATGCCTCAAGGAGTTGGATCTTTCAACACTACATCATAAGAAACTCTTTGAGGATGTTGACTAATTCTACCCTTCACCCCAATTTCAAAGAGGTAACTTAGTTTTTGTAGACCATTCCTTGAAAAGTAAGGATTTCTTGATCTCATATTTAAGAAATCAAATACTAAGTTTAAAGGGGAATTCTAATTAGGAACATTCTTTTGAAGGGATAAAAGGTTATTTCAAGCTTGATACATTCTTTAGAAACCATGTGCACTTATATGTTGACAAAAATATTTGTGTGTCTAAAGAAATGCTAGAGAAAGAAGTTTATGTGTTTTGCTATAGTAAGAAAAATTATGTTCATAAACCTTTTATTTTTCAAAAACCTCTCTCCATTCTACATTCATCATACCTATCTTCTATGTTGAGTTTTGATGAGGAAGCATGATGAGTGTAAAAAGTTTTTGTTTTATTTTTTTTATTTTAGTCTTTCTTTTTAGTTTGTTTTCTTTTATTTAGGTCTATTTTTATTTTATTATTATGTTTCTTGTGCTTTTATTTGTGTTTTGTTTTATAGGAATAAAGTCCTCTTAGATAAGCCATTCTCTTTACCTCTAGTTTGGCTATCCATTGGAGCATTATTGCACTTGGGCAGTATTACTTAAAATTTTTAACCTCTTATTATTTTTAGTCCATTTGGAGATGCTTTCTTGTGTTTATTTTTTTTTTTGCCAATGAGGACATTGTTCAACTTAAGTATGGGGGAGTGGTTTGGTGATATACTTTGTCCAAATTTTTATCAATTATCTTGGCATTTTCTTAACATTGAGCTACTTTGAAATATTTTGAAATTGAGAAATAATTCTATTTTGAGCACAAAGTATGGGAGTATTTTCTTTCTTCTCTTTTCCCCTTTTATTTTTAGTCCCGTGGCAATAGCTTCTTGTATTTGTTTGGCCATTGAGGACAATGTCTAGTTTAAGTGTGGGGGAGTGGTTAGAATTGGAATTCTTCTATGCTTTATTTATCTTGACATTCTTCTTTGAACCTTTTGAGCAGATTTTTCAAAATTTTTTCTGATCTTCTTTGAGATTTCAGGCTATATTTTTAATGCATGTCTTTATGATGGATTATAGAGCATAGGTTCTAGATCATTTATGGCTTATGCATGACTTTTTGCACGCACTTGGACGAAGTAATTCTTGATAAAATGCTTTGCATTATTCTTAAATCTGTTTTTCTACTAAAATTCATGGAGCATTCTAGAACTTACTTGAATATTTCTCAAGGCGAAATAAGAAAGACAGTTATGATTTAACTTAGGGATACGGTAATAGGCCTTCTTTGGATAGTTTGAGCTTTTCAAGCCTACCTATTTTCATATTATCCCTAGTGCCTATTTTGAGCCTAAATTGTTGATTTCTTTCTTTAAAACCCGTCACAGTATTTTGTCCATTGCTTGTGCTGAGAGTTTGAATAATGTTCCAAAGTTTTATGCTCTTGATGGATGAAAGTATATGTATGAGAATGTTGAGAAAGAATGTTGGGATAAAGATCATGACTTGTTACTTTCAATTATGGATCAATAATGAGTTGAGCTGGGAAAAGAAAAGCAGTAGTAAGAATGAAAGAAAGAAGTTGAAAAAGAGAGAAAAGGAAAAGAGAGGAATTGAAAAAAAAATAAAAAGCTGATAGAAAGAAAGAAAAGAAAGAGAAAGAAAAAGAAAAAGAAAAAAGCAGCAGTGAAGGAAAAGACAAGTGAAAGAAGAAGAAAAGAAAAGATCACAAAAGGAATGGTGATGAGTTGTAAAAGTTAATATCATATTAAAGTACTTGTCACCATTGCTGGAAAATTCGAGTGATCTTGTGAAAGAAATAGAGAAGAGGTGAGTTGAAAAAAAAAGAGAAAAAATACATGATTTGCTTGAGTGGAGTTGTAATTGCTGAATAAAGTTATGGTTTGATCGATTTTTGAAATAGGAGAGCAAGAAGAGTTGGAAACTATTGATTTATTTTGTTTATCCTTTTCTTGCTAACTCTCAGTTTCTTTGCTATTTGATTCTCCTATATCCTTCGTTTGATAAGCTACATTACAAGCCATTAGCCTTACATTACAAGCTTAAAAGTCCTACTTGATCTAAGTAGAATCATGATATGTCTCGGATTAGTGGAGAGAGTGTATGAAAAGTATGCCTATGGAATGCATATTCTTTTTGAGCTAAATTCTTTCCAATGGTTTGAGGATATTGTGAAGTATTGAGATAGTTCTACTAAGTCATTAATCACTAACACAAGTCTTACATTGGTTGTGAAAGATGTAGTACCAGGTGTTCTATGTTCTTGAATGAAAGAAGCGTTGAAGATATTATTTTGAAATTGATTGAGTGATTAATGAAACCTTATGTTTTCCTACTTGTTCTTGATACTTTGCTTGAGGACAAGCAAAGAGCTAAGTGTGGGGGAATTGATAGGGGCTGAATTAGTCGTATTTTTCCTAGTTATTTGAGGTTCTTTTGTGAGACATTTTGTTCAATAACTAGTTATATTCCTTCATATTTGAGATTTTACCATTGGAAAGGTATTTTGTTCATTATTGCAGATTTTTAGGCTAAAACAAAACAAAAATATCACAAAACAGAGGAGAGGCGGTGCCGACTAGGTTCCTAGAATCGGTGCTAGCCATGCACTGTTAACACGTACTTCGAAGCAACAAAAAAATTGGTGAAACAGAGCAAAACTGGCACCGGCTCCAAGAGTCAAGGTGGCGTCAGCTACATTTTGGTCTTCATTATGTGAAATTCAAAGAAAAATCAGCGAACAAGTAGAGAAGCAGAACACAACCGGCTCCGACTCTGAGAGGTAAGGCGGCACCATCTATGCCTTGAAGCTAAGGCGGTGCTTGATTTTTTCTACGCGGGTTTTGGTAATCTGTGGAGTTTTAGTATCTTCCAACTTCTACTTGGCTAAGAATACTGTACCTATGAGTTTAGGCACTTCCTAAGCCTATAAATAGATGAAAAAACACAAGAAAAAAGGAGGAGAATTCATTGATCATCATAGAAAATCACTCAATTTAAGAAGGAATTCTTCAATTCAATGAGGATTGTACAAGAAGGTCTTCAAAGGAAGAAGAAGGAGGCTTGTCTGTGAGTTCTTTCTTTTACTTTGTTTTCTTTTTTTTGGAATAATGATGTGTTAATTGTTTTATTGTAATTTGATAATGTTTTAGATATTCATGATTTTTAGAAGTATTAGATCTTTTGATTAATTGATTGTTACTCTTAGTATTAATTACTTGAGTTGATTGCGAGATTAATTGATTGTTTTCCATTAACTTGCTTGAGAATAGGGTTGATGGTGTCAATTTATTGATTTCATATTTGTTATTTTTTAACTTTCCTGAGAATGGGGTTAATTTCTAAGGACAAAGTAATTAAAGGTTAATTGATGTCTGTTAGAGTATGGATTCATTAGTTAATTTCATGTTTTAAGTTTGCCTGAGAATGGAACTTGAATTAAGGATTGTGGTTAATGCATCTTTTGGGTAAGACTAGTTGAGACAGAGTATGTGATGCCAAGTTACCTAGAAGATAAGGGTTCATGGATTGGGAAATGAGTGAGTCTACTTTAATCCTTCATGATGCGAAGGGAATAATTAGTTATGAGAATGGTTGAGTTCTTTAAGGTCATGTTTGTCTAAACAATGGTTTAAGTTATATAATTCTCCATCATTGACATGTATATATTCTTTTGCTTTCTTTTATTTTACTTTTTATTTCGTTTTAACTTTATTGAGTCGGTTAAACAATGAAAGAAAAGTGATTAATGTCTACTTATTCCTTGAGGATCGACACTTGTTTGAACCATATACTCGGTTAATGATGAGTACGCTTACTCATATGTGTGATTTGGGTTGAATGTTTTAATTTAAACTTGATTGGGAATATGCTTAGCTATTGTATGATTTTTATACCCAAGTCTGGATACATCAGTCATCTACGAAGGTTTGACTGTCTAGTCAATTCAGTATGAAGGACTTGGGAGAAGCCAGCTATATTTTTGGGATTAGACTTCTTAGAAATAGGAAGCAGAGAATGTTAGGATTATCCCAAGCGGCATACATTGACAAGATGCTGGCTAGGTACAGCATGGACTCATGCAAGGGAGCTATAATTCCTTGCAGACATGGGTTGTTACTTTCTTCAAAGGTGTCCTAACTCTCAAGAAGAAAAGGACAGAATAAGTTGGATTCCCTACACTTCGGCTGTGGGAAGTCTTATGTACGCCATGCTGTGTACTAGGCTAGATATTTGGTTTGCCGTAGGCTTGGTTAATAGATATCAGTCAAACCATGGGGAGGTTCATTGGCAAGCTGTAGAGCATATACTCAAGTTCCTTAAGGGGACGAGAGATTATATGGTAATTTACAGGGCTGATGACTTCGTTCCTACAGGATATACAGACTCAGACTTCCAGGCAGATAAGGACGAGAGAAAATCCACTAGTGGAATATCTTCACCTTGTCTGGAGGAGCTATTTCATGGAGGAGTATTAAGCAATCTTGCATTATTGACTTAACTATGGAAGCTGAGTATGTGGCAGCTTCGGAGGCATCCAAGGAAGCAGTCTAGCTCCAGAAATTCCTTTCAGAACTTGGAGTCATGCCACACATGGACAGGCCGATTGTGATGTATTGCAACAACACTGGAGCAGTATCGCAATCCAAAGAACCTTGGAACCACAAGAAGAGGAAGCATATCGAGAGGAAGTACCACCTGATCCGGGATTTTATCCAGAGATGGGAAGTCGTGGTGAAACAGATTGCCTCCGAAAACAATCTAGTAGATCCATTCATTAAGCCTTTGGCTGAGAAAGTTTTGAAGAGACACTTAGACGCCATAGGGGTGGGCACCTACGGACTTACTTAGTCTTAGAGTGCAAGTAGGAGATTGTTGGGATGTATACCCTCTTAGACTAGGTTTTGATGTAAAAAATCGAATGTTTTAATAAAAGAATTTATTTTCAAAAATTGTTTGTGAATTTACAATTTTATTTGTGCACAATTACGTTTGGAAAAGACCTATTGTGTTTAGGTAAGTGGTCCATGTGAATGAAGGTCTTTCACAGTAAGTTATAGATCACGGGTTACTTAACACATAAACTTTAATTCTTAACCGATTGATGAGAATGAGAATCTTATCATGTCTAGGTCATTATGTTGTGAATTCTAAATGGGGAATGGCTTACCTTTAGTCAATGAGTAGTCCACTCACTTCATGACATAAGTATATTTCGAATACGTAGAATAGGACCTGTAGTAGTGGTTTCTAAAAGTACTATATGGTAGAAACTTAGACTACTACCGCGATAGCGTGGACTAATACTCTATGACTTAAGTATGAGTTGGTGGTCTGACGAAGCTAGAAGCATATACTTTGATATGCTATAGTTGAGGTTCTATCATAGGGCCAATATACTTGCATGTTGGGTATGTGTGACTAGTTAGTTAAGACAGACTTGTACAAGATAGTTTTTATACTATATCGCCCCCTGTGGTTGTCTGAATGATCTAAATATCCAGGGCCCTGGGAAACATGACTTAGATGTTTGCATTAGAGTAGTTCTCTTGGAAAGCGAAAATAATCCAGGAAGTCGTGGATCATTGGACTAGAGGCCTAAGGATGGTAGATGTCATTTAAAGAGGTGTTAGTACACTTCTTCCTCTCTGAATATACGACGATGTATAGAAGGGTATTTTAGTCATTACACCTGTTGGTCGAAGACTTTGTTAATGCAGCATTGTCCTTGGGGTCAATATTTCCTTATGGTGTATTAGGAAATATTTAAAATGTAAAATAAAGTTATTTATATGGCAAGGGTATTTTGGTTATTTTAGTAGCCAAGGCAGTGTGTCTTTTGGTCCCCAGTATAGACCGTAAGTCCTAATTAAATACGGGCTAAGGAATTAAATTAAATTAAATAGAATTTATTTTATTTAAGTAGCCTGATTTAATTATTGGGCTAGAATAAAATAAAGGTCCATAGAGAGAGAGAATTAATTAAATTAGTTTAATGGGTTAATTAATTATTAAGGTCTTTGGCCCAGTTTGAATAATTAGGGATTAACCTGGGACTAAACTGATTTAGGCTTATTTAATTGGACTGAATAAATTAATTATTTGTTAGGCCATTAAGTTAGTTCTAACTAGAATAATTAATTAAGCCTAAAAGATTAAACTAAGAGTCCAATGGCTTAGTCTAATTTAACCTAGGGTTTTATTTAGGTTAAACAGGAGGATTGGAAATAACGTCGTGGTTACAGAACACACAATCTAAGAGACGACTTCTTCTCTGTGGAAACGGCCAGGCGTCTCTCTCTCTCTCTCTAGAAAATTCCCTTTCCTGTTAGTTGTTCACCAAACGGTAGTTAGGTAGACCATATACTGGAAGACCGAGAGTTCGGCGTTCATATACATGCAAAGGCGGAGTAGGAGGCTTGCAGGAATCGCACCCGAGGCTTCTACCAGCACACCTACCCCGGTTGCGCACGCTCTGGTCCAGCCACTTTTGAGAACTAGAAGAAGAGGTAAAAATTTTAAAATCTCGGGTTTTGGACAGGGCACAACTGACGCCGGCTAGGGCAGCCAGAGGTGGTGCCGACCTTATCCTGGAATCCCTATTCTTGTGTTTTTCCAATTTTTTTATGTTCGCTTCTACTGCGTGCCCTGTGTTTTCCCGCTTTCCGTGCCTTCAATATCCAACTGTCAAGGTACATTAAATATGGTAGATTATACAAGTGCTCTGGTTCAACGGATCTACTGGCAAGTTGTTGCATTACAGAAGGACCGGGAATTTATTCTCTACTATCACCATCCCCTTTATCCTTGTCGAGAGTATCTTCCACAACAAGCCCATTAATGTCCGATATTGGTCCTAAACCATCCATAATCGCCTCTGAAGCACTCACCCGATTAGGCTCTTGAGTAACCCATTTATTAACTGGAGTTACATCTAATAGGATACCAATTTCTGCAGTTGGAAACAATGGTAGACACGTCTGTATTTTGAGAGGTTGAATATGGATATAAATAGAGGCGTAACAAACCTATCAAGGTGTTGGAATGTATACCCAAAATGTACTATGCATCTCTGTATTTTGGAAATTAATAAAATACTTCATTTATTAATAGTTTTTTGTTTACATATATTTGCACGTTAAAGGTCTTAGTGTGTTAGTAAGTAATCTATATGATTGAGTCTTACTTTCATAGTAAGGTGTAGATTATGGGTTATTAACACATAAATGAAAAAAATTGATTTATTGATAAAGTTGGGTACTTTATCAAGGTATAGATCAATACACTATGTTTCTAAATGGGGAATGGTTTACCTTTAACCAGTAAGTAGTCTTCTCACTCTAATAGTGTAAGCATATTTGAAATATGTAGAATTGGACCACACGATAATAATCTTTATAAAAGTACTATAATAAATAAAGATCTGTTTATCAATACTACTACGTGGACGAGTATCCTAAGACTTGAGTATGAGTTGGTGGTTTGGTGAAGCTAGACTTTGTGTGCTTTGATGTATAATGGGTGAAGTTTTATCGCAAGGCCAATAACCTTGTACGTTGGGTGTATGACTCTAGTTAATTAAGATAGACTTATACAATAGAGTTTCTATACTTCACTTTGTGAAGACATTACCTCCTTGTGATTGTCTGAGATAATCTAAGTAAACCAGGGCCCAGATGAATGTGACTAAGTATGTGTGCTTTTGGATGGCTCCCTGATATAAGTGAGTACATATTGGAAATCATGTATTATTGGACTACTTATTAAAAGATAATAGATATTATTGAGAAAGGTATTAGTATAATTTTTCTATCTCAATGATGGGTGTTACGTAGAGGGGTATTTTCCTCATTACACTTATAGTTTGAAGACACTGCACTTATAATATTATTATTGGGGTCAATATTTCTATATAGTGATAAGTGGAATATTTAAAATGATAAAATACAACTATTTGTTAATAAGGGTATTTTGATCATTTTAGTAGTCAAGAATAATATTTCTTTTGGTCTCCATAGTAGCTCAAGTAACCTTAGTAAATTTATTTACTATATGGGCTTATTGGATGAATTTATTATTTAAAGAATTATTCTAAGAGTCTAATTAATTATTTATTTGGGTTAGAATAATTAATTTGTCCAATTTAATTAAATTAGTTTATTAATTATTATCTTAAATAATTTTATATTGAGCCCAAGTGGATAAATTAATTAATAAAAGAGCTGTTTAATTAATCATGGGCTAGTTAGACGAAACTCAGAGCCAACACAACATATTAAAAGGAAAAAGAAGTCAAGTGGCAGCTGGTATGTTTTGGGAAAAAGTTGTTTTTGTTTAAGGAAATCAACAGTGGGTTCTTGATAAAAACAAGAGACAAGGGAAAAGGGCTTCATTGGGTTTCTTTGTAATCAAAACAAAGCCGCTGTCGTTCTTCGGTTTTTCCTTTTCCCTCGAGTTAGCTCTTCCAATTTTCTTCTCAATTAAATTCATCCTATTTTACTTTTATCAGTAGTTGTTCATAGGAGGTTTGAGAATACTTTGGAAAGCGAAGAGTTAGCAAACGTGCTATATGTTTGATGTGAAAGAGTCGATGGTTAGCTAGAATTCCTACAGAACAAGTAGACATTCCAATACAAAAGCTCCATTGAACTCGAATTTGACACCGGTTATTCAATCTAAGCATCAAAGAAGTAAGTACTTCTAGACTTTGGCTCAAGAAAAATTTAAATTTGCTATTTTCCACTGTGTTTTTATTTTTTCACGATCCTTCAAGCGGTATTAAAGCCTAGGTATAATCTAGGAGCATGCTTAGGGTTAATAACCAGAAAAGATGATTCCTTTACTAATAAAATTCAATTCTTGTGATTGTATGGATCTCTCGTGGTTTTTAAATTGGATAGATGTTGTGTACGCCGTGCACGTGAAGGCATAGGCACCTGCAATTTATTGTCAATTGCTTTTTGTAGAATTCATGTGCGCATAGTGATACATGTTTTACGTACATTGGAAATAGTATAAACAATTCACAAAAATCAAGTTTTAAATTAAAATGCTAAGCACTAAAACAACGCATATGGGCAAGTATACCTATTGCATATATAGTATAGGGAATAACAAGTATTGAATCCATGAGAATTTAGCAATTACCACTACTTTGTTCTAGTCTTATTGTCTAGCTTATTAAATGTGTGAGGAACTAATTAAATGTGTGAAGTACAAATAATTACACTACATTAGAAAACCTATCATGTTCCTACTCAAGGAAGAGTCACAAGTTCATCAAAGAATTAGAAAGAGAAGAAGGCCGTATAACAAAGAAAATTCCCCCATTGAACACCTTAAAGATAAGTACCCCTTGGAGTTATAAATTCTAACTCTAGGTACTGAAGTGAGTCAAATGTTAATTTCACTCTCTCTTGAGTTATGAGATCCGTAATCCCTAAATTCGATTAATCAGTATTTCTACCTAAACAACTAAATGGAAGGAGGCATTAAATGCCACTCACAATCCCAAACTATCCTAAAGCCACAAAATCCGTATCTTTAGGCAATTTCATGAACCTGTTGATTACTAGCCCTAATTCACAACCTCCGTCTTGAGTTAATTGAAGATGGCAAATGTTAAATTAACTAAGTGGGTATTCAAACCTTAACCCCATTTCTCGAAATCATTAAGGAAGAATAACTAATTGAAGAAAATCAATTAAAACCCATACAACCAAAATAACACAATAAACATAAATAGCCAATTACCATAGAGTAAAAATTATAGATCTAAGAAAAAGAAATTATCCCAAGGTATAAAAATAGGGTACAACCTTTTATTATAATTAAAAATCAATTCTTAGAAAAAAAAATCATTCGTGATATAACAAAGAAACTGATTAGAAACACTCATAGACAAGCTATTTCTTCCTCTTCCTTGAGAGCTCCTTGCAATCCTCCCTTCTTTTTCCTTGAATCCCTTACTCATTTTTATTTTACGTGAAAACTAAGCCTCCTATGGTTCTTAGAGAGAAACTCTAATCCAAGAACAATGAATTTTGGGCTTGAAAAGGTTTTTGAAGCAAAAAAAAAAAAAAAAATCTGTGGATCACCAAAATTGTGCAAAATCCACATTTTCGTAGCAAGTGGGGGGCCCAGGGAAGCTAGGCTGCCAATTTGCTGGACTGGCGAGCTTTCGGAGTGTTCTAGGAGGCCGAGGGAAGTTATACTTCTCTGGGCCACCGTTATTCTGGATAATGAATGGTACTAGGTGGCCCAGGGAAGTTATACTTCGCAACACCACCATTACTTCTCTCCTGGGCATGTTTTCTTTGCGTCTAGGTGGCCTAGGGAGGTTTCTTCACATTGGGCCACCATTTTACTAGACAATTTTTTTCTATTTTTGCTCATTTTTCTTTATTTTCTTCATTTGCATCTCCAATTGGTATTTTCTTTGTTTCCTACAGACAAGATGAAAATGGTGTGGTGAGTAGTGATTTATGTAAGAATTTATCACAATTGAAGTACCAAAAAAATAGAAAATATTTATATAATGAGCCCTCATTACATATCCCCACACTTAAATCTTTGTTTGTCCTCAAGTAAACCATACTTATTCATAAAGAAAGAATTAACTAATGTATAAATTAAACATCTTACATTTATTCACAACTTAACTAGTGTACAAATAAAGAGAACTATATTAATTTATAAGGACAAATAATAACTAATTTACAAGTACAATGAAAAATTTTCTACATTGCATTCTAGGTGAATAATCAAGAATAACTTAGCATATATAAAATAAGGTCAAAATGGTGAAGAGATTATTTTTTCCTCTATCTTAGAATTCATCTCACACCAATCTATCCAAATTAATCCTATATATACTTTTATATTAAGCTAGACGCAACCAAGAGTCTCAAAGTAAAATTGAACAAGTTTATACCAATTAAATGTGATTCACTCTACTTCTCCAATCAAGATTTTAAACAAAGTGATTCATATGAGATAGGATTAAATGACGCACTCAAGTCTCATAGCTTTTTATAAGGGAAAGCATTTATAGTGATTTTAACTTAAATGCTCTTTTCTTTTTTAATTTTGCATCCCTTTCATTTTTGCATTTTGATTTTCTTTCTTTTTCTTTTTCTTGCCTTTTCTTTTCTATTTTTCATCACATGTTGTTTTTCGTCATAGGACATGCATTTTGCATTTTTAGAGCATTTTTTCTCCTCACTTCAATAGGTGCATTGAGAAACCTACCTTTTGCTCCTATTTGCCTTCTTATTGAATAATACAATAACCAATTGAAAATTTCTATAATATAACATACAAAACAAACAAATGAATGAATGAATGAGAATTGCCATGAAACTAGAGATAAACTAATGATTCACACTCTATATTTCATCACAAAGTTTTCATTTATTCTCAAAGAATTAAACTTCACAATATTTTCAAAGGTATAAAAAAGGTTAACTTATGCCCCCAAACTTAGTCTATGTTATGACCAATATATAAATGTACATAAAATTAACTTTTCTAGAAAAGTCTTAAGTAGAATTCCCAAGTAAAAAGATAAATAATAACTCCACCAAACTAACGCATATTAACATACATACCAACAAGTCTTGAAAACTAATTCAACAATGCAAAAAATTTCGAAAAAATTTAGCCCAAATGCAAAAGCAAAAAAATTTGGCCTAAAAATAAGAAAATACCAAAATAAATAATACAAAATTGTAAAGAAAATATTATTCAATCTCTCCTCCATACTCAAATTGGACAATGTCCTCATTGGCCACAAATTAAACAATATACGCATTTTCAATGGGACTAAAAGAAATAAAAGAGATGAAAAGATAAAGTAGTACTCCTCCAAACATTTTAAAGCTTAATGTATCATAGGAGGGAGAGGAAAAAGATTATTTTCCAAAAGAAGAAAATCTTCAATCCTGCAAAAATAAAGAAAAATACAACAGCATCCCATGGCTAAATAAATAGTAATAAAAAGAATGCAAACAAAATAATAGATAAAGAATATACTTCAAATGAAGATACAAATAAAAATGATATAAAGAGTTGTTACCAAACTTCATTAGTATAATACAAATAACAATACAAACCATTATATGCTAAGATATATATATACACAAATTTTATTAACAAGTCATAAAATCAACTAATGTAATTAAAATCAAAATAGATATTAGTACCATGAATTATATTGCAACTAATACAGCTAAGCCACAAAACAATTGAATAACCCAATATTTGCACTAAAGATACACTAAATTAATACAAATATTCTAATACCTCAACATCAATAACTATCCTATATATACAACAAAACACTAGAAGTATAATCTATATACTAAGGGTCCTTACATATAATAAAAGATTATAACCACAATATCCACTAATCAATTAGTATTATAACCTCCAAATAATGCAACAGGGTCTCCTAAATAACCAACAATTAACCTCAACACTAAAATCAATACTAGATAAAAGATTACAAGAACTTAACAAAATATTCAAACAAAAATCAAAAGTCCGCATCAACATACCCCAACTATAAAAATCAGTCAGCTCTTCAATTTATTCACCACTACTACAGTTACATTTTCAACCTCCACAATATATAGAACAACAACAGTCAAAACTACCAATACAATGCTTTTATCCTCAACAAAAAAATCAAGTCCTCAAAACTCTAACAACATTACAACAAAAATGAACCAAATCCTATTATACAACAATCAAACACAATAACTATTATACAAAGAAATCTCCTCAACAACAACAATAATAGCCAATTACAACAACACTTTTATCCTAAAAATATTAACACAATAAAAAATACAAAATTCCCAACAACAATAATAATAGTATACAACAACATGGCAATATACAAAAGTGAAACTTAAATCCCAAGAATCTACTACATATACAAATTCCCAATATAATAATAATAATAATAATAATAATAATAATAATAATAATAATAATAATAATAATAATAATAATAATAATAATAATAATAATACAAACATAATGATACAACACATTGGAATCTAATACAACTTATTTATCTCAAAGACTAAAAATAAATAATCAAAACAATATACAAACAAGATATAAAAAAGAAAAGAATTCTATATACAAGTAATGGTTAGTATTATACACAAATAGAGAAATATATGTTTACATAGTATTTACAAATATATACATAACTAAATCAACAAGACTCAAGTTTTTCATTATATTGCCAAATCCCTAGTAACGGTGCCAAAAACTTAATACGTATTTTACATGCATTGGAAATAGTACAAATAATATGCAAAATTCAAGTTTTAAATTAAAATACTAAGTACTAAAACTACACATATGCACAAGTATACCCATCGCATAGTATATGGAATAACAAGTATTGAATCCACGAGAATTTAGCAATTATTACTACTTTGCTATAATCTCATTGTCTAGCTAATTGAATATGTGAAGTACAAATAATAACACTACACTAGGAAACCTTTCATGTTCCTACTCAAGGAAGACTCACAAGTTCATCAAGGAATTAGAAAGAGAAGAAGGCTGTATAACAAAGAGAATTTCCCTATTAAATAGCTCAAAGATGAGTACCCCTTGGAGCCATAAATTCTAACTCTAGGTACCGGAGTGAGTCAAATTTTAATTTTGCTCTCTCTCGAGTTATGACATCCATAATCTCTAAATTCAATTAATTGGTATTTCTACCCAATCAACCAAATGCAAGTTGGTATTAAACACCACTTATAATCCCAAATCATTCAGAAGCTACAAAATCCCTATTTCTATGCAATTTCATGAACCTATTGATTATTAGCCCTAATTCACAACCTCCCTATCGGGATAATTGAAGATGGCAAATATTAAATTAATTAAGTAGGTGTCCAAACCTTAACCCCATCTCTCAACATTATTAAGGAAGAACAACTAATTGAAGAAAATCAATTGAAACCCATGAAGCCAAAATAATACAATAAGCACAAATAACCAATTACTATAGAGTAAAAATCATAGATCTAAGAAAAATACATTATCCCAAGGTATAAAAATAGGGTACAACCCCTTATTATAATTAAAAATAAATTCTTAGAAAAAAAATTATAAGTAAGATAACAAAGAAAAGGGTTAGAAACACTCATAAATAAGCTATTTCTTCCGCTTTCGTAAGAGCTCCTTGTAATCCTACCTTCTTCTTCCTTGAATCCCTTTCTCCTTCTCTTCATTTTGTGTGAAAACTAAGCCTCATAAGGTTCTTCGAGAGAAACCCAAGTCCAAGAACAATGAATTTTGAGCCTTGAAGGGGTTTTTAAAGTAAAAAGGTTCGTGGATCACCAAAATTACGCGGAATCCATGTTTTTGTAGCAAGTGGGTGGCCTAACTTCCCTAGGCCACCTAGTTGCTAGATTAGGGAGTTTTTAGAGTGTTCTAGGTAGCCGCCTAATAATGGCGGCTATGGGAAGTATAACTTCCCTGGGCCACCATTATTTCTCTTCTGGGCATGTCTTCTTTGTGTCTAGGTAGCTTAGGGTGGTTTCTTTTTCCTGGGCCACCAGTTTGCTGGACAATTATCCTTTGTTTTTCCTCATTTTTCTTTATTTTCTTCATTTTCATCTCTAATTGGTATTTTCTTTATTTCCTACAAAAACAAGATGAAAATGATGTGGTAATTAGTGATTTGTGTAAGAATTTATCACAATTATTGTACAAAAACATTAGAAAATATGTATATGTTGAGCCCTCATCACCTCGTTTTGAAAGGCATAGGAAATTAGGATTGTATTTAAATTTAATTTACTGAATTTTTATAATAATATTGGTGCCTGATCAACACTAACAAATTCCCTAAAGAGAAGTTGGAGGAACTTCGGAATGGAGGAAAATTACAGAAGTTCGGAACAGAAGCAAGCAACGGCTAGCTTGATTGAAGAAAGCCTAAGTTGCAGCCAATTTTCTTTAGTTCGTGGCCGGCTTGTGGAATTTTTCTTCCACAAGACGTGGTCGGATGATGCCAAACCATCCTACAAGCCATAACTGGTTTCTTCATAAGCCGTAGCTGACTTAGTGGTTTGTCCACTATAGGCCGCGGTTGGCTTTGAGGAAGCCAGACCCGACTTACATTGATGGCAATCCAGGTCGCAGTTTCTGGTTTCAGTTTAGGTTTTCTCCTGAAGAGCTTGCAATTTTGTTTTCCAATTTTCCTTGTAATTTCTTATTCTTTTGGGGTCCTAGATCACATGATGTTATTTTCTTGCAATGGTTTATTTATGGTAATAAATAATTTTGCATGAAAATGGTTAGTAAAGGAGGAACTACCTTAGGGTTAAATAAGATTATTTTAATTTTACTATTTTGATGTTTAATCTATTATTTGGTCACATAAAAATTAAATGATAGAAATAGCATGTAAAAAGTTTATTTTTGGAGTATGGTTATTTTATTTAATTTTGTCATCAAAGCATAAGGTTTTTGAGAAATTAATTTTTTTTTTCTAGATAAAAAATTAAGAAAAATGTTTTTAAAAAGCAGAACTATGGTATTTAAACTAAAATTCATGATTTATTCTTCCAAAGGATATTATCCTTGTCATGAAGAATAATTTGAATTTAAGTATTTTAAATTTAGTTCCTAGAAAATGATTTTAACTTAAATAGTAAAAATAAAAATTCATGATTTATTTTCTTAAAGGGTTTTATTCTTGACATAGAGAATAATGGTTGAATTTTTGGAATTTTACTAAAGTTGATAAAAACTAAATGTATTTTAAAGAACGTTTTTCTTAAAAACCTATTTTTCTCAAAAGATTAAATGGGATAGGGGTTCAAATGACTCGAAGAGTTCCATCATAGATTCTTGTTAGAGATTGTAGTTATCCTCATTTTATTCTAATCATGCCCCCCTATATATTTGATTTCTATGAGAATTTAGAACTAATAAAGGAATTATAATTCAAGCCATTGATATATGTTGGTATCGACCAGTCTACATTAGATTATTAGTAGGTAATGTGAGTAGTGACCATCTTATTAATGGAGCTGTCTCTAGATCATTAACTATTAAGGAAGTTTAATTTGTGATGATTATATACTTAACATAGAAAATTATTAACCTTTGTATGAAGCTTTGTCAATTTTCCTAAAAGCCAAAATTTTCATATTTTTGATAATAGTTTTTAATAGGTTAACTATATCATGGATATAATATGAACTTTCAAATATGTATTTCTTATATGTTTTTCAAAACTAACATTTTTCTGAATGATTTTTTTTCCCCAAATAACAGAAATATCAGGTTTCAATCCCTTGTCCATTATTTTCAAGGAGAATAAGTTAACTAGACCTAACTATGTGGATTGAAAAAGGAATATGAACATATTACTCACTGTCGATGAATATAAGTATGTTTTGATTGACCCCTGTCCTGAAATTGAAAAAGATTATACAGACCAAGATCGTGAGGATAAGAAGGCATGGAGAAAAGCTAATAAGATGGCTAGATGCTATATGTTGGCTTCTATGTCTAATGTTCTTCAGTCTAACCACGAGAACATGCCTGCTACGTATGATATTGATGTATCGTTGTGCACCATATTTGTTGACAAGAGCTAGCTCGCAAGGTAGGAAGCTCATAGGGTAATCATGAATACTAGGAGAACTGAGAGGGCATCAGTTTGCGAGCATATACTTAAGATGATTGCTCATTTCGAGGAGGCCAAGATTCCAGGGGTAACAATTGATCCTGAGAGCTAAATTGACATAGTTCTTAAGACTTTGCCAAATTTATATTCTTAATTCAAGTTAAACTATAATATGAACAAGTTAAATATATCTTTGATTGAGTTAATGAAATTACTTCAGGTTGTTGAGAAAATCATAACTCATGCATCAAAGGCTTCGGTTACTCATTCTGGTTCATTTTCTAGAACGAAGACCCAACCCAAGAAGTTCAAGAAGAAAAAGGTCTAGAATAACGTAGGGCTTAGGCCAAAGCATCTAAACCTAGTCCGTCCAAACCCAACACAGAACCCAAGGGCAAATGTTTTAAGTATGGCAAGAAGGGGCATGATGCGCATAGTTTGGGTTA
This sequence comes from Voacanga thouarsii, assembly GCA_026120185.1. Taxonomy (NCBI): domain Eukaryota; kingdom Viridiplantae; phylum Streptophyta; class Magnoliopsida; order Gentianales; family Apocynaceae; genus Voacanga; species Voacanga thouarsii. The sequence continues at coordinate 929,607 of JANUWF010001142.1, forward strand.
TAAAAATCATGCAATCTAAAGTTCATTTCCAATTAAGTTTTAATTTAAACATTAATCCCTAAATTATATGTATGAGTAAGTATATTCATCATTAAGCATAGTACATAGAATTAACGAGTATCGATCCTCAAAGAACAAGTACACACTAGTCATTTTCATATATTTTATACCCTAATAACAAAATTGATTGCAAAGAAAATAAACTAAATCATTACAAGATATAGGAAATGAGTCATGTATATAGACAGAAATTGTTAAAGACATGACATTGATTAACTAGCAAATATCTCAATTAATTGTTATTCTGGCATCATGAAAGAATAACTTAGATCACTTATTTTTCAATCCATGATTCCCTATATTATAAGTAACTTAATGGATATATTCTATCTCACAAGTCTTTCTTTTCTTTCGCTGAACTGCTAAGCCCCTGAAGCCGCAAAGCTAGCTACCCTAGCCGACTTCTTCTTCTAACCGATCGTTGCTTGCCTGCAACTTGCCACGGCTCCTCTCACATTTCCTTCAAAAGCTTGCCACAACTAATGTAAAGTAAGCCATAGTTTATATCAGCCATCCACGACTTATCTCACAAAAATGCTTGCTTTCTTCTTTTGTTGAGCCGATCGCCCGTTCACATGCTTGAACCGCGCCTGGTTCAATTCTGTTTTGCTCGGTTCCTTCTCTATTTTTACTTTGTTCTTTCAAAACCAAGCCAGGGTTGGTTCAACCATCATGGCTGGCATCGGGCGTGATTTGGATTTTCGTAACTTAATTCTAAATTCTACAATTTCTGCATAAAATCACCAAAAATAGTTTCTACAGGCAAAATATCAAATAGAAAAAGAATTGGCTAGTTATTGCATCACAAAATAATCTCAAATAACTAGAAAAATATAAACACAATTTAGCCCTATCAGGGCATTTCAAGAAAAATTGTCTGGGCTTCTTGGCCAAGTCCTCTTCAGGTATTACTCTTGACTTAGAGTCTAGTTTGATAGTTGGATCATCATCTACTTGGATTGTTGATTCTGGAGCCACTGACCATATATGTAACTCCTTGCTGGGGTTCAGCAAGATAAGGTGACTCAATAGCAGAAAGCATTAACTTAGAGTGGACAACTGAGCACAAGTGTGGGCTGAAGTAGTGGGAGACTTGGAACTTTTATTTGAGTGAATAGGATTTTAGTTTTGAAAGATATTTTATTTGTTTCTAGTTTTAAACAGAATTTGATTTTACTTTCAAGATTAATTAATCAAGGATATTCTATTTTTTCCACTCTAGTATTTAATTAGTAGAAATGGAAAAATTATTTGTTCTGAAAATATGTATGACAATCTTTTATGTTAATCCTATTAGTTGTTAAATAAATAATACTCAAATAGAATCTAATAATAAGAAAAGAAAGGCCACATTAAATAACTTATATTTATTGCACTTAAGATTGGGATATATAAATCCTAATCATTAATCCAAAATAGGTCCTTGGACTTTTTGAAATTGGAAAAATGACCTCAGTGTGAATCTTGTCTTGTGGATAAAATGACCAAAAGGTCCTTTATTGAAAAGATAGAAAGGGCTAAGGAAATATTAAAGTTATTTTATACTGATGTTTGTGGTCTTATGCCTACACTTGCTATAGGAAGTTATGAGTACTTTATCATGTTCATGGATGATCACACATGTTTTGGTTACGTTTACTTGATGATGCACAAGTTTGACTCCTTTGATAAATTTAAGGGGTTGAAGGTTGAGATAGAGCATCAAACATGTGATGCGTTAAATTTGGGTATATAAAAATCATGCAATTTTATATTCATTCCCAACCACATTTAAATTAAAATATTAATCCCAAATTACATATATGAGTAAGTATACTCATCATTAAGCATAATATAGGGTGTTAACAAGTGTTGATCCTTAAGAAACCAGTATACACTAATTACTTTTCATTCAATATTTAACCTAATAATTAGACTGATAAAGAGTAAAAAATAAAAATAAAAATAAAAATAAAATATATACACAACTCTTGTAGAGAAAAACATGTATTTGAATAATCACTCTTAAAAACATGACAATAAACCATTAGCAATTATTACAATTAATTATTTCCCTTGATATCATGAAGGAGTATAATGTAGAACCCACTCCTTCTCAAGTTATGGTTTTACTATCTCTCAATCAATTCTAATGGACATCTCTGTCTCACTAAAATAACAAAAAGATGCATAGGACACAAATCCTTGATAACTATCCCTATTTCTAGGCGACAGTGGCATGAAATCATTAATTCCCCTATCTCTAGGTGAAATCAACAACTTTTGATTACTTAATCTTGACTTAACCTCTCTCTCAAGTTAATTAAGTAAATAATCAAGAATTGAGCAATAAAGACTATCTCATAACCTCTCTCTCAAGTTAATTAGAAGAATGATCCAATCTCATCAATTTACCATTAACAACAAGTAATCAAATACCAAGAAGAATAATCTATTGTACAAAATACTAAGTTAAATCATTATCACAAATCCAAAAAATAATATTTAAATACAATTAAAACATTAATCTCGTCATTGTTCAAAGAAAAAGAAAACAAAGGTATTAGAAAGAACCTATAGACATGCCATCTTCTTCCTTCTTTGAGAACTTCCTTGAATCAATGCTCCTTTGAGTGATGAATACCTCTTTCAATGAGTGAGTGTCACTTTAATTCCATGGATTCATCTCTTAATCTTCACATGTTTTTGGTTAAATAAGCCTCTTGGTTGCTAAAATTTGTCATTCAAAAGCCTTGGGCTAAGTATAAGTTGGAAGTAAGTTAACCTCTTTAGCAATTTCCAATTTGACTTGAAAAAGGATTATAAACCTCCACAACCGAGCAGGGTTGATGCCGGGTCATTTCATCTGGACTAGCGCCGCTCTAGCTCTGGAATTCTCCCGATTTGAGCTATGTTTCCTTTATTTTTCCAGAATCGAGCCATGACCGGTTTAACTACTTTAAGTAGGCATCAAGTCAAGTTTGAAAATCTACAATTTCGCTCTAAATAATCCAATTCTTGTAAAAATTCACTAAAAACACTTTCTACAAGCAAAATTCTAAATAGGGAGGGAAATGACTAGTTATTAAACCAAAAGTACCACAAAACATCCTCAAATAACTAGAAAAATATTAACATAATTGGGCCCTATCATATTCTTTAACACTTGCTTTGCTTGTCCTCAAGCAAACAAGAATTAATCACTAAGCAAATAGCTTATGAACAAGATAAAACAAAACTCATCCTCATTAAAATTCATCCATAATAAAACAATAAGCTTCTTCCAACCTTAAACACAAACTCACCATTCATTCAACCGCTTTCAAAACCATGCAAAAACTAAATAATTCTAAGGCCATCAAAGTTAAGTTAAACAAGTTCATATTCAGGACACAAGAATTATTCTAATTCTTAAGCAAAACATAGAAAACATAAATCATATAAGTCAAATGATGCCTATGATTTGGGTGTATAAAAATTATTCAATTCAAAATCCATCTCTAGTCCAGTTTTAATTAAAATATTAATCCCAAATTATACATATGAGTAAGTATACTAATCGCAAACATAGTATAGGGAATTTACAAGTATCAATCCTCAGGGAACAACTACCATTAGTTACCATTCATTCATTGTTTAACCAACCCAATATAGTGATAAGATGATAAAAAGAAAAATAAAGAAAAATATATACAACTCAAGGATAAAAGAATATGCAATTTAGACAAATTTTCTTGAAGACATGACAATGAATTACTTAGAAAATATCACAATCAATTATTATCTTGGTATCATGAAGGATTTAAAATAGACCCACTTCGTTTGCAATCTATAGAATTGTTATCTTTTAGTTAAATTAGTGAATATATTCTGTCTCAACTAATTTACCCAAAAGATGCATTAAAAATCAATCCTCATATAAAACCCTTATATTCTAGGTGATTGAAAGCATGAAATTAGTCAATGAATCTATATTCTAGAAATCATAAACTAATCTTTGATTATCCAAGTTCTTTACAATTAACCCATTTTTCAAGTAAGTTAAGAGATAACAAATTTGAAATTAATTAAATTAAACCCACTATCAGCCTTTTTTTTTTTCAAGTAAGTCAACAATAAGAATCAATTAATCACTTTCTTAATAAAAATAAGTAATCAAATCCCAAGAAAAATAATTAATTGATCAAAAGACTAAATAAACTCAAGAAATCATGAATCCCAAAATAATGTCAAATTACAACAAAAATATTAACCACCTTATTATTCTAGAAAAAGAAAACAAAGGCAAAAGTAAGAATTCATAGACAAGCCCTTCTTCTTCTCTTGGAAAACCTACATGAATAACATCTATTAATTAATGAATTGCCTTTTTTTGTGATTGATTGGAAGCTTTGATCCTTGGATTCATATGTTCTCCTTGTGTTTTCCTTGCTTAAATAACTCCTAAGATGCCAAAATTCATTCCCTAAGTGTTCTAGGTCGAGTAGAAGTTGAAAAATACCAAAACCCTTGGAAAATTTTCAAATCCGCGTAAAATAGGAAAACTCGCCGTACATTATTGGGTAGAGGAGAACCGGCGCCGATGCCGGCCTGGCCGTGCACTGTGCTTTGTTTTTCTTTAGCCAATTCTCCCATTGCAGAGTTGGGCATGCGCCGATTGTGCTACTGACGGCCGACACTGGCTGGCACTGCTCAGCAATGAGTTTTTTCGTCGTTTTCTCCTTTTTCTGCGATAAAACACTAAAACACTTTTTCAAGGGTAAAATATCAAATATTAAGGAATAGAACTAGTTATTGTATCAAATGTATCACAAACCATCCTTAAATAACAGGGAAAGTATTAATGAATTTAACCCCTATCGTCAAGCCATTTAATCAACTCAAGCATCATGCACTCAAATTTGCACAACCTCAAGTAGTAAAATAAGGAAACGCTCTACTCTTTTTCTTCTAATGACTTAGGAAATTGATAGCTTCAAGTAAATGAATTTCTTTTCATACACTGTATTGGCCCCCTTATAGTCATTATCATTTTTTTAAGCACTTTTCTTTCTTTTCTTGCCTTATTACCTTCGGGATAGCCTCAAGAGAGTGCACTGAACCATACTTGCTACTTCTCTCCATATTAACCCCATTTTCAGCAAAAAGACTACAAAATTTCAAAATAATAGCATTTTTTTCAACTCAAGATTTTCAGCTCACAAAACAGTGGTTTTTCTCACTCATTGTTTTTCTTATTTCCTCAGATTCCTTATTTGCAACTCAAAGTCAAACAAATTATAAATCCATTAAATAAGAATTAATCAATAAATTTTCTCATATTTTATCATATTATCCATATTCAAACTCAAAAAATAAAATAAACTTAAATACCAAATATAACTAAGGTTAACTTAAGTTCTTAAGACTTAACAAATTCCAACTTAATATACAAGCTTACCATTTAGCAAAAATATAACCATAATAAACGACAAATCCATATCCAAAGTTAACAAGAAATCATAACTTTATCATAGACAAATTTGAAAAAGTTTATCACAAAAAATCATCTTCAGCAAAAATTTTTATATTCAAAATTAACTTTTAACTTGAATCCCTCTCCCACACTTAAGTTGGACATTGTCCCCAATGGCCTAGAATATCACAAGACAATTTATTCGTGGGACTAAAAAAAATAGGGCAAAGAAAGACAAGACAAAGAAATACTTTCCATAGCAATGTATTCTTGAGAATAATGCTAAATTCATCCCAAAAGAGCATTGTTTCCTTGACAATGGTTGAGTCATCCTAAAAAAAAAAAAAAACATAACAAAAGCATAAAACTAGAACAAAAGTGAAAATAAAACAAATAACTAAAAAAGCAACTATCTAAGAAAAGTAATTAAAATCAAAAGAAAAATAAACAAAAGCAAAACTAAAAGAAAAAAAAATAAAAGTAGAAAATCATAAGGCATCCTCCTCACAATTATCATCATCAGCAACAACTCCACTAGTGGATGCACCTCCTCTTGGTGTAGGAAATTGCTGGATCCAAGTAGTCAATCTCTGCTCGCGAGCATCTTACCTCCTATGCATCTCAGCTATAGAATTGCGAAGTTGGAGAAGAATAGTTGCCTAGGTCTCTATCTTGATCCTAAACTACTCCAACTGGGTACGCATCTCAGTACTAGGCTGTGATCTCGAACTACTAGTACATGCTCGAAGCTGTGGTGGCTGTTCCTCCTCATCATCAACAGGGGGTACCTCTTCTATCCCAGGATGTTGGATCTTAAAGAGTCTCATCCATATTCTCTTTCGCTCTCTCATGAAATCTATATCCACACTGGACCAATGTATGCTGAGTCACTACATCCCAATCCATAGTGGTCTCAGTAAGCTCCCTATCGCAGTTTGTTCCAAAGGCTTGCAAGATATGCATGATGACTAAAAGGAAAATGAAGGCCTTGGAGGAGAAACGAGAGTACACAACCTCCTTTATGGACTGGATGATAATTGGGGTGAGGGCGATAAGCTCACTCTAAATCATCTTATGAAGAATATAAAGATCAATCACTCTCGACTTATTAGAACTACTAGTGTTAGATACTACATTGAAAAAGAATATAAAACTAAGGCTCGTAGTTGGGCCTTAAGGTCATTATTAGAATAGTAGCCCACCTTTCCCATAAGACCCCCTCTTATATACCCCTAAGGTAGTGTGAGTGTCAGTTCCACTCTAAGAAGCCTCAGAAATGATCCTCTAGTTATGATAATCCATAGCTATCCATGGACCATCATTAGGTAGACTTAGGATAGCAGCTAGTCTAGTCCTATCAAACTCAATGGGTACCCCCTTAACCATTGTAGAAATAGTCTCCAGGTTATTTTTCTTCTTGTCCTGCATGTTAGCATAAAACTCCTTAGCCCTCACTAGATAGTAAGCACCCTGGAGTCTAATGTTAGGCTCCCATCCTATTCTCCTAAACATGGTAGAGAGCTGAAGGGCATTAGCTAGGGATAATTTAAATGTTTTTACTACAATGATTTTGTTATTCAAGTGGGCTTGGTACTAAATTTGGCATGTAGGCTTAAAGAATTGGGTAGGATGTGTAGGAAAGGACTCAAAATATGGGTTAGAAGAAGATGAAACCCTGTCCCTCTTAGCTCGTGGAGCCATACCCCATGATCTAGACATTATTACTCACAAAAGAGAAGATAGGGTAATAGATAAAAGAATGATCACAACCCTACGCACAATAACCACCCTCTCAACTAAGCTTACAAATGAACAATTCTCAACCTAAACACCACTTCATAATTCCAACACAAATTCCCTCAACAATACCTGCACAAAAAAAAAAAAAAAAGCACAATATCCTAATCCAAGCATAATATCAATATAATTGCTCAATGAACCAATTAATTCACAATAAAGAGCATGATCACAATAAAAACATAATGATATAATCAAGGTAATCCTACAACAAACATGTCTCAAACATAAAGAAGTCTCTGTTATAAAATCACAATGAGAACATGAGAGGCATACTTAAGCAATCCACCAAAAAGATCAAAGCAAGAATTTTTATCAACAAAATATAATGCCAATGATGAACTCACACTACTTTAGTAACAATGAATTCAACAAGTTCATGAAATCAAATCAAACAAGAGAAATATGGAATTTTCACCCAAAAATAGCCCAAAAATACCAATAAATTCATATGAAAATTTGAATTGTAAAAAGTCTAGAAAAATCATACCATAATGTTCTAGGATGTATGGCTAAGCATCCAATGTCAAGAGATTGAAGAAATCATGCACCCAATAGATGGATTGAAAACTTGAAATTTCAAGAAAAAATGAAAATTTTCTTGTTTTTAATCAAAATCTTTAAGAGAGAATCAATGATTTTGTATTTGGAAGGTGTTTTGAAAGTGTTTAGAAGAATTCAGTGGTGTTTGGAAGTAGAAGCCGGCGATGGGTTGAGAGAAAAATGGAAGGAAGTGAAGAAATTTTGAAGAAAAGGCCGAAATCGGCCATTTTGTAACCGTTGTCTGACGTGACTCGGTGCGGGTCTGAACAACTGGACCGGTGCTGGGTTAGGTCATTTTCTCGCAATAAAAAAGCCAGAGTTGGACCGACACTAGGTCAAACTTTCTAATCCGACACCTGGTCAGCTCTGTTCAAGAAAATTTTTATTTTTTTTTGTTTTTCTTTTTTATATAAAGGTAGAAATAAAATGAAAACATCCTAATTTTAAAAAGTGTAAATGCATAAACATATGAGGCAAAAAGATGAATAATGAAAATAAAAAATTGTCCAATACTGAAAGCAATAAAGTAAGTATAGTTTAACGTTTTCCACGATCTTGGTCTCGTGGATTGTTCTCCGTGTACCCAATTAGAGATCCAACTTGATGATCCCGATTTCTATGTGCTCACCAAATTATTGGGAGCGTTCTTTCGATTTCTGGATTAAAGTCGATGATGTCTCCTACGTTCTTTCGGGTACTAAACCAAGAAGTCTTCCTGTAGAAAGACTAAGATTATAATAATTTGGATTTATATATATACAAACAAACAATTATCACATTATACAATAGTCAATGTGTACTAATTCATATATTATACAACAACTTATGACACATATTTAAACAAAGAACATATGTACATATTTACATATAGACATGTAAACATAGCTAAATCAATGAATTCCAAGCTTTTATGATATTCCCGGCAATAGTGCCAAAAACTTGATGCATTAAATTTAGGTATATAGAAATCATGTAATTTTTTACCCACTCCCAATAAATTTTAAATTAAAATATTAATCTCAAATTATTCATATGAGCAAGTATACTTATCATTACGCACAATATAGGGCATTGACGAGTATCAATCCTCAAGGAACAAGTACACATTAATTACTTTTCATTCAATGTTTAACCTACAAATTAGATTGATAAAGACTCAAAAATAAAAATAAAAGTAAAAATAAAATATATACACAACTCTTGGAGAGAAAAACATGTATTTGAATAATCACTCTTGCAAACAGGATAATAAATCATTAGCAGTTATTATAATTAATTATTTGCCTTGGCATCATAAAGGAGTTTAATGTAGAATCCACTATCTCTAGAGTTATGGTTTTACTATTTCTCAATCAAATTTAATGGACAACTCTATCTCACTAAAACAATAAAAAAATGCATAGGACATAAATCCTTGATAACTATCCCTATCTCTAGATGACAGTGGCATGAAATCATTAATTCCCCTATCTCTAGGTGAAATCAACAACTTTTGATCACTTAATCTCAACTTAACCTCTTGATAGGGCTTAAATTTTCATGTTTATTCCTAGTTATTTGAAGCTAATTTGAGATATATTTGATGAAATAACTAGGCATATTTCTTCCTATTTGATGTTTTTCTTGTAAAAAGTGTTCTTGATGATTTTTTACAGGAATTAGAAGATTTTGAGCAAAATTGTGCAAATCCAGTAGCAACCCGGTGCCTGCCCAAGCTACTCAACTCAGAGCCAGGTTAGCTTTGAAAAAACATAGCAAAACAGATCAATTTGAGTCACAATCCAGAAGCAACCTAGTGCCGGGTTGGCCAAAGTGATCAGGCACCTGGTCAATACTGTCTAGAGGCGATGGAATTCTGTTTTCACGTAAATTTGGTATATTCCAAAGGATTTTAGTATTTTCTGAATTCTACTCGAACCAAACTTCTCAAGCCACGAATTTTGGTATCAATGGGTCATATAAATACAAGTAAAAAAAAAAAAAAGAGAATGATATGAATCCAAGGATCAAAGTTTTCAATCACTTATAAGACGAGGAGATTCATCAATTAAGGGGCATTATTCAAGAAAGTTTTCAAAGAGAAGAAGGATGACTCGTCTATGAGTTCTTTCTTTTATCCTTGTTTTCTTTTCTAGTATAGTGATGTAATTAATGTTTTTATTGTAAATTGACATTATATTGGGATTCATGATTTTTTGGTTAAATTAGGTATTTGACCAATTTTCTATCATTCTTGATGTTTGATTACTTGTAATTATGGAAGAATTGATGAAGTTAGATTTGCTTCTAATTGACTTAGGAAATGATGTTAGGAGTTGATTTAATTTCATATTTGCTATTTCTTAACAGACCTAGAAATAAAGTTAAGATAAAAAACTAAGGTAATCAAAGATTAGTTGATTTCACCTAGAGTATAGGATTATTAGCTAATTTCATGTTCATTATCACCTAAAGTATAGGGATAATTGTTGAAGGATTAATTTAATGCATCTTTGTGGTTATGTTAGTTTGATTAGGAAATCTGTTAATTAATCATGAGACAGTGAGTCTATGACTTAAGAAACGATTGGATTCTATTATAATTCTTTCATGATGCCAAGATGATTAATTGAGAAAGTTGCTAAGTGATTCATTGTCATGTCTTCTAGGATAGTTGTCTAAATTGCATATTATTTCATTCTTGAGTTGTATATAATTTTCTTTTTCTTTTTATTATCTTAGCACTTTATTAGGTCGGTTAAACAATGAATGAATGTAACTAATGGTAGTTGCTCATTGAGGATCGATACTGGTTAATTCCCTAACTATGCTTGTGATAAGTATACGTACTTATACGTGTAATTTAGGATTAATGTTTTAATTAAAATTTAGATAGGGATGGATTTAAATTTGAATGATTTTTATACGACCAAAATTTACATATGAAGTTTTTGGCGCTGTTGCCGGGGAACAATATTATGAAAGCTTGGATTTTATTAATTTAACCATGTTTATATATTTATATGTCTATATGTAAATATGTGTATATATTCTTGTATGTATAGGTGCCATATTTTGTTGTTTAATTGTAATTTAATTCCCTAATTTCATTGTATATTTTACTAACTTAATTTGTGAGTGTACAGTAGTTGATTAACTTGTGAATTCTATAATCTCACTATCTTCTTTTCTCTGTAGATCTAGCCCTTAGTGTATGACCCGATGATCTAAAGACCATATAGTAGATCTTGATCTTGAGATTGAGAAGACCTTAACAATGATTCGAAGGGTGTTTAGACAAAGGGTAAGAGACGATATGGAGGTTAACCAATAAAATAATGGTGGTAATGGTGGCAATAACAAGAGGATTATGGATGATTTTGTTAGGCCTGCAATCTCATATACAAGCTCGAGTATTGCAAGACCTAGGATAGAGGCCAATAACTTTGAGACTAGGCCCAGTATTATCCAGATAATTTAAAACTTGGTGCAATTTGATGGGCTACTTGAGGAAGATTCTAATGCTCACATTGTAAGTTTTTTAGAAATTTGTAACACGTTTAAAATGGACGGTATTTCTGAAGATGCTATCAAACCATTGTTTTTTCTTTTTTCCTTGAAAGATAGAGCTAAATCCTAGTTAAAGTCTTTGCCAGTAGGATCCATCACCATTTGGAATGTTTTGGCTAAAAATTTTTTAGCAAAATATTTTTCCCCAACTAGAACACCCAAGCTTAGGATAAACATTTTCTCCTTCCAACAGTTAGAATCTAAAAATCTCTATGAGTGTTGGGAAAGGTTCAAGGAGATGCTTAGAAAGTATCCTCATCATGGATTTGAGCTAGGCATGCAAATGAAAATTTTTCATAGTAGCTTAAGTTTTGCTACAAGTTAATTGGTTGATGCATCTGCAGGAGGTTCCATTAATTCTAAGACCCTGGAGGAGGTGTTTGATTTGATTGAAAATCTTGCAACAAATCACTATTCATGTGGTAGTTCAAGATCAAAAGCTCGTGTTTATGGAGTGCACAAGGTGGATGTAATGGTAGTCTTAAAGGCTAAGGTTGAGTCACTTGCACAAAAAAATGGAACAAATGGTGATGTCTCCTTCCCAAGAACAAGTAATGAATGTTGGTTATGATTTTTGTGGTGAAAGACATCAAAATCATAAGTGCCAAAATATGGGGTCATCACAAGAGTCATTAGAACAATCTTTATAGGCAATGGAAGACAAAGTAACAATCCTTATAATGCCACTTACAATCCTGGTTGGAGGAACCATCCCAATTTTTCATGGAATAATTAAACCCATCCTAGGCACACTTATTCTAAGTTTGGAGAAAGTCAAAGGACTCAACCTTCCTTGCCCTACAATGCACCACCACCTAAGCCATCATTGGAGGACTTGGTTAACCAAATGGTAAGTACCATGGAAGCACGATTTCAAGGAGTGGATGCAACCACGAGAAACTTGGAGGCGTCCATGCACAATCTTGAAAATCAAATTCGGCAAGTGGCCAAATTTCTTGGAGATTGTCAAACAGGATCTCTTCCGGAAATACTGAAACAAATCCACTTGATCAAGACTATAGAACAAGATGATTTTCATTGATTTGGTTTTTGGTTAATTGGGACATATATTTAATTTTTGTTTGCTTTTGTTTATGATTCTGTATTTGTAATTTTTGAATAATGGAATTTTCTTCATAATTTTGTGGTTTTCATTGTCATTGTTTCTAGTAAATTAATTTTAAAAAAAAATCTTTTTGGTTGGATAGAGTTAATAAGGCGTCGTGCCAGAACTTTTAACCAGGCGTCGGTTCAGCATTGGCAAATTTTTTCCAGACAAAAATAGGCTAGACCCGACGCCAGGTCAAGTGCTCTGACCAGGCGTTGAGTCATGCCGGACAAAAGCCAAATAATAGCCTATTTTGGCTATTTTTCAAACAAACTCTCCATCTTCCTTATTTTTTCTCTCAACCCACTATCGGATCTTACTTCAAAACACCACCGGATTATTTTCAACCTTTCCAAAACACATTTTAAACATAAAATCATTGCTTTGCTCTTGAAATTTTGGATTGAAAACAAGAAAAATCTAATTTTTCTTCACAAATCTCATTTTTAAATGCTTCTATTTGGTGCGTGATTTCTTCTATTTCTTTCTATAGGATTATTGCTGTATGATTTTTATGTACTTTTTACGGTTCAAATTTTCATATCAATTATTAGGTAATTTTTAGTATAATTTTGGTCCAATTCCTATTTTTCTTGGGCTATTTGATTTAATGGAAATTTTGCATTATTTGAGGATTGAAGAGTATGGGTATATGATTGGCAATGTTATTATGATGATCACAATTCATGTATTATTTTTTTACAGTTAATAGAAGCTTACCTCTCATATGAGTATTTTGTGCATATATCGGAGAATTCTTTATGTTTTGAGGACCAATTGCTGTACTCATTCCCTGCTTATATCTATTTGTTTGTTTTGCTATTGTTACCATAAGCTTTGTTATGCATGGATTGCTATATTGCACACGTTTATTGATATGGTGTTTGGGGTGGAAAAATTGCATTCTTTTTTGTAGGTTTTGGGTAGTGAATGAGTAGTGGTTTGGTTGGAGGATTGATTGGTGGATGAGTTGAGGTTGTTTTGCTTGCTTGTGAGGTGGTTGAGAGTTATGTTGGATTGTGCGTTGAGGGGTGATTTTGAGTATGCTCTATTCTCTTCTTTTTTCCTATGTTTTTCTATCATCTTGAGATCATCATGTCTAGGAGGCCAAAGGGTATTACACCCAGTGCCAAGAGAGCTATGCTTTCATCTTCTCCTACTCCATCTTTTGAGTCTCTACCTACCCAACCTATCCAATTTATTGATCCTACATGTCAGATATGATACCAAAGCCACCAGCACAATAAAATCATAGTAGAGAAAATGTTCAAGTCTTCCCGAGATAATTCATTGCTGCTTTCTACTATGTTTAAGAGAATGGGTTGGGAGCCTATTATTATACTTGGGGGAGCCTATTGTCCTATGAGAATGAAAGAGTTTTAAACTAATATGCAGGACAAGTAGAAAAACAATCTAGAAGTCATCTCTACTATGGTCAAAGGGGTGCTTATTGAGTTTAACAGGACTAGATTGTCTAAGATCTTGGGTGTGCCTGATGATGGTTTATGGATAGCTATTGACTATATAACACCCCACTATCTACACCCCTATTAAGGCTGGGGATGTCGCCCCGTCCACAGGACAAGGGTTTTTTATAATTAGGACACACAAAATAAATGAAAGAAATAATTCAAAATTTAACTTATTACATCCCAAGAAATACATGAACAAGTCCCAAAAATAAATAAATGAATGTCTGCTAAAGTCTCCCAAATGAAATACATAGGAAAAGAAACAAGTCTTCAAAACATAGGCAATCTCTAATCAATAACCCTTATAGTAGGACCGATCTGAAAACATGGTATAGAAAGTGGTAAGACAAAAATCTCAGTAAGCCTGTGTGTGCTTTAAGTGTTTCAGGTAAAATAATTCATGTATTCAAGTTGAGATTTTTTCATAAAAGAAAGGGCTAGTAAGTCCCAAATAAATTTAACAAATGAAGAGTAGTGTTTTCTTTTCAAACTATACACGTATACAATAAATACAACCAATCAGAAGAGGTAGCCATAGCACCACACTTTGTGCACCATGACAAAATAATGTTCAAGATGCCACACTTTTTGCATACTGACATAAAGTAGGTGTATGGCCTACTGTGTGAGACACTCCTCTATTTCTACATCCAAACTTACCAGTTGTCAATTCCAAAAATACACAGTCTACTTGACTGAACTTGTTAGCTCGGACTGGTACGACTTACAGGACTGGCATCCTATTCGGGAACGACTCACCCCTCAGAGGTGGTCACCTACTGAGAGACTTACCCTAACCCTTCAAAGACTAATCCTAGTAGTCTTCCCTTATTGAGAACTCAACATTGCGTTCATCCCACTTGGAAAAAGAAAGATCATACATTGATTCTCTTTCAATTAGCAATTATAGTTTCCAAAATTCTTATCAAAGTTGGGTTTTTAGGAAAAGTTTGACATTTTGTATAAAATTGCTTGTTTAACTTAAAATAGTTTGTTTTACTGAAAAGAAAAGGAAAATTGTCCATCCTTGTATTTATAGTACAAATTCTTGTATACATTATAATATGGCATAAATTAGTCATACTTTTCCTAGTTATTTGAGGCTATTTTGTGATACATTTTATTCAATAACTGGTTATATTTCTTCATATTTGAGATTTTACCCTTGAAAATGTATTTTGTGCTTCATTTCAAAATTTAGGGGTAAAATAAGACAAAAACGTCGCAAAACAGAACAGAGGTGGCGCCGGCCATAACAGAGGAACCGGCGCTGGCTACGTGCTGCTGGCATGTACTTCAAGGCAATAAAAATTTAGTGAAATAGAGCAAAACAGAACTAAACTAGCACCGACTAGGGAGCTGGAACCGGTGCCAGTTGCACTCTGGAAAGATTGGAGCGGAAATCAAGAAAAATTGATGAACGGACAAAGAAACAGATCACAACTGGCGCTGGTTATAAGGCTGTAGGCGGCGCCGACTGTGCCCTAATGTTAAGGCGGTGCCTCAATTTTTGTGCGCGATTTTTGGTAATTTGTAGAGTTTTAGTATTTTCTTACTTCTAATCGGCCAAGAACCATAAAGGAACAATTTTAGGCACTGCTAAAGCCTATAGATAGAGGGAAAACACAAAGAAAAGGGGAGAATTTGTGGATCATAATAAAAAATCACTTAAATCAAAGGAGAAATTCTTCAATTCAAGAAAAGTAGTGCAAGAAGGTCTACAAAGGAAGAAGAAGGAGGCTTGTCTACGAGTGCTTGCTTTTGCTTTGTTTTCTTTTTGTTGAACAATGATGTAGTAATTGTTTTATTGTAATTTGACATTGTTTTAGGTACTCATGATTTTTAGAGTTACTTTGATCTTTTGATTAATTGATTGTTATTCTTGATATTTAATTACTTGTGCTAATTACGAGATGAATTGGTTGATTCTTTCCATTAACTTGCTTGGAAAAGGGGTTGATGGCGGTTTTAATTCATTAGTTTTAGATTTGTTGTCTATTAACTTGCTTGGAAAAGGGGTTAATTGCTAAGAACAAGGTAATTAAAGGTTGATTGATGTCTGCCAGGAATGGATTCATTAGTTAATTTCATGTTTTAAGTTTGCCAGGATATGAAAATTTAATCATGGATTGCGTTTAATGTCTTTTGGATAAATTAGTTGAGATAAGATATGTGATACTAATTTATTTAGAAGGTAATGATTTCATGGATTGGAAAAGAAGTGAATCTATCTTAATCCTTCATGATGCCAAGAGAATAATTAGTTATGATAATAATTGAGACTCTAAGGTCATGTTTGTCAAAATAATGGTTTAAGTTACATAATTCTCCATCATTGACATGTATATATTATTTTATTTTATTTTATTTTCTTTTTTATTTCTTTTTTGCTTTATTTATTCGATTAAACAATGAAAGAAAAGAGATTAATGCATACTTGTTCCTCGAGGATCGACACTCGTTTGAAACCTATGCTATGTTAATGATGAGTACGCTTGCTCATATATGTAATTTGGGGTTAACGTTTTAATTTAAACTTGATTGGGAATGTACTTATTTTTATATGATTTTTACACCCAAATAAATACGTATCAAGTTTTTGGCGCCGTTGCCAGGGAACAATATCATGAAAGCTTGGATTTTGTTGATTTTACCATGTGAATATGTACATTTGTAAATATGTAAATTTGTAAATTGTTCTTTTTACATAAAGGTGCCATCTTTTGTATCTTTTGTATCTTGTATTTTTGTAATCTAACTTACTAACTTTGACTATGTTTAATTGACTCTTTTTCTATTTTTAATTTTTTTAATTATGAATTCCGTTATCTAACTTGCTTCTTGTCTTTTCTAGTTGTTAACCTTGGTACATGACTCGAAAATCTCAAGGCAAGATAATTGATTTTGATCCCGAAAACAAAAGGACATTGTCAAAAATCTACCGGACAATCCAACGGAACTTACTCGTAGACATGGACGGTGCCCAAAACAACAATGCTGGAAACGATAAGAGGGTTATGGATGACTTTGTGAAACCTATAATCTCAGGCATAGGCTCGAGTATCACTAGACCTAGGGTGGATGCAAACAATTTTGAAATAAAGCCTAATATCATCCAGATGGTCCAAAATATGGTCCAATTTGATGGGCTACCTGAAGAAGATCCTAATGGCCAGTTTCCTTGAAATCTGTAATACCTTCAAAATGAATGGTGTTTCGAAGGATGCCATCAAACTAAGACTTTTTCCTTTTTCATTGAGAGATAGAGCCAAATCTTGATTAAAGTCTTTACCTACAGGTTCCATCACTACTTGGAATGCCTTAGCTGAAAAGTTTCTTACCAAATATTTTCCTCCAGCTAGCACAACCAAACTTAGAAACGAGATATTTGCCTTCCAACAATTAGATTCAGAACCTTTGTATGAAAGTTAGGAGAGGTTCAAGGAGATACTGAGAAAGTGCCCACACCACGGATTTGAGCTAGAAATGCAGATGCTTATATTTTTGAATGGCCTTACATTCGCAACACGACAAGTGGTGGACTCTTTTGCAGGGGGTTCTATCAATCATAAGACCCAGAATAGGTATTCGATCCTATTGAGAACTTGTCTTCTAATAACTATTATTAGGGAAGTGCAAAGTCTAAAGCTCGGGTGCAATGAGTGCACAAAGTGGATGTTGTGGTAGCTTTGGAGGCTAAGGTGGAAGTGTTGACTCAAAAGATAGAACAAATGGTGATGCCTTAAGGCCAAGTGGTAAATGGAAGTTGTGATTTCTGTGGAGAAGGGCACCCAAATCATGAATGCCAAAACATGGGTTCACTCCAAGAAACCATGGAACAAGTGGCCTTTGCAGGTAATATCCATCCAATTAACAATCTTTATAGCTCTACTTACAATCCTGGTTGGAGAAATCACCCTGACTTTTCTTGGAGCAACGAAAATCAACCTAGGCAGGGTTCTTTTAACTTTGGGAGCAATCAAAGGAACCAACCCCCTTTAAACAACAATTCAGCACCTCCCAAACCACCATTAGAGGACTAAATTAGCCAATTGGTAAGTACAACGGAAACTAAGTTCCAAAGGGTTGATGCTATACCAAAGAACTTAGAGGCTTCTATGCGCAACTTGGAGAACCAAATTGGCCAACTTGATAAACTACTTGGGGATTGTCAAGCAGGGTTATTGCCAAGAAACACTGAAGAAAATCCACGGGATCAAGGTCGTGGAACACATTGAAGTCATTTTTTTTCTTGCTTTCAGTTTTTGTGATTTGGAACAATTTTTAATTTCGTCGTTTTGTTTTATGTTATTTTATTATTTCTTCATGAATTAAATTGGATTATTCATCATTACTACATGTTCATCATTTTTATTTCATTTTTCAAAAAAAAAAAAAAAAAAATTGGAACTAGGACAGATTGCAACCGGTGCCGACTAAGTCTAGAATCGACGCCGGCTCCTGTCATTGAAGGGTCTTCCAATAGGCCATTTTGGCCACTTTTTCTTTCAAACTCTCCAACTCCCTCTCAAATTCTCTCTAACTGGCGCCGGCTTCACCTTCCAAACCCCTCAAGATTTTATTTTTTTCACCCCCCAAACACTTTTAAAATATCAATCTATCATTCCTTTGTGATTTTACGAATCAAAAGTCTTTAAATCTCCCATTTTTCACGAAAACCCAATCTTTAATCCTCATGCAAAGAGCTTGGATTTCTGCAAAAAGATTGCATCTTTTGCTTGCCCATGCATAGGAGAATGTAAAGGTATAATTTTTTTTTGCATTTCCACGGTTAAAATATTGTAGATGATTTTTTCTAATTTTGGGCATATTTGTTACCTAAAATTAGGATATATAATATTCTCTTGCATTGTGAATTAACTCTTGAGCTTTATGACATTGGTTATATTATGAGTTAATGACTCTTAGGTACTTGATTTGTTCATATGATCATTAGGAAGTTTATACATTTGCTTAAAGGGTATGATTATGGCTATTATAATGGTTGGGTAATTAATACACATTGGCTTTGCATTGTCATACACTTGATTATTATAGTGCCATAATGATTCCATGATTCATATGATCATGTTATAAGCATCCGTGCACATTGGGTTTGTTCGATACGTTTATGCTTCACAGTGAGCTTTTATATGTATTCTTGCAGGTTGTGTTGTAAATTGTGAAGATTGATCGAAGAGGAGTGAATTATTTGTGTTTAGTGTGGGATATACTATAAAGGAGATTGGGAATAATTGTTGTGAGTTGGTTGAGCATTGAGCAAGAGTTGTGTGTTGTGTTTGAACAGGGGAGATACAACCCTTCTAAAATTTTTGAGCTTCTTTGTTTTATCCTCCTATTTTCACCACTACTTATTGGCTAACATGTCTAAAGCATGGGGTCAACCCTCAAAAAGGGCTCGAGCTTCTTCTTCCTCAGCCCCTTCATCTATAGACCCTTGTTCCTTAGGCCAGTTGAGTTCATAGATCTATCATGTGAGGAGTGGTATAATACGAGAGCTTCAAATAAAATTATTGTAGAGCGTACATTTACACCTACCCTAGACCATGCCCTCAAACTTGGAATGATGTTTGGAAGGATAAGGTGGGGACATATTATATAGCTAAAAGGGGATTATTGCCCAGTGCTCACTAAGGAATTCTATGCCAACATGGTTGATAAGGGCAATAATCACTTTCCACACATTAAGACAAGGGTAAAGGGAACCCCCATCATTATCACACGAGACCATTTAGCTAATCTTCTGCAGGTATATGATGATGATTCTTGGTAAGGGATCAACACTAACAATCAAAAGATCCTTTCTGACCCTAATTAGGATGCCAGTGGGAATAGGGCTACTCTAGGGTTGCACAAGCACAATGCTTTTCAAGCTAATAGCTTTGATTCTAATAATGACTTTGCTGCCAACTTTAGGGCTCTAGTCTACATGTTTGGTTTCAATATTGTACCTTGGGCCAGTTGTTTCAATGAGACATGCCTTATTGACACATACATCTTGTATAGGATGATGACCATGCAACCTATCCCTCTTGCCCCATTGATTATACAATCTACTAGAGATGTAGTTCATCACCGTCTCTCTACCAAAGTCTTCATCTTCCCCTTAGTCATTATGAAAATTCTGAGTGACTTTGGTATTAGCACTGAGGGAGAATTGATGGCGACTACCACTGAGCATGATATGGTTACAGAGCAAACACTAATGAGTTGTGGGTACAAGTATAACTAGGAGCTGAAGAAGTGGCTAACGCCTTATGAGGTCAGATATCTCGATTAGATTAGGCCACCACCTGTGGAGGAGGAGCACCCACCGCCACCATCATGAGCACGAGCTAGTAGCTCCTAGTCCTAATCCAGGACTGACTTTGAGGCCGCAGTGCTGGGACAGTTAGCTCAGCAGGCAAAGAAGCTACTACATATTTTCTTTTATTTTTCTTTTCTAGTTTTTATGCTTTGGTGTGTTTCTTTTGTGTATTTTTCTTTCTAGGTACTTCAACAATGCTCATTTCTGCTGGAATTCAACTATTTTGCAGGAGAATGCACAATGCAATAGAAGTATTTTCTCTCTTCTCTTTTCCCCTTTATTTTTGGTCCTGTAGCAATATTTCCTTGCTTTATTTGTTTGGCCATTGAGAACAATGTCCAGTTTAAGTGTGGGGGAGTGGTTAGAATGAGAATTCTTCTATACTTGATAGGGGCTAAATTAGTCATATTTTTCCTAGTTATTTGAGGCTCTTTTGCGATACATTTTGTTCAATAACTAGTTATATTCCTTCATGTTTGAGATTTTACCCTTGGAAAGGTGTTTTTTTCATTATTTCAGATTTTTGGGGTAAAACGAAACAAAAACATCGCAAAACAGAGGAGAGGCAGCGCCTACTAGGGCACTGGAACCGGCGCCGGCCATGCACTGTTGGCATGAACTTCAAAACGACGAAAAAATTGGTGAAACAGAGCAAAACAGAGTGGAACCGGCGCCGGCTACATTCTGGTCTTCATCATGCAAAATTCGGAGAAAAAACAGCGAACGAGTAGAGAAGCATAACATAATTGGCGCCAGTTGTGCCCTGAAGCTAAGGCGGTGCTGTGATCTTTCTACGCGATTTTTGGTAATATGTGGAGTTTTAGTATCTTCCAACTTCTACTCGACCAAGAACATTGTATCTATGAGTTTAGGCACTTCATAAGCTTATAAATAGCTGAAAAACACAAGGGAAAATGAGAGAATTCATTAATCATCATAGAAAATCACTCAGTTAAATGAGAATTTCTTCAATTCAAAGAGGATTGTACAAAAAGGTCTTCAAAGGAAAAAGAAGGAGGCTTATCTATGAATGCTTGTTTTTACTTTATTTTCTTTTTCTTGACAATGATATGTTAATTGTTTTATTGTAATTCAACGTTGTTTAGATGTTCATGATTTCTAGAGTTGTTTGATATTTTGATTGACTGGTTATTATTCTTGGTATTCAATTACTTGTGCTTATTACGAGATTAGTTGTTTGGTTCTTTCCATTAACTTGCTAGACCAAAGGGGGTTAAAGGTAGTTTCAATTTATTAATTTCATATTCTGTTGGCTATTAACTTACTGGACCAAAGGGGGTTGATTGTTTAGAACTGGTAATTGAAGGTTAATTGATGTCTTCTGAGACCAAGGGTTCATTGATTAATTTCATACTTTATATTTTCTGAGACCAAGGGAATTTAACAAAGGATTGTGTTTAATGCATCTTTTGGATGAATTAGTTGAGACGAACCAAGTGATTTTGATTCATCTAGAAGATAGTGATTTCATGGATTGACCATCGAAGTGAGTCTACCTTCATCCTTCATGATGCCGAGAGAATAATTAGTTATGATAAAGGTTGGGTACTTTAAGATCATGTTTATCCAAACAATGGTTTGAATTGCATAATTCTCCATCCTTGACATGTGCATATTTTTCTTTTTCTTTTCTTTTATTTATTTTTCACTTTATCGAGTCAGTTAAACAATGAAAGAAAGGTGATTAATGTCTACTTGTTCCTGGAGGATCGACACTCGTTTGAACCCTATGCTCGGTTAATGATGAGTACGCTTGCTCATATGTGTGATTTGGGTTGAACATTTTAATTTAAACTTGATTGGGAATGTGCTTAGTTTTTGTATGATTTTTTACACCCAAGTTTGGACACATCAAGTTTTTGGCGCCGTTGCCAAGGAACAATAGCATGAAAGCTTGTATTTTATTGATTTAACCATGTCAATATATAAATAAGTAAATACGTAAATATGTATATACGTTCCTTGTATGAAGAAGTGCCTTTGTTGTTGTTTATATAAATGTATTGTAATTTCACTATATGTTGTAAATATGTATATAGGTATATGCATGTTTATAATCACTAACTTGTCTGTGTATGTTTGTATATATTGTATATTTAGTTATTTAATTTTACTAACTTTTTCCTCTTTTAATTTTATTTGAAATATGAATTTTGGTTATCTAACTTTCTTCTTGTCTTTTATAGGTGTAGGCCATGGAATGCAGTGAAATCATTTTTGCTATTTGAAACAATTTTTATTTTGGTTGTTTTGTTTTGTTCTTTTTATCGTGTCTTCATGAATTAAACTGCATTATTCATCATTATTGCATGTTCATCATTTTTCTTGCTTTCAAAAAGAAAAAAAATATTAGTGTAATGATTGGCAAAATTACAAGCTCGCATTGATGTTCTTAGTGAGACGTCATTAATAATATTGGTGAATTTTTTTGTTGCCAATATAAATTCATCTGTTCAGTGGCATGAAGAAGCTTCCTAATGATTGTGCGATCAAAGGAAACAATTAGTTAAGATTGTTGAGGAGACTCATGAGTTCATGCTAGCCCATACACTTGAATAAGAGAATCTCCAAGGAGAGGAGAGATGCTACGAGGGACAATTATCCATTGTGGGAAGGGAGGTATTCAATTCTTCACTATGTGCTAATAATCTAATTCTCTCTTTGTCACATGATTTCTGTAACACTCCTATCCGGACCTATTCTGCTGTTACTGTGGTATCGTCCTCTATCCATAGGTTCTTCCAATTCCGGATCCCACAAAAAAAAGTAAGATAAAAGACACATGTGAGTGAAAAAATCATCCAGTGAGTCCCGTGTGTGTGCCAATGTTCCCCTTAAAAGAGAGTCAATTTTTAAAATCTTTACTGAAGTAAATTATATAACAGGGAAAATAGCAATAATTGATAAATTCCGTTCATTTTATCATATACGTTCGAGAAACAGTAATTTTCAAACACACGGCCCCCAATTCAATAAATGCGGGTTCTTCCCCATCTAGAAGTGCGACCCGCATGTAAAGTTCAAAGAACTTTGCCTTCGGCTACACGGTCTCTTATGTCAGGGACTGCGCCTTACAACACGTCACCCGTGTCATGCCGGAAGGGTGAGCAGCATACCAATGTACCTCACCGTGCACTTAGGGATCTTTTACTTGCCACCATAAGCCAGGGGTCCCAATCCTGACGTCAATCACCATCGAGGTGGCAAGGGGTTGAACACACCGAGTGTCCCCGCTCGGTCTCATGTGAACAACCCACCAATCATAATCAACAGGCAATTGCCGGGCTCACAATAGCTAGTCAGGGATGACTCATCACAATGTCCTATCGCCCTGTTTGGAGTAAGACAATCCCCAGAACTGATCAGGTTACTTGGGGTCGTCTATCTCTAACATGGGTTAGTACAAAGATCAAAGTCCCTGTTGAGTACTCAACGCAACAATACCAACCCCATCTGACTGATCAGGCCAGAGGGTCATCTGATCCCGCAGGATTTCCAAATCAAAACATTTCTTATTTTCTGGGGCCGTACTTGATCACAAAAGTAATTTTCCAAGGGTATTCGGGTCCTTTCACCCATGCTAGTTTCCAAAAGACTTTTTGAGGGTATCTGGGTCATTTTACCCTTACCCGATTTGAAAAATATTCACAAAAGTTCCAATAAGTATATTTCGGTCATTTACCGAATACCCGAGTTTCAAGAGTTTTCATAAAATATTCCAATAAGGATACTTGGATCATTCTCCAAATACCCGATTCCAAAATTTACCATTTTTCAGAAATTTCAAATATTTAATCTGAAAAGGACTAAATTCACAAATTCATGTTTTAAACATCCAGGAAGGTTTCTAAGCTGAATATGAAATTTATTCGTGTAACACCCCACTACCTAGGCCCATCAGGGCCGGGGATGTCGCCCCGTCCAAAGGACAAGGGGTCTTTATAACTAGGTTACATGAAAATAGAATAAAATAAAAGACTTTAAAATTAAATTTATTACAACCCAAAAGATAAATACTGGCACAAATCCAAAATAAATTGTTTGCAACAATCTCTCAAACAATACTTAAAGTAAATAACAAGAGTCTTCAAGCAAGGCAACATTCTAGCTAATGATCTCCACAGCAGGATCTTCCTGAAAATATGGCATAAAAGGTGGTGAGATAAAAATCTCAGTACGCCCGTGTGTGCTTTAAGTGTTTCAGGTAAAATAATTCATGTATGCAAGTTGTAAAAGTTTCATAGGAAAAGTGCTGGCAAGCAATAAATAAGTGTTGAAAATAAAAAGTGGTGTTTCACTTTTCAAATCATACATGTGCACAATAAATACAACCACTCAAATGGGTAGTCATGGGTTACCACACGTTGGGCCCCATGACCAATAACAGTCAGAATGCCACACTTTGTGCAATGCTGACAAAAGGTAGGTGTACGGCCTACCGGGTGAGATACTCCTCCATCTCTACACCCAAACTTACCGGTTGTCCACTCCGGAAATACACAATCCACACGACCGAAACTTGCTAGCTCGGACCGGCATGACCTACCGGACTGGCGTCCTATCCAGGAAGGACTCACCCCTCAGAGGTGGCCACCTATTGAGAGACTTACCCTAACCCTTCAAAGACTAGTCCTGGTGGTCTACTCTTATTGAGTACTCAACGTTGATTGTTCCACTTGGGAGAAAATTGATCAAACTTTGCTTTATTTGGAAATAGCAATTAAGGGTTTCCAAAAGTCTAGTCAAGTTGGATTTTAGAAAAAATTTAGATTTGTGTAAAACTGCTTGTTCAATTTCCAAATGATTTGCTTGACTGAAATAAAAAGGAAAAACAGTCCTCAATTGCCTTTACAAATAATGTCCATATACATTGCATTTGCTTGCCACAATAACTTTTGGTCTTCACAAAACTCCGTGCAGGAGTTTACCTGCTTCTTTGTTTGCTCTACTCAAAAGTCTTCCAAGGCTGACCTAACCCCTGCCTGGGGTAAACACAAAACATAAGGTCACATTCAAGCTATACCTGCCTTACATAAATAATTCTTAGCTCATCTAGTGACAACCATGTCTAACCATGATCTTAATGTCCTAAGCTTTAAGGCTAGATGATGAAGAATTTTATAAAATAAGTCTAGTTTGATAGGTTGAAATAACTAGGGGTTTTAAAATAATTGTTAATAAATTATAGACTTAAATAATAATTCTTGAGTGTTATTATTAATAAATAAACCAAGGTTTGAATTTTAAATATTATTAAGTCTTATTTGATATTAAGAAATAGTAATTTAAAAATAGCTTTATTATAAATAAATAATAAATTTTAATTAATTTCGAAGAGATAATAAATAATTAATAATAATTAAAATTTATTAATAAATTAGTTTAAATTTTCGTTTAATAAAAATATTAATAGTTTGATTTAATATTCTAATCCCAATCCCCTAGTGTTTCGAATTTTTTAAAGAAAAATATAGTAGTAATTTTAATTCATGTAATAAAATTTGTTGATGAATATAACTTAGAATTAACAAGAAAATAATCTTACATCATGGTCTTCCTATTGCTAGAAAAGATTCATGATCCCATTCTCCATCATCAAACAAGAAATTAATCTATTCATGAACAAACACTTGAACTATCTCATACTATCACATGGCCAAAAATCCTACTAAGCATAATCATCAATCATGGTTTCCATGGAGAATAAGATCATAAAAGCCTAATCACCTTTGGTGTCATAATATCTAATCATGTTTCAACATCCATTAAATTCATCAAGCATGAAGAACATATATTGATTCGAAAGGAAAACACATACATCCTAGTCAAATACAACCATCATCATGTCATAACTTCATCCCCCTAATCCACATGCATATACTCAATCTCCCAATCATATTCCATTTCTCTATCATCATCTAGGAGACATGATTTCATAATTTAATAAGAGAAATTTAAGAATGAATACTTGATTGTCGAGTCCTTTGATGAAGACAAAAGAAGGTCCACGCGCGATGGAATGACTTGAATGGTCCAACGAAACAACATCCATGGTTGATGGTTTGATCAACCATTTCGGTTAGAAGAGAGTGAGAGAGAGAAAGAGAAAGAGAGCATTAGATAGGTGTATTAAGAATTGAATGGAAGAAGATGAACAAGAAGGTTGTTCTTGTTTTACCTTGTTGATGTTCTTGAGGTCTTCAAGAAAAATTGATTTTTGATCCGGTTGAAAATTCTTGTTTGCGAGATTTCGTGTTATAAATGGCAGAAATGAAGTCTAGGGATTAAGTAGAGATGATCTGGAGTATTTGAGAGTGATTGGAGGTGTTTAGAGTAGGTTTAGGCTTGAAGAAGTTTAGTGTGTGTTCTTGGTGTTTTAGGTGAAAATGGAGAGAAATTATAAGAAGTGCTGCACGAATTCTGCTAGAAGGCTGGCCGAATGGTAGGGTGTGATTGAGAGTTCCGGTTTTCAGCTTTGTGAGAGAGAGAAATCAGATTTTATTTGAAATTTAAATGGAGGAAATGGTGGAGATGTTTAAGGTAAAAGATCAACTATGGTGTTTGATCAAGAGAGGTGTCTATGGACTTTAATGGTGTCGGCTGAAACAAGGTTGTCTTGCTAAAATGATTGAAGGTTAATGTTGCTCAAGGCTGGCCGAAATTCAGTCCTTAAAGGTAGAGGAAATTCTAGTTAATTCAGCTTAATGCAAGAGTGATTTTATTGGAGTGAAATGCTGAAATTATTTGAAGTTCAATTGGAGTTCGAATGGAGTGATCTTAGGAGTGTTTTGTGGTGTGGCTATGGAGTCCTTATGCTTCAAGGTAAGTGTGGGTTTAATGGTGTTCAGTGTATAGTTGAATAAGGCTCAATTCTACAGAGGTTGAAGGTGATTTTCGGTCTTAGGCTAGAAAGGAACAAGGCTGGAAAATTCTGGTCTCAAGTGTTCATGGCTTTTCGAAAATTGTAGAATTTTGGTGCAGGATTTTCGCACCCCCTTGGCTCGATTTTTTAGAGGTTCTTTAGGGATGTTTGAGGGTCTTCCAAGGGTGGTTTTTCAGCCTCATTTCTGGACAAATACAGAGGAGTTTGCTGGCTTGAAGATGAACTAAATACAGCTTCATTTCTTTGATGAAGAGCTGCGAATTGCCCAGAAAATTTTTCTGGTTTGGTGCTGTTTTGTGCAGTCCGGAAATTGCACAATTTTTTTCCAGCTTCCAAGCCACTTGAAATGACCATTTTCTGGGTAGCAAATTAATGGGTTTATGGCCTGAATTTTCGAAGAAAAGGTATGCAACAAATCTGGAAAATTTCCAGATTTCTTACCACTAAAGCATGAACAACATGAAAATAGATTTGAAGGTCCTTCCATGGTGATTGATTTTCTCTTGGAACCCTTCCTATTTCCCCTCCTATTTTCGGTCAACCTCCCTTCCCCAAAGCTGATTTTCGAAATTCAAGGGGAAGAAATTATCACAGATTTTTTTTTTTTTTTTTTTTTGGAATTCAAAGAAAAAGATTTAATGGATTTTAGTTCATTTGAATTATGAAAATGCTAGGACAAAGCTAGAAGTAATAAATTGGACAAGAATTCTTCTAGAATTCTTTTAGGACATGAGGATAAGATTAGGACATTCTCTTCATGTCTCCCTTAAGACAATTATTCCTATTTTCATGGAATGCAAGAAAACAAAAATTCAAACTTAATTAAGATAATCATGGTAAAACTTAAATAATGGGATTTGAACTCATGACCTTAGAAATTAATTCACCAAGCTCTAACCACTAAACCACACTAACTCTTGTTCTTATTTTCTCACCCACATATTTTTCTTATCTACTCCTCAAGTTATCTCCCTATTCTGACCTCAAGCAAAATTACCATTTTACCCCTCCTACTCAACAAGCATAACCAAGCATTTAAACCTATAATCCACGATTCTAAAGCACATAAAATCATTCAAAAATATATATTTCATGCAAAATAATATGATATGCATTCCCGACCCCCTTACTCTAGGGTTGGTTTTAGGTGGGGTTTCACAATTCGAGTCCGAAATAGCATAAAAGTAAATGTTGCTCATGTAAACCTTAAACATATTCGAAGATTTCCAAAATGGTATAAAACATAGCATTTCATAGAAAATCAAAGCACACTAGCCTTTAAAAAGGTTTAGAAATCAATAGGACTCACCTCGTGTCCTAGCCTCTCATTCCGTTCATGACCGTCTAACCACCGTTCCTACCGTTTTTGACATTTCGTTAGCTATTTGTCACTAAACCTACACCAAACATTGTTTTCGGGTCAATTGGTGTTTGGCCAAAAAATAGCCGTCGGGTAACCGACGTGCCCAACGGTTAGCCGACGTTCAACCGTCGTTTAGCCGTTGGGGCCGGCAGTTAGCCGATGCTTAAGAAAAACATTCAACTTTCGTTCGCATCGTTTTTCCATTGTTTGATCAATTCTTTCTTTTTCCTTTTTCCACATCCTTCCTCACTTCATAGAAAAGGGATTCACTTCATGTTTCCCTAATTGTTTTGTCCAAAATCACATAATTAATCACTCTTAAGTCCATTCATTTTCGGACTACTTTTCTGGAATTTCACTGGTTTGACACACCATTTTGTTTTGCACAGAACTTTTAATTTACAGCTCCGATTTGGCTCCATGATATACCAAAATGACCGTGAGACTCTTAAACTTAATTCAGTGTAGGACGTTTTTAGATTTCTGGTTCCAGCATCACGGTACTGGGAAAAAACAGCCTTAGTAGTTTTGACTTAGTTTCACTATTCATTCTTTCCTTAACATTCTGCAATTTTCCAATTTGACACCCTAACTTGTTTTGCCCATAACTTTTAATCCACAAATCCAAATGATTTCAAACCAATTGTAAAATATCCTTAAGGCATTCCTTTACTAGTTCCAATTCATGGAGTACCAATTCTATTATCCATTCTGTTCAGTTTTGCACACAAATTTCTAGTAGTAAAAATCCCGTCACTGATTTGGCACCTTTTACTATTTTCACCATAACTTTTGATCCGTAAATTCGATTAACGTCAAACTTGTTCTAAAATGTCTCTATGATCCTTAGCTACAAAGATATATGCCTACTTTGTTCAAATCCAGAAACATTACATATTTACTGAACATAAAACCTCCCAGAATTTTCTGCACACAAGGACAGCTTTCATACAACTTCACCTAACTATCACACATAAACTTCTCACAATATATATACCAAAATGATCTCCATGCTTTATATAATAAATTTACTTCAAGTAAGGTAGATCTTTACCTTTTCTTTGCTGCGTTTGGAGGCTGGACAGTCCAAGCATCTTCTTGCTTTTCTCTCTTTCTTTCTCTCCTCTCTATTTCCGGTTTCTCCCTCTCTTTCTTCTCTATTTCCTTTTCTTTTCTCTTCTCCCTTTTCTCTCTTGTTTGCTCCGAAATTCTGGCTATCTAAAGCCATTTTAGTTGGCCTTCATGGCCTATTTATAGATGTTTGAAGGCTTGTATAGGAAGCTTTGCTTATGTAATGCCTTACATCACATGCTTTTGTCATGGCTTATGTAGGACTCTTGAGTAGGAAGCTTTGAAATGTAATTGGTACACATGGAATGATTAACCACAATTTCTAGAAAGCTTTAGGTGATGACTCATCACTTGTAGAAACTTATGGAAAACTTTAGAGTGCTCTAGAACCTTAAAGAAATTTATAGAAAAATGTAGAAACTCTTAGAACATTATAGATATTTTCTAATCTTGCATGGCCATGCATAATCAACCTTGATTAACTTACTCAAATCAAGATTAGCTTAATTAAGCTTGGTCAAATAAAGTCAAAATGTGGTCCAACTTGGTCAAACTTTTCCTGCTTGTGGGCCATCCTTATGTATTTCTTGTGAACCATTCTTATTTATTTTTTGTGGGCCATTCTTCTTTATTTCTTCTTCCTTTTTTTTTTTATTTATCACAACCAATCAAATAGAAACACTTGACCTCATTAACCAATCACTAAATGACACTTATTTTCATCCACCAATTATAAGAAGCCACACGTCCCATTTCCAACCGTAATTTTTTATTTTCTTCAGAAATGAACAAAATCGGGTCCGTAATGAAAAATATTTTATTTCACTACCCAACTCCAAAAATTCTACTAAATCCATTGGTAACACTTAAATTCTTCAATTCCCTCTCTACTTGGTCAAATTTGCGGTCAAAGTTACTAACACGGTCAAAATGACGAAAATGCCCCCGATACCCCGGGTAGTATAATTCGCACCAAAACGTGCGCCTCATTGCACTGATCAATTTCTTTTTCTAGAGTACCCAAAAATTCTTATTCTGTTAATCTTAATAGCCTTCCAAAAATTTAGGGTTCGGGTAAAACAAATCCAATAATTACATCTAGGTCCCGACAAAATTTTATTTCTCCAGAGTGTTCATCTCAATACACCGATCAACTTTTGTTCTGGCCGTTGATATAAATTCTCATCCTATTACAGGTAGTAACCAACCGAAAGTAACAAGGTGGGGTGTTACAATTTCTTAGGCTCCTTTATTTTCTTAGAGAATATAGGTCCAAATAATGATGTGTTGAATTTATCATGCTTCAAGGCGTTGGATTTGTCAATATTATATCGTAACAAGTCCTTGGAGGATGGTGGTAATCTCTACCCTTCACTCCATTCAATGGGAGGTAACTTAGTTTTTGTAGATATTTAGAAAAGTATGGATTTTTTTTTTATCCCATCTTTAAGAACACAATTGCTAAGTTTTTAAGGGGAATTTTAATTGTAAAAATTCTTTTGAAGGGGGAATTGCTGATTTCAAAGTTGATGCATCCGTTAGATACCATGTGCACCTATATGTGGAAAAAGATATTTATGTGTCTAGAGGAATGTTAGAGAATGCGGTTTATGTGTTTGGCTTTGCTGAGACAAATCATTTTCCCGAACCTTCTATTTTTCAAAATTCTCCATTCTTTCTAATTTAAGTATGCCTATCTGCTCCTTTTAGCTTTAATTTCTTTCCAAAAGGTTTGATGAGGAAGCATGATGAGTGTAGAGAATTTTTATTTTATTTTAGTCTTTTTATTTAGCTTGTTTTCTTTTATTTAGGTCTATTTTTATTTTCTTATTATTTTCCTTGTGCTTTTATTTGTGTTTTGTTTTACAGGAATAAAGTCCTCTTGGGCAAGCCCTTTCTTTACCTCAAGTTTGGATATCTATTGGAGCATTATTGCACTTGGGAAGTTTTACTTAAACTTTCCACCCTTTTATTATTTTTGGTCCCTTTGGAAATGTTTTCTTGTGTTTAATTTTTACTAATGAGGACATTGTCCAATTTAAGTGTGGATGAGTGGTTTGGTGATATACTTTGTCCAAGTTTTATCAATTTTATTTTAAGCATAAAGTATGAAAGTATTTTCTTTCTTCTTTTTTCTCCTTTATATTTTTGGTCCCATGGCATGGTTTAGTTTTTGTTATATTTATTTGGCCATTGAGGACAATGTCCAGTTTAAGTGTGGGGGAGTGATTTGATTGACAATTCTTCTGTGCATATACTTTAGCCTTCTTGGGAAAATTTTGAGCAAAATTTTCAAAAATTTTTCTGATTTTTTGAAGATTTCAAGCTATATTTTTAATGCATGTCTTTATGATGGATTATAGAGTGTATGTTCTAGATCATTTATGGCTTATGCATCACTTTTTGCACTCACTTGGACAAAATAGTTCTTGATCTAATGCTTTGCATTGTTCTTAAACCTGTTTGTCTACTAAACTTTATGGAGTATTCTAGAACTTACTTGAGTATTTCTCGAGGCGAAATAAGAAATATAGTCATAATTTAACTTAGAGATGACGGTAATAGGCCTTCTTTGGATAGTTTGAGCTTTTCAAGCCTACCTATTGTTATATTATCCCTAGTGCCTATTTTGAGGCTAAATTGTTGATTTCTTTCTTGAAAACCCGTCACAAGATTTTGTCCATTGCTTGTTGCTGAGAGTTTGAATAATTTCCCAAATCTTTATACTCTTGATGGATGAAAGTATATGTATGAAAATGTTGAGGAAGAATGTTGGGATAAAGATCATGACTTGTTACTTTCAGTCATGGATCAATAATGAGTTGAGCTGAAAAGAGGAAAGGAAGCAAAGAAAGAGAAGAAAAAGAATAGAGGGATTGAAAAAAAAAAAAAAAGCTGCTAGAAAAGATGGAAAGAAAGAAATTGAGAACGAAAAAAAATAACAACAGCAGTAGTGAAAATAAGAGAGGAGTGAGAGAAAAGACAAGTGAGGGAAGAAAAAGAAAGATCACAAAAGGAATGGTGATTAAACTGTAAAAGTTAAAGTCCATATTAAAGTACTTGACACCATTGCTGGAAAATTTGAGTGATCTTGTGAAAGAAATAGAGAAGAGTTGTGGAGAAAAAGAAAGAGAAAAAATACAGGATTTGCTTGAAGTGGATAGGAATTGCTGGACAAGGTTATGGTTTGATCGATTTTTGGAATAGGAGAGTAAGAAGAGTTAGAAATTATTGATTCATTTTGTTTACCCTTTTCTTGCTAACTCTCAGTTTTTCTTTGACTTTTGATTCTCCTATATCCTTCATTTGATGAGCTATATTACAAGCCTTTAGCCTTACATTACAAGCTTAAAAGTCTTACTTGATCTAAGTAGAATCATGATATGTCTTGGATTAGTGGAAAGAATGTATGAAAAGTAAGCCTATGGAATGCATATTCTTTTTGAATTAAATACTTTCCAATGGTTTGAGGATATTGTGAAGTATTGAGATGGTTCTACTAAGTCATTTACCTCTAACACAAATCTTGCATTTGTTGTGAAAGATGTAGTAGCATGTGCTTTATTTTATTGAATGAAGAAAGCATTGAAGATATCATTTTGAAATTGATTGAGTAATTTGTTAAACCTTGTGTTTTCCTACTTGTTCTTGATACTGTGCTTGAGGACAAGTAAAGAGCTAAGTGTGGGGCAATTGATAGGGGCTAAATTAGTCATATTTTTCCTAGTTATTTGAGACTCTTTAGCAATACATTTTGTTCAATAACTAGTTATATTCCTTCATATTTGAGATTTTATCCTTGGAAAGGTGTTTTGTTCATTATTTCAGGTTTTTGGGGCAAAACGAAACAAAAACGTCATAAAACGGAGGAGAGGCGACGTCGGTTAGGGCACTGGAACAGGCGCCGGCCATGCACTGTTGGCACAAACTTTGAAGCGACAGAAAAATTGGTGAAACAGAGCGAAACGGAGTGGAACCTGTGCTGGCTCCAAGAGTCAAGGCGGCACCGGCTGCATTCTGTCTTCATCATGCAAAATTCAGAGAAAAATCGGCGAACAAGTAGAGAAGCAGAACACAACCGGCGCCGGCTCCGAGAGCCTAGGTTGTATCGGTTATGCCCTGAAGCTAAGGCGGTGCTGTGATCTTTCTACGCAGTTTTTGGTAATCTGTAGAGTTTTAGTATCTTCCAACTTCTACTCGACCAAGAACATTGTACCTACGAGTTTAGGTACTTCCTAAGCCTATAAATAGATGAAAAACACAAGGGAAAATGAGAGAATTCATTGATCATCATACAAAATCACTCAGTCAAAAGAGGAATTCTTCAATTCAAGGAAGATTGTACAAGAAGGTCTTCAAAGGAAGAAGAAGGAGGCTTGTCTATGAGTGCTTTCTTTTACTTTGTTTTTTTTTTCTTGACAATGATATGTTAATTGTTTTATTGTAATTAAACATTATTTAGATATTCATGATATCTAGAGTTGTCTGATATTTTGATTCACTGGTTGTTATTCTTGGTATTCAATTACTTGTGCTTATTACGAGATTAGTTGTTTGGTTCTTTCCATTAACTTGCTAGACCAAAGGGGGTTGATGGTAGTTTCAATTTATTAATTTCATATTCTGTTGGCTATTAACTTGCTGGACCAAAAGGGGTTGATTGTTTAGAATTTGTAATTGAAGGTTAATTGATGTTTCATTGATTAATTTCATACTTTAAATTTTCTGAGACCAAGGGAATTTAACTAAGGATTGTGTTTAATGCATCTTTTGGATGAATTAGTTGAGATAAACCAAGCGATTCTGATTCATCTAGAAGATAATGATTTCATGGATTGACCATCGAAGTGAGTCTGCCTTCATCCTTCATGATGCCGAGTGAATAATTAGTTATGATAAAGGTTGGGTACTTTAAGATCATGTTTATCCAAACAATGGTTTAAATTGCATAATTCTCCATCCTTGACATATGTATATTTTTAATTTTCTTTTCTTTTCTTTTATTTGTTTTTCACTTTATCGAGTCGGTTAAATAATGAAAGAAATGTGATTAATATCTACTTGTTCCTAGAGGATCGATACTCGTTTGAACCCTATGCTCGGTTAATGATGAGTATGCTTGCTCATATGTGTGGTTTGGGTTGAACGTTTTAATTTAAACTTAATTGGGAATGTGCTTAGTTTTTGTATGATTTTTTACACCCAAGTCCAGACACATCAATGCTTCATTCTTCTTGAAATTCTTTGAACCTTTTGAAGCAAAATTTTCAAACTTTTTTTAATTTTTTGAGCTTTCAAGATGTATTTGTAATGCATGACTTTGTGCTTGATCATAGAGCATATGTTCTATATCAATTATGGCTTATGCATGCCTTTTTGCACGCACTTGGACTAAGTAGTTCTTGATCATATATTTTACTTGTTGTTAAGCTTGTTTTTCGACTAAAATTCATTGAGCATTTTAGAACTTACTTGAATACCTCTCAAGATAAAATAAGAAAGGCATTCATGATTTAACTGAGGGATGATGGTAATAGGCCTTCTTTGGATAGTTTGAGCTTTTCAAGCCTACCTATTTTATATTATCCCTAGTGCCTATTTTGAGCTGAAATTGTTAATTTCTTTCTTAAAACCCATTATCATACTTTATCCATTACTTCTTTCTTAGAGTTTGATTTATCTTCCAAATATTTAATTACTCTTGATGGATAAAAGTACATGTAGGAGAATATTGAGGAAATTACTTGTGGAAAGATCATGACTTGTTACTTTCAATCATGCATCTATAGTTGTGATTGAGTTGGGAAAGGAAAAATTGAAAGAAAAGAGAAAAGAAAGAGTGAGAAAACAAAAAAAAAGTTGCTAGAAAGTTTGAAAGAGAAAAAGCTGAGAAACAAACAACAGCAGCATTCAAAAAAAGAGAGAGAAAA
This sequence comes from Voacanga thouarsii, assembly GCA_026120185.1. Lineage (NCBI taxonomy): Eukaryota > Viridiplantae > Streptophyta > Magnoliopsida > Gentianales > Apocynaceae > Voacanga > Voacanga thouarsii. Next base: position 965,166 of record JANUWF010001142.1, read on the forward strand.
ATTGAAAAAGAAAGAAAAAAAGAAAGATCACAAGAAAAATGGTGGTTGAGCTATAGGTATTTCTGAAAAACTTAAGTTCACATCAAGCTCTTGGCACCATTGCTGAAATTTTGAATGATCTTGTGAAAAATTATTGATGAGTTGAGAATGATTGATGAAAATGCTAGATTTGCTTGAATTGAACTGTAATTGCTAAACAAGGTCATGGGTTTTGATTTGGTTTTGGAATAGCAGAGCAAGAAAAGTTTGGAATTTCTTGGTACATCTTGTTTATCCTTTTCTTGCAAACTCTCATCTTCTTTGATATTTGATTCTCCTATATCCTTCATTTGACAAGCTATATTACAAGCCCTTTAGCCTTACATTACAAACTTGAAAGTCTTACTTGACCTAAGTAGAATCATGATATGACTCGGATTAGTGGAGAGAGTGTATGAAAAGTGAGCTTATGGAATGCATATTTTTCTTAAACTAAATTCTTTCCAATGGTTTGGGAATGATGTTAAAGTGTTGAGATGGTTCTACTAGTCAATCTTCACTTACACAAGTCTTGCATTTGTTATGAAAGATGTAGTAGCATATGTTTTGTTGTCTTGAATAAAGAAAACATTGAAATACTATTTTGAAATTGATTGAGTGATTTGTGAAACCTTGTGTTTTTCCTACTTGTCTTTGATACTTTACTTGAGGACAAGTAAAGAGCTAAGTGTGGGGGGAATATGATAGGGCCTAAATTAGTCATATTTTTCCTACTTATTTGAGGCTATTTTGTGATATATTTTGTGCAATAACTGGTCATATTCATTCATATTTCAGGTTTTACCCTTAAAAAGGTATTTTTTTTTTCTTTATTTCAGATTTTAGGGGTAAAATAAGACAAAAACGTCGCAAAACATAACAGAGGTGGCGCCGGCCATAATAGAGGAACTGGCGCCGGCCACGTACTGCTGGCATGTACTTCAAGGCGATAAACATTCAGTGAAACAGAGCGAAATAAAAACCGAACCGGCACTGGCTAGGGAGCTGGAACCGGTGCTGGCTGCACTCTGAAAAGATTGGTGCAAAAATCAAGAAAAATTGGCGAATGGACAAAGAAACAGATCATAACCGGCACCGGTTGTGAGGCTGTAGGTGGCGCCGGCTGTGCGTCAATTTTCGTGCACAGTTTTTGGTAATTTGCAGAGTTTTAGTATTTTTCTACTTCTAGTCGGCCAAGAACCCAAGAGGAATGATTTTAGGCACTGCTAAAGCCTATAAATAGAGGTAAAATATAAGGAAAAGGGGAGAATTCGTAGATCATAACAGAAAATCACTCAAATCAAAGGAGGAATTCTTCAATTCAAGGATGGTTGTGCAAGAAGGTCTATAAAGGAAGAAGAATAAGGCTTGTCTACGAGTGCTTGCTTTTGCTTTGTTTTCTTTTTGTTGAACAATGATGTAGTAATTGTTTTATTATAATTTGACATTGTTTTAGGTACTCATGATTTTTAGAGTTACTTTGATCTTTTGATTAATTGATTGTTATTCTTGGTATTTAATTACTTGTGCTAATTACGAGATGAATTAGTTGATTCTTTCTATTAACTTGCTTGGAAAATGGATTGATGGCGATTTTAATTCATTAGTTTCAGATTTGTTGTCTATTAACTTGCTTGGAAAATGGGTTAATTGCTAAGAACAAGATAATTAAATGTTGATTGATGTCTGCCAAGAATGGATTCATTGGTTAATTTCATGTTTTAAGTTTGCCAGGATATGGAAATTTAATCATGGATTGTGTTTAATGCATATTTGGATGAATTAGTTGAGACATGATATGTGATACTAATTTATTTAGAAGGTAGTGATTTCATGGATTGGAAAAGAAGTGAATCTATCTTAATCCTTCATGATGCCAAGAGAATAATTAGTTATGATAATGATTGAGACTCTAAGGTCATGTTTGTCAAAATAATGGTTTAAGTCACATAATTCTCCATCCTTAACATGTATATATTATATTATTTTCCTTTTTATTTCTTTTTTGCTTTATTGATTTGGTTAAACAATGAAAGAAAAGGGATTAATGCATACTTGTTCCTTGAGGATCGACACTCGCTTGAACCCTATGATATGTTAATGATGAGTATGCTTACTCATATGTGTAATTTGGGGTTAACATTTTAATTTAAACTTGATTGGTAATGTACTTATTTTTATATGATTTTTACACCAAATAAATACGCATCACATTACGTTTGACTTGCTAAGGTAACTTTGATCTCAATATAACTTTATGCAGGAACTTACCTGATCTTTTGCTCTTCTTGGGTACCAAATGTCTTCCAAGGTAATTTAGTTCAACCTAACCCCGCCTGGGGTAAATACAAGGAATAAAACAAACATCCAGACAATACTTGCCTTAAATAAATAATTCTTAGGTCAACTAGCCACAACAAAATTTAACCATGACAGTAATGCCTTAAGCTTTAATACTAGTTGATAAAGTATTTTATAAAATAAAATTAGTTTGATAAGTTAAAATAAATAAGTGTTATAAATAATAAATGAATAATAAATTATAGCTTTAACTATTTATTACCAAATAATAAATAATGAGTAATATTGATAAAATTAGTAATAAATAATGGGTAATAATAAATCATAAATAGTATTGGTAATAAATAATATTTAAATAGTATTATTATAAATAATAATAAATTATACTTAATTTTAATTAATAACTGATAGATAATAAATAACAAATAAAATTATTATAATATAAATAATATCTATAAGTGTAGATAAAAGTTTTAGTAAGGGAAAAAAAACGTGGAACAAGCTAGTTATTAAACCAAAAGTACCTAAAACATTCTCAAATAAGTAGGAAAATATAGACATAATTAGGTCCTAACAATAGGTAAACTATTCAAGAAGCTAATATCGGATCGTGATGGAGAATATCTTTTTGATGAATTTAATGATTACTTGGCACATTTAGGAGTAGTATCTCAGCTAATTACACATAGAACTCCCCATCAAAATGAAGTAGCTAAGAAAAGAAATAGAACATTGATGAAAATGGTCAAAAGCATGATGAGTCATACAACTCTTCTTCTTCTTTTTTTTTTTTTTTTTGATATGCTCTAGAAACAATATCATATATTCTAACTTGGTGCCTTCCAAGTCAGTGCCTAGGATACCTTATGAGATGTGGATTGGACGTAAGCCCAATATGAATTTTCTCAAGGTATATGGTTGTCCAACTTATGTACTGACTAAAGAAAGTAAGTTAAACCTAAGATCAGAATTGTGCTACTTCGTAAGGTATTCAAAAGAAATAAGGGGTGAATACTTTTATCATCCACAAGAGCAAAAGGTACTTGTTAGTACTCATACTAGCTACTTGGAGGATGAAAAAAGTGTGTTCACTAAAGTTTCAAATAAGGTAGAATTAGAAGAGAAGTTGAATGATACTTCAACGTCTAGTACCCAGTTGAGGAACTAGAAAAGACACTACTAGATATTCCTATATGGATTGAGTCACGCCATAGTGGGAGGATATTAGAGTTCCATAAAGATGGACTGGAAAGGCCTTTGAGGTAGTTTTTGACCATGTAACACCCCGCTACCTAGGCCCAACAGGGTCGGGATGTCATCCCATCCAAAAGACAATGGGTCTTTATAACTAGGTCACACAAACACAAATAAAACCAATACTTTAAAATTGAACTTATTACAACCCAAAAATTCAGAAACAAATCCAAAATAAATTGAATACAATCGTCTCTCAAAACAACACATAAAATAAATAAAATAAAGTCTTCAAGCAGGCAACAAATCTAGCTACTCATCTCCACAGCATGATCAACCTGAAAACATAGCATAAAAGGTGATGAGATAAAAATCTCAATAAGCTCGTGTGTGCTTTGAGTGTTTCAGGTAAAACAGTTTATGAATGCAGGTTGTAAAAATTGCATAAGAGAAAGTGCTGGCAAGTAATAAATAACGTTAAAAATAAAGAGTGATGTTTTGCTTTTCAAACCATACATGTGCACAATAAGTACAACCACTCAAATGGGTGGCCATGGGTTACCACACGTTGGGCCCCATGACCATATAATGGTCAGAATGCCACATTTTGTGCAGATTGACAAAAGGTAGGTGTACGGTCTACCGGGTGAGATACTCCTCCTTCTCAACACCCAAACTTACCGGTTGTCCACTATGAAAACATACAGTCCACATGACTGAAACTTGTTAGCTCGGACCGGCATGACCTACTGGGCTGGCATCCTATCCAGGAAGGACTCACCCCTCAGAGGTGGCCACCTACTAAGAGACTTACCATAACCTTTCAAAGATGAGTCCTAGTAGTCTACCCTTATTGAGTACTCAACGTTGTTTGTCCCACTTGGGAGAAAATTGATAAAACATTGCTTTATTTGGAAATAGCAATTAAGTGTTTCTAAAATTCTTGTCAAAGTTGGGTTTTAGAAAGAGTTTAATATTTGTGCAAAACTGCTTATTTAATTTTCAAATGATTTGCTTGACTGAAATAAAAACAAAAATAGTCCTTAATTGCCTTTACAAAATGAGTGTTCATACACTTTGTATTTGGCTTGCCATAGAAAACTTTTGTCATCAAATAAATTTATGTAGGAGCTTACTTGATCTTTTGCTTGAGCAAATTCAAAATCTTTCAAAGCTGACCTAACCCCACCTGGGGTAAACACAAACCATATGGTTATACTCAAGCCATTTTCTCTTTCATAAATAATCCTAGTTCAACTTATTACAATCATGACCCTAATGTCCTAAGCTTTAAGTCTAGATGATAAAGGCTTGTATAAAACAAGTCTAGTTTGACAAGTTAAAATAACTAGGGTTTGTAAAGTAATTACTAATAAGTTATATGTTCAAATATTAAATCTTGAGTGTTGTTAATAAAAAATAAACTAGGGTTTAATTGATAAAGAATCCTAAGTCCTAGATGATATTATTAAATGGTCATTCTTAAATAATATTTTTAAAGTAAATATTAAATTATTGCTAATCTCTTAATTAATAAATAATAGATAGAAAATATTAATAATAAGTAAAATTAATAATAAATAAATTTTATTAAATCTTGATTAATAGATAACAAATAAATATAATATTTATGAATATATGGCCTACAAGATCATTAATATTTTACCTATTATTATTTATATAAAAAGTTTTATTTATTATTATCTTCAAATATAAATATTTATATATTATTTTTAATAAAATATATAATTTATTTGGCTAAAATATTACTATTTCATTTAATACTTCAATTCCAACACTTCCTAGGGTTTTTGAAATCTTTAAAGGAAAACATAGTATTAATTTTAATTAACGTAATAAAATTGGCTAAATAAAATAACTTAGGATCAACAAGGTCATGATCATAATTTTCCTATTGCTAATAAGAATCATGAACATATTCTTCATCATCAAACAACAAACTATTCTATTCATGAATAAAGGCTTAAATCCATACCTACCATCATATGGCTAAATCCTATTCACCAAAGGTGACATAATATCTAGCATGCTTAAACATTCATACTCACTTAAGACATGAAGAACATGCATCGATCCACAAGGAATTTCATAAGGCTTAATCAAGATCAATCATTCTCATGCTTCAATCTCTACTCCTTCATATATATGCATATATCCAATCCCCAATCATATTCTATCCCTTTCTATCAACATCTAAGAGACATGTCTTTAGAATTAAAGAGAAAGTTAAAGAGAAATACTTGGTTGATGACTATCTCGATGAAGATTTAAGGAGATCCACATGCTTGGAAGGCTTGAATTGTCCGAGAGAGGAGAAAGAAAATAGCTATGGTTGTAGCAACCATTTCAGCCGAGAGAGAGAGAGAGAGAGAGAGAGAGAGAGAGAGAGAGAGAGAGAGAGAGAGAGAGAGAGAGAGAGAGAGAGAGAGAATATTAGTGTGACATGTTAAAGATTGAAGGGAAGAAGGTGAACAAAAATTGTTCTTAGTTACCTTGATGATGTTCTTGAGACTTCAAGGAAAATTCCAATTTTTGATCCGATTGCAAATTCTTGTTTTTGAGATTTGATGTTATAAAATCCAGAAATGGACTCTAGGGAGTATGTAGGCGTGTTCTAGAATTTTTGGGAGGGATTGGAGGTGTTTAGAGTGGTCTTAGGCTTGAAGAAAGGTAGTATGTGTTCTTGGTGAAAATGGAGAGAATTGGAGAGAAAGTACTGGACGAATTGCTGAAGGGGTTGGCCGATTGATTGAGGGATTTTTGTGATTTGATTTTCAGATTAAGGAGAAGAGGGAAATCTAGTTGTTTTGAAATTCAAATGGAGGAATTTATGGAGTGTTTTAAGGTAAAAGATATGGTAATAATGTTTGATTGATGGAGGTTCTTTGGAGCTACAATGGAGCCGGCTGGTTTGCTGTGGTTTGTTGAAATGAATGAGGGTTGAAGGAGCTATAAGGTTGGCTGAAATGCTGAGTTCAATGGTGGGAGAATTTCTGGTTTTTGAAGCTTAATCCAAAGGTGTTTTCATGGAGCAATTGCTGGTATTTTTGAACTTCAATTGAAAGCTTGATTGGAGTAATTGAATGAGGAATTTGAGGAGTGGCTATGGAGCCTAATCGTGTAAGGTCAGTGGAGGGGGTAATGGAGGTCAGTCTATGGCTGAACAAAGGTTAACTCACAGAAGTTTGAGGTGATTTTTGGACAAGGCTTGAAGAGAGAGTAAGGCTGGAATTTTTCTGGTTTGAGATTCGAATTGTTTGCTGGAATTTGTTGTGCAGTTTTTCTGCAATGTTCCATCCGATTTGCAGAGAGTTTGGAGAGGTATTTGAGGGTCCTTTAAGGCTAGTTTCTTTTTATGGAGGAAAAACAGAGGTAATTTACTGGTTTGAAGAGTAGAAGAAACATCTTTGATTTTGGACTGCTATGCATCGAAGCTGTCCAAAATTTTTTTCTGGTTTGCACAGCTTTGTGTAGTCCAGTTTTGGCAAAGAATTTCAGTCTTCAAGTTGAATAAATTGGCCATTTTTCTGGCAGTATTTGAGTACGAAAGATGGTTGAAATTTTCAAAGACTAGGTTGTCCAAGAACTTGGAAAAATTTCAGATTTCTTCAATAAAGAAGAAGAACACTATGGAGTGGAGTTTGTTTGAAGGTTCAACCATGGAGATTAATTCTCTTAGGAACCTTCCTTAACTCCTTCCCTATTTTCAACCAAAACTCTAACCTCTAAGAGCCATTTTCAAAATTCCGAGGCTCATAAACCTTGCTGAATTTTTTGGAATTAAAATATGGATTTGGATAAATTGAACAAACCTAATTGGTAAAGAATTTAACGTAAGCTAGGGAATAAAAGGACATGAATCCCTTAAGAATTATTTTAAGGCATAAGAATAGGATTAGGGCATGCCCTTCATGTCTCCCCTAGGACAACTCTCCTATTGTTACTTATGGAATGCAAGGGATGAAAATCTACCCTTAAATTAAAATAATCATGAAAAAAACTTAAATGATGGGATTTTAACTCAAGACCTTAGAGATTAAAGCCAAAGCTCTAACCACTTAACTACAATAACTCTTGTTCTTATTTTCTCTCCCAAATATTCTTCCTATTTAATCCTCAAACTATCTTCCTATTTTGACCTCAAGCAAAAATTACCATTTTACCCTTCCTACCCAATAATCATAAGTGAGCTTTCTAGACTATAAATCATAATTATAAAGAACATAAAATCATTCAAATATATATATATATATATATATATATTCATGCAAGAAAATATGATATGTATCCTGACCCCCTTATTCTAGGGTTGGCTTTAGGGGGGGGTTTCACAGACCATTTAGAACAAGATCCCACTAGATACGATAAGGCCATTGCTGATGTTGATGTAGACAAATGACAAATAGCAATAGATATCGAAGTTGAGTCTATGTAACTCAATCAAGTTTGGGATTTTTTCACTACATCTGAAGGGATTAAACCCATAGGGTGTAAGTGGGTATACAAAAGAAAGAGAGGTGAAGATAGAAAGTTGGAAACCTATCAAGTAAGATTAGTTGCAAAAGGTTATACTAAAAAAGAAGGGATCGTTTATGAAAAGACATTTTCACCTGTTGCCATGCTTAAGTCCATTCGCATTCTCTTGGCCATTGCATGTCATTATGACTACAAGATATGATAAATGGATGTCAAGATAGCCCTTTTAAATGGCCATCTTATTGAAAACATCTATATAACCCATCCTGAAAGCTTGATTCCGAATGGCTAAGAACATATGGTTTACAAGCTTAAGAAGTCCATTTATGGACTTAAGTAAGTATCACATATATGGAACATACATTTTGATGAGACTGTAAAGTTTTATGGTTTCATACAAAACGTGGATGAACATTGTATGTATAGGAAATCAGATGGGAACAATGTCTTATCTATAGTACTCTATACCGATGACATTCTACTCATTGAAAATAATGTATGGATATTGTCATCTATAAAGGTTTGGCTATTAAGTTAATTTAGTATGAAGGATATGAGAGAAGCTAGCTACATTCTTGGTATAAAGTTTCTTATAGAAAGAAAGGAAAAAATGTTAGGCTTATCCCAATCTGCTTATATTGATAAGATATTAGCTAAGTCTAGTATGGATCAAATTAAAAGAAAACTTATACTTTTTAGGCACATATTGACTTTACCTTCCAAACAGCGTCCTAAGACACCTGAAAAGAAAGAAATGATGAGTACGATTCCCTATACTTCAATAGTAGGAAATCTCATGTATGCCATGCTATACAAAGCTAAATATATACTTTGCTATTAGCATGGTTAGTAGATATCAATCAAACCTAGGGGAAGAACATTGGCAAGCTATAAAGCATATACTCAAGTACCCGAGGGGAATAAGGGATTATATGCTTATCCACAGAACTGATAAATTGATTCTTACCGATTACACTGGTGCAAACTTCTAGGCAAATAAAGATGAAAGTAAATCCACTAGAGGATATGTTTTCATTTTGTCTAGAAGGGCTATTTCATAGAGAAGCGTTAAGCAATTTTGTATTGCTGATTCCACCATAGAAGTTGAGCATGAGGTAGCTTCAGAAGCTTCAAAATAAGTGATTTGACTCCAAAAGTTCCTCACAGAATTTGGAGTAGTGCCATAAATGGATAGATCCATTACCATATATTGTGATAATTTTAGAGCGGTATCATAATGCAAGGAACCAAAGAACTATAGGAAAGGTAAACCCATTTCACTGGATCTGGGAATTCATCCAAAAATAGGAGATAGTGATTAACCAAATTTTCTCTACAAAAAATCCGGCAGACCCATTTACCAAGCCTTTGATGGAAAAGTCATTTTATAGACACTTAGACTTTATAGGGGTAGGCATATATGGACTCTTATAGTCCATTTAGTGCAAGTGAGAGATTGTTAGAATGTATGCCCAAAATATACTGTGTATCTCTATATTTTAGAAGTTAATAAAATGTTTCATTCATTAATGGTTGTTTGTTTACATATATTTGCACATTAAAGGTATAAGTGTATTAGTAAGCAATCTATGTGATTGAGTTGTACTTTCATAGTAAGGTGTAGATTATGGGCTACTAACACATAAGTAAAAAAATTTGATCGATTGATAAAGTTGGGCAATTTATCAAGGTATAGATCATTACACTATGGTTTCTAAATATGGAATGGTTTACTTTTAACCAATGAGTAGTCCTTTCATGCTAATAGTGTAAGTGTATTTGGAATACGTAAAATTGGACCACATGATAATAATCTTTATAAAATTACTATAATAAATAAAGATTGATTTATCACTACCACTGTGTGGATGAGTACCCCTAAACTTGTGTGTGAGTGGGTGGTCTGGTGAAGTTGGACTTGTGTGATTTGATATATGATGGGTGAGGTCTTATCGCAAGGCTAATAACCTTGTACGTTGGGTGTAAGACTCTAGTCAATTAAGATAGACTTAATTGAGCTTCTATGCTCCATTTTATGAAGATATCTTTTCCTTGTGATTGTCTGGGATAATCTAAATAAACTAGGGCACTGGAAAACATGACTAAGTATGTATTCTTTTAGGTAGCTCCCTGATATAAGTAAGTATATACTAAAAGTCATGGATTCTCTGACTAGTTATCAAAGGATGGTGGATATCATTGATAAAGGTGTTAATACAAATTTCCTATCTAAATAATGGGTGTTACGTAGAGGGGTATTTTAATCATTACACGTGTAGGTCGAAGACACTACACTTGCAATATTATTCTTAGAGTTAATATTTTTGTATAGTGATAAATGTAATATTTAAAATGATAAAATACAATTATTTGTTAGTAAGGGTATTTTAGTTATTTTAGTAGCCAAGAATGATGTCTTTTGGCTCCCAGAGTAGCTTAAGTAACCTTAGTAAATTCATTTACTATATGGGCTTATTGGGTGAATTTATTATTGGAAGGATTTTCTAAGAGTATAATTATTTATTTTGGCAAGAATAATTAATTGGGCTAATATAATTAAATGAGTTTATTAATTAATTGCCTTAGGTAATTTTATATTTGGCTCAAGTGGATCAATTAATTAATAAAAGAGTAGTTTAATTAGTCATGGGCTAGTTATTCAAAACCCAAGACCATCGGGTAATATGTTAGATGGCGAATCAGTTTTTGGAAACCTTAAGGAGCCGACACAAAATATTAAAAAGAAAAAGGAGTTAAGTGGCGGTTGGTATGGTTTAGAAAAAAGCTATTGTTTTTGTTTAAGGAAACTAACAGTGGGTTCTTGATAAAAACGAAAGACAAAGGAAAAGAGTTTCACCGGTTTTCCTTGTACCAAAACAGAGCTATCATCTTCCTTTAGTTTTTCCTTTTCTCTCGAGTTAGCTCTTCTCGTTTTCTTCTCAATTAAATTCATCCTATTCTAATTTCACTGGTAGTGGTCCACATGAGGTTTGTGAATTTTGTAGAAGGCCAAGAGCTAGCAAATGTGGTACGTGTTTGATGTGAAGGAGCTGACAGCTAATTGGAATTCTTGCTAAATCAGTACACGTTCCAACACAAGAAGCTCCGTTGAACCTGAATCTAACACCGATTATTCAACCTTAGCGTCCAAGAAGTAATTATTCCTAAACTTTGGCTTGAGAAAATTTTAAATTTGCTATCTTTCGCTGCATTTTTATTTTCCTGTGATTCTTCACAAAGTTGATGGGTATTGATTATTAGGTCCAACAACTAGAGTATCCGAAATTGATGTAATATAAAAGGATTGGAAAGTGGCAGTGGGGAGATGTGGCGGATTATTGAGGATAACATATATGGGTAAATTTAAATCAAAATTAGGCATATTCATAGGAGTAGATGAGTTCAGTAATTCAGTAAATATGCCAAGGGTAGGGTGTGTTGTTCTACTCTGGAGGATCTCTAGCTGGTGTGTTTGTAATCTAGATGGTCTCGTGATGTATATACAAATCAATTGGTTGTCCCCTCATAATAGATGCATAGTACTATAAATTTTTCATATATTCTTCACTCGTTATAGAAGCCGTTATAGACCTCATTGCAGTACCAAAAATAATGTCTTCTCTCATTGTAATTTGCATCTTAACTGCAGACATGTCCAATCCTCGAATTGCACATATTTTTTTGACTAAATCGTAGAAATTAATTTAATTTCCAACAACTAAAGTCTTGCGACTGGAACTATTAAAAATCACTAAGTGCAGTGTGCATAATCTAGCAATCCCAATATAACCGTAATCTTACAGGTTGTTCTAGTGATATTGCGCCTAGATAAATTAAGCAGAAATTTCTATTAAAAATAAAATATGTAAAAAGTTATGCTATATCAACCAATATCAAATTAATCAATTAATAGTACAAATCATCCAAAACAGAATATCATCTAAAATATAGATTTTTTTTTTTATCATGCAGTGAAATTATGTTAAGCTAATTATTTAATATTTAATATTTAATATTTTATTTATTTTAAAATTATATATGCATAATATATAAAAATTATTTTATGGGAAATATTTTTAATTAGTTTATATATAAAGAAAGATAAAAAAAAAACATTTTTAATCAAGGAACAAAGGTAAAATTTTGAGATAAGGTAAAATGAGTTAATAAGTTAATTTATTTGTAAATTTTTATTGCCAAAGATTTCAATTCTCAAATTTTTGAAAAGATAAAAATTTATCTTTAGTCACACTACCTTCTTTAGTCACATCATTTTAAGGACTACTCAAATTTCATGCTTCTCTTACTTCGTTGTTCCACCATGATGCATTCTTGTTTAGTGGTACTCTTCCTTTAGATTCGCCAAGCACTTCCTTATTAAGGCATCTTCCTCCATATAGAATCCGGATTTGAATCCATATCGAAAGACCAGTAATCCATCTAGACTACCCTGTCGAGAAAAGCTATTCTTTCATCCCCTTGTAGCCTCCACCACTTGATTCTAGGGTTAAGCTGATGACTTATTTGCTAACCTTTTTTCCTAAAAAAATTTGAGAACCAATAGCATGTGTTGTATAACTACACTCGCGTTTAGAATAACTTTACAATTCATACAACCACTATGAAGCCTACGCCTCATAATAAAGAAGTTTATTAGATTGGGATTTAACCAGTTTTGAAAAGTCACTAAGTGAGAATCTCTCTTCTTAAACTAAGTATTTCTATAGTCAAATCATAGGTAAAGGCAAAGTCAAGAATAGCAATTCTTGCTTTATTTCTATCTCCAAAAACCTAACCTCCATAAATACTCCCAAACCAACTCTGATCAGTACCCATATGTCCATTTAAATCACCACCAATAAAAAGCTTCTCTGTACACAGTACACTTGATGTGTCATATTTGGGTAAATAAAATCATTTACTTTTAAATTCATTCCCAATCAAGTTTAATTAAAATATTAATTCCAAATTACACATATGAGCAAGTACACGCATCATAATGTATAGTATAGAGAATTAACGAGTATCGATTCTCAAGGAACAAGTACACACTAATTACTCTTCATCATTTGTTTAACCTAACAACTAAGTTAATTAAAAAGAAATAAAAGAAAATCAAACCAATATATATATATATATATAACACATGAGATCAGATATGTGATTAGATAGAAATACTTAAAGATATAATACTAATTAATTGATAATTATTACAATCAGTTACTATTCTGGCATCATAGAGGAGTAGAATAGACTCCAATTCTTTCCCAAATCTTGGATCCACTATCTTTGAGTTAAATTAGTAGATAACCCTATCTTACCAACCAACCAGAAGATGCATTAAGGTTGTCCCTATAAAACATGAAATCAATTAATGACCCTATTTTGATTACCAAGTTCTCCGTTCTTAACATTCCTTCCCAAGTTAATAAAAAATAAATAGATATGAAATTAACTAGATTGGAACTACTCCTAACGTCTTTCCCAGGTTAATTAGAAGATGGAAACAATTAATTAATTCATCAAATAAAAGCAAGTAACCAAATACCAGAAATAGCAATTAATTAAATGAACAATCAAAATCAATACAACATCATGAATCCAAACTCTAAATACGACTAAACATTAATGTTATCATTGTTCAAGAAAAAGAAAAAAAAATGAATTAATATAAAACTTATAGACAAGCCCTCTTATTCTCCTTTTGAAAACTCTCATAAAGTAATGCTCCTTTTGATGAACTCCTCCTTCAAAGCTTGATTCTTCAATTTAATCCTTGAATTCAACATGTTTTGCTTGTGTTTTCCTTGTATTTATAGCTTTCTAGGTTGCTAGAAACTTTTCCTAGAAGTTCTGCGTTGTGTACAAGTCAGATACCAAAAGATTTCTTGACAAATTTCCAATGTTGTTTAAAGATGGATTGCAAACCTACATGCATCCAGTGAATAGCCGGCGTCAGTTCAGCTCTAGAATTCCCCAATTAGCTCTGATTTTTCCCTATTTTGTTTTGTTTTTCCAATACTGAGCTAGGGTTGGTGCATACATCATAGGTTGGCACTAGTTCAACATTAGAATACCACAATTAAACTCTGAAGTTTACAATTTCTGCACAAAATACAAAGAAAACCTTTCTGCAACCAATTATCTCAATTTCATTAAAAAAAGTAAAGGAATTGACTAGCTATTACATAAAAAACATCACAAAATCACCTTAAATAGTTAGGGAAATTAGGTATATTTAGGTCCTACCACATTCTCTCACACTTAAGCTTTTGGTTGTCCTCAAGAAAGGACTTAAAACAAAGCAAAACAATTTACCAATTCATGTATCAAATCATAGCTAATATAGCAAAATATTATCATCCCCTTCCACTATGAAAAACATTATACCACTTATCCAACTCAATCGATCCTCATATCTACTCAAGTATTAGATCAAATATACATAAAACTATTGAAGTAAAGTTATACAAGTCCATATTCATAAAGCATCATCCACTCTTTCCTCAAGTTAAGAATGAAGTAAACATGATTTATATAAACTAAGGTAGTCATAGCTAAAATAAGTGTTTATTGGCTCTAAACTACTATAGTCTAAGTAGCAAACTATTGCTTCCTTACAAAATCGGGATTAATGGCCTCAAGAGAGTGGATTTCTCTTCACTCACTATATTGACCCCCTCCAAATATGCATTTCTTATTCAACCATTTTCTCAACAACTTTGCTTTTTTTTTTTTTTTCAGCATTTTTTTTCAAACATTTCACCCATTGATTTTCACCAAAGGACATGCGTTTTGCATTCCTAGACCTTTTTTCTCCTTACTTTTTCCAGAATAGATGAATACATCTTTTCCAACACTTATTGAAAGAAAGATATATATATATATATATATATATATATATTTTACTTAAATGCAGAATAAGGACTAGTTTAGAAACTACCATCAAAACAAGTATTAGCTATGCATATCAAGTTATACTTTACCATATCAACCACTTCAAGATAACAAGAATAAAGCTTCAAATATCTCATAAACATAAACAAGAGTAATTCTAATTCTCAAGTCTTAACCATATTACAATATAATACAAGAGTTAAACCAAGGATTAATGCAATCAAATAAGAAATATAATATAACTCAAAGTAAAAGAAATCATAAAAGTTCTACTATATCAATTCATTAAATCACAATTTCCACTACTTATGAGCAAAATTTACTCCAAAAAAATAAAAAAATAGCCCCAAAAATTAAAAAAAAAAATATCATTATTAGCTCAAGAAAATGTACGCTTGGAAAAATATCCAACTCCTAACCCCCCCCCCCACACTTAAACTAGACATTGTCCTTAATGGCAAAAAATATCTCAAGAAAGCATAACCAAGGGATTTAAGAAAAATAGAGAGGAAAAAGAATAAGAGAAAGAAAATACTCTCCCAAGTTCTAATAAATCCTCACAAATAAGTAAGAAGTTGGAATTCCATTATGAAGAGCATGTTCCTTGCAATATTGATCATTCCTAAAACAAAACAAGAGAAAAAAAAAAAACACACCATAAAAGGGAAAAAAGAAAAGTAATCTAAAAGAAAGGAAAATACATAAAATAGGTAGAAGTAAAGAAGAATTATTTGCCATGGAGTATGATATCACTATGCTCCATGTGGGCAAGGTCTTCTCCAAAATAATGCTTCACACGAGTACCATTCACCTTGAAAGTTCCATTCCTTGGATGAGACACCTCAAGAACACCATATAGGAATACCTTACTTGCCACAAATGGCCCAAACCATCTCGACATTAACTTACCCAAAAAGAGTCGTAACTGGGAGATAAACACCAATACTCTTTCACCCACTTTGAACTCGTGGTTATGCAGAATGTATTTTTTAACACCCTTACTAAAAGTAATAGCGGAAGCATATCAACACTGGGTGTCGCCCCATCTAGTTACCCAGACAAAGGGTCTTTATAACGAAAAATCCAACAGAGTATGTAAGGTCCAAATCCATACAACAACCCATATTGATGGTCACATGCACATATATGGTAAAGAATCTCATACATGAAAATTTCCATTCAACATCAGTAATAAGGTGTATTATCCAAAAGAGAAATGTCCGGATCTATTCTGCTGTCACTGTGGTATCGTCCTCTATCCGTAGATCCTTTCAACTCTGGAACCTACAAAAAGTTAAGATAAAAGACACGTGTAAGTGAAAATCACCCAGTGAATCCCGTGTGTGTTAGTGTTTTTCTTATGAAATCAATTATCAATTTCTTCAACGAAAATAACTTTAAAATTGGGAAATAGAAGTAATTGATGGATTTGGTTTCAATTTGTCTTATACATACAAAAAACATAGTTTCCAAATATGTGGCCCCTAATTTTAATAAAAGCAGGTTCTTCTCCATCTAGAAGGGAGACTCGCGAGCAAAGTTCAAGGAACTTTGCCTTCGACTACACGGTTTCTTGTACTAGAAACTGCGCCTTACAACATGTCACCCGTGTCATGCCGGAGCTGTGAGTGTAAAAATGTACAGCTCACCTAGCACTTAGGGATCTTTTACTTGCCACCATAAGTCAGGGGTTCCAATCCTGACGTCAGTCACCATCGAGGTGGCAAGGGATTGAACACACCGAGTGTCCCCGCTCAGTATCTTGTGTACAATCCACCATCATAATCAATAGACAATTGCCGGGCTCAAAACAGTTAGCCAGGACGACTCATCTCAATGTCCTGTCGCCTTGTTTGGAGTAAGACAATCCCCAGAACTGATTAGGTTACTTGGGGTCGTCTATCTCTAACATAAACTAGTACAAAGATCAAAATCCTTGCTGAGTACTCAACATCAACAATACTAACCCCGTCTGACTGATCAGGCCAGAGGGTTATCTGTTCCTACAAAATTTTCAAAGCAAAATATTTTTGGGGCCAAACAACATTTTCTAAAATCATGTTAAAACCAGATAAAGGGTTCTATTCACACATCAAAACGTGTTTCCAAGAGTATCCGGGTCATTTTCCTCGTACTCGATCACAAAATTTATTTTCAAGGGTAATCAGGTCATTTTACCGATATTTGATTCCAAAAGACTTTTCGAGGGTATTTGGGTCATTTTACCCTTATCCGATTTGATAAATATTCACAAGAGTTCCAATAAGGATATTTCGGCCATTTACCGAATACCTGAGTTCCAAAGGTTTTCATAAAACATTCTAATAAAGGCATTCCAGTCAATTTATGAATATCCGATTCCAAAATTTACAATTTTCTGAAAATCCCAAATATTTAATCTAAAAGGACTAAATTCAAAAAATTCATACTGTAGTCATTCAGTAAGGTTTCCAAACCAATTATAATGGTCAATCAAGCCCAAAATGGCATAAAAGTAATTCTTGCTCAGATAAATCTTAAACATGTTCAGGGATTTCCAAAACGATATATAACATAGCATTTCATGGAAAAACAAAGCACACTAGCTTTAGAAAGAGTTTTAGAAATCCAAGGGACTCACCTCGAATCGCTTAGTACCTAGCAATATAAATATTCGCTAAGTCGTAACCAAGGCCTACAATAATGATCATTCATATCGCATTTAGTATTCTATGTTTTTCGACCATAATATACATATGACTATTGTCTAAGGAAATCACTTCATTTCTAGTTTCATTTCATGCTTGAAATGAAATATAATTCTTGCACACTTATAATCCATCTCATAATACCATCCTCCTCATATGAATATAAGGACTTAATAAATCCATAAAAATTATCTTTCAATCCATCAACATAATTAAATCAATCCATGCATTCATTTGTTCTTAATAATATTCTGCAATTTTCCAGTTTTGACACCATAACTTGTTTTGCTCATAACTTTCAATCCACAAATCCAAATGATGTCAAACTAATTGTAAAATATCCTCAAGACATTCCTTTACAAGTTCCAATTCATGGAGTACCAATTCTATTGTCCATTTTGTTCAGTTTTGAACCCAAAGATCCAGTAGTAAAATCCCATCACTGATTTGGCACCTTTTACTATTTTCACCATAACTTTTGATCTGTAAATCCGATTAACCTCAAACTTGCTCCAAAATGCCTCCATGATCCTTAGCTACAAATATATATGCCTGTTTTGTTCAAATCCAAAAACTTTACAGATTTACTAGACATAAAATCTCCCATAACTTTCTGGAAATAAACTCAATGTCCAGCAAAACACATTATATCTTCCTTCCTTGTTTATTATATGAATACAAATTAATTCAATCCAATCTTCCTTTTAACACCCTTAAAGCCACTGATTTCCAGTCATACATAAAACATAAAATTTCAGCATAGCACAACAGGAAAACTAGCAGCCTCAACCATAACATATATCCTTGAAAGTTTCTTAATGATTATCTTATTTCCAACTTCATTTATTTTTCCTAATTCAAGAACAACATGCAGCCATAGTTAAGTCTCTAAAAAACCTCCAAATCTCCATCAAACATCACACAAACACAGCTAATAAGATGCCATCCCATCCACCACATATATATGCAAACAAGAACAGTTTTCACGCAACTTCACCTAGCTAGTTTCCATAATTCATACATAACCTCTCATAATATGTATACCAATATGATCTCCATGCTTTATATAATAACTTTACTTCAAGCAAGGTAGATCCTTACTTTTTCTTTGCTGCATTTGAAAGCTAAATAGCCCAAGCATCTTCTTGTTTTTCCTTCTCTCTCTCTGTCCTCTTTATTTTTCGAATTTTCTCTCTCTCTCTTCTCTATTTTCTTTTTCCTTTCTCTTCTCTTTTTCCTCCTTGTTTGCTGTGAAATTATGGTTGTCTAAAGCCATTTCAGCCAGTCTTCATGGCCTATATATAGAGAAATGTGGTCTTCAAGTCAAGGGTGCATTAAATGGTCTCAAACATTTGGAAGCCCTTGATTGGTCCACCTAGCTACTTAGGTGTCCTTTAGAGTATTCAAGAATTCTATGGAATTATTTAGAAAGTCCTTGCATGATTGTTCATGTAACCAATCATAGAATCAACACCTGGTGAGTTTTCATTGGTCCATATGGTGATAAGGTGTCCACTTAGGTGGCATATAATAATGACTAAGCTTAGTAAAAATATTTATTTATAAACTTTTATCTCAACTTATCACAACCAATCAAATAGAAACACTTGACCTCATTAACCAATCACTAAACAACACTTATTTTCATCCACCAATTATAAGAAGCCGCGCGTCCCATTTCCATCCGCAATTTTCTATGTTCTTCATAAATGACCAAAATCGGGTCCGTAATGGAAAAATATTTTATTTCACTATTCAACTCCAAAAATTCCATTGAATCCATTGGTAACACTTAAATTCTTTAATTTCCTCTTTACTTGGTCAAATTTGCGGTCAAAGTCGCGAGTGCGGTCAAAATAACAAAAAATACCCCTGATACCCCGGGTAGCACAATTCGCACCAAAACTTGCGTCTCATTGCACTGATCAATTTCTCTTTCTAGAGTACCCTAAAATTCTTATTTTGTTAATTTTAATAGCCTTCCCAAAATTTAGGGTACTGGTAAAACAAATCCAATAATTACATCCAGGTCCCGACAAAATTTTATTTCACCAAAGTATTCATCTTAATACACCGCGTTAGTGTTGTGCCCTAGAGGCAATCACTTGTACATTATATATGACACATTTTATTTTAATAAAAGGCATTAATTATCTTATAATTTCTTTTGTTTACTTTTAAGTAATATAACTGTTTGATAAAATCCTAGCCCTAGTACAACACTGTGTTAAGGAAATCATGATAGAGATCATGATATGAGATTCCTACTACACTATATAGTGTTAGTACTTAAATAGTCCCTAGTCCTAGTATTAATGAGACATGACATCATTAATACGTTAAGACTAGCATATGTTAGACTTCCTGATTTGATTAGGCGGTGGTTCAAATATTCGTGAGTATTGAGATACTTAAAGTTAACATATGGATGCTTGTTAATGGAACAAGTTCATTGAATGACCTAGCTATGAGATAATCATATGGATAACTATTTAGTACCAGTGATATAATCTCAATATAGCAAACATGCAAGTATCCTTAGACTTTAGATATCCAAGATACTTTGTTTGCTGAGAATTGTACTTTGATTCCAATCTCTGGAGCTCGATCGAGGGCCACCTATGGGATGGATATTGGGTATATTGTGAGGTAAACGAAAGTATTTGAGAGGGTCAATAAAGGATTCATGATGTGTTCGGACTTGGGTATAAAAATCATACAAAAACTAAGCACATTCCCAATCAAGTTTAAATTAAAACGTTCAACCCAAATCACACATATGAGCAAGCGTACTCATCATTAATCGAGCATAGGATTCAAACGAATGTCGATCCTCAATGAACAAGTAGACATTAATTACATTTCTTTCATTGTTTAACCGACTCGATAAAGTAAAAAACAAGTAAAAAGGAAAATCAAATTAAATCAAATAAAAATAAAAATATATACATGTCAAGGATGGAGAAGTATGTAACTTAAACCATTGTTTAGACAAACATGACCTTAAAGAACTCAACCTTTATCATAACTAATTATTCTCTTGGCTTCATGAAGGATTAAGATAGACTCACTTCTTTTTCAATCCATGAATCCCTATTTTCTAGGTAACTTAGTATCACATGTTCTGTCTTAACCAGTCTTACCCAAAAGATGCATTGAACACAATCCTTGATTAAATTTTCATATTCTGGCAAACTTACAACATGAAACGAACCAATGAATCCATATTCTAGCAGACATCAATTAACTTTTAATTATTAGTTCTTAGCAATTAACCCCCCTTTCAAGCAAATTAAGAGACAACAAATATGAAACCAATGAATTGAAACCACCATCAACCCATTTTTCAAGCAAGTCAATAGAAAGTAACAATCAACCAATCTCGTAATCAACCCAAGTAATTAAATATCAAGAAGAACAACCAATTAATCAAAAGATCAAATACCTCTAAATATCATGAATATCTAAAACAATGTCAAATTATAATAAAATAATTAACATATCATTGTCCAAGAAAAAGAAAACAAAGTAAAAGAAAGCACTCATAGACAAGCCTCTTTCTTATTCCTTTGAAGACCTTTTTGTATAACCCTCTATGAACTTGAAGAATTTCTCCTTTGATTGAGTAATATTCTATGATAATCAATGAATTCTCCCCCTTTTCCCTTGTGTTTTTCATCTATTTATAGACTTAGGAAGTGCCTAAACTCGTAGATACAGTGTTTTTGGCCGAGTAGAAGTTGGAAGATACTAAAACTCTTTAGATTACCAAAAACCGCGTAGAAAAATCACAGCACTGCCTTGGCTTCAGGGCACAGCCGGCGCCGCCTTAACACTTTGAGTTGACACTGGTTGTGTTCTATTCCTCTACTTATTCGTCGATTTTTCTTTGAATTTTGCATAATGTATTCCAGAATGTAGCCGGCGCCAGTTCCAGCTTCACAGCCGGCGCCGCCTTGGTTCTGTTCTGCTCTGTTTCAACAATTTTTCATCGCTTTGAAGTTTGTGTCAATAGTGCATAGCTGGTGCCGGTTCTAGGGTCCAAGCCGGCGCCACCTCTCATCTGTTTTGCGACGTTTTTATTTCGTTTTATCCTAAAAATTTGAAATAAAGAACAAACTTCCATTCCAAGGGTAAAATCTCACATATGAAGGAATATGACTAGTTATTGAACAAAATGTATTACAAATGAACCTCAAATAACTAGGAAAAACATGACTAATTTAGCCCCTATCATATTCCCCCACGCTTATCTCTTTGCTTGTCCTCAAGAAAAGTATCTAAAACAAGTAGGAAAACATAAGGTTTAATCAATCACTCAATGAATTTCAAAACTATATCTTTAATGCTTTCTTCATTCAAGAATATAAAACACATGACACTATATCTTTCACAACCAATGCAAGACTTGTGTAAGTGATAAATGACTCAGTAGAACCATCACAATACTTCACATTATTCTCAAACCATTGGAAAGAATTTAGTTTAAAAAGAATATTCATTCTATATGCTTACTTTTCATACACACTCTCTACTAATCCGAGACATATCATGATTCTATTTAGATCAAGTAGGACTTTTAAGTTTTTAATGTAAGGCTAAAGGCTTGAAATGTAGCTCATCAAACGAAGGATATAGGAGAATCAAAAGTCAAAGAAAAACTAAGAGTTAGCAAGAAAAGGATAAACAAATTAATCAATAATTTCCAATTCTTTTTGCTCTTCTATTCCAAAAATCAAATAAGCCATAACCTTATATAGCAATTACAACTCCACTCAAGCAAATCCTGCATTTTTTTCTCTTTTTATTTCAACTCTTCTTTTCATTAACTCTTTTCTATTTCTTTCACAAAATCACTCAAATTTCTAGCAATGGTGTCAAATATTATGAACTTAACTTTTACAGTTCAATCACCATCCCTTTTGTGATCTTTTCTTTTCTTCTTCTTCCTTCAATGTGTCTTTTCTCTCACTGCTGTTGTTGTTGTTTTTTTTTTTTCTCACTTCTCTTCTTTCATTCTTTCTAGCAGCTTTTTGCTTTCTTCCCTCACTCACTGCTACTTTTCTTTTATTTTCTTGTTTTCACTCTCTCTTTTCTCTTCCTTCTCTTTCTTTTTCTTTTTAGCTCAACTTGTTATTGATCCATGACTGAAAGTAACACATCATAATCTTTATCCCAACATTCTTCCTCAACATTCTCATACATATACTTTTATCCATCAAGAGTATAAAGATTTGAAAAATTATTCAAACTCTTATAAACAAGCAATGGACAAAATCTTGTGATGGGTTTTAATGAAAGAAATCAATAATTTAGGCTCAAAATAGGCACTAGGGATAATATGAAAATAGGTAGGCTTGAAATACTCAAACTATCCAAAGAAGCCCTATTATCGTCATCCCTAAGTTAAATCATGATTGTCTTTCTTATTTCACCTCAAGAAGTATTCAAGTAAGTTCTAGAATGCTCCATGAATTTTAGAGAAAAAACAGGTTTAAGAACAATGCAAAGCATTAGATCAAGAACTATTTCATCCAAGTGCATGCAAAAAGTCATGCATAAGCTATAAATGATCTAGAACATATGCTCTATAATCCATCATAAAGACAGGCATTAAAAAATAGCTTGAAATCTCTAGAAAATCAGAAAATTTTGAAAAATTTCGCACAAAAATTTGCTCCTAAGAAGGTTAAAGTATATGTATAGAAGACTTGTTAATCAAAGCACTCCCCCACACTTAAACTGGACATTGTCCTCAATGACCAAATAAATATAACAATAACAAATAATATATGGGACCAAAAATATAAAGGAGAAGAGAGAAGAGAAACAAACTTTCATTCATTTGGCATTGTGTCGTACAAGATCTGAATACTTGAAGAATGAGGCATTGGCAAAGTACTTAAAAAAAAAATACAAAGGAAAACACACCAAAGCGTAAAAACTAGAAAAGGAAAATAAATCAAAACGAAAGAACGAATAACCCAATACTTTTATGGGTTAGCTTTTAAGAGCATGTCTACTTGATCCGCGGTTGGAATAACGTTACCAACATAACGTTTCACCTGATGGCCATTAACTTTGAAAGTTCCCCGAGTAGGGTGAGTAATTTCCAGGGTGCCAAAGGGAATTAGCTTACATACCGTGTATGGTCCTGACCACTGTGATTTCAATTTTCCTGGAAAAAGTCATAGGCGAGAACTGAACAACAATACCTGATCACCAATCTCAAAGTCGTGTTGTCGAGTAATATGCTTGTTGTGCCACGTTTTAACTTTCTCTTTATACCGTAGTGACGTATCATAGGCATCCTTGCGCAATTCCTCTAAGGCTGTGAGTTGAAGCAATCTGGACTTTCCAGCTAACTCAAGATCAAGGTTCACAAGCTTTACAACCCAATAAGCTTTATAATCAATCCTAACAGGTAAATGACATGCTTTTCCATAAACTAACCAAAAAGGAGTTGTACCAATTGGAGTTTTGAAAGCTGTTCGATATGTCCAAAGGGTATCATCCAATTTTACACTCCAATCCTTCCTAGTATGGTTAACAGTTTTTTCTATGATTTTTTTTGATTTCCCTATTAACCACTTTGACCTGTCCACTTGTTTGGGGATAGTAGGGGGTGGTCAACCTATGGTTCACGCCTAGGTGTTTGAGAACTTTTTCCATTTGTGCATTGCAAAAATGAGTCCCTCTATCACTAATGATCACTTTAGGCACACCAAAATGGGTGAAAAGTTTTTTAGAAATCTTACCACCACCCTTGCATTATTAGTGGGTAAAGCTTGGGCCTCCACCCATTTGGAAACATAATCCACTGCCACCAAAATATATTTATTCCCCAAAGAACTAGGAAAAGGTCCTATGAAGTCTATGCCCTAACAGTCAAATACTTCACAAGCTTGAAAAAATTGTAATGGCATCTTATTAGATTTAGAGAGGTTACCTGTACGTTGACACCTATCATAACTTTAGACAAACTTGTGGGCACTTTAAACAATGTGGGCCAATAGAATCCGGCGTCGAGCACCTTTCTTGTAGTGTTGTTGGATTAATAATGACCTCCAGCAAGTCCTTCATGACAATGTCTAAGAATATCCTCCCATTCCCTAGAGTCCACGCATCTACGAATGATTTGGTCTGCATAACACTTAAACAAATATGGATCTTCCCAAAAGTAATGCCATACTTCGGAGAGGAATTTCTTCTTTTGTTGCATCGTGAGGTCTTTTGGAGTAATTCCTGCAACCAAATAGTTAGCAAAGTCGGCAAACCATAGGGTGTTTAGAATTTCACCTTCTATGAGCAAGAGTTGCTCATCCGGAAAACCGTCATCGATGTCTTCTTCTATCAAGGATTCCAAATTTGGATTGTCCAATCTTGACAGGTAATCCGCAGCCAAGTTTTCCGCACCTTTTTTATCCCTAATTTCCAAATCAAATTTCTGCAATAATAAAACCCATCTTATCAATCTTGGTTTGGAATCATGTTTGGTTAGTAGGTATTTCAGGGCTGAATGGTCCGTATAAACAATGACTTTGGATAGAATAAGATAAGAACGGAATTTATTAAAGGCAAACACTATGGCAAGCAGTTCTTTCTCTGTTGTTGTGTAATTTTCCTGTGCATTCGTTAACGTCTTGCTTGCATAGTATATAGGTTGGAAGTGCTTATTCTACCTTTGTCCCAATATTGCACCAACTACAAAATCACTTGCATCACACATTAGTTCAAAGGGAAGAGACCAATTAGGTGCAATTAGAATGGGTGAATTAATCAATTTATCTTTAAGTATGGTAAAAGCGTTGAGATATTTATCATTAAAATTAAACACAACATCCTTTTCAAGTAAAGAGTTAAGAGGTTTTGAAATTTTTGAGAAGTCTAAGATGAACCTCCTGTAGAAACCTGCATGACCAAGAAAGCTCCTTATAGCTTTTGTCGAAGTGGGGGGGGAGGGGGGAGGCAACTTTTCAATTGCTTCTATTTTGGCCCTATCGACCTCTATAGCCTTCCTTGAAATTTTATGCCCCAACACAATACTTTCTTGCACCATAAAGTGGCATTTTTCCCAATTAAACATGAGGTTGGTCTCTTCACATCTTGTTAGCACCTTTTTGAGATTAGATAAACACAAATCAAATGAATCACCAAAAACTGAAAAATCATCCATAAATACCTCCATGATGTCCCCCACGAGTCCTTCAAATATAGCTGTCATGCACATTTGGAATGTTCCAGGACCATCACAAAGACCAAATGGCATTCGACGATACGCAAAAGTACCATATGGACACGTGAAAGTGATTTTTTCTTAGTCCTTCGGAGCTATGAGAATTTGTAGGTAGCCAGAAAATCCATCTAAGAAACAATAATACTCATGTCTGGCTAACCATTCCAACATTTGGTCAATGAAAATGAGAGGGAAGTGATCTTTTCTAGTGGCTTTGTTTAGCATCCTATAATCTATGCAAAACCTCCAACCCGTGACCAATCTTATAGGGACTAATTCATTTTTATCATTGGGGCTCACCGTCATTCCTCCCTTCTTGGAACTACTTAAGTAGGACTCACTCAAACACTTTCAAAAATAGGGTAAATGATGCCTGAATCTAAGAGTTTAACCACCTCATCTTTTACCACTTCACTCATATGTGGGTTCAACCTACGTTGGGGTTGTACTATAGGTTTTGCATCTTCTTCCATCAAGATTTGTGTGTGCAAAAGGATAGACTAATACCTTTAATATCAGTGATCTTCCAAGCTATCACTCCTTTATATTTTCCCAACATACTTACCAGCTTGGTTTTTTGTTCAGGATTGAGATCTTTGGCAATGATGACAGGCAACTTATGTTCTTTAACCAAAAACACATATTCCAAATGCTCGGGTAGGTCTTTTAAGTCTAAGTCGGGAGGATCTTCTATAGATGATTTCATTCTTCTTAAACTGCTTTTCTCTATTTCCAAATTCTACATCCCATCCTTATTGTGAAATTCCTCTAAATACGCCATTGATGTTTCCATCAATTCCTCCTTAATAGATTCCTGCATCAACTCAAAAATTGGTTCGTCAAGAATATCAACTCTTAGACAAGAATCATCAGAAGACACAGGGTGTTGCATACTCTTGTGGACTTGAATGACTACTTCCTCATCTCCAACCCTAAGTGTCATCCTTCCTCTATGAACGTCAATTAATGCTTTTGTTGTAGCTAGGAAGGGTCGACATCAGATTAGAAGGACTTTGGAATCTTCATCCATGTCAAGAATAACAAAATCCACGGGAAATATAAATTTATCAACTTTTACCTACACATCTTCTATTATGCCCTTAGGATATTTGATAAATCTATCCGCGAGTTGAATACTCATCCTAATGGGCTGTGGTTCTCCTAGGCCTAGCCTTTTGAATGTTTTATATGGCAATAAATTAATGCTAGCACCTAGGTCAGCTAATGCATTACAGACATGAAGAGTGCCAATTAGATATTGGATAGAGAAACTCCCTGGATCTTTTGCTTTATGTGGCACATTCGAGTTGTCCTGCAGGATGGCAGAGCATTCTTTATTGAGGACTACTATGGACAACTCTTCCAATCACTCTTTATTGACAAGCATGCTTTTGAGGAATTTGACATATTTAGGCATGTGAATTAAAGCCTCACTTAGGGGGATGTTTATGTGCAGTTGTTTGAACACCTCAAGAAATTTGTCGAATTGAGCATCTTTTCGGGCCTTATGTAGACGAGTAGGATACGGTATGTTAGGTTGAAAAGTAAATTTTCAGGAGGTGGATAGGGGATAGCCGGCGCTGAGTCCAGTTCAGTAGCCGACGCCGGTTCAGTTCTGGGTTGTGTGGTTTCAGGTTTTTTGGATAGCCGGCGCTGGTTCAATTCTTCCAGTCGGCGCCGGTTGTCATCTGGATTGTCAGGTAATTCTTTTCCACTTCGCAATGTGACAGCAGCTGTTTCCACACTAGTTATTAGGGTTAGGTTGTGGGATTTTATCACCATTTCCTTCAAGAACCAAATTTGTCGTTCCATGTTGCAGATCATTGCTCCGAATTTCTCAAATATGGAATCGATTTTGTGGAAACGCCTTGTGACATGAACAGCAAATTTCCCAATTAAGGCTTCAAGCTTTGCTAATTCTGGTGTTGTGAGTGTCATCTTAGGAGTGCAATGGAGGTACCGCCCCTCATTAGACTTCCTCGGATTCTAGTTCACCATTTCTCCTACACATAGAGGTGAGTTAGATATGGAATTACTAATGAAAACAAAATTACAGGATTACAAAGTTAGTAAATCAAATAGAGTCCAAGTTAGTAGGTTAGGTTAGGTTACAAGGGTGTACAAGAATACATGAAATACAAAAGATAACACATTTTTGGGGAAAAACAATTATACATATCTTACATATCCATATATTTACATATTTACATGGTTAAATTAATAAAATCCAAGCTTTCATGCTATTGTTCCCCGGCAACTGCGCCAAAAATTTGATGTGTTCAGACTTGAGTATAAAAATCATACAAAAATTAAGCACATTTCCAATCAAGTTTAAATTAAAACGTTCAACCCAAATCACACATATGAGCAAGCATACTCATCATTAACCGAGCATAGGATTCAAAGGAATGTCGATCCTCAAGGAACAAGTAGACATTAATTACTTTTCTTTCATTGTTTAACCGACTCGATAAAGTGAAAAACAAGTAAAAAGGAAAATAAAATAAAATCAAAATCAAAATCAAAATTTATACATGTCAAGGATGGAGAAGTATGTAACTCAAACAATTGTTTAGACAAGCATGACCTTAAAGAACTCAACCTTTATCATAACTAATTATTCCCTTGGCATTATGAAGGATTAAGGTAGACTCACTTCTTTTTCAATCCATAAATCCCTATCTTTTAGGTAACTTAGTATCACATGTTCTGTTTCAACCAGTCTTATCTAAAAGATGCATTGAATATAATCCTTGATTAAATTTCCATATTCTGGCAAACTTAAAACATGAAACTAACCAATGAATCCATATTCTGGCAGACATCAATTAACCTTTAATTACCAATTCTTAGAAATTAACCCATTTTTCAAGAAAATTAAGAGACAACAAATATGAAACCAATGAATTGAAACCACCATCAATCTATTTTTCAAGCAAGTCAATAGAAAGTAACAATAAACCAATCTCATAATCAGCCTAAGTAATTAAATACCAAGAAGAACAATCAATTAATCAAAAGATTAAATACCTCTAAATATCATGAATATCTAAAATAATGTCAAATTACAATAAAAAAAATTAACATATCATTATCCAAGAAAAAGAAAACAAAGTAAAAGAAAGCACTCATAGACAAGCCTCTTTCTTCTTCCTTTGAAGACCTTCTTGTACAACCTTTCTTGAACTTGAAGAATTCCTCCTTTGATTGAGTAATCTTCTATGATAATCAATGAATTCTCCCCCTTTTCTCTTATGTTTTTCATCTATTTATAGGCTTAGGAAGTGCCTAAACTCGTAGGTACAGTGTTCTTGGCCGAGTAGAAGTTGGAAGATACTAAAACTCCTTAGATTACCGAAAACCGCGTAGAAAAATCACAGCACCGCCTTGGTTTCAGGGCACAGCCAACGCCATCTGGACTCTAGAAGCCGGCACTGGTTGTGTTCTGTTCCTCCACTTGTTCGCCGGTTTTTCTTCGAATTTTGCATAATGTGTTCCAGAATGCAGCCGGCGCCGGTTCCAACTTCACAGCTGGCGCCGCCTTAGTTCTATTCTACTCTATTTCAATATTTTTTTGTTACTTCGAAGTTTGTGTCAATAGTATATGGCCGGCGCCAGTTCTAGGGTCCTAGCCGGGGCCACCTCTCCTCTGTTTTGTGACATTTTTATTTTGTTTTACTCTAAAATTTTGAAATAAAGAACAAAATACCTTTCCAAGGGTAAAATCTCAAATATGAAGGAATATGACTAGTTATTGAACAAAATGTATTACAAATGAACCTCAAATAACTAGGATAAACATGACTAATTTAGTCCCTATCAATTCACCACTCCTAATAGTAGGGGCGAATATCTCATGATCACTTGTAGGAATTGCTACTCAAGAAGTCCTTGACCAAGATGATTGTATATTGGAAATAGTTCGAACTGATACACATCTAGAGTAGTGGATTTCTAGGACAAGTACTATTGTATTCGGGCCAGAATTAATTTTGGAGGGAGTTGGCACTAATTCCATACTCTAAACTGAATAAGATATTGTATGGTGAAATGAGTTAATTACACTGTAGTTTGTTATTGAAGGGTTCATGTCAAGCCATTTGACTTCCTGGACTCTTTGGTGGTCATGATGTGTTGCTAGATACCACTCATGATCTGGAAATATGAATTTATTAATTGATGAATTTATAAACCAATCCTGATTAGAATTAATAGGATTAATTCTAATTAATTATAGATTATTAATCTCAAAGACGCTTAGATTAATTCATGTTCTCTATCAAGTGACTGAGAAACCTAATAGGTCACACATAATAGAGGATTATATACTCAAGATGTTATTTGATAACATAGTGTGGTTAATTGCGAGAAAAAGAATTACTGTGGCCAAATTATAATTAGTTATAATTTATGGTCCAAAATTGTAATTGTGAGAGCTTGATATTTCTAATTACAATTAGGGAATTCTAATAGGATTAGAATTTTCAGTTTTAGTAGGGTTTTTTGGTTTATATGTATGACATACTCGAAACCCTAGCAGAGGTTGGATTAACAGAAACCCTAGGCAACAAACAACTTCTTCCTCTTCTCTCTATCTTTCGTTTTTACTGAAAAACAAGTAGCCCTAGCCGCTACTTTGATTTCTGCAAGCACAGAAATATTTTGGTGCTTTAGTGTATCATCTATGTGGATTATTGTTAGAGATAATCATACACTATGATTATAGTAGTTGGACATTCAACTCTCGTGGTGTTTGATTAAAAGGATTGCTGGAGCGCGCCTCGACTTGAAGAAAGAAAATTTTGTTTTCCACACGATCAAAGAAAGGTAAAAAGTTGTTACCTTTGTCATCTTTATGTCTTGTTTTCCACACATATGCGGATCCTGGGATGGTATCGCGTTTTATTTTCTGTTGTGCCATATAAGATATGAGTGAAAGATACCCAACACACCGATCAACTTTTGTTCTGATCATTGATATAAATTCTCATCCCATTATAGATAGTAGCCAACTGAAAGTAAATAGGTGGGGTGTTACATATTTGTCACACCACCTTTTGACCTTCTCCTTATACAACTTGGAGTTTTCATAAGTCACATTGCATAGTTCTTCTAATGCATCAAATTGGAGCAACCTCGTTTTGCCTGTGGACTCAATATCAATGTTAACAAGTTTGATAGCCCAATAAGCCTTGTGTTTAATTTCAATAGGTAAATGGCAAGACTTCCTATAAACTAACTTATATAGAGTTGTACTTTTGGGGGTCTTAAAGGCTATCCTATAGGCCCAACTGGTGTCATCTAATTTCAAACTCTAATATTTTCTTGTATAAGCAACAAATTTTTCTAAAATTCTTTTGATTTCTCTATTAACCACCTCAACTTAGCCACTTATTTAGGGGTAATATGGCCTTGCAAACTTATGTGTAATATCTAAATGCTTAAGAACTTTTTCCAACTGATTATTACAAAAGTGTGTTCCCCTATAACTATTGAGCAGTCTAGGCACTCCAAATCAGGTAAAAATCTTTTTAAGAAATTTAACCACAACCCTTGCATCATTAGTTGGAAATGCATGCACCTCAACCCACTTAGACACACAATCAACTGCAACCAAGATGTATTTGTTATCCAAGGAATTAGGGAAATAGCCCATGAAATCTATCCCCTAACATTAAAATATTTTACAAAACTAAAAAATTGACATAGGCATCTCATTAGCTTTCGAACTACTACCTGTACGTTGATACCTACCATAATTTTCAACAAACCTGTGGGAATACATAAAGATCAATGGCCAATAGAATTTGGAGTCAAGCACCTTCCTTGCAATATTGTTTGTTTGGTAATATCCCTCGGCGGGTCCTTCATAAGAATGCTTTAGAATGTTCTTACTTTCCATGGAATCCATACACCTTCAAATAACTTGATTCACACATCATCTAAACAAATAAGGATCTTCCTAGAAGTAGTACTTTACTTTGAAGAGGAATTTCTTCTTTTGTTGCGATGTTAAATAATTGGGAATTATTCTAGCAACCAAGTAACTAGCAAAATCTGCAAAGCAAGGAATTGGAGGGTTATTACCTTCAGCAAGCACATGTTGTTCATTCAGAAAGGTATCATTGATCTCTTCTTCATTCAATGGCTCTCGATCAGGGTTCTCCAATCTAGATAAGTGATCCATAGCCAAGTTCTCAACTCCTCTTTTGTCCCTAATCTCCAAGTCAAATTTCTGCAATAATAAAACCTATCTAATCAACCTTGTTTGGAATCGTGCTTGGTTAGAAGGTACTTAAGGGCATAATGATCAGTGTACATAATGACTTTGGACAAAGCAATATAAGAACGAAATTTATCAAAGGTAAACACTATTGCAAGTAATTCTTTCTCCGTTGTTGTGTAATTTACTTGTGTCATCATAAAAGTTTTGCTTGCAGAGTAAATGGGCTGAAAATGCTTAATCCTCCTTCGTCCAAGCACTGCTTCTATTACACAATCACTTGTATAACACATTAGGTCAAAAGGAAGAAATCAATCCAGTGCAATCAAAATAGAAGAATTTATCAATTTTTCTTTAAGCACATTAAAAGCATTAAGACATTTTTCATCAAAATGGAAAATCACATCATTTTCAAGTAAAGAAGTGAGAGGTTTAGAAATTTTTAAAAAATCCAAAATTAACCTCTTATAAAAACCTATATGTCTAAGAAAGCTCTGATAACCTTCATCGAGGTTGGAGGGGGAAGCTTCTCAATTGCTTCAATTTTTGTCCTATCAACCTCAATACCTTTCTTTGAAATTTTATATCCCAACACAATACCTTCTTGGACCATAAAGTGACATTTTTCCTAAGTGAGCATGAGGTTAGTCTCTTCACACATTTGTAGCAATTTTCCTAAGTTTGCCAAACAAAAATAAAAAGAATCACCAAAAAGAGAAATATCATCCATTAAATTTCCATTATATCTCCCATAAGTTCATAAAAAATGGCCATTATTCATTTTTGGAAAGTTCTTGGACAATTGCAAAGATCATAAGGTATACGACAATATGCAAAAGTTCCAAAAATTGGTTTTTCTTGATCCTCTAGTGCAAAAAAATTGGTTTTTCTTGATCCTCTAGTGCAATAGGGATATTGACACAGAAAAAACATTAAGGAAAAAATTAAACTTGAGTCCAACTAGTCTTTCTAATATTTGGTCAATAAAAAGGAGAGGGAAATGGTCCTTCTTAGTTGCCTCATTTAGTTTTTTATAGTCAATGCATATCCTTCTACTGGTCACCAACCTTATAGGGATCAATTTATTGTCATCATCAGGGCCTACCATCATTCTTCCCTTCTTTGATACCACTTGTGTTAGACTTACCTAAATACTATCTAAGATAGGATAAATGATTCCTAGATCTAAGAGCTTACTTACCTTAACCTTTACCACATCTTTCATGTTATGTTCATCCTATATTGAGGTTGCACTATGGGTTTTGCTCCCTTTTCTAGTATGATTTTGTGAGTGCAAAAAGACAGGTTAATTTTCTTAATGTCAATGATTTTCCATGCTATGACCCTCTTATATCTTTCCAATAAGCTTACCCATTTGGTCTTTTGTTCTCGAGTAAGGTCTTTTGCTATGATCATTGGCAATTTTCTTTCCTTAGCAAAAAATGCATACTCTAAATGTTCGAGCAAGTCCTTGAGTTCTAACTCCAGTGGCTCATCGATAGATGAGTTGATTCTCCCCAAACCAGTTTTTCTAATCTCCCTAAAATTTCCCAACTCAAGTTCTTTGTTTGTATCCTCTAAATATGTAATTGAATTCCCCATGGATGGCTATTTATGCTCACATTCATTTCCTATGTCTGAAATCAAATCCATAGGATTATTAGCCAATATTCTTGCACGGAATCAAAGATAGAATCATAAAAAATATCTATCATAAAACAAGAATCATTAGAAGACATGTGATACTTCATGCTTTTATGAATTTGAATAATAACCTCTTTATCCCCAACCTTAAGTGTTAACTTTCCCCTATAAACACCAATCAATACTTTGGCGGTAGCTCGAAAAGGTCTTCTTAGAATTAAAGGGACTTTAGAGTCTTCATCCATGTTAGGAATAGCAAAATTTACAGGATATATAAACATATCTACTTTAACAAGTACATTTTTCATATCCTCTAGGATATTTAATTGATCTATTAGCTAACTGAATGCTCATCCTAGTGGATTTAAGTTCACTTAGGCCTAACTTTTTAAAAGTTTTATATGATAAAAGATTGATACTAGCACCTAAGTTAGCTAATGCATTGCCAAATGTAAGATTATTGATAAGATAAGGAAAAGAGAAACTCCCAGGATTGTTTTCCTTTTGGGCAAGCACTCTTAGCCTTGGAAGATGGCTGAGTGTTCTTCATTTAGTATGACAGTGGACATGCCTTCCAACTTCTTTTTGTTTGCAAGAATTTGCTTGAGGAATTTTGTATATTATGCATGTCACTCAAAACTTCAATGAGTGGGATATTAATGTGCCCTTATTTGAATATTTCCAAAAATTTACCAAATTGTTCATCCATGTTTGCTTTATGTATTCTGGTGGGGTAAGGAACTAGGGGTTTAAAAGATGGTAACATTTTTTTTCATCCCCTGGAGTCTAAAGTTGAGCCGTTGCCAATTAGGTTTCTTGGGCCAGTGCCGGTTCAATTCTGTTTTCGTTGGGGCTCCTTTCTGGTGTCGACCAGTGCTGATTCTCCTGATTGAGATGGCGCGGCTGTCTTCTATTTTATCATTCAGTTCTTTCCCATTTGGTAAAGTAATGGCTGCTAAATCTGCCTACATATTTGACCCATTGGTAATCGAAAGTGTTTGTCCTTGTCGTTGTATCACTAAATCAGTTAAAAACTAGATTTGTCTTTTGATGTTCAGAACTATAGTCTCGAAATTTTCAAAAGTTTCATCAATCTCTTGGAATCGTGTAGTCACAGTTATTGCAAATTTCTCCAGCACAAGTTCTAGAGCATTTGATTTCACTCATTCTCCCACTGTTTTGTAATCTCTCTAATTGTCATGGAATTGTGATGTGTCTAGAGGTTTATAAGGGTTCTGCCCTTTGTTCACCCTATCCAAATTCCAACCAACTATATTCTTCACATACAAAAATAATGTTCTATTAGTTGCATGAATGCATTTTATTACTAATGAAAATAATTAGTATGTATGATACAATAATTAACAAATTAGTTCACATAATTATACAAACAACAAGATAGGGCATCCAATTACTACAAAGAACATATATGCATATATACATGGCTAAATCAATGGAATCCAAGTTTTCATGATATTGTTCCCCAACAACGGCGCCAAAAACATGATGTGTCAGATTTTGGTTAATAAAACCATTCATTTTTTAATCCATTCACAATCAAGTTTTAGTTAAAACGTTAACCGCAAATCATACATATGAGCAAGTGCACTCATCATAAGCATATTATAGAGAATTAACGAGTATCAATTCTCAAGGAATAAGTATACACTAATTACTCTTCATCCTTTGTTTAACCTAAAAACTAAGTTAATTAAGAAGAAATAAAATAAAGTTTAAAAACTAAATATATACAAAGCATTGGAGATAAGATATGTGATTAGATAGAAATTCTTGAAGATATAATACTGAATGATTGATAATTATTACAATCAGTCACTATTATGGCTTCATAGAGGAGTAGAATAGACTCCAATTCTTTTCCAAGTCCTAGATTCACTATCTTCAAATTAAATTAGTAGATATCTCTATCTTACCAACCAACCAACCAGAAGATGCATTAAGGTTGTCCCTATAAAACATGAAATCAATTAATGACCCTATTCCTTAAGAGAGATTAATTAACCTTTGATTACCAAGTTCTCCTTTCTCAACATTCCTTCCTAAGTTAATCAAGAAGTAATAGATATGAAATTAACAAGATTAGAACTACTCCTAACATCTTTCCTAAGTTACTTAGAAGATAAAAGCAATTAATTAATTCATCAAATAAAAGCAAGTAACCAAATACCAGAAATAGCAATTAATTGAACAAACTATCAAAATCAATACAACATTATGAATCCAAAAATATTCTCTAAATACAATTAAACATTAATCTTATTATTTTTCAAGAAAAGAAAATAAAGGATTAAGATAGAACCGTTAGACAAGTCCTCTTCTTCTCACTTTGAATACTCTCCTAAAGTAATGCTCCTCTTGATGAATTCCTCCTTCAAAGCTTAATTGTTCAATATAATCCTTGAATTCACCATGTTTTTGTTTGCATTTTCCTTGTATTTATAGCTTTCTAGGTTTCCAAAAATATTCCCTAGAAGTTCTAGGTTGTGTATAAGTAAGAAACCAAAAGGCTTATTGAGAAATTTCCAGTTCTGCTCAAAAAAGGATTGCAAACTAACATGCATCCAATGAACAGCCGGCGCTAGTTCAACTCCTCATAGCAGACGTTGGTTCAGCTTTGGAATTGCTCAATTGGCTCTGATTTTTCCCCTATTTTTCTCTATTTTCCAATACCAAGCTAGGGCCGGTTCATACATCTTCGATTGGTGCCAGTTCAATACTGGAATACTGCAATTAAGCTTTAAAGTTTGCATTTTCTGCACAAAATCCAAAGAAAACATTTTTGCAACTAATTATCTCAATTTCATTAAAAAGTAAAGGAATTGACTAGCTATTACATAAAAAATATTACAAAATCACCTCAAATAGCTAGAAAAATATAGGCACATTTAGGCCCTATCAACACTCTGCACAATTTCATCTAAATCTTCTCAAACTGTTGTCTCACCGAATCATCAAGTCCTATTTTTGGTGCATTTGCACTAATAACAGTAATAATCTCGTGCCGATCATGATCTTGATGCTCAAAATTCAATTATTCTTCCTTTACATTTCAACCACATCATCAAGGAACTTACAGTTAATAATAATAGTTCTGGCTCTATTTTTATTCTTAACTCTACTTGAATACCAGAGTTTATAACCCCAATGTCCTACTACTCTTGCTCTCTCACCTACCTATTTGGTTTCCTAAAGACACAAAATACTAATCTTTCTTCTCTTCATAATATCAACTAATTTTGTTAATCTACCAGTCAAAGATCCTATATTCTAAGTGTTAGGGCTATGCCTTAGAGTCAATTTATACTTATACTATTGTTGTTATGTATTATGTAATAATACGAGACATTTCTTTCCATAAATAGTGCATTTAATTTTATGGTCATCAAGTATATGACTTGATAGTAAAACCCTACAATCAAACAATGACTATTCTTAAACTATCCCTAATCGATTATTATTAGTGGAACAATAATAAATTAAGATTAGTATGTTTGTGACTTGATGGCTATGTTTTACTGATCATGAATATATGTGATATCAAGTCAAAACATAAATAAATGTTAGAGAACATTGTATTGGACATGACCCACTGTGAGAGTACTTCATGGTTCATGTCATAAGTACTTTCTAGCTATAATGATATTAAAAGTCTTTTGACCTAAATTCATCACAGTTTTCTACTTGATAAATTTTATATTTTGACATTGTGTAAAGTTATCTTTAATTAGATAATAAATTAGACTACTGTTGGATATAGAATAAATCAATGAGAGGAATATAATTGATAGTGAAGGAATTTGTCCCTCTCAATTATGGGAGAGATGTTCATGGGCCCTTTGATAAGTTAGACTGTTAAAATGTATGGCTGTGCTCAAATATATCAATCTAAGATATTGATATCATTTGTTTGAACAATCTACTACGAGATTAAGAAATAATTGATTAAGTTTAATAAGGATAACATGCTCCGTGCCTTATGCTTAATCTGGATATCGTATGACAAAAGGATTAAATATAAAATTATAGTTTGGTTCAAAGAGATCACTGATATTCATTTAACCTAGATAGTTATAATGTTTTGCTAGAAATCACTTATAACTTGTGGGCCATTTAAATGTGATTTGGACACACAGCCAGTATTAAATGAACCTATAAGGTCACACAATAAGTGAACTTGTTAGGTTATTTTTCTGGTAACCAGATTCAATAAAACTAGAAATATGTCTAAGTTAATCGAACCTAAAAAATTTACCAGATACAATGAATTTGGAAATATGTTCATATTCGATGTATCTGGATGATGTTCAGATTGTAAGAATCTGACTCGGTAAATTACTTAATTAAATTACCGAGATAATAGCAAAATCCTATCATATCAATTTTAATTTAATTTGAATTTAAAATAAAATATGATAAGATATTATCAAAGTTGAACTCTAAGAGGTTCGGAGGGGTTTTAAGAAAACCCTAGTCCTCTTCTCAAGGGAGCCATTCTGTTAAAATATTCGTGTCTCCATTCACCAGAAAAATAAGCCTCTCAAACCTTAGGCTCTAGCACTTTCGGGATAACGAGTTAGTTCTCCATGTGTATCCAATAAAGGATGTTCGCATACTGCAGCGTCTAGTGATCGTTTGGATTTCACATACGACAGCACAATCAGAATTAAAGGATCTTGATTACACCGAACAAAGGTAATTCTGTAAACTTTAGATTTTCTTAATCCTTTACTTGGGTCCTCGGAAGGGATTCGTGGATGTTTTTCGCGTTTAGGAGTCCATGAATCCTAACACTAAGAAACTAGACAGATCTTATCATTATGAGCTATCTTTTTTACCCTACACTCTTATATATTTTTGCTTCTGGGAAATGACCTAACAACCCTCGCACATTTATCACTACACTCGGGTCTAGGAAGTGTAGTGTGCCGCTGAGTGAGGACTGCTCCCACAAAGTCAATTGATTGGTTCATATCATAAATGTGACTGTATTTTACATTGGCCGTCACAATCTTTACCGCAATTCTCCTCATTTATCTAGGCTTGAGACCAGTAATGAACACTACAAACAAAGTCAATGGAACCAATGGGCAGAGTTAAATTGGTTGAGACAATTTGTTAATATTTTCATTTAATTCAAATTGCTATTTGAAATTATTTAAGTTCACAATTTTTTGAATAGATAAAATTTTAATTCTTGTAATATTCACATTTTAAATTTAATTTGTACTTGGGAAAAAATGAGGATAGTTTTTTTTTTTCCCAATTTTATTTGATATAATTTTTTGATATGTCAATCAAACTATTTTTATAAAGGAAAAAGATTTTATGATAAGTGTTAAAGTTGAGAATAGTCTCAATATGTTAAAGAATTTTTCTTTCATGAAAATATATAAGTTCTCTCGAATTGCTAGAGAATAAATATTTAACTTGTTAATATTTTCATTTAATTCAAATTGCTATTTGAAAATGTTTAAGTTCCCAATTTTTTGAAAAACAAAAAAAAAATTTTTTATTTGTAATTGGAAATGAGTAAATTTCATTTTTTTATTTTTATTCAATATAAATTTTTATTTTTTGTTTTATTGTAAAGAAAAAGGTTGATACAATTTCTCTAAAGTCCTTCAATAGTTGTCATTTTACTTTGAAAACCTTAAGTTGCTCTAATTTTGCCTTTCTTTCTTTCTTTCTTTCTTTCTTTCTTTTTTTTTTTCTATTTGCTCTACCAAATTGTAGAGCAGTATTTGAGAAACTAGGTCATATCCATTGCATGGAAAGTTAGTGGCTGAAATTTAAATAGAAAATATGTTTAAATACAATAATGAATATTTATTTTAGAATTATCTAAAGTAGAAATGTGAATAATCAATAGAGAGTATAATATCTAATTACAAATTCCTCTAAATGTGGTTCCTAAAAATGTTACGATTAACATTCTACATCTATACAAACATTCCTTACTAGAACTATTTATGGATAGCATTTTGGCATTAAGCTGTAATCTAATCAAGTTAGATTAGATTAGGAAAGGATTAGGGATTAGTTTGAGATACTAAGATTAATCCAATTTTGGAAGGATAGGGATTCACGGCATTAAGCAGATACGAGGAACCCCCTATACGCCGACCTTCACGGTTTGAACCCATTTTTAGTGGGTCAAATTGATTTGGACTCATTTTTGTCAAAAACCCCATCATCCCCTTCGTCCTTCCCCTCCTTCTCCTACCACCACTTTGACACCCCATTTAATTGGGGGTTTGGAAGCCTAATTACGTGGCTATTTGACTTTGCATCACAAATTGAATGCATTATATGTGGTCATCCTATGTGCCATTTATGTGTATTCACTAGAGGCAAATGTGTCTGATAAGTCAATTATTTTATTTGGTAGTGGTAGGCAAGTTATATGTAAGTAATTGCTTGTTCTTTGTATATATGTATTATGTGTAGCAAATTAATTAATGAAATTAATTTGTGAATTACTTTTTCAATAAAATCATCACAATGATTTTTTCTCTTGTGCAAAACCCACTCTTGAACAAATTCATTTTTAATTAGGGTTTTGACTTTATTTTCCAAGCTAATAATCTTGGTTAAATTTCGGGTCAAATTGAATTTTGACCACTTGACTTAATTTTACCAATTGACCCAAGACCCACTTCTTGGACCCGTGGATATTTTTAACCTAACAAAACATCCTTAATCCTAGCTATTGAACATAGGGTATTTTTAAGTGAACCCATTTCAACCCTTGGATCAAAATGTACCCTAGTATAGAATCAGAATTTCCCCATTTCCTCCCCCATAGTGGCCAAAATTCCCTCTACATTCTCCCTCAAGTCTTTTTCCTTCTTCTTCTTCCTAGAAGCAGCCCTCCCCTCCTCTCCATTGAAGCACGCCGACAGCTTGCTCCCCCAACATTCCCAACAGAAATTCTTGCACCCACATGCAAGTCTTAGCTTGGAAATCATTATTCCTCCAACTACCATCATTTCTTGGGTTTTAGAAAGGCATTTTCAATGATTTTGTAGCCAAGAGCAAAGGTAATTTCTCCATGTGTTTTTCCTTCTTCTTTTCTATTTCCACAGTAGTCGAATATGGTCTCACTCACCATTTCATTTTCTTGAGAAATCAATCCATAAGAGAGCCAATGATTTGAAGATCAAGCCTCCATCTTGTCACCTTTTATTTGTATAAGACTAGAGCTCCAAAGAGGTAACCAAATCTTGCATTTTCTTCTTTTGTTTCTACCTTAGCTTGCTGGACAAACTTTCATTTTTAATTTGTTTAAGAATTTTGAGTGTTGATTTGTGATAGAAATGTTGATATTTATGTTAAGGGATGTTGTCTAATGTGTGAAATGAAGTCTTGTATGCAAAGAAGTCTTTTTTTAGCCACTTATATAGCATAAAACCGAAATTTGTATTTTCTGTCCAGATTTGTGAAAATGTGGTTTGAAGCCTTGATTTGATGTTTCCTTCTTGGATTTGTGTTAAATAATGTTATATTTATGTCAAGTAAATGATTCCTTCTGTGTATGATATATGTATTGGTGTTATTGCTTGAATTTTGGTGTTTTTATGCTCAACTATTGTTGGAGTAAAATAGGGTGTTGCTGGAAAATTGAAGCTTGGAATGAATGTTGTTTTAATTGAGCTAAATGATGATCATATCGATTGTTAATGATGTTTTATAGTATCTAGGGTTTGTTGGGGATTTATTTGAGGGTGAATAAAGGTTTAGTGTTTGAAAATTGTGGTGTTTTGATGAGTATATGTTTGCGGCCAAAAACCCCTCTATAGAGGCCATATTTTAAACCCCCGAAAAACGTAATTATTTTTGGATTTTTTAGCTGAATTTTGGACTTTACAAACATGTAGATGTTATGAAAATTTTGGTTCAATAATCATCGAAAAACTCTTGGTATTTTGAAAGTTATGGTTTTTTAAAATTGTTGCTCCAATGCGGTCGCGATTCTGGCGAGATTTTTGGAAAACTTAACTAACCTAGTTTTTCAAAGAATTTTTGGAAGGGGATTACATGGTAATTCATATAACAATAGGAGTATCATTCATGAAATTTCATCAATAAATAAAATGATTTTCTTAGAAAATTAAATCAACTTTTGAGACCCTTGATTTGCTTTAAAAATAGAAATTTTAGCCCAAGGGTTTAAAACTTGAATTTTGCCTTGAAAATTTCTTTAAATAGCTTAAAATGAATTTAAATGAAATTTATGAAATATTTTGATTTACTAGGAAAATATCTCTTATGGTTTTTATGCTTAAATAATTATCTTATATTTGGAATTTTGGAAAACCCTAGTAATCTTTAAGTACAAAGTCTTAAAGATAATTATCTATTTTACTAGTTAATTATCTATTTTCTCATTACTATATTTATATAACTACTTATCTAGTTAATTAATTAATTATTTATTTATTATCTATTTATTTATCTACTTATTTATTATGTATTTATTTATTCATTAACTTATTTATTTATTTATCAATTTATCCAGTTATTCATTGTTTAAATTATTTGTCTTTTAACTTGGTGGGATTCTTTCCTTCATAACCTATGTGGATTGATTGTTAGATTAGGGGTTTAGGATTAATTAGATTAGAATAGACAATTGTGATTAGCGTTAGAAGATAGAAGAGATTACTTGGAGTATAAGTAACCTTTTTTTCCTTTGGAATTTATGTGGTTTGATCTCTAAGGACTTGTAATCAAGTGATTAATTCTTGTATAATTTATATTAGATTTGGAGCTGGATTTGAGAGGAAGAAACGCTTGAGAATTTTGACAAGATTTTTGCTAAACCTTTGGGCGGAGGTAAGTCCTTGCATCGCATGACTTGTTTATGTAAATTAACTATGTGGAAAGTCCATATAATCATGTATATATGC
The DNA here is from genome assembly GCA_026120185.1 of Voacanga thouarsii. Lineage (NCBI taxonomy): Eukaryota > Viridiplantae > Streptophyta > Magnoliopsida > Gentianales > Apocynaceae > Voacanga > Voacanga thouarsii. The sequence continues at coordinate 1,007,793 of JANUWF010001142.1, forward strand.
TTATGACACAAGAAGCACATCATATGATTTCACTTATCAATTTTATTTTATGACCCTTGGTATCACTCTTACCACTTTATGACTTGAACTTGGGAAAAGTATGCATGATCAATTTTGGGAATCTTCTTATGAATGTTTTGATATGATTATGAGCCACGCATCAATGTTTATATCTAATGACATTTTTTCCTTCATGCATATAATTGCGAAAATCATAGTATGAGATTTTGGCTCCTAAAAATATCGCCTTTGAGGTAAGATATGAACTTCTTTTGATTTATTTACACCTTGCATAAATTTGGTTAGAATAGATGAAAGGATTTCAATTTTTTAAATGTTTTGGGAGAAGGTACAATTGTGGTTTTTGGTTTGGCTAAATTTTAAACAAAATATGGTTTTGGAACTGGAACAATGTTTTGATAATAAAATTGTATATTCCAAATCGGAATGGGAATTTCTTAAATTGGATTATTGAAGACTTGAGTACTCAAGGGGTGAGGCTATAGGACTAGCTTTCGTTAGACTGGGAGAGAGTTCTAGTTGACAAGCCATGTCCAGGAAACTGTCCTTTCCAAATGGGGTATCAATCGTAGTAGTTGAGTCGGATCCTTAGCTAGTAGCAAAGTTATGAGAACTTTGACGAACAGACGTGGGATATCCGGGCATGAGGCAAATGTGTGAGAGCGAAGAAGGAGAAGCATTCTCTTTGCAGATTTATCACCTACATATGATTTTTTTTTTTTTTTTGCATTGTTGATGTTGTGGCCATATTTGTGCAGTATCATTGATCTACAATCTCGATATGCGATATTACTAGTTAGTGACAGATTCAAGACTTTTGCCAAAAAGAATCTTTGTGTTCCAGATGTTTGATGTGAATTGATTGCCCAACAAAATTCTTATCAAAATTTCATTATTAAGTGTACTTGTGGCTTTCTCTCCAAATATTGATAAAGAATTTGAGATGAACAACTATAAATGTTCTGATGATTAAATCCGTTCGATTTATTGCATAATCATGCATAATGCCATTGATTTCAGAACTGTCACTGTCACACACTACGGACTTACTGAGATTATTTATAATCTCACATGACTTTTTAACCATGATTTTTAGGGTATTATAAATTTATCAAGACTAAGTGCTGAAGATCATTTTATAATAGATTAGGTTTTGATACTCTTCTACCAATACTCTATTGATAAGTATAATGATTTCTTTTGGCTTGTAGGATTTTATCCTTGTATGTCTGTACTGGGATTTATTTAGACTGTAATTCAATTTCCGCTTTGAAGTTAGTTATACCTTGTTGCTTTATTTTCTTCCTTTGTTATAAAGATCCCTTGTCTGGAAGGATGGGGCGACATTCCCTAGCTTTTTAGGCCGTTTAGTAAGGGGTACTACAATTGGTATCAGAGAGAGGTATAGAATGAAAAACTTAGGGTTTTGGATTAAACCCTAGTTTTGGAATTTGTTCTAGATTAGAATTTAAGAATAATTATAGTTGTCAAGGTGTGATCTTTTTTGATGATTAGAACTTGAAATCTTGAAAGGTATTTATGAGTTGATTGTAGATGATTTTATCCTTATATATTGTTGTGGTGGTAACATAGAAAAGATTGTGAGGAATAGTCTATGTCAATAAATGCAAGTAGAGATTTTGGAGCACTTGATAAGTACATTTATATGAGAGTCCTTAAATGTAAAGGATTGGATGTGATAGTAAGATGAATGATCTTCATACCTTAGTTAGTCTTTTGATTTTAACTACTATCCTTTAGAATTGGCAACTAGAATTGTGTTATGATGTTGGTATAAGAGCTTAAAGATGTTGATTTTGCTAGGATCTAGGATTTTAACCGTTATGTTTTGCAGATTTGTGAAAATATGGGACATTCTTTGGAATGCTCCTATAAATGTATGTGATGTATGCCATAGGGATATTGTTTGGAATGTTCTTACAAGTGCATGTTGTGTATGTTATGTGAAATTACACTATATGTCTTGCTATTTGATGGAGCATGCCATGCATTACTTTCAACTTAGTATGTGACATATTTGCACAACTATTTGGGGTTAAGATCATTCGGGTTGAGGAATATCTCAAATAGGAGTATTAGAATACTGTTTGGAAGTATAATTGAGAGAAGTGATGGAGATGGGTAGCAGGTACCGTCTATATTATGTACTACTGCAGCAGAAGAAGGACGACCCATATGGCACAATTTTGCGAACGTCCCTAAGGATGTGGAACTCTTCTAAAGACCATTAGGGCAACAATAGAATTATAAGGGAGAGCGGCCAAAGACTACTCCGGTGGAAGCTTCATAAATATTTGATTATCACTATGAGAGAAATTGACATGCAAAAAAGGATTATTAAGTTACGGAAGTTAAACAAGAGAAGCGTCACTTGCAAAGATTAAAAGTTTTCTAATATTAGAGAGTGACAACCACCATTCATTAAGAATGCATGATTTGTACGCCATTTTTTACTATGCTCTGTTAGAAGAAGGACCTTATGCATTATTTTGTGGATACAACAAAATAAGGAAGGGAAGACGTGTTGGTTTCTTCAATAATCATTCGATTTAGTCAATCCCAATTATTCCCTCTTTCTTCTAAACTTTTCGTGTGAACTCTTTTCTTTCACCTTATGTTGTTGTTATGAATTTTCTACCAACACTAGGTTGTCAGGACCACTTTAGCTACTTCATTCCTTGATAGATAATTACTCCTCATTAAACACATCTACATTGTGTTCTACTTCACTTATAACATCATTATATTAAATTATCATTTCTTATCTCATCTAACTTAACCCATCTATTTTATGATTTACTTCAATTCTATGATACTGCACATTGGCATGTACCTCTACCTTTAGAGCTTCAACAATTATTTTCTCTGCCGTCTGGTGCGAATTTCCTTCTAAGACTCAATTGATTTTAGCAACTTTAAGGATTTGATTTAGCACACTTTGATGTGTATCATAACTTGTTAGCTCCTCGTATCTCCAAAATTCTAATGTCACCATTTATGTAAATCTTTCTTTTATGCTTGTCGTTCTCTTTAATACTCAAAGCTTTCTTGTCCTTTTCAAACGATATTGATTTGATATGATTATCCTTCTATTCAATGTCTCTTGGAAATCTGTTATTTTTCGTAATACACCTTTTCTATTAAAGTTTGAGCAATCAAGGTACCCCTTAATCAACTGAATTATTTAGTTCCTCTCAATCATAATACTTACATCGATAATAAATATAACTATCAATTCACTATTTATTTTCTTGTAGATTTCATAATTGCTCAAAAATCTCTACATCTTTTTAATATTGCCTCCTTGTGTTCATTTTTGAGTTTAATATCTTCTTTAAACTCACTTCTTATATTAACACTTGAATATCCAAGAACTTCTATTATTTAAATCATTGCAAATATTCAATACTTATTGATCACAATAAATTCTTGGATAAACAATTATTGCAATCTTTTTATATACCTTTTTTGTGTTTTCTTTACTATTAAATTTCCTATGACATGGAATTTAGGTTACTCCTTATTTCTTTATTCCCTTTGAACTCATAACTTTGCACTTAGAATGGGGTGTGCATGAGATTGAGACTTCAACTTATACCCCACACCAAGTAACATGAAATCAGGAAGCCCACTTATGATTTAAGGTTGGCAACGATAGTAGTTGACTTGAAGAAATAAAGACATTATCTCTATAAAGGAAGATTATGAGAAATCAATGGCACTTGGTTGAATAATCAAGAATTTCAAGCCTTTAAGGAAAAGTAAGTAAAAGGAAGAAATTTCTGGGGAAAGCCCTATAAAAGACGCTACACTATTCACCCCAGGAGATTAAGATGTATAAGGATTTGAAGAGAATGTCTTGGTGGTTGGGCATGAAGAAAGATGTAATGCAGTATGTATCTGTGCTGGATTAGAAATGGGAATGTGTCACGATGGACTTCGTCACTGGACGACTGATGAGTGGGACTCAGAAGGATGCTGTTTAGGTAGTAATAAATCGACTGACAAAAACTGCGCATTTTATCCCGGTAAACATGAGGTATTCAATGGAGAAGTTATCACAGGTTTATATTCAGGAAGTTGTGAGGTTACATAGAGTGCCGACAACCATCATATCGGATAGAGATCCTCGATTTACCTCTAGATTTTGGGCAAAGTTTCAAAAGGCTATGTGGTCAACTTTAAAGTTTAGTACTTCCGCGCACCCTCAGACAGATGGACAACTAAGCATGTGATACAATTTCATGAGGATATATTGAGAGTGTGTGTATTATATTTTTGAAACCAATGGTCCGACAGTATTCCTTATGCAGTACTGGTCTACAATAATAGTTATCAAGCAGCTATTGGCATGACGCCATATGAGGCTTTGTATGGGTGTAAATGTTAAGTAGCACTGTATTGGAGATGAAGCGAAAATGATCTGAATCAATAATAAAATGGGAATTAATATCCAAGAGATGACTGATAAGGTTAAGTTGATACAAGACAGACTAAGAGTGGCTCAGAGTAGACAGAAAAGTTACGTGGATAATCGCAGAAGAGAATTGGAGTTTGAAATGGGTGATAAGGTATTTCTGAAACTAACCCCTAGTCGAGGGATTATGAGACTTCTGAATGGTGGAAAGCTTAGCCCTGGGTACATTGGATCATTCCTAATTATTGAGAGAATCAGAGCAGTAGCGTACAGGTTGGCCTTCGAAAGGGTCAACAGGTATCCATGATGCATTTCACATATCCCAACCGATGAAATACAACCTCAATCTGGAGCATGTTCTGAATGATGAGCCATTATAACTACAACTGAATCTATCATATGTCAAAAAGCTAGTTAAGATATTGGAGTGAAGCATGAATGAACTGAGAAACAAGAGAATCTCTGTGGTCAAGGTGACGTGCGAACATTATGGAGCTTGAGATGCCACCCGGGAAATTGGGGAATGGATGAGAAGAAAGTACCCGGATTTGATGAGAAGTACAATATAGTTTAATTTCGAGGACGAAATTTTCTTAAGTGGGGGAGGATGTGATACCCATTTAATTGAGGGTTTGGAAGCCTAATTACGTGGCTATTTAAGTTTGCATCACAAATTGAATGCATTATATGTGGCCATCTTATGTGTATTCATTAGAGGCAAATGTGTTTGATAAGTCAATTATTTTATTTGGTAGTGTTAGGCAATTTACATGTAAGTAATTGCTCGTTCTTTGTATATATGTATTATGTGTAGCAAATTAATTAGTAAATTAATTTGGGAATCTTCTAATAAATGTTTTGATATGATTATAAGCCATGCATCAATGTTTATATCTAATGACAATTTTTCCTTCATGCATATAATTGCGAATATCATAGCATGAGATTTTGGCTCCTAACAATATCACCTTTGAGGCAAGACATGAATTGCTTTGATTTATTTATACCTTGAGTAAATTTAGTTTGAACGGATGAAAGGATTTCAATTTTTGAAATGTTTTGGGGAGAAGGTACAATTGATTTTTGGTTGGCTGAATTTTAAACCAAATATGGTTTTGGAACTGGAACAATGTTTTGATAATGAAATTGTATATTCCAATTGGAATGGGAATTTCTTAAATCACTTTATTGAAGACTTGAGTACTCAAGAGGTGAGGCTATAGGACTAACTTTCGTTAGACTAGGAGAGAGTTCCGGTTGATAGGCCGTCTCCGAAAAACTATCCTTTTCAAACGGGGCGTCAGTCCTAGTAGTTGAGCTAGATCTTTAGCTAGCAACAGAGTTATGAGAACTCTGACGGACGGACGTGGGACATCCGGGCCTAAAGCAAATATGTGAGAAGGAAGAAGGAGGAGCATTCTCTCTGTAGGTTAATCACCTACATATAATTTTTCGGCATTGTGGATGCCGTGGCCATATTTGTGTAGTATCATTGATCTACAATCTCGATTTGCGATATTGCTAGTTAAAGACAGATTCAAGACTTTTGCCAAATGAATCTTTGTGTTCTAGATGTTTGATGAATTAATTGTGCAACAAAATTCTTATCTACATTTCATTATTAAGCGTACTTATGGTTTTCTCTCCAAAGATTGATAAAGAATTTGAGATGAACAAATGTAAATGTTCTGATAGTTACATCTATTCGATTTACTGCATAATCATGCATCATGCCATTGATTTTAGAACTATCACTGTCACACACTACGGACTTATTGAGATTATTTATAATCTCACACGACTTTTCTAACCATGATTTTCAGGGTAGTATAAGTTTATCAAGACCAAGTGTTGAAGATCATTTTGAAATAGATTAGGTTTTGATACTCTTCTACTAATACTCTAGTGATGAGTATAATAATTTCTTTTGGCTTGCAGAATTTTATCCTTGTATTTCTATACTAGGATTTATTTAAATAGTAATTCAATTTCCACTTTGAAGTTAATGTTTAGTTGTACCTTGTTGCTTTCTTTTCTTCCTTTGTTGTAAAGACCCCTTGTACTTTAATTGAAGCAACAATTAATTGAAGTATCCCCCCATGTAAAGACGCCTTGTACTTTAATTGTTGTAAAGACCCCTTGTATTTTTAATTGAAGTATCCCCCCATGTACTTTAATTGCCGACTACTTTGCATTGAATAAGAATATGTATGAAGCCCAGAACAAGGAATGATCAGTTTAATTAGATAAACATTTTGGTGTAATAAAAATTTTAAGGAGCGTCAGAGGAATTTTCAACTACGAATTGAGAAAAACTTTGAAAGAATTTGAAAATTTTGAGAGACACCAAAATGCATGGTATAATGTGTAGATTACGTTAGTAAAATAAATTTTTTTTTTCTGACTGGGATAAATAGTAACATTAATTGTGGTTATTTTTGGAAATTATATTTCACCCTGGTTCAGGCGAATTTAATTAAATGGGTTTAAGGAATTTCATGGGTTAAAGTTGAGAAACCCATGAAGTGTGAAAAAGAAGAGAGATTGGACTTAAGTTAATTAAAGTCCATTCAAAGGAATTAAAGTGAATTTTGATTTAAAAGCTATGTGCTTAAAGGTAATTGGTTGAGTAAAGGACAAGTGGCCTAGGAAGATTGGTTATATAAGGACCAAGTGCCTTTTAGTGATTGAATGCATGAAAACCACGTACTATGAGATAATTGGTTGCATGAGAAAACTATGTGGCATGAAAAAATCGGATGCATGAAAGCTAAATGGCATAAGGATGTTGGTTGTGAGAAAGCTAGGAGGTGCTTGATGATTGGGTGCATGGGAACAAGTGCTACAAGGTGATTGGTTGCATGCGTGAGATGGATTTCTATAGAATTCTACTCAATTCTCTCAGTTTCCATAAGAATCTGTAAAGTTCTACAAGACTCCAAAGTTAATTAGATTGCGCTTAGTTATTATATATATGATGCCACCTAATTATCTATATAATGACACCTAATTGAAGCACATGATGAGTTTTGGCTATAAAAGAAGGAAGAAGGACGATGGACTCTATTTGGACGCAGAAACAAAGAAGAAATAAGGATTGAAAAGAAAAAAAGAAAGAAGAAAGAATGGAAAGAAACAAAAAGGAAGAAAAGAGAGAAAATTCGTGGAGAGAGAGAAAAAGAAAGAAGAAGAAAAAGGAAGAAAGCTTGGGTGTTTTTAAGCTTAGATTTAATCCTACACAAGGTAAAACACTTTGCTAAAAGAATTAAAGTTATTCTAGTGATCATTGAGATCATTTTGATAATAATTTTGTAAGAGAAATAGCATGAATTATGGAAAAGCTTATGTGAAGAATTATCACTACAAGAAAATGATACATTGGCAACAAATTTTTTTTTTTTTCTTAACTAAAGTTTTGTAGCTAAAAGTACCCTTTAGGGAGGAATATTTTTCTTTAGCAACAAATTTTTTTTGTCGCTATTGAGTAAGACCTTCGGCGACAATACTTTTATTTTCTAGCTAAAAGTGATGGCTTTTGCTAGGAACTAAGTGTATTAGCGAGGAAAATTTAAGTTTCCTCGCTAATGAAGCATCATCACTAATGAAGCATCGTCAGTGAAGACAATTTATTTCCTAACTAAAAATATTAACTTTTATCACTGTTAACTATACTTTTAGTGACAAAATTCATATTTACTAACTAATACCTATATTTAAATTTTTACATATTTACAACATAGCCCCAAAAAATTTGTACTTTAAATTTTGTAGAATTACAACATGATCTCAAAATTGTGTAAATTGATCCTTAAATTTTAAAATATTTATAATATGAACCTAAAAATTTTTATAAATTGGTCCCTAAATTTTTAAATATATAAAATATGACCCCAAATTTTACAAATTGCTCCTTAAATTTTGTAAAATTATAAAATGATAACCAAAAATTTATAAATTGGTTATTAAATTTTAAAATATTTAAAATATAATCCCAAAAATTTTACAAATTAGTCCCTAAATTTTTTAAATATTTATAAATTCATTATCTTTTGGGCTGATTTATAGAAATTAAGCTAGATTATGTAGAAAAACATGTCCAATTACATTCAAATTTGGTCCTAATACATTTTTTTTTAGCAAATTCAATAAAATTAACAGTTGAATCGTTAATTTAATATGTCTATCCTTATAAACATGTTAGCTTTGGGTATTTTTATAATGATTATGCAAGATTAGGAGAGAAAATCTATCCGATTACCTTCAAATTTGGTTGTAATTTGTTTTTAAGTAATTTTAACAAATCTAATGGTCAGATATATGCCTATTTTTTTGTAAATGGGTAAGGTTTTGAGCATTTTTATAGATAGTATGATAGATTAAGTGACTAAACATATCCAATTACCTTTAAATATGGTCCTAATACTTTTTTTAGTAATTTAATCAAATCTAACGGTTGGATCGTTAATTTGATATACATATCTTTTTAAATGTGTTAAGTTTTTTCATATTTTTATAGAGACTATACGAGATTCTATGCCAAAACATATTCGATTACTTTAAAATTTAGTCATAAGACTTTTTGAAGTGATTTTATCAAATCTAATGGTTAGATCGTTAGTTTGATATGTCTATCTTTATAAATGAGTTATATTTCCAGTATTTTTATAGAGATTATGCAAGATTAAGTAGCAAAATAGATATGATTACCTTTAAATTTAGTCCTAATACTTTCTTTACTGATTTTATTAAATCAAATGGTAGGATTGTTATATTGATTTGCCTGTCTTTATAAATATGTTAGGTTTTCTGTATTTTTATAGAGATTATACTTAGATTTGATGCCAAAACATATTCGATTACCTTAAATTTTGGTCATAAAATATTTTTTTAATGATTTTATGAAATCTAACGGCTGGATCGTTAATTTGATATGTCTATCTTTGTAAATATGTAAGGTTTCGAGCATTTTTATAGAGATTATACTAGATTAATTGACAAAGCACATCTGATTACCTTTAAATTTGGTCCTAAGACTTTTTCTAGTGATTTTATCAAATCTAATGGTTGGATCATTAATCTGATATGCCTATCTTTCTAAATGTATTAGATTTCCTATATTTTTATAGAGATTATGCTGGATTCTATGCCAAAACATATTTGATTACCTTAAAATTTGGTCATAAAACATTTTTTTTCGTAATTTTATCAAATCTAACAATTGGATCCTTAACTTGATATGCCTATCTTTGTAAATGGGTTAGGTTTCGAGCATTTTTATAGAAATTATACTAGATTAAGTGGCAAAACATATCCGATTACCTTTAAATTTTTTCCCAATACATTTTTTGGGTGATTTTATATCAAATCTAATGATTGGATCATTAATTTGATATGTCTATATTTGTCAATGTGTTCCATTTTCTGTATTTTTATAGAGATTATGCTTGATTTTATGCCAAAACATATTCGATTACCTTAAAATTTAATCATAAAACTATTTTTTTAAGCAATTTTATCAAATTTAATGGTTGGATCATTAATTTGATATGCCTATCATTGTAAATAGGTTTGGTTTCAAGCATTTTATGGAGATTATAGTAGATTAAGTAGCAAAACATATCTGATTACCTTTAAATTTTGTCTTAATATTATTTTTAGCGATTTTATCAAATCTAACGGTTGCATCATTAATTTGATATACCAATCTTTGTAAATGGGTAAGATTTTGAGCATTTGTGCGCATATATATGTATATATTTGCATATATGTATATATATATATATATATATATATATATATATAGATAGATAGATAGATAGATAGATAGATAGATATAAAAGTTCTTTTTCTAATTGATCTATACGTGTATAGTAATTTAATAAAAATAATGATATAATTAACATCATATAGATTTTTAAAATTTTCTGAATGTACAAAATAATTTATTATACGGAATAATGTGGTTTCATAAAAATTTAATATAATTATTATATTTTTTATTAAATTAAAAAATATATAATATTTTTAGTGATTTTATCAAATCTAACGGTTGGATCATTAATTGGATATGTCTATCTTTCTGAACGTGTTAGGTTTTCAACATTTTTATAGAGATTAAACTAGATTTTACGGCAAAACATATCTGATTATTTTTAAATTTTGTCATAATAATTTTTTAGTGATTTTATCAAATCTAACGGTTAAATTGTTAATTTGATATGTGTATCTTTCTAAATGTGTTAGGTTTCAAGTATTATTTTTGAGATTATGCTAGACTGTGGTAAAATATATCCGATTATCTTTAAATTTGGTCACAATACTTTTTCTTAGTGATTTATCAAATCTAACTATTGGATTATTAATTTGATATGCCTATATTTCTAAATGCGTTAGGATTTCACCAATTTTTCAGAGATTAAACTAGATTCTGTGGCAAAACATATCCGATTACTTTTAAATTTGGTCATAATACTAATTTTTGTGATTTTATCAAATAATGGTTGGATCGTTAATTTGATACGCTTATATTTCTAAATGTGTTAGGTTTTCAGCATTTTTATAGAGATTAAGCTAGATTATATGGCAAAACATATCTGAGTACCTTTAAATTTTGTCATAATACTTTTTTGAGTGATTTTACCAAATCTAATGGTTGGATCGTTAATTTGATATGCCTATCTTTCAGAATGTGCTTGGTTACGTGTATTTTTATTGAGATTATACTAGATTTTGTAGTAAAACATATTCGATTATCTTTAAATTTAGTCAAAATACTTTTTTTAGTAATTTTATTAAATCAAATGGTTGGATTGTTAATTTGATATGCCTATATTACTTAATGTGCTAGGTTTTAGGTATTTTTACAGAGATTATATTAGATTTTGTGACAAAACATATCTGATTATTGTCAATTTTGTATGTGTGTGTGTGTGTATGTATATTAATATAATTCATGTGTGTATGTGTGTGTGTGTGTGTGGGTGTGTGTGTGTCTAATACACACACACATAGACACACACAAAAACATAAATAAATATGTATATTTGTATGTATATATAATTGTATGAATATGTATATATATGTATATATAGACACACACAAAAACATAAATAAATATGTATATTTGTATGTATATATAATTGTATGAATATGTATATATATGTATATATGTGTGTATGTGTGTGTGCGTGCAGGCGTGCGCGCGCGCGCGCGTGTGTGTATGTGTGTGTGAATATGAAAGTGTGGAAGTTTCCTAATCAAGTGCAAAGTTTCCTCACCAAAGAGCATGACTTTTGGCTAGGAAACTTTTCTTGCCAATGACAAAAATTTTGTTGCCAATGATGGTTATTTTTGACAAAGTTTTCCTTGTCAAAAAATTTATAAAATATTTTTATTTATTTTTTTAGAAAAATTTTCTCAATATTATATTCAATTTTTAAAAATAAAATTATATTTTTGGTGATCAAATTTTAGGGAGAAAACATTTTTGTCCCTAAAAATCTTAATCAGCAACAAAACTAAAGGTCGGCAAAATATTTTCACTTTTAAATTCCTAGCAAAAAGTAAAGGAATTTTTCCTAGCTAAAGGGGGCTCTTTGGCGACAAAACTTAAAGTTTTGTTGCCACAAAGCTTTAGTGAGGGCGTTTCAGTGAGAAAGGCACAAGGAAATTTTTTTCCTCGCTTAAGGCCTTTATCTAGGAAACTTTTGAAGGTCTAAAGCGGAAAAATCAAAGCACATAGCGGAAGCAAAAAATGGAAAAACAAAGAATAGGAAACATACAGGCCAAAGTCGGGGCCGATTCCAGCGGCCTCAGTTGGCCGGTGCCGGTCATGGCCTGGAGGAGCTCCGAGGGAAAATTTTTTTTTTACCTCTTTTCCTCATTCTCAAAATTGGCTGGACCGGAATGTGTGAAACTGGGGTAGGTGCACTGGTGGAAACCTCTAGTTTGATTCCTGCAAGCCTCCTACTCCATCTGTGCATGTATATGAACGCTAACCTCTCAATCTTCTAGTATATGGCCTGCCTAATCCCGTTTGGTGAACAACTCACAGACTAAGGAATTTTCTTAGAAAGAATGAGAAGGCGTCTAGTTTTTTTTTTTTTTCTCACGCCAGAAGCATAAAAACCAACATTGTTTTCTTAACCCTAAGAAGAGAAGAAAACCACGTCCTCTTTATCTTCCTGTTTAACCTAAATAAAATCCTAGGTTAAACTGGACTGGCCCATTGGACTCTTAGTTTAGCCTTTTTGGATTAAATTAATTATTCTAATTAGAACCAAATAAATGGCCCAATAAATAATTAATTTTTCAGCCTAAATAGACTAGTCCAATTAACAAGTCCATATTAGTTTAGTCTCAGGTCAATCTTTAATTATTCAAACTGGGCCAAAGCCTTGAATAATTAATTAACTCACCAAACTAATTTAATTAATTCTCACTTTCCATAGACTTTTATTTTATTCTAACCCAATAATTAAATCAGACTACTTAATTAAAATAAATTCCATTTAATTTAATTTAAGACCAATTTCTTAGTCTGTATATAATTAGGACTCACGATCTATATTGGGGACCAAAAGACACACCGCCTTGGCTACTAAAATGACCAAAATTCCCTTGTCATATAAATAATTGTATTTTGCATTTTAAATATTTCTTAATATCACCATAAGGAAATATTAACCACAAGGACAATGCTGCATTAGCAAAGTCTCCGACCTACAGGTGTAATGACTAAAATATCCCTCTATACATCGCCGTACATTTAGAGAGGAAGAAATATACTAACACATCTCTAAAAGACATCTACTATCCTTAGGCTTCTAGTCCAATGATCCACGACTTCGTGAATTGTTTCCGCTTTCCAAGGAAACTACCCTAAAGCAAACATCCAAGTCATGTTTCCCAAGGCTCTGGATATTTAGATCATTCAGATAACCACAAGAGGTGATATAGTATAGAAACTATCTTGTACAAGTCTGTCTTAACTAATTAGTCACACATACCCAACATGCAAGTATATTGGTCGTACGATAGAACCTCAACTGTAGCATATCAAAGTATATGCTTCCAGCTTCTTCAGACCACCAACTTATACTCAAGTCGTAGAGTACTAGTCCATGCTGTAGCAGTAGTAGTCTAGGTTTCTTCCATATAGTACTTTTAAAAACCATTACTATAGGTCCTGTTCTACGTATTCGAAATACGCTTATGTCATGAAGTAAGTGGACTATTCACTGGCTAAAGGTAAGCTATTCCCCATTTGGAATTCACAATATAATAACCTAGACATGATAAGATTCACATTCTCATCAATCGATTAAGAATAAACGTTTATGTGTCAAGTAACCTATGATCCATACCTTATTGTGAAAGACCACTATTCACATGGATCACTTACTTAAACACAATAGGTCTTTTTCAAACATAATTGTGCAAAAATAAAATATAAATTCACAAATAATTTCTGAAAATAAATTCTTTTATTAAAACATTCAATATTTACATTAGAAACCTAGTCTAAGAGGGCATATTTCCCAACAACTTTGGCCTTTAGTGAGGAAATTGTTTTGTCACCAATGGCATTTTTCTTGTAGTGTATCATTGTGATGTTGTGTTGGTGTAGGTATTTGCCGATTGTTAAAGGATGGTGGTGCTGTGATTTATATGGTGTTTTAACATAGTTTGAAGGAGTTATGGTAGATGAAAGATGGATATATATATATATATATATATATATATATATATATATATAAATGATGAAGAAGGAAATAAACAAAATGGAATAGAATTGTTGAGAATAGTAGACTTGATTTTGTTGTGAAAGTTGTGATTTTTGCCACTTTCTACGGATGAAGAATCAGCCTTGTTTGCGACTAATGGCTAAGTGCTACAATAAGAGAAAAATGCATAAAGAATATTTTGCTGGAAAAGGGCTTTTTTTTTTTGGAAAAATAGCAAGACTTTTCTTACAGTAGTTCTGTAATGGTTCCAAATCTAGCTATGTTGGACTTGTGGCTTTGTAGCTAAATGTTTTAGGAGTATTTTGGCACAAATTTGAGATCATTTGGACTTGTGGATAAAAAGTTATGCTAAAATTATCAAAAGATGCCATGATATGGAAATGTAGAAATTGTCTAGTGAATAATGTTATGCTTTGATCCATTGAATTTCATAAGGTTATGAAAAGTTTATAAGGTGAAGTATATGCCTTATGAATATGTGAAATGAATGGATGGAGAAATGGATATATGAAGGAAATATTATTCCTTTAATTACTTAAAGTGATGATATAACCATTTGTGAGAAATGCGAATTTTGGAAAATAGATAATTTCCTTCTTAATGCATTAATGTAGGAGATTGATTTACTAAGCAAGGGTGAAATAATCTCTTGATATAGGTTTGAGTACTACAAGGACTTGGTAAAGTCTTGAAGGTTTCAAACCATTAAGTAATAGCATTGTTTAAGGTGAGTCCCACTTGTTTTATAAACTACCGTTTTGTGCTAGTAGTTTTCCTATGAATTCTTTTGGTTTTTCTGATCCAAATTGTGGTTTTCTTGAGAAAGAACAATTTTGTCTCATGCTAAGTTTTAAATGGTGAATTATTTTGAGAGGTAGAATTGCCACAAAGTATTATAAGACCTTTGAGCAATAAATATTTCTATTTGCAAGCGATTAATAGAAAGCTTCTTTCTTACCCATTATGTGACGAATTGACATTATGCTTTACTCAAATACTCACCCTGTTCATTGTTAATGACAAAGCATGCGAGTTTATGATCTCTTTACTTCTAAAGTACTCAGGCACAATATGTTAGTGTTATACTATAGAGGTAATCACTTGTATATTGTATATGACAAATTTATTAATAAAAGACATTTTTATCATTCAGTTTAATTAATTATTCCGCATATATGTGTTAGAACCCTTACAATCATCAAATATGCATTATGCAACGGAAATAAAAGGATTCTAGATAAGTGGACCATATATATGTGTAATAGACGGACCAAAAGATAGATAAATATACCTTTTCAAATGTCTCTATCATTTAAACAAAAAAAAAAAAAAAGCCAATTACTAAGGGGCGATCCAGCAATAATGCTCATGATTTCAATTGGCTAACTAGAGAACAACGTCTTTGCCACTGGAGTCCAAGCATAGAACTCTCTCTAGCAGTGTCCACACGAAGGAAGAATCAATAAAACAAACATTTTCTATGCTAGCAGAGAACGTGAAGGTAGCTAGGGTTTGTTTTCTAAGAAGAGAAGAAAATGAGAGAGAGAGAGAGAGAGAAAAGGCTGTGTGTGTGTGTTTTGATGTTTTTTCTCTCTCTCCCAAGAGAACTATTCTCTCTCTGGTATATTAAAAATATAATCGGCATCCATTCCAGAGTAATCCTCGAAAAAATGTAGAAACACACGTTCTTTAAATTTTAAATGTATTAGAATGCATAATTTGTAATTGGTATTCAAAATTCTTAGCAATTACAATTTGGTCCAAAATTATAACTAATTATAATTTAACCACAATAACTTTTCTTTCTCACAATTAACCCCATTGATATGGTCTAAATTAGTCATATCTTTCTTAGTTATTTGAGGATATTTTGTGAAATAACTAGTCATATTCCTTCCTATTTGATATTTTCCTTATAAAAATACTTTTCTATAATTTTATGCAAAAAAAAAGGAAAATTAGAGCTAATTGTGTGATTTTCAGAATATAGGTGGTGCTTGCCCAAGAAGGAAAAGTCGGCGCCGGTCAGCCACTGGAAAAGAACAAAGAAAAGCATGAAGGAATTGAGTAAAATAGAGGATTGCAATTGAAATTTGAAAGGAAAAGGAAGCAATTGGTCATGGCTCACGGCTAAGCAAGCCGAAAACGGAAGAAAGACACAAAAGCCGATAGCAAAAGAAAACAATTACAACAACAAAGAAAATTTAGTAGGCCCAGATGCAAAGCAAAAGTCAACAAAAGTGGCTACAAAAGGGAAATTGAATTCGGCAGCAAAATTCGGTGATTCGGTGGCTCAATTGAGCTGATTGCAGCAAGGAAATTCGAAAGCTTCGGTGGCTTGGTTTGCGGCTAAACAAGCCGGCGCAACAACATAAACAAGGTAGCAGCAATTCGACTGGACAATTCCATTCAGCTACTCGGACAACAAAGAAAAATGGCAATCTTTTGCATGGCTCAAATAGGAAGCCGACTTCAACAAATTCCATAACAACAGAATTGAACGTCTCCAGCACAAAATGACAAAGGTAAATTGAAGTCCAAATTGATTTCCAATCTTCCAATTCATAAAGTCAAGGCGGTGGACCTATTTAGTTTTATTTAGGATTTTATTTTAGTTTTTATTACTCCTTTTTGGTCTTAGATTATTTTTTGGTAATTTCTTTTTCTTTATTTAAGACTCTTTTAGGAACTTTGTAAGCCTATAAATAAAGGCTAATTTACCCTTGAAAAAGAGAGGTGCACAATGTAAAGACTTAGATATATTTTAGAGTACTTCACCAATATCTTCTCGAGAGGAATTCATTCAATTCAAGGAAGGTTGTACAAGAAGGTCTTCAAGGGAAGAAGAAGGATGCTTGTCCATGAGTGCTTTCTTTTACTTTGTTTTCTTTTTCTTGACAATGATATGTTAATTGTTTTGTTGTAATTCGACATTGTTTAGATATTCATGATATTTCGAGTTATTTGATCTTTTGATTAATTGATTATTTTTTTTTGTATTTAATTACTTGTGCTTATTACGAGATTAATTGATTGGTTCTTTCCATTAACTCGCTAAGACCAAAGGGTTGGTGGCGGTTTCAATTTATTAATTTTATATTTGTTGTCTGTTAACTCGTCGAGACCAAGGGGGTTAATTGATGAGGACTAGGTAATTAAAAGTTAATTGATGTTTGCCGAGACTAAGGATTCATTGACTAATTTCATGTTTTAAATTCATCGAGACCAAGTGAATTTAATCAAGAATTGTGTTTAATGCATCTTTTGGATGAGTTAGTTGAGACGAGACCAAGTGATTCTAATTTATCTAGAAGGTAGTGATTTCATGGATTGAAAAAGAAGTGAGTTTATCTTAATCCTTCATGATGCCAAGGGAATAAATAGTTATGATAAAGATTAGATACTTTAAGATCAAGTTTGTCTAAACAATGGCTTGAGTAACATAATTCTCCATCATTGATATGTATATATTTTGTTTTGTTTTATTTTATTTTATTTCCCTTTTTATTTCCTTTTCACTTTATTGAGTCGGTTAAATAATAAAAGAAAAGTGATTAATGCATACTTGTTCCTTGAAGATCGACACTTGTTTGAGCCCTATGCTATGTTAATAATGAGTACGCTTTCTCATATATGTAATTTGGGGTTAACATTTTAATTTAATTTGATTGGGAATGTACTTAGTTTTTATATGATTTTTATATCCAAATCCATGCGCATCACCCATAATGTTATCAAATAACATATTGAGCACTTAATCCTCTATTGTGTGTGATCTATTAGGTTTTCCGATCTATTAGTAGTGAATATGAATTAATCCAAACGTCTTTAAAATTAATAATCCTTAACAATTTAGAATTAACCTATTAATTCTAATCAAGATTGGATTATTATTTTATCAATTAATAAACCCATATTCAACAGATCATGAGTAGTATCTAGCAGCACATCATGACCATCTAAGAGTTTAGGAAGTCAAGTGGCTTGACATGAACCATTCAATAACAAACTACAATGTATTAAACTTCTTTCACCATACAATATCTCATTCGGTTTGGAGTACGGAATTAGTACTAAATCCCTCCAAAATAAATATTAATTTTGGCCCGAATATATTAGTACTTGCACCAAGAATCTACTACTCTGTATGTGCATCAATTGGAATTGTTTTCAATACACAATCACCTTAGCCAAGAATTTCACGTGTAGTAATTCCAACAAGTAACCGTGAGATATTCTCCCCTACTATTAGGAGTGATAAATTTTTTATTAACTCTCTCAACTACTTTCCTTTACCTCACATTGTAGCCAATATCCATCCTATAGGCGGCCTTCAATTTGCCTCCAGAGATTGGAATCAAAGTACAATGCTCAGCAAACAAAGTGCCTTGGAGATCTCAAGTCTAGGGATACTTGCACATTTGGTATAGCGAGATTCTTTCACTGGCACTAAATAGTTATCAATGTGATTATCTCATAACTAGGTCATCAAATGTATTTGTTCTATTAACAAGCATCTACGTGTTAAATTTGAGTATCACAATACTTAAGGATGCGAGAACCACTGCCTTATCAAATCAAGAAGTTTAACACGTGCTAGTTTTAACGTATTAATGATGTCCTATCTCATTAATACGATGACTAAGGATTATTTATGTACTTACATAATACAGTATAGTAGGAATCTCACATCATGATCTTTATTATGATTTTCTTAACATAGTGTTGTACTAGGAACTTTATCTAATAGTTATTTTACATGAAAGTAAAGAAGACAAACTGAAAGATAAATAATGCCTTGTATTATAAAACAAATGTGTCATATAAAAATTACAAGTGATTGCCTCTAGGGCACAACACTAACAATATGTGTATAAAACAGTTAGATAAAGTCTCAAACACATAGTATAGTGTTAAGAAAATTATGATAGAGATCATAATCTGAGATTCCTACTATACTATATAGTACTTGTGTTAATGTAAAAAAACTAGCACGTGTTATACTTCTTGATTTAATCAAGTAGTAGTTCTCACATCCGTGAGTATTGCAATACTCAAAGTTAAAATATGAATGTTTGTTAATTGAACAAGTTCATTAGATAACCTAAATATGAGATAATCACACAGATAACTATTTAGTACCAGTGATAAAATCTCATTATAGCAAATGTACAAGTATTCTTAGACTTGAGATCTCTGAGGTGCTTTGTTTACTGAGTGCTATACTTTGATTTTAATCTCTGGATTCCCTGTAAGACCACCTATGGGATAGATATTGGATACAATATAAAGTAAACAAAAGTAGTTGAGAGAGTCAATAAAGGATTCATCACTGCTAATAGTGGGGATGTATATCTCACGACCACTTGTATGGAATCATTACTTGGGAACTTCTTGGCCAAGGCGACTATGTGTTGGAAATAGTTCCAATTGATACACATGTTAAGTAATAGATTTTGGAATAAGTACTAACAAATTCATGTTAGAATTAATTATATTCTAAAAAGAGTGGCACTAATTCCATACTCTAAAATTGAATGAGATATAGTATGATGAATGGAGTTTATTACACTGATGTTTTCTTATTGAAAGGTTTATGTCAAGCCACTTGACTTTGTGGACTTTTGGGCGGTCATTATGTATTACTAGATGCCACTCATAATCTGCTAAATATGGATTTATTAATTAGATAATTAATAAATTAATCCTAATTAGAATTAATAAGTTAATTTTAATTATTAAGGATTATTAATTATATAGTGATTAGAATTAACGCATATTTTGCTACCAATAGACCGAAAAACCTAATAGGTCATATACAATAGAGGAATTAATACCCAAGATATTATATAATAATATTTGGAATTAATTTGTGAGAAGAAATAATAATTATGGACTAATTATAAAATGTTATAATTACTTGGGTAAAATTGAAATTATTTAAAAGCCTTATACTCGGGTTATAAATTTGTTATAACTCAAGGGCCAAATTGCAATTTCAAAATTCCAGCACCCATAATGGAAAAGGAATTATTAATGTTTCTAAAAGTTTAAGGAACCAATAGAAAAAAGGTTTCTTTGATGATTTCATTGGTTTTCCTAAAGAGGTTTAGGAAACATGTAAAGAAAAAATAATTGTTTCCTAAAAGAATTAGGAAGCAACAGAGTATTCTGTGGTGGTGAATTAGCTTTTACCAAAGATAGAGAATAGTTCTCTATATGGAAACATAGAAGAATACATATGTGGTTCAGCCACCTTGTTTTAGCGTGAAAAAAAACACAGAAACTCTGTAGCATTGTTTGCACCTGTTTCATCTCTAAAAAATTAAACCCTAGCCGCTATATTATTTTTTTAGTAGAAAATTTTGGCGGTTCTTGAATACATCCTCGTGTAGATCAATATTAGAGAATTCCTATTCTTGAAATTTAGTGGTTCGTGCTTGGACAATCTTTCAGAAGGGTTCCTAGTCCGAATGAAAAATTTTAAAAGCTGTGTTTATGAGGTAATGATTTTTCTTCCCTCTTTCAATACATTTAATTACATACGAGTGATCCAGTTGCGTGGATTTCATTTTATTTTCCATTGCGTATTATTTAATTTTGCATGATCAAAATTTAACAATGGTATCAGAGTCATCTCGTATGTGTTTTACGCATTTATTATTAGTTTTGAAATTGTTTCAAAAATAAATTTTTCATTACGAAATTGTTTCATAAATATTCTAAATTTTGAAATTGTTTCAAAATTATATTTGAGTATGTGAAAATTGTTTATAGAAATCTTGATTTTTGAAGAAAAAAAATTCATTTTAGTGGGTTATTATTATTATTATTATTATTATTATTATTATTATTATTATTATTATTATTATTATTATTATTATTATTATTATTATTAATTTTGTATATTAATAACTGAAATTGTTTCAATAGAAGGAATTATGAAATCTTTGGAAATTGTTTCTAAAAATTGATGATGATGATGATGATGATGATGATGATGATGATTAATAATAATAATAATAATAATAATAATAATAATAATAATAATAATAATAATAATAATAATAATAAATAATTGTTTCATTTTGCTTTTTTTTTCTTCGCAAAGCTATAAAGAAAAAAAAATTGTTTCCTTATGTTTTTTTTGTTTCTTTTTGGAATTTTCTGTTATGTACTTGACATCTTTTAGAAATTTCAAGGTTTATGAAAAGAAAATAAAAAAGGATGATAGAAAAAAAAAAAAAAGGACCAGTGAAAGAAAAAAAAAAGCATAAAAACAGAAGCTACCCTAGGCCACCTAGGAAGTTCCCTACCCTAGGCTACCTATGTGATACTTTGCATTTTTATCCTTTAGAAAGTGACTACTTTTGATAGGAGAGAATTTGTATAAAAGCTCAAAATTAAAGTTGATCAGTGCAATGAGATGAACATTTTGGAATAAATTGAGTTTTCGAGGGTACTGTTTTAATTTTGACCGCAAATAGAGAAAAACTGAGAGGGAATTTCGAAATTCTGACTCCCACCACTGCAATTAGTAAAATGTGTAGATTCTATTAGTGAAATAAAAAGTTTTCTAGATTCAAATATTTACTGACCCAAGTTTTAATTCATTCATGAGAAAATTATGGAAGAACAACCAAAAATCAAGACATATGGCACCATGTGATTTGTGAATGGAACAAGTGTCAAAGTATTATTGGTTGCATGAAAAGTATTCATGCAAGAATTATATTTCATAAAGCTTATTAAACAAGCTTATGAAAATAATTAAGGAAATGTTAGCAAATAAGAAAGTTACACATGGAAGGAAAACTACTATAGTATTTATTTAATTTTAACCAAATTGTCACGATTTGGACCAAGAATGGTGGTGGACATCATGGAAACCGGCAGCTATAAGCATGAATTGAAGAAAAAAAAAAAAAAAGAGAGAGAGAGAAGAGAAAAAGGAAGAATAGATAGAAGAAAATTAGGGAGAAAAGGAAAAAGGAGAGAGAAAGCATTTTCATAGAAGAGAAGAAGGAAGCTTGAAGCATTCCAAGACTAGAACAACCTATAAACAAGGTAAAAGCTCATGTTTCATGAATTAAAGTTATAGCATGAGTCACAAGGATTGTCATGGTATAAATATTGTTGAGAAATTCATGAAACTTTATGGTTTTCTTAGGAAATTAGTTATGTTGTGAATTGTTTGTGTGTGCTGTGTGTGCCGGTAGCCTAGAGGAACTATACGCTATGTTTTATATGGTGTATGAAGTGGTTTTGATGGTGGTTGAATGGGTAGTTCATAGCTGCAAAGGAAGGAAAAAGAAATGGAATGGAAAAAGGATTTAGTTGTTGAGGAAAAATGGAATAATATTGTAATTATTATGCTTGTTGATTTTGGTGTTGGGAAAATATGAATTTCTGAGTTGGTTATCTCTGTAAATCAGAGAATTAAAGGGTGTTATTATGGAAAATCAAGTGAATTAAGTATTTTATAATTGTTATAATTGATGGAGAATAAACGAGTAATGATTATTTTGTGGAAATAATGACTGGAACAAGAAAAGTTGGGACTATTTTGCCTCAGCAGTGCTGAAACAGTTTTGAGCTTGTGCAATTGGAGTTCATAAGATTGTATTTCAATGCCTTACGAGCGTTTTGGGACAAATATGAGGTTAATCGGAGTTGTATGTGAAAAGTTATGCAAAAATCAAGATTGTACGGTAAAGCTGAAAAATGTAGAATTTATATTCAAAGGAAATGGAGTTAATTGTTGTTTCAATGATGCCCAAGGATGGATGAAAGGTTGAGAAGACTTATGGAAGTCTTGTATTCATTTGGAGAAATGAGATAAAGAAGTGAATAATGAGTTTTATCATGTGAATAAATGCTATTTCAAGAAGAAATAAGAGAACTAGGAAATTAGCAATTTCCTTATATTAGTAACTATTAGTTGTGAAGTTTAGTTACTAAGTTAAAGTTGGAATGACCTTTAATGTAGGTTATTCATGCTATGGATTAGGGGAAAAGCTCAAAGAATATACCTACAGCTATGTTAATATAGGCCACAAGGTGAGTCCCTTTGCTTTTTTTTAAAAAAGTGATGAATGTTAGTGTGCATTTTTTCCCATAAAGTGAAGCTTTATGAATTGTTTTGATTTCTCTAAGGAATAAATGGTATCAAGCCATGTTAGACTTGAATGGAAATGAAGAATTTTTATAAACAAAATTATTCATAATTGGCAAGGAATTTTCCTAAATCCTTTTTTATGATAAAGTTGATGATCCTTTATATTTTCTAAAGAAAATATGGTCCTTCTAAATAGAAACTATTGTGGACTTTAGGAAATAACAATTTTATGCAGAATTGTGAATCACTTGAATTATGAATATTTTCTAGGTATAATTGTATATCATAATTGGAATGTCTTGAAGTTAATTCTTCTTTTAGGTTTATAATTTTGGAATTCCTGAATAAAACTCATTTTGGAATCGGGTATTTGTCAAATGACAAAAATGCCCTTGAAAATGTATTTTATCAAGAAAAAAGGACTTTTTATCCTTTTTTTGCCACGGCTTGGAAAACAATCTCTCGGTATGAGATTACTTTTAGAAAATGATATTTTGGCCTTGGAAAATGTTTTATTTATTTCCTTCGGGAAAAAGAATATTTGATTGGCCTTGTGAGCCAATGAAATTGGACTGGTCTTGTGAACCTGTGAAGATGTTAAGTATTAGCAAGGGCTTTGGTCTTTGTACTAACTCTTGTTAGAGGTAGACGACCCCAAGTAACATAGCTAGTTTTGGGAATTGTTTTAATCCAAACAAGGGAAGGATATTGAGATTAGTCGTCCTGGCTAGCTAGCCATTTAGCACCTAGTAATTGCCTATGCCTTGTGTGCATATTATTTTGGGGTTGTTCACGGACTGCTGGGGCGGGGACACCTGGCATGTTCAACCCCTTACTACCTTGATGGTGATTGATGTTAGGATTTAGATCACTGGGCTTACGGTGGCAAGTAAAATATACTAATTTCTCGGTATTTTGTTTGCACTTACCGCTCCGACAATGCGCAGTTGAGTGTTGTAGGCTTGCATCATAACATAATAAGGACTATGATGTTGAAGGCAAAGTCTTGTGAAGTTTGCACACAAGCCGACCTTCTATTGAGAAAAGTGTCTGTATTTCTAAAATAGAGGCAGTGAAGTTGAATTAAACTCATTTTTCCAAAAATGATTAAATTTGAAACAAACTCCTTCCTAATGAGTTGTAAAGTTGTTTTTAGTGGAATATACAGAAGGTTTCTCGCACACGAATAAACATGGAGAGCGGAAGAAGAATGAGAAACCAAACCCAAGAACATCATGTATGTGAAGAATGATTCAAGAAAAGCAAGAATGTTACCTTCCGTTGATGTCTTTGATGACAAAAATTTTTCCCTTCTTCTATGAATCCTCATCTGCCAAGCTAACAATCAAGCCAACACAACTCAAGTATAGAATTGCCTTTAACGTGAATCAACACAAGGACTCAAAAACGCCTAAATTTAGTGCTAGCAAAATTCAAAGGTAGCTCAAGTTGTTCATAAGAAGAATATTGATTACAAAGGAAAATAATTTTCTTGGTGCAAGTTTCGGTTTTTCTCTAGTCATTCACGCCAATCCACAACACACACACACACACACACACTATATGCTTTTTAATAGGAAATTAGTGAATAGGAAACGAAACTGAATCATTCACAAATCCTAAAAGAATCAATATTCTGGATTTTGTAATTAGAATTAGAATTATCCTAATTGCAATATGGCCCATGAATTATAATTAACGATAATTCGACCACAACAACTTCTTCTTTTCATAATTAACTTGTAGTGTTATTAAATAACATCTTCAGTGCTTTATCCTTTATTGTGTACGACCCATTAGGTTTTCAAATCAATTGGTAGCTAATATGAATTAATTCTAATCATTATAGAATTAATAATCCTTAATAATTAGAATTAATTTTTTAATTCTAATTAAGATTAAATTTATTTATTCACTAATTAATAAATCCATATTAAGCAAATCATAAGCGGTATCTAGTAATATATCATGACCACCCAAAAGTCCAAAAAATTAAATGGCTTGACATGAACCTTTTTAATAGCAAAACGTCAATACAATAAACTCCTTTCACTATACAATATCTCATTTGGTTTGGAGTATGGAATTAGCACCTACTCTCTCTAGAATATTACTTAATTCTGGCCTAAATATTCTAGTACTTGTTCTGAAAATCCATTACTCAACATGTGTATCAATTAGAACTATTTCCAACACATAGTTGCCTTGGCCAAAGATTTCTCAAGTGGTGATTCCTACAAGTATCCGTGAGATATTCGCTCCTACTATGCGGAGTGGTGAATTCTTTATTGATCTTCTTAACTACTTTCGTTTACTTCACGTTATACCCAATATCTATCCCATAGGTAGTCTTGTCAAGACTCCAGAGATTGGAATCAAAGTACAATGCTTAGCAAACAAAATACCTTGGAGATTTTAAGTCTAAAGATACTTCACATTTGCTATGGTGGGATTCTATCACTGGCACTAAATAGTTATCCATGTGATTATCTTATAATTAGGTCATCTAATGTACTTATTCTAGTAACAAGTATCCACGTGTTAATTTAGAATATCACAATACTCATAGATGTGAGAACTACCGCCTGATCAAATCAGGAAGTACAACATGTGCTAGTCTTAATGCATTAATGATATCCTATCTCATTAATACAATGATTAGGGATAATTTAAGTATGAATAGTATTCAATGTTGTAGGAATCTCACATTATAATCTTTATTATAATTTCCTTAACACAATGTTACACTTGAGACATTATCTAACAGTTATATCAACACGGAAGTATAAATTAAAAAAAACTGAAAGATAAAGAATACCTTGTACAATTAAATAAACGTGCAATATATAAAATACATGTGATTGCCTCTAGAGCATAACACTAACATATAACTAGTTCTGGGAAATATCTTAATCTAAACGGGGTGATAAGACATTGAGATTAGTCATTTTGGCTAGCCGCTTAGCGCCTGGAAATTGCCTATGCCTTGTGTGGATTTTATTTTGTGTTGTTTATGGACTGCTAGGTGGGGACACTTAGCTGTTCAATCCCTTGTAGCCTCGATGGAGATTGACGTCAGGATTAGGATACCTGGACTTACGGTGGCAAGTAAAAGATATTGATCTCTCGGTGTTGTGCTAGTTTGCACTTACTGCTCTGATAATAAACAATTAAGTGTTGTAGGCTTATGTCCTAACACAATAAGGACTGTGATGTTGAAGGCGAAGTCTTGTGAGCTTTGCACACAAGTCGACCTTCTATTGAGAGAAGTGCCTGTATTTTTAAAATAGGGGCAGTGATGTTGAATTAAACATAGTGTTTCAAAAAAGATTGAATTTGAAACAAACTCCCTCCTAGTAAGTTGTAGAGTCATTTTCAGTGGAAAAATATAATATTTTCCTGTAATGAATTTTGAAACAAAATTCGAAAACACTTGTTTCTATTTTTTTCATAAAGCACTAGTACACATAAGACTCACTTAGTGATTTTTAGTTACACATATCTTTTACTCTGTTTTCTTAGAATATGGAGCTAATAGACCGTGCAACTAGAAGACGATACCATAAGATAGGTATGTAGACTACTTGTAATATTATTGCTAGAGTATACATGTTAGAGTATGTTGAACCGTACTTTTGGGTTATATATTATTACACTGTGGCTTTAATATGCCCATATTAGTATTTATTTTGTCCATATCAGTTCTGTTCGTTATAAAGACCCTTAATTGGGAAACCGAACGGGGCGCCCCCAAACTTATTATACACTTCTGATATTATTTCTAGTAAGGGTGTTATAGCTTAGGGACTTCCCTAGATAGCCTAGTTATTTTTCCTAGGCCACCTCCTAATTTTATAAAAAAAAATTTATTCTTTTTCCTTTTACCCACTAGTTTTTCTTAATTCAAAATGGACTCAAATGTTTTTTCAAAAATTTTATTTTTTGGATTCCCAAAGCTTCCAAAATTTGATTTTGAAAATAACTACATTATTTCTAAAATAATGATTTTGGAATTTATATTTATTTATTTTTCCAAAATAATGAGCTTTTTTTATTTCATGTATTTATTTGCTTAATTTATTTTAAACATGATTGTATCATGTTGGCTTGGTTATAGATTTAGACCAATTAATTTTGATTAATTAATATTGTGTCATACATTTTATTGGTTTGTTTTAAATAAATAGGGCTTGCATGTCATGGGTAATTTCTCTTTTTGTCTAACTTCTCTCAAATGTAACTCGAGGTTTCCTTATTAAAATTTTGTGTAATTAGATTACATAGGATTAGAATTATTTTCAAGCTTATGGAGATGGTGATCAAAATGAAGCAAGAAGATGGTAAGACTTTCTTATAAAAAACATGCATGAAAATATAGGTTTGAGCAAAATTAATTTCCTACTTAGCTTTAGGAAATTAATCTAGAAAAGTCCATAACCAAGCCATATAATTGAGTCTATTATAATTGTGTCAAAGTGTTGATATTTATGCATGCCAAATATATGAGACTATTAATAGAGCAAATTCCTCAATTAATATTAAATCTAATGCCATCCAATAATATAGTAAGAATAAAAGCTCTTTTTCGAGACTAGGTTGTTGGGCAACCCAAGCCTACTCACATCAAGTATGTTCAAACTATGTAATTTCAATTTTTTGATTAATGGGTTAGATTTAACAAATTTCTTTTTCTTGATTAGGCTAACTAAAGCATAAAGAAAATTATAGGCAAGATTGGGCTAGCTTAAAGGCTTTAAGATTAAAAGATGTTAACCACCCAATGATCCAGTAATTACATTCAATATAATTGGTATTGGATACCTCCTATTGGACTTAAGAATGATTTTTAGGTAGACCCAAAGTTATTCTTAAGGAATTTGGATACTGATTTGCTAAGAAAGCTTCCAACAGGCTTTCCTGAATCAATAGTGGGGGGCTATTGATTTGAGTAAAATAATGAAATAATTATGCATTTAATTAAAGACCTAATTATTTTCATATCATGTGCATATACATTGTGCTAATTTCTCTATCTTTATATCTAGGTCATTTGCATCATGTCAACCAACTTGAATTTATGTAGTATCTTAGAAACTAATAAGCTTACCGAGTCAAATTTTTTAGACTAGTATTGAAACTTGAGAATCGTTTTGAAGGTGAAAAAGTTGATTTATGTACTAGATGCTCCTGTTCTATGACTACCAGCCTAAGATGCTTCTGTTGATGAGATACAACATCTTGTATCATGTTGGCATCAATGAACTCAGAGCTGCAAAAGAAGCATTAGCATATGGATGCTTACTCCATTATCTTCCATCTTAGGGAGCTATTTGATCAGCAAGTTCGAACAGAGAGATACAAGATCTCTAAACAACTATTTCGATCTAAGATGGCTGAGGGTGCTTCTGTGTCTACTCATGGGCTAAAAATACTGGGCTTGACTGAGAAGCTTAGATCTCTTGGTTTTGTGATAGATCATGAATTAAGTGTTGACTTAATTCTACAATCTT
The DNA here is from genome assembly GCA_026120185.1 of Voacanga thouarsii. Lineage (NCBI taxonomy): Eukaryota > Viridiplantae > Streptophyta > Magnoliopsida > Gentianales > Apocynaceae > Voacanga > Voacanga thouarsii. Next base: position 1,036,626 of record JANUWF010001142.1, read on the forward strand.
TGCCAAATAGTCTTCATAATTTATGATTAACTATAGAATGAATTAGATTAGGACCACACTGGCAGAGTTGATCTACCTTCTCAAGACTGTAGAAACATCCTTGAACAAGAAAGCCAATACAGTGATGCTGGTAGATTATTCCTCTTCTAAGAAAAAAGTTCCTAGGAAGAAGAAGAAGGTACCCACTAAGCCTAAAGGTAGTGTGATGAAAAAGGAGGTAGCTGCTAATAGGGGTAAAATTAATCTATACTTTCCTAATTATTTGAGGGTGTTTTGTGATACGTTTTTTGTAATAGCTAGGCATATTACTTCATATTTAATATTTTGTCTTGGAAAGGTGTTTTGAACTTTTATTGCAGAAAACAACGAAAAAAAAACATCAAATCATCGCTGTTAGAGCACGGTCGGTGCCGACTCAACTTTGTCCAAAGTCGGCGGACATTTTCCAATCTTGCGCGGATTTGGTAATTTCCAAGAGTTTTGGTATTTTCCAATCTCTACTTAGTCCAGAACTCTTAGGAGATGAATTTTAACCTCTTAGAAGCCTATTTAAGCAAGAAAAACACAAGCGAAAAGTATGAATTCAATGATCGAATTAGCAAATCACACCTTGAAGGAAGAATTCATCAAAACAAGGGACAATATTTAATAGAGTCTTTAAGGGAGAAGAATGAGGCTTGTCTATGAGTTCTTTCTTTTACTTTTGTTTTCTTTTTTTAGAATAATGATGTAATTAATGTTTTCATAGTAATTTGACAATATTTTGGCATTCATAGTTTTGTATTAATTTAGTTATTTGATCAATTTTCTATCATGTAAATTTGACAATATATCTATGAGCACAAGTAATCAAATACCAACAATGATAGAAAATTGATCAAATAGCTAAATTTATACAAAAATCATGAATCCCAAAATATTGTCAAATTACAAAGAAAACATTTATTACATCATTATTCTAGAAAAGAAAAATAAAGGTAAAATAAAGAACTCATAGACAATCCTTCTTCTTCTCCCTTGAAGATTTTTTTGAATAATGTCCCTTGATTTGATGAATTCCTTCTTCAATGAGTGATTTACTGATTTGATCCTTGAATTCATCTTTTGTCTTGTGTTTTTCCTACTTAAATAGGCTTCCAAGAGGCTAAAATTCATCCCCTAAGAGTTTTGGGCCGTGTAGATATTGGAAAATATTAAAACTCTTGGAAATTATCAAATCCGCATAAGATTGGAAAAGTCCGCTGACTTTGGATAGAGTGGAGCCGGCATCAGCTCCATGGGTCACGGTTGGCACCAACTGTGCTCTGGTTAGCCTAGTCTGCTATATTTTTTCAACCAAAATTTCCTCTGTTTCCAGAATAGAGTCGGTGTCAGTTCTATGGGTCACGACCGGCACCGGTCTCGCTTTGACGGCGATAGTTTGATGTTTTTTTTCATCATTTTCAGTAAAAAGAGTCCAAAACACATTTCTAAGGGTAAAATATCAAATATGAAAGAATATGTCTAGTTATTTTAACAAACGTACCACAAAACACCCTCAAATAACTAGAAAAATATAGATGAATTTTGTCCCTATCAAATTCCCCCACACTTGAACTTTTAGTTGTCCTCAAGCAAAGCCCTAAAATAAAGAAAAACAAGACATCCTTTCAAAAATTTTACTTAGAAAAAAATCACAATTGTCTTTCAAACTTTAGATATTTTCTTGTCATTCTTTCAACCTTTTTGAAATCATTCACAAAACATAGTACTAATAGGCGTTAAAATCACTATTCTTTTCCTAGTTATTGGAGGTTGTTTTAAGATACATTTGTTGTAATAAATAGACATATTCCTTTTTATTTGATATTTTGCTTGTAAAATATGTTTTTGGTAAATATATGTAGATTGAAGTTAAAATCGAGCAGAAAGTGCACAATTCCAAAATGTACCTAGCGCCAGGCCCAGCCAATGGACCAGGCGCCGAGTTCGATCTGCTCCAGCAGAAGAAGTTGAGCAAGCTTTAGGGGAATTCCAGAACAGACCTGGCACTAGGTTTGGTAAGTGCACTTGGCGCCGAGTCCAGTATGTCTACCAAGGAGAAGCGGCCAAACACAATAAAAACAGGGGAAGGACAAGTGCACCTGGCGCCAAGTGGATTGAAGGTACCTGGTGCCAGGTATGCTCTGGAGGCGAAAATTCTGTATGCAGAATTAGGGCTTATCTAATAATTTTGATATATTTCTACTCCTACTCTGTCAAGACTTTCTTAACCACGAAATTAGCATCCAAGAGGCTTATAAAAGCACAAAAGAATATAAGGGTGAGAAATACAGTATGGAGGGGTGAATTACATGGCAGAAATTCTGAATCTCTCATTTAATGAGGTGTTCACCCAAAACAAGGAGGATTGCTTAAGGGAGTCTTCAAGGAGGAAGAAATAGGCTTATCTATGAGTGCTTTCTTTTCTTTTTGTCTTCTTTTTCATTAGCAATGATGTATTCAATACTTTTATTGTAATTTAACATTATTTCAGGATTCATGATTTTGTGTTAATTTAGTTATTTGATCAATTCTTTGTTATCTTTGGTGTTTGATTGCTTGATTTCATTGGTTATTGATGCGAGTTTTTCTAATTAACTTGAGACGATGATGTTAGGAGTTTTATTGCATTGATTTCGTATTTGTCTAATCTTGATGGACTTGAGCGATGAAGTTATGGTTATAGGGCTAAGTGATCAAAGATTAGTTGATCTTACCTTGAGGAAAGGGCTATTAACTAATTTCATGTTTTTAAGGAATTGAGCTTAATGCATGTTTTGTTTATGGCTAGCTTGATTGGCAAATATGTCAATGGGATTAAAATATAGGATTCTATGGATTGGGAAACGAAGTGGGATTTATCTAAGTAGAATTATGACTTGTGAAATGGTTGAATTTTACTTTATATTCCTTCATAATACCAAGATAATAATTAGTTGAGAGAATTGCTAGTTGGTTAATTATCATGTTTTCTAGGATAATTGTCTAAATTGCATAAATATATAACCTTGAGTTGTATATATTTCTTTATATTTTATTTTGTTATTTTATTAATTTATTTTGGTAGGTTAAATAATGAATGAAAAGTGATTAGTGAGTACTGTTCCTTTGAGGATCGATGCTCGTTAATTCCCTATACTATATTTACGATGAATATACTTGCTCACATGTGTATTTTGAGATTAATGTTTTAATTAAAACTTGACTAAGGGATGGATTTAAAATTGATGATTTTATGCACCCAAAATTTACGCATTAAGTTTTTTGCACTGTTGCCGTGGAATAATATCATGAAAGCTTGGATTTTGTTGATTTAACCATGTTTATATGTCAATATATTTATATGTAAATTTATGGATATGTATATTTATTCCTTGTTTGACTAGGTGCTATACTTTGTTATCTTGTATACTTATTCTTTAATGTCTCTGCATATTGTAATTCCTTGTAACTTAATTGGTAAACATAGCCTAACTGTCTACCTTGTAAATTCTATAATCCCAATAGATTTCTATCTTATGCAGACCTTGCTCTTAGTTTATGACCAAACGATCAAAAGCCGAGATAGTCGACTTTGATCCGGAAATCGAGAGAACTCTTACTAAGGTTCGGAAGGTTATAAGCGAAAGGATAAGGAAAGCGATGGAGGTAAATCAACCCAACGATGGTGGTAACGGTGGAGCTAACAGGCATGTTATGAACGACTTTGTAAAACCCGCAATCTTAGGTATGAGCTCTAGTATCGTACAGCCTAGGATAGAGGCTAACAGTTTTGAGATAAAACCTAAAATTATCTAAATGATCCAGAATATGGTTCAATTTGATGGGTTACTTGAGGAAGATCCCAATGCTCACCTTGCAAGCTTTCTAGAAATATATGACACAAGTAAGATGAATGGTGTTTCCGAGGATGCCATCAAGTAAGACTCTTCCCTTTTTCCTTGAGAGATCGAGCAAAATCATGGTTAAAATCTTTGCCCACCGGATCCATTACTACTTGGAATGTGTTAGCTGAAAAGTTCTTGGCTAAATATTTTCCACCAGCTAGAACTTCCAAACTTAGGACTGACATTTTTGTTTTATAACAATTAGAGGCCGAAAACCTTTATGAGTGTTGGAATAGGTTTAAAGAAATGCTGAGAAAATTTCCTCACCATAGATTCGAGTGAGGAATGTAAATGCAGATCTTTCACAGTGGGTTAAGTTTTGCTACGAGGCAACTAGTTAATGCATCGGCAAGAGGCTCTATCAATTCCAAAACCCCTCAAAAGAGGCATTTGACTTGATTGAAAATCTGGCTACGAATAACTATACCTGGGGTAGTTCATGATCTAGAGCTCGTGTATATAGAGTACACAAGGTGGATACAATGGTTGCCTTAGAGACAAAGGTGGAAGTACTCACGCAGAAAATGGACCAATTAGCAATGTCTTCAGCCCAAGGACAAGTAATGAATGTAAATTTTGATTTTTGTGGGGAAGAGCATCCAAACCATGAGTGCCAAAATGTGGGGTCTTCACAAGAAGCATTAGAATAAGCGGCATTTGTAGGTAATGGTCGGTAAGGTAATAAACCTTATAGCAATACTTACAACCCTTGTTGGAGGAATCACCCTAACTTTTTTTTGGAACAATCAAAACCAGCCTCGGCAATCTTCTTCAAACTTTGGGATGCAAAAGACTCAACCACTTTTTCCATACAATGCCCCACCAAATAAACCATCCTTGGAGGAAATGGTCACCAAACTGGTAAGTGGAACGGAAACACAGTTCCAAGGGATCGATGCAACCACGAGAAATTTAGAGGCGTCTATGCGCAACCTTGAGGGACAAATTGGACAGTTGGCCAAACTTGTTGGTGATTGTTAATCGGGTTCACTTCTAGGCAACACGGAGACCAACCCATAGGACCAAGACCGTGGGAAACACTGATTTTGAACCGCTTTAGTTTTTGTTGAACAATCTTTTTAATTCTCATTTTCTTTCATTTATTTAGATGTGAGACTGCATGCTTCATATGATTTCATATTCCTTTATCTTTATTTTCATCTTTGAAAAAAAAAAGTGATTTTTTCCCAAAACTGACCTGGCACTAGGCCCAACTTGTGGCTCGGGCACCGAGTTAGCACGGGCCGACAGTGAAGCATAGTCAGAACAGGTCTAGTGCAAGGCCCAACCCATAGTCCAAGTGCCAGGTCCGCTCGGCCGTAACACTCAACACCGGCCCTCTTGGCCATTTTTGTTTAAAAAACTTTATCCCTCTCCAATTTTCTCTCAACCCATTGCCAGGTTCATCTTCAAAACATTGCTACATCACTTTCTATACCTCTAAAACACTTCCAAAACACAAAATCTTCACTTTGTTCTTGAAATTTTAGATCAAAATAAAGAAAAATTTAATCTTTTCACCCAAAACCCATTTTTCAATCCTTTCTTTAGGAGCATGATTTCTTCAAACTTTTTGCATAGAGTCATTGCCTATGTATTGGAGATCATTATGGTATGAGTTTTCTATACTTTATACGATTAAATTTTTTTAAAATGAATTTTAGGTAGTTTTCTATACATTTTTAGGTGAGAATTCTTGAATATTTTCTGGTAAAGAACTTGATTGTTAAGATTGCTTTATTTGAGTTTGCATTAGCATGAGAATATCATAGATACTACCTTATGATTAATGCCATTGATATTTTACATTTTTTTTTGGAAGTGATTGAGCATGCTTTCGTTGGAAGTAATTTTTGGGATAAAAGGATACTTGTAATGTTTAACTTAGCCTTGTGCTTATAAGCTTTGCATTGTGATCTAATTGGTCAGGCTAATTAAGAATTGTGATTCTGAGCTAAATATGACTTCATTAAGTACTATTGAACATTGTGGATTTGATCAAGCTTGTTGATGTTGTGTTTGGATTAGTATATCTCTGTTCTTCTTGTAGGTATATTGGAGGAAGTTGAGTGGTGGTTATTGATTATCTTGTGGTGTTTGGTATTGAGTTGGTGGTGTGCTACAGGGCGTTATAATTGTGAAAAGGTTGAGAGTTGAGCATTTGTTGTATAGTGTGAGTTGAGAGCCTCATATTATTCTGGTTTACCATTTTTTTCAGCCTCTCATCATGTCTAAACGACCTAGAGGGTTGGCATCGGGGGCTAAGAGAGCTTAAGAGGCATCTCATCCATACATTTTTTCAAGCCTCTACCTACCCAACTTACCCAATTTTCTAATCCTATGTGCCAAATTTAGTATGATAGGAACCAACACAATAAGATTATAGTAGAAAAGTGATACAAGTCGTCTTTAGACAATTTCCTATAGCTTTCTACTATGTTTCAACACCTGGGGTGGGAGCCCATCATTAGAATGGAAGGTCCTTATTGTCTTGTGCGCGTGAGAGAGTTTTATGCTAATATGATGGACAAAAAGAAAAATACTATCCAAGTCATCTCCATCATGGTTAAAGGGATTGCCATTGAGTTTGACAGAGCTAGACTAGCAAGAATTTTAGGAGTCCTGGATGAGGAACAGTGGACAGTTGTGGACCATAATAACCAAAAGATCATCTCTGAGCCTACATGGGATGTGGGGGCGATAGGGTCTAGTTTTCGTATGAGAAGAAAATGGGAGATAGGTCAAAACCAGTATTACTCCAATAATGACCTTAAGGCTCAGTAGCATGCTCTAGTCTATATCTTTGCTTTCAATGTCTATCCTAAGACTAGTGGCTTCAATGAGTTTAGGGTCCTTGACCTTTACATTCTAGATAAGATGAGGAACCGTGAGCCTATTCCCTTTTCTCCAATTATCATTAACTTTATTTTTTGACGTTATGGCCTTTAACATTGCAACCAAAACCCTCAAATTCTCTTTGGTTATTATGCGTATTTTGAAAGACTTTGGAGTATGACTGGATGGAGAGTTAAGTGACCCCACTACTGCCCGTGACCTCGTGACAGAGCATACTTTGGTTCAGTGTGGGTATCGCTATGATGAGAGGGCCAAGAGCTGGAAGGCGCCATATGAGGTGAAGTACTCCGGAAGGGAGGAGCTTCCCCTTGATGAGGAGGAGGAAAAGCCACAACTTGCTAGACCAGCCCCTCGTGCCACTAGCTCTCATTCACGCACTGATTTTGAGGCATGAATGGTGGCACAGATGGAGAGCCAAATGACTATCCTCCTCTAGCTCCATGATTCCATTGCCAACATTCATCACCGCCAGGATATTCAAGATCAGAAGCTGGCCACTTTGATCTAACAAGTTACTGGTGCATCTTCCAATCACAGAGCTAACAATGATAACAATGATGATGATGAGGATGTCTCTTGACTCACTTTTTTATATTTTATTTTATTTTCTGTTATTTCTTTTTCTTTTGAATTTTAATGACCTTTACTAGCTTGTAGGTGTCTTTTCTTTTTTATTTCTTTTATTTTATGTTATTTCCCTTTATTTTTCTAGATTTATATTTTTTTGTTTGTTTTTTTTTTCTTTTAGTAGGTACTCTTGTAATAACCCTTCCTAGAGGTGGATTCAAACATGGTGGCATGACAATGTAATAGAAGTATCCTCTTTATTTTATTCTTTTTCTTTATTCATCTTGGTCTTCTTGGCTGTACTTTTATTATTCTATCGTTAGCCATTGAGGACAATGTCCAGTTTAAGTGTAGGGGGAGAATAAGGTTGAAGAAGTTCTTTTCCTTATTATTTTGTGATAAAAGTTTCAAAAATTTTAGTGATTTCATTGTTAAGTAAGGTTGTAATTCTTTTTTTTTTACTTGGATATGAGTTTTGTCATTCATTAGATGGATTTTGATGAAATTGATTTTATTAGATAAGATATTTATCAAGACTTGAGAATTTTGATTAATCTTGTTTATGCATTCGTGTTTGAATATTATTTGACTTATCTAGTTTGAATATAGAGGATATGAGGAATATGGTAAGAGTTTATTGACTAACTCTTGTATTATGAGTTTAAATTTTGCTAGCTTTGAGTTATGATAAAAAAAAAAAAAAATGAGTTGAAAAAAAGATCTTTGAGACGAAAGATTGAGGAGAATGCTGATTTTTTTTTTTATTTGAGTTGAAAAAAACAATGAGTGAAAACAACACTATTGTCGGTGTGAATTGAGAAAAAAAAAAAAATGCTCTTATTGATGTTCATTGAAGACCTTTAGCTGAAAAGGGGATCAATATGGGGATAAGTAGCAAGTGAATTTGGTACACTCTCTTGAGGCTATCCTGAAGGTAAAAAGGTAAGAAAGAGCATAGAAAGAAAGAATTATTGGAAAAATTGATGAGTGATGACTATAAAGGGGGCCAATACGGTGTGTGAGGAGAAATCTATGCACTTGAGGCTATCAATTTCCTAAGTCATTGAAAAATTTGGAGAGAGAAAAAAAATTGGAGTGCTTTCCTCACATCATAACTTATATTATGCAATTTTGGGATTTATAATGCATGAGTTGGTAGATGGCTTGACTTATGTGATTTATATTGTCTATATTTTCACTTGAAGAGTGAAATAATTTTTTTAGACTAAAGTATACACTTGATTAATTTGACTTCGAGAGTTTTGTGATATTTTGTCCAATGTTTCAAAGTTTGCATTTTTTTCAAAGGGTATAAATGGCAAGAGTTGTATTTAAAGATTGAGGGGAAGATATAATCTTTGCTATGGTAAAGAATTTTTGAATGAGAAAGAACTTGTGTTTTCTTGATAATTTTTCTTAGACTAAAGTGTTTTGTTTGAGGACAAGCTAATGTTCAAGCGTGGGAGTATGTGATAGGGGTTAAAATCACCATTATTTTCCAAGATATTTGAGGTTGTTTTAAGATACATTTGTTGTAATAAAAAAACATATTCCTTCATATTTGACATTTTGCTTGTAAAATGTATTTTTGACAAATATATAGAGATTTAAGTTAAAATTGAGCAGAAAGTGCACAAGTCCAGAATATACTTGGAGCCAAGCCTAGCCAATGGACCAGGTGCTGGGTCCGATCTGCTCCAGCAAAAGAAGTTGAGCAAGCTTCAGGGGAATTCCAGAACAGACCTGGTGCCAGGTCTGGCAAGTGCACCTGGCGCTAGGTGGGTCGAAGGTACCCGTCGCTAGGTACGCTCTGGAGGCAAAAATTCTATATGAGGAATTAGGGCTTATCCAATGATTTTTGTATTTTCCTACTCCTACTTGGCCAAGACTTTCTCAACCATGAAATTGCATCCAAGAGGCCTATAAAAGCACAAGAGAACACAAGGGTGAGATATACAATATAGAGAGGTGAATTAAAGGGTACAAATTTTGAATCTTTCATTGAAGGAGGTGTTCACCCAAATCAAGGAGGATTGTTCAAGGGAGTTTTCAACAAAGAAGAATTAGGCTTATTTATGAGTGCTTTATTTTCTCTTTATCTTATTTTCCTTTAGCAATGATGTATTCATTGCTTTTATTGTAATTTAACATTATTTTAGGATTCATGATTTTATGTTAATTTAGTTATTTGATCAATTAGTTATTTGATCAATTCTTTGTTATCTTTGGTGTTTGATTACTTGATTTAACTGGTTATTGATGTGAGTTCTTCTAATTGACTTAAGACGATTATGTTAGGAGTTTCATTGCATTCATTTCGTATTTGTCTAATCTTGATGGATTTGAGTGGCGAAGTTAAGGTTATAGGGCTAAGTGATCAAAGATTAGTTGATCTTACCTCGAGGAAAGGGCTATTAACTAATTTCATGTTTTTAAGGAATTGAGCTTAATGCATGTTTTGTTTATGGCTAGCTTGATTGGCAAATATGTCAATGGGATTAAAATATAGGATTCTATGGATTGGGAAACGAAGTGGGATTTATCTAAGTAGAATTATGACTTGTGACATGGTTGAATTTTACTTTATATTCTTTCATAATACCAAGATAATAATTAGTTGAGAGAATTGCTAGTTGGTTAATTATCATGTTTTCTAGGATAATTGTCTAAATTGCATAAATATATAACCTTGAGTTGTATATATTTCTTTATATTTTATTTTGTTATTTTATTAATTTATTTTGGTAGGTTAAATAATGAATGAAAAGTGATTAGTGAGTACTGTTCCTTTGAGGATCGATACTCGTTAATTCCCAATACTATGCTTACGATGAGTATACTTTCTCACATATGTATTTTGGGATTAATATTTTAATTAAAACTTGACTAAGGGATGAATTTAAAATTGATGATTTTATGCACCCAAAATTTTTGCATCAAGTACCAAACAAGACATATCAAGGCCCCTGAAGTCGAATTAAACAAGTTTATACACTAGTCTAAGAACATTATTTCACCCTTCAAGTAAAAACATGGATAACATGAATCATACAAGTTAAGCTATCTACCAACTTAAGCATTATAAGTCCAAAAATTGCATAACTTAAGTTATGTTTTGAGGAAAATACTCCAACTTTTTTCTCTCAATTTTCTCAATGACTTAGGGAATTGATAGCCCCAAATGCATGGATTTCCTTTCACACACCATATTGGCCCCCTTATAGTCATCACTCCTAATTTTTTTTTTAACAATCTTTCTTTCTTTCTTTCTTTTGCTTTGGGGAATTAATAGCCTCAATGATAGGGCCTAAATTAATCATATTTTTCCTAGTTATTTGTGGCTATTTTGTGATACATTTTGTGAAATAACTAATCATATTCCTTCCTATTTGATATTTCCATTATAAAAATACTTTTCTATAATTTTATGCAACAATAGATGAAATTTAGAGCTAATTGTATGATTTTCTAGCACAGCACCAGCCCGAGAAGGACAGCCGGCGCCGGTCTTATACTGAAAGAACAAAGAAATTGCAAAAACAGCGGAAGTGCAATTGAAATTGGAAAAAGAAATCTGCAAGACAAATTCGGCAGTTCATGGCTAGAAAACAAAACAAAAGACAGAAGCTACAAAACAAAAGAAATAAGTAAAATTCGGTGGGCCAAGGAGCTTGCAATGTAAAGTCAATAATGTAAGGATGTTGGCTTAAATTGAGCCGATGCAACAACAACAAGAAGAAAGGAAAACAAATAAAAAGACAGATTTCGGTCAGCAAGGATAATGGTAAAGGGTCAACAAAGGTGGCTGAGAAAAGGACAAAAGGAAATTGAATTCAGCAGCAATTTTTGGTGGAATTTGGTGATTTGCGGCTCAATTGAGCCGAAGCAAGGGAAACGGCCCAATTAAGCCACTGCGACAACCAAGAAAGAGACAAAAATTTGGTGGCTTCAACGACTCAAATTAGAAGCCAATTCAGCAATTCTAATTCCATGATCTTTAGCACAAGAAGACAACAAAGTCCAAGTCAAGAATCCAATTGAAGTCCAAATCAAATTGAAGTCAAACTTGATTTCCAATTCAACAAGTTAAACTCGGTGGACCATTAGAATTTTATTTTAGCAATTTCTAATTCCTTTTGGCTTTGGATTATTTTTTGGTATTTTCATCTTCTTTATTTAGGACTCTTTTAGGAATTTTGTGAGCCTATAAATAAAGACCAATTTACCCTAAGAAGAGGGAGGTGCACAACGTAGGGACTTAGATTTATTTTGGAGTGCATCACCAATATTTTCCAGAAATAAATAGTTCAAGGAGGGTTGTACAAGAGGGTCTTCAAAGGAAGAAAAAGAAAGCTTGTCTATGAGTATCTATTTCTTTCCTTTTGTTTTCTTTTTCTTGAACAATGATGTGTTAATTGTTTTATTGTAATTCGACATTGTTTTAGATATTCATGATTTTTAGAGTTATTTGATCTTTTGATTAATTGATTATTGTCTTGGTATTTAATTACTTGGGCATATTACGAGATTAATTGCCTATTTCCTTTCATTAGCTTGCTAGACCAAAGAGGTTGATGGTGGTTGCAATTGATTAATTTCATATTTATTAGCTGTTAACTTGCTAGACTAAAGAAGTTAATTGCTGAGGATTGAGTAATTAAAGGTTAATTGATTTTTGCCAGACCAAGGATTCATTGATTAATTTCATGTTTTAAATTTTCCAGACCAAGGAAATTTAATCAAGGATTGTGTTTAATGCATCTTGTGGATGAATTAGTTGAGACGGACTAAGTGATGCTAATTTATCTAGAAGGTAGTAATTAGTTGAGACTGACCAAGTGATGCTAATTTATCTTTATCCTTCATGGTGCTAAGAGAATGATTAGTTATGATAATGGTTAAGTACTTTAAGATCATGTTTGTCTAAACAATGGTTTAAGTTACATACTTCTCCATCCTTGACATGTATATATTTTAATTTTAATTTTCTTTTGTTTTATTTCAATTTTTTTTCACTTTGTTGAGTCGGTTAAACAATGAAAGAAAGGTGATTAATGTATACTTATTCCTTGAGGATCGACACTCGTTTAAGCCCTATGCTATGTTAATGATGAGTACGCTTGCTCATATGTATAATTTGGGGTTAAAGTTTTAATTTAAACTTGATTGAGAATGTGCTTATTTTTATATGATTTTTATACCCAAATAAATACGCATCAAGTTTTTGGCGCCGTTGCCAGGGAAAAATAGCATGAAAGCTTGGATTTTGTTGATTTAACCGTGTAAATATGTAAATATGTAAATGTGTGCAATTGTTCTTTTTACAAAAATGTGCCATGTGTTGTTGTTTGTATAATTTCGCTCTATGTTGTAAATATGTAAATAGGTAGATACATGTTTATAATAACTAATTTATCTTTGTATGTATGTATATATTGTATATTTAGTTATTTAATTTTACTAACCTAATGTTAATTTGGAATATGTGTAATAATGCTAGTTTTAATTTGTTAATTTTTACGTCTATAATTGTGAGTCAATACTAACTCTTTTTATTTTCAGGTTTGGACTTAAGCTAACACGATATTGGAGACGGACTATTTTATTTTACTAGTTGTTTCTTTATTTATAATTTTTACTTTTAGTTTAATTTAGGAATTCTTGTTTTAAATGTATTGTGGTCATGCATTCAATTCAATTAGGACAAGAAAAAAAAAATTCAGGCTAGAATCGGCGTCGGCTAGATTGTGTTGGGAAGAGTTTAAAAAAAAATTAATTAGAAAAATAAAAAAAAATCTGGCTGGAACCGGCACCAGCTGAGTCTCAGAACTGGCGCCGGCCAGCCCATGTCTGAGGAGAAGTTATCAAAAAAAAAAAAAAATTCTTTTTCTTTTTGTCCTTTTTCGTTTGTTCCCTTATTTTTTTTCTTTTCTTCCCAAATTTTTCTTATTTTGTCTTTTTCTTTAATTTTCTTGTTTTTTTTCTTATTTATCTTGTTCTTCTATTATTCTTTCTTATTTTATTTGATTATTATTATTATTTTTTATTCCCCTAGAATGATACTTTTATTCCTTCCCTTCATCTTCGTTTTCCCCTTCTTCTTCTTCACATTACTTTTCATCTTCTTCTAATTATCCCCCATGGATTAAAAATTTTTAAAACTTATACGTTGGGGAACATAGTGGTGCAAAACTTTCTAGATTTTTTCTTCTTGAATTTCAAGAAATTGTGTATATGTGTTTTTGAGGAAAATTTACTAGACATGGACACATCATTGCTGAGTTTACTTGGTGGTAGGAAACAAATGCATAGAATGAATTGCGCTTCTTGTGATGGCTTCTAACAAATTAGCTATGCATTTTTCTGAATTTTTGCAAATCTGGAAATGTTGAACCTTCTTGTGGTATTTGGCTGTGTTGATTACCAATTGGTTGACATTGTACTTTTGCTATCTACGTTGGATACTCTCCTTGTTTGTTTTTTCGTGAGCAGCCTAGGTTTGAGCAAAGAACCAATTTCAAAGTTTATTTGGTTGCGACAAGGAGGACCTCGTGATCTATTTGGAGGTCGTGGTGGTGCTATTGGATAATTTGGAGATAAGGAGGACTCTACTTCGAGGGGGACCTAAAGGCTTTGACTTTCTATCTTTCTTCTCTCTTGATTTTTATTTTGTTTCAATTACTCTTTATGCTTTTACTTGTCCCAAGTGTTGCACATCAAAAGGTCATAACCAACGCCTGACATCGGTACTGTAATGATAACCACAACTAGTAATTTTTTGCTCAGTAACCATATCACGCTCCGTTATGGTTTCAGTAAGCTCCTCCTCCAAGCTAATGCTAAAAGCTTTAAGAATTTTTATTATCATGAGGGGGAAGTGTTGGGTATCTCAGGCTCATATCATATACGGCGTAGCAGAAGAATAAAATGAGATACCATCCAAGGACCCGCATATATGTGGAAAACAAGATATAAATAGATCAAAGATAACAGCTTTTTACCTTTCTATGATCGTCTGAAGAACAAAAATTTCTTCTTCAAGTCGAGGCGCGATCCATCAATCCTCTTGATCAACCTGCACGTGAGTTGAACGTCTAACCACTATAATCACAGTGTGTGATTATCTCTAATAGTAATACACACAGAGGATACATTCAAGCACCATGATTTTCTGTGCTAACAGAAACAAGATGGTGGCAAGGGTTCTTCACGTTTTCGGCAAAACGAGAGAGAGAGAGAGAGAGAGAGAGAGAGAGAGAGAGAGAGAGAGAGAGAGAGAGAAAAGATCGTGTGTATTACTCACAGCTAGGGTTGGCGGCCATATCATCATATAACACCAAAAACCTTACCAAAAATTGAGAATTATTATCCTATTAGAATTCGCTAATTGTAATTGGAAACATCAAGTTCTCACAATTATAATTTGGACCATAAATTATAACTAATTATAATTTGTCCACAACAACTTATCTTTCTTGCAATTAACCCCGCTATGTTATCAAATAACATCTTGAGTATATAATCCTCTATTGTGTGTGACCTATTAGGTTTTTCGGTCAATTGGTAGCAAACAAGAATTAATCTAAACATCTTTGAGATTAATAATCCATAATTAATTAGAATTAATCTTATTAATTCTAATATTAATTCTAATTAGGATTAGTTTATTAATTCATCAATTAATAAACCCATATTCCTAGATCATGAGCGGTATCTAGCAACACATCATGATCACCCAAGAGTCCAGGAAGTCAAGTGGCTTGACATGAACCCTTCAATAACAAATTTTAGTGCAATTAACTCATTTCACCATACAATATCTCATTCGGTTTGGAGTATGGAATTAGTGCTAACTCCCTCTAGAATTAATTCTAGCCTGAATACAATAGTACTTGTAGCAGGAACCCACTACTCTAGATGTGTATCAATTAGAACTGTTTCCAATACACAGTCGCCTTGGCCAAGGATTTCTCGAGTAGTAATTCCTACAAGTGGCCGTGAGATATTCACCCCTACTATTAGGAGTGGTAAATCCTTTATTGATCATCTCAAATACTTTCGTTTACCTCACAATGTACCCAATATCCGTCCCATAGGTGGTGATAGGGGCTAAATTAGTCAAAATTTTCCTAGTTATTTGAGGTTCTTTTGTGATACATTTTGTTCAATAACTAGTCATATTCCTTCATATTTGAGATTTTACCATTGAAAAGGTATTTTGTTCATTATTACAGTTTTTTAGGATAAAACAAAGCAAAAACGTCACAAAACAGAGGAGAGGCAGTGCCGTCTAGGGCTCTAGAATTGGCGCCGGCCATGCACTTGATTGCACGAACTTCAAAGTAACAAAAAATTGTTAAAACAGAGTGGAACTTAGGGGAACCGGCACTGGCTGCAAGAGTCAAGGTGGCGCCAGCTGCATTCTTGTCTTCATTGTGCAAAATTCGGAGATAAATGATGAACAAGTAGAGAAGTAGAACACAACTGGTGCCGGCTCCGAGAGCCAAGGCGGCGCCGGCTGTGCCCTGAAGATAAGGCGGTGCTTGATTTTTTCTACGCGATTTTCGGTAATCTATGGAGTTTTATTATCTTCCAACTTTTACTCGACCAAGAACATTGTATCTACAAGTTTAGGCACTTCCTAAGCCTATAAATAGATGGAAAACATTAGGGAAAAGAGGAGAATTCATTGATCATCACAGAAAACCACTTAGTCAAAGAAGGAATTCTTCAATTCAAGGAGGGTTGTGCAAGAAGGTCTTCAAATGAAAAAGAAGGAGGTTTGTCTATGAGTACTTTCTTTTACTTTGTTTTCTTTTTCTTGAACAATGATATGTTAATTGTTTTATTGTAATTAAACATTATTTTAGATACTCATGATTTTAGAGTTATTTGATTTTTTTATTAATTGATTATTCTTCTTGGTATTTAATTACTTGGGCGTATTACGAGATTAATTAGTTGTTTCTTTTTATTACCTTGCTAGACCAAAGAGATTGATGATGGTTGCAATTGATTAATTTCAAATTTATTGGCTGTTAACTTGCTAGACCAAAGAGGTTAATTGCTGAGGATTGAGTAATTAAAGGTTAATTGATGTTTGCCAGACTAAGGATTCATTGATTAATTTCATGTTTTTAATTTTCTAGACCAAGGAAATTTAATCAAGGAATATGTTTAATGCATCTTGTGGATGAATTAGTTGAGACAAGCCAAGTGATGCTAATTTATCTAGAAGGTAGTAATTAGTTGAGACAGACCAAGTGATGCTAATTTATCTTAATCCTTTATGGTGCCAAGAGAATAATTAGTTATGATAATAGTTAGGTACTTTAAGATCATGTTTGTCTAAACAATGGTTTGAGTTACATACTTCTTCATCATTGACATGTATATACTTTTATTTTATTTTATTTTATTTTATTTTTCTTTTTATTTACTTTTCGCTTTCTCAAGTCGGTTAAATAATGAAAGAAATGTGATTAATGTCTACTTGTTCTTGGAGGATCGATACTCGTTTGAATTCTATGCTCGGTTAATGCTGAGTACGCTTGTTCATATGTGTGATTTGGGTTGAACGTGTTAATTTAAAGTTGATTTGGAATGTGCTTAGTGTTGTATGATTTTTACACCCAAGTCTGGACACATCAAGTTTTTGGTGCCGTTGTCGAGGAACAATAGCATGAAAGCTTGGATTTTGTTGATTTAACCATGTAAATATGTAAATATGTAAATAGGTGAATATGTAAATCTGTACAAAAGGTACTATATGTTGTATTTTGTGTATTTGTATATACCCTTGTAATCTAACCTACTAACTTTGACTATGTTCTACTAACTAACTTTGTACTCTTTTAATTTGGTTTTACATCATGAATTTCGTGTCTAACTCGCTTTTATGTTTAGGAGAAATGGCGAATTAGAATAAGAGGAAGTGTAATGAGGGGCAGTTTCCCCATTACGCTTTGAAAATAACACGTGCAGCACCAGAATCAGCATAGCTCGAAACCGTAATTGTGAAATTTGTTGTTCATGTCACGAGGCATTTCCAAGAAATAGATTCCACCTTTGAGAAATTCGAAGCAATGATCTGTAACATGGAACAACAAATCTGGTTTTTGACGGACATGGTGATAAAATATCATGAACTAACCCCAATAGCCAGTGAGGAAACAGCTACTGTCATATTGCAAAGTGGAAAACAGTTGCTTGACATTATAGATGGAAACCGGCGCTGGCTGGAAGAAGAGAACCGGTGTCGGCTATCCAGTAACCTCGAGACCCAGCCACCCAGAACTAAACTGGCGTTGGCCGAAGCACTAGGACCAGCTCCGGCTATCCCCTGTCTAGCTTCTAAAATTCTGAATTTTCAACCTAAAATACCGTATCCTACTCTGCTACACAAAGCCCGAGAAGATGCTCAATTCGATAAATTCCTTGAGGTGTTCAAACAACTGCACATAAACATCCCCCTTAGTGAAACTTTAATTCACATGCCCAAATATGCCAAATTTCTTAAAAGCATGCTCGTCAACAAAAAGCGATTGGAAAAATTGTCCACAGTAGTCCTCAATGAAGAATACTCAGTCATCCTATAGGACAACTCGAATTTGCCACATAAAAAAAAATGATCTAGGGAGTTTCTCTATCCCATGTTTAATTGGCACTCTTCGTGTCTGTAATGCATTAGCCGACCTAGGTGCTAGCATTAATTTATTATCCTATAAAACATTTAAAAGGCTAAGCCTAGGAGAACCACAGCCCACTAGGATGAGTATTCAACTCGCGGATAGATCCATCAAATATCCTAGAGGTCAAATAGAAGATGTGTTGGTAAAAGTTGATAAATTCATATTTCCAGTGGATTTTGTTATTCTTGACATGGATGAAGACTCCAAAGTCCTTCTAATCCTAGGTAGACCTTTCCTAGCTACAACAAAAGCATTAATTGATGTTCATGGGGGGAGGTTGACACTCAGGGTTGGGGATGAAGAAGTAGTGATTCAAATCCACAAGAGCATGCAACGCCCGTTGTCTTCTGATGATTCTTGTTTAAGAATGGATATTCTTGACAAACCTATTTTTGAGTTGATGCAAGAATCTATCAAGGATGTAATAACCCGTTGTTCAAAGTAAAAAAATATATATAAAAAGGAATTAATGATATATTTTCCCTTCCTTATTATTAATAGTATTACTAAGGCTATAAAGCAATAATATTATTCCTAATGTTATAGAATGGCCATCCCTAGTGCCATTATTATTAATAATAGTATTAGTAGTATTATTACTAATATAGTTATTATTTTATTCTATTCTATTTTATTTTACTTTATTCTACTATTATTATTATTATTATTGTAGTTTAATGATAATCTATTATTCTATTATCATTATTATCCATTACTATTATTTTTATATATCTATTATTTAATACAAATACTTCTTGGTAATATTAAATTATAGTATTATTAAATTCAATAATTATGTTGAATTATTATATTATTTTTACCATTAGTATATATATATATATATATATATATATATATATATATTTCAATTAATACTATAAATATCTTAGCTATATCTATTTTATGCAAAGATATTTTAAGGGGCTCACAAGAAGTAAATGAAGAGGGCCCACAAGCATGATATATTTGACCAAGATTAGCCATTCTTGGACTTTTTAATTAAGCTTAATTAAGCTAAACTAGATTAGGCCAAGTTAATTATAATTATGCATGGCCATGTAAGGTTAGTGAATGCATTAGTCTTGAGACTTCTATGGAGTTCTACAAGTTTCTACATGGTTCCACAATTCTCTTGGAAAGCCTAAGAGCTTCTAGAATAACCAACTCACCTTAATTCCTTTTAGTAAGACCAAAGTAAGATCAAGAAGAATAAGCTATATAAATAGGAGCAAGGGGGAGAATTTTCGGTCAAGAGAGAAAGATGGGAGAAGAGGAGAAAGCCAGAAAAGTAAAAAGAGGAAAGGAAGAACAAGAGAGAGACTAAGGGAGAGAGAGGGAGATTTCCAGCAGCAAGGGAGCAAGGAGAAGACAATCGGCAGCAAGGAGGAAGAAAAGGAAACCGGCAGCAAGGAGAAAGAAAGGAGAAGGAAGGAAGGAAAGGAGTATGCAGCGCCCTCATCTTGGAAAGGTAAGAGATCATTTCTCAAAAGCTAAAAGAATGATGTTAGAAGTTGGAAACTAAATGCATATGAATTTGTTGATGTTGAGCAATGAAAATATTTTGATGTTGTGGTGGATGTTGAATTGACTGGTTGGTGTAGCGATGGGTTGAGTATGGTTTTCAGTTCATTTAAGGTGTATTGGAGTGATGGTATACTGCAAATTTGAAAAGAAAAAGGAAGGAAGTAATAAAGAAAAGAAGAAAAGCCATTTGTTAATAACAACTCACTAGTTTGTGTTGTTTGGAAATATTAAAGGAAATCTGAGTAGATGTGACTGGAAATTGAGCATAAATGACTCTAAACATGTCCTAGACTAGTTAGAAAGGATTTGGAACAAGTTGTGTGGAGGTTGTGAGGGTTTTGAACGGCTAAGAGATCATGAACAACAAGAAGGGTGAAAACTGCCAAAATTTACTGGTTTGGTAAGCTGGGAATAATTTATTTGTTTGAACAAAAGAGAAGTACTGGGCATGAATACTTGTCAGAAAAATGATTTTGGGATATTAAATAAGGTATTGGAGTGTTTAAATGTGATAGGATATGTTGAAGAAACCATAGAAACAAATTAAAACAAGTTGAGCTTCTAAACAGTAATTCTGGACCTCCAGCTTGGAGCAGTAAGTTTAGCTGGAAAACTGAATGAAATGGAGAGAGGTTTGAAACCCCATGACCTTAAATTGATATATAAATGTCCTATGAGTATTTAGGAAGTGGTTTCACCTCATTTGGATCTGAATTGGAAAATTTATGTACAAAATCCTGGAAAGTGACGAAACTGGACTCCAAACTCGGAACAGTGGAATCAACTGAAAAACTGTACAAAATGGGATGGGGTTTGCATGACTTAAGACCTGGAATTGATAGAGGGATATCTTAGGGATATTATGGAAGTAACCTCACCTTATTTGGACCTATATTGAATAAGTTATGTGAAAAATAGTGGAGGATGGTAAAGCTGTAAAACCAGAAAACCATCCAAATCATTAATCCATTTATTTCTTTAAGAAAATTATAGAAACCTTATCCAAACCATTAAGCATTTGAAACCATTATGTAATAATACCGAGATATACTAATGGTGTAGGTGAATCAAGTTGAGGGAACTCCTTTTAGGACTATACACGAGTGCAACTTCGACTTAGTATACAAGGTGAATCCCATTGATTTCTAAACCTTTTTAAAGGCTAGTGTGCTTTGATTTTCCATGAAATGCTATGTTTTATGCCATTTTGGAAATCCTCGAATATGTTTAAGGTTTACATGAGCAAGATTTGCTTTTATGCTATTTCGGACCCGAATAAATTTCATATTCAGCTTGGAAACCTTACTGGATGTTTAAAACACGGATTTTGTGAATTTAGTCCTTTTGGATTAAATATTTGGAATTTCCAAAAAATGGTAAATGACAAAATCGGGTATTTGGAGAATAATCCAAATATCCTTATTGGAATATTTTATGAAAACTATTGAAACTCGGGTATTTGTTAAATGACCGAATTATCCTTATTGGAACTCTTGTGAATATATTTCAAATCGGGTAAGGGTAAAATGACCCGGATACCCTCAAAAAGTCTTTTGGAACCTGGTATGGGTAAGATGACCCGAATGTCCTTGGAAAATGACTTTTGTGATTGAGTACGGGAAAAATAACCCGGTTACTCTTGGAAACACATTTTGATATGTGAGTAAAACCTTTTATCTGGTTTCAACATGATTTTGGAAAATATTATTTTGGCCCCAAAATGTTTTGATTGAAGATCCTGCGGGATCAGATAACCCTCTGGCATGATTAGTTAGATGGGATTGGTATTGTTGCGTTGAGTACTCAGCAAGGACTTTGATCTTTGTACTAGCCTATGTTAGAGGTAGACGACCCCAAGTAACCTGGCTAGTTCTGGGGATTGTCTTACTCCAAACAGGGCGACAGGACATTGAGATGAATCATCCTGGCTAGCCGTTTAGTGCTTGGCAATTGCCGTGTTTGTGAATGCATTTGTGAACGCTTGTTGTTTTTGAGTCATTTGTTGGAATAAGGATGGGATGTTTGGGGCGTTTGACTCCTTGCCACCTCGATGGCGATTGATGTCAGCATTGGGACCCCTGGCTGATGGAGGCAAGTAAAAGATCCCTAAGTGCACGGTGAGATACATTTGTACGCTGCTCACCCTTCCGGCCTGACACGGGTGACGTGCTATAAGGCGCAGTCCCTGGCATCAGAAACCGTGCAGCCGAAGGCGAAGTTCCTTGAACTTTGCACGCGGGTGGCACTTCTAAAAGGGGAAGAACCCGCATTTATTAAAATTAGGGGCCATATGTTTAGAAATCATTGTTTTTCAAATGTACATGATAACTTTATCCTAAATTTACCAATTACTACCATTTCGCTGTTGTGAAATTTATTTCAATAAAGAAATTGAAAATCATCTCTCTTCTGAGCAAAACACTAGCACACACGGGACTCACTGAGTATACCACTCACACGTGTATTTGTCTTTTCTATTTTAGGGATTGGAGCTAAAGAATAACGACGGTATTCCAGGACTTCTTCTATAGCACTGGATAGCAAATCTTTTGGAGTGATCATTGTACATAGATTATGAGATATTTTAGCTTATGTATTTTGGAAGCTATGACAATGTACCTATCATGACTCATATGTTTATATAAATAAAGAGCATGTTTCATATATTTACTTAAGTTTCGACTTTATCGTTTGCTTTAAGTTTAAATTATTATAAAGACCCCTAGTCTGAGGAGTCGGACGGGGAGTCATCCTACTTGAGCCCGGCCCACTGAGTCAAGAAAAGAAATGTGGGGTGTTACAAATGAAGAGTTGATGGAAACATCAATGGCATATCCGGATGAAGTCCCCAATGGGGATGGGATGAATAAGTTGGAAATTGAGAAAAGCAGTTTTGATTGAATGAAATCATCTATAGAAGATCCTCCCAAATTGGACTTAAAAAACCTGCCCGAGTATTTGGAATACGTGTTCTTATCTAAAGGAAATAAATTGCCTGTGATCATTGCCAAAAGTCTCAATGTAGAACAAAAGACCAAATTGGTAAGTATGTTGGGAAAATATGAGGGAGTTATAGCTTGAAAGATCACTGATATTAAGGGTATTAGTCCATCCTTCTGCACTCACAAGATTTTGATGGAAGAAGGTGCAAAAACTGTAGTGCAACCCCAACGTAGGTTGAACCCGCATATGAGTGAAGTGGTAAAAGGTGAGGTGGTTAAGCTCCTAGATTTAGGCATCATTTACCTTATTTTTTGATAGTGTTTGGGTGAGTCCTACTCAAGTGGTACCAAAGAAGGGAGGAATGGCAGTGAGTCCCAATGACAAAAATGAGTTAGTCCCTATGAGATTGGTCACGGGTTGGAGGTTTTGCATAGATTTTAGGATGCTAAACAAAGCCACTAGAAAAGATCACTTCCTTCTCCCTTTCATTGACCAAATGTTGGAACGGTTAGCCAGACATGAGTATTATTATTTCTTGGATGGATTTTCTAGCTACCTACAAATCCCCATAGCTCCGGAGGACCAAGAAAAAACCACTTTCACATGTCCATAAGGTACTTTATATATCGTCGATGCCGTTTGGTCTTTGCAATGGTCCCGGAACATTCCAACGGCGCAAGACAACCATATTTGAAGGACTCATGGGGGACATCGTAGAGGTATTTATGGATGATTTTTCAGTTTTTGGTGATTCATTTGACTTGTGTTTATCTAATCTTGAAAAGGTACTCACAAGATGTGAAGAGACTAACCTCATGCTCAATTGGGAAAAAATGCCACTTTATGGTACAAGGAGGTATTGTATTGGGGCATAAAATCTCAAGAAAAGGTATAGAAGTCGATAGGGCTAAAATTGAAGCAATTGAGAAGTTGCCTCCACCTACTTCGGTAAAAGCTATAAGGAGTTTTCTTGGTCATGTAGGTTCTTACAGGAGGTTTATCTTAGACTTCTCAAAAATTTCAAAACCTCTTACCTGTTTACTTGAAAAGGATGCTGTGTTTAATTTTGACGAAAAATGTCTCAACGCTTTTACTATACTTAAAGAGAAATTGATTAATTCACCTATCTTAATTGCACCTGATTAGTGTCTTCCCTTTGAACTAATGTGTGACGCAAGTGATTTTGTAGTTGGTGCAGTACTGGGACAAAGGCGGAATAAGCACTTCCAACCTATATACTATGCGAGCAAGACTTTAACGGATGCACAGGAAAACTACACAACAACGGAGAAAGAATTGCTTGCCATAGTGTTTGCCTTTGACAAATTCCATTCTTATCTTATTCTGTCCAAAGTCAGTATTTATACGGACCATTCGGCCCTGAAGTACCTACTAACCAAACATGATTTCAAACCAAGATTGATAATATGGGTTCTATTATTGCAGGAATTTGATTTGGAGATTAGAGATAAAAAGGGTGTGAAAAACTTGGCTGTGGATCACTTGTCAAGATTGGATAATCTAAATTTGGAATCCTTGATAGAAAAGGACATCAAAGATGCTTTTCCGGATGAGCAAATTTTGCTCATAGAAGGTGAGTTTTCAAATACCCCATGGTTTGCCGACTTTGCTAATTACTTGGTTACAGGAATTACTCCAAAAGATCTCACGATGCAACAAAAGAAGAAATTCCTCTCCGACGTAAGGCATTATTTTTGGGAAGATCTATATTTATTTAAGTGTTGTGCGAACCAAATTATTCGTAGATGTGTGGACTCTAAGGAAAGTAAAGATATTCTCAGACATTGTCATGAAGGACTTGCTGGAGGCCATTACCAAGCCAACAACACTACACGAAAGATGCTCGATGCTGGATTCTATTGGCCCACGTTGTTCAAAGATGCCCACAGGTTTGTCTAAAGTTGTGATAGGTGTCAACGTACAGGTAGCCTTTCTAAATTTAATGAGATACCATTACAAATTTTTTAAGCTTGTGAAGTATTTGACTGTTGGGGGATAGACTTCACGGGACCTTTTCCTAGTTCTTTGGGGAATAAATATATTTTTGTTGCATTGGATTATGTTTCTAAATGGGTAGAAGCTCAAGCTTTACCCACTAATGATGCAAGGGTTGTGGTAAAATTTATGAAAATGCTGTTCACTTGTTTTGGTGTGCTTAAGGTACTCATTAGTGATAGGGGGACTCATTCTTGTTAGATTTATTTGGCCATTGAAGACAATGTCCAGTTTAAGTGTGAGAGAGTGATTTAATTGACAAGTCTTCTATACATATACTTTTGCCTTCTTGGGAGCAAATTTTTCGTGAAAATTTTCAAATTTTTCTGACATTCTTTGAGATTTCAAACTATATTTTTAATGCATGTCTTTATGATGGATTATAGAGCATATGTTTTAGATCATTTATGGCTTATGCATGACTTTTGGCACGCACTTGGACGAAGTAGTTCTTGATCAAATACTTTACATTGTTCTTAAACCTATTTTTCTACTAAATTTCATGGAGTATTCTAGAACTTACTTGAATACCTCTCGAGACAAAATAAGAAAGACAGTCATGATTTAACTTAGGAATGATGGTAATAAGCCTTCTTTGGATCTTTGAACTTCTCAAGCCTACCTATTGTCATATTATCCTAGTACTTATTTTGAGCCTAAATGGTTGATTTCTTTAATTAAAACCCGTCACAATATTTTGTGTCCATTAC
Source organism: Voacanga thouarsii (assembly GCA_026120185.1). Lineage (NCBI taxonomy): Eukaryota > Viridiplantae > Streptophyta > Magnoliopsida > Gentianales > Apocynaceae > Voacanga > Voacanga thouarsii. The sequence goes on from JANUWF010001142.1 coordinate 1,061,841, forward strand.
TTGTTTATGAGAGTTTGAATGATTTTCCAAATCTTTATGCTCTTGATGGATTAAAGTATGTGTAAGAAAATGTTGAGGAAGAATGTTGGGATAAAGATCATGACTTGTTAGTTTTAGTCATGGATCAATAATAAGTTGAGCTAGAAAGGAAAAGGGAAGGAAGAAAGAGAAGAAAAAGAAAAGAAAGATTGAGCACAAGAAAAGAAAAAGAAAGAAAGAGAAAGAAAAAAACTTATTGAAAGAAGAAGAAAGAAGAGATCACAAAAGGGATGGTGATTGAGCTGTAAAAAGTTAAGTTCATATTAAATCTTTGACACCATTGCTAGAAATTTGAGTGATCTTGTGAAAGGAATAAAGAAGAGTTAAAAGAAAAAGAAAAAAAATGCAGGATTTGCTTGACTGGAGCTGGAATTGCTGAATAAGGTTATGGTTTGATTGATTTTTGGAATAGGAGAGCAAAAAGAGTTGGAAATTATTGATTCATTTTGTTTATCCTTTTCTTGTGAACTCTCAGTTTCTGTGATTTTTTATTCTCCTATATCCTTCGTTTAATAAGCTACATTACAAGCCTTTAGTCTTATATTACAAGCTTAAAAGTCCTACTTGATCTAAGTAGAAGCATGATATATCTCGGATTAATGGAGAGAGTGTATGAAGAGTAAGCCTATGGAATGCATATTCTTTTTGAACTAAATTCTTTCCAATGGTTTAAGAATATTGTGAAGTATTGAGATGGTTCTACTAAGTCATTTATCAGTTACATGAGTCTTGCATTGGTTGTGAAAGATGTAGTATCATGTGTTTTATGTTCTTGAATGAAGAAAGTATTGAAGATATGGTTTGGAAATTAATTGAGTGATTGATTTAACCTTGTGTTTTCCTACTTGTTCTTGATACTTTGCTTGAGGACAAGCAAAGAGCTAAGTGTGGGGCAATATGATAAGGGCTAAATTAGTCAAAATTTTCTGAGTTATTTAAGTTTCTTTTGTGATACATTTTGTTCAATAACTAGTCATATTCCTTCATATTTGAGATTTTACTCTTGGAAAGGTATTTTGTTTATTATTACAGATTTTTAGGGTAAAACGAAGTAAAAACATCGCAGAATAGAGGAGAGGCGGCGTCGGCTAGGGCTCTAGAACCGGCGCTGGCCATGCACTGAATTGCACGAATTTTGAAGCAATGAAAAATTATCAAAATAGAGCGGAACAGAGGGGAATCAGCACTGGCTCCAAGAGTCAAGGTGGCGCCGGCTGCATTCTGGCCTTTATTGTGCAAAATTTGGAGAAAAATTGGCGAACAAGTAGAGAAGCAGAACACAACTGGTGCCGACTATGCCCTGAAGATAAAGCTGTGCTTGATTTTTTCTACGCGATTTTTGATAATATGTGGAGTTTTAGTATCTTCCAACTTCTACTCAACCAAGAACATTGTACCTTCGAGTTTAGGCACTTTCTAAGCTTATAAATAGATGGAAAACACAAAGGAAAAGAGGATAATTCATTGATCATCACAGAAAACCACTCAGTCAAAGGAGGAATTCTTCAATTCAAGGAGGGTTTTGTAAGAAGGTCTTCAAAGGAAGAAGAATGAGGCTTGTCTATGAGTGCTTTCTTTTACTTTGTTTTCTTTTTCTTGAACAATGATATGTTAATTGTTGTATTGTAATTCAACATTGTTTTAGATATTCATGATTTTTAGAGTTATTTGATTTTTTTTGATTAATTGATTGTTCTTCTTGGTATTTAATTACTTGGGCGTATTACAAGATTAATTGGTTGTTTCATTTCATTAACTTACTAGACCAAAGAGGTTGATGGTGGTTGCAATTGATTAATTTCATATTTATTAGCTGTTAACTTGCTAGACCGAAGAGGTTAATTGCTGAGGATTGAGTAATTAAAGGTTAATTGATGTTTCCCAGACCAAGGATTCATTGATTAATTTCATGTTTTAAATTTGCCAGACCAAGAAAATTTAATCAAGGATTGTGTTTAATGCATCTTGTGGATGAATTAGTTGAAACTGACCAAGTGATGCTAATTTATCTAGAAGGTAGTAATTAATTGAGACAGACCAAGTGATGCTAATTTATCTTAATCCTTCATAGTCCCAAGAGAATGATTAGTTATGATAATGGTTAGGTACTTTAAGATCATGTTTTTCTAAACAATAGTTTGAGTTACATACTTCTTTATCCTTGACATGTATATACTTTTATTTTTATTTTATTTTATTTTTCTTTTTATTTACCTTTTTCTTTATCGAGTCAGTTAAATAATAAAAGAAAGGTGATTAATGTCTACTTGTTCCTGGAGGATCGACACTCGTTTGAATCCTATGCTCGGTTAATGATAAGTACGCTTGCTCATATGTGTGATTTGGGTTGAACGTGTTAATTTAAACTTGATTGGGAATGTGCTTAGTGTTATATGATTTTTACACCCAAGTCCAGACAGATCAGGTGGCACTCGATCGAGTTCCGAAGATTGGAATTAAAGTATAATGCTCAGCAAACAAAGTACCTTGGAGATCTCAAATCTAAGGATACTTGCACATTTGCTACATTGAGATTATATAACTGGCACTAAATAGTTATCTATGTGATTATCTCAAAGCTAGGTCATCCAATGAACTTGTTCTATTAACAAGCATCCATGTGTTAACTTTGAGTATCTCAATACTCATGGATATGAGAACCACCGCCTGATCAAATCAGGAAGTCTAACACATGCTAGTTTTAAAGCATTAATAATGTCCTATCTCATTAATACTACGACTAGGAACTATTTAAGTACTAACACTATACAGTGTAGTTAGAATCTCATATCATGATCTCTATCATGATTTCCTTAACACAGTGTTGTACTAGGGACTTTATCAAATAGTTATATTACTTAAAAATAAACAAAAGAAACTGTAAGATAAATAGTGCATTTTATTAAAATAAAATGTATCATATACAGTGTACAAGTGATTGCCTTTAGGGCACAACACTAACAGGAAGACAAAGGCTTTGGTAAAGAAGCGAGAATAGACCACATCCCGCATATATTGAATGATTAAAGAAGTAAGCGAACGGGTTGAGTGTGCATAATCCAATAGAGAATATACAAGTCAATCACACAGGACTCATTGAACCCATAAGCTTTTGGAACAACATTATAAGAAAAGATATAGACTACGGCACTTAGGTTGGCTTTAAGGTCATTGCTAGAGTAAAAACCTACTTACCCTATAGGACCTCTATGATACAGTCTCAAGGCAGCTCTAATATCACTTACTTTCTAGTCAGGATTAAACAATATCTTTTGATTGTTGTGATCTATAACTAGCCAAGGACCTTTATCATTGACATGGATGATGGTAGCTAATCTCTCTCTATCTAGAAAAATGGGGGTGCCCTTGACTCTAGTCTCAATGGTCTCAAGATGGTTAGTAAGTTTTTGGACTATGTTAGCAGAAAATTCTTTTATCAAAATAGGGCAATGGGTTTTCAAGTTGATCTATTGGTCCCCACCCCAAGTGTCTAAACATGATGCCTAACTTGAGGGCACGGTCTAAAGAGGGTATGGAGGTGCATTCTACTATAATCTTATTGGCAGCCCTCTTAGTGTACTACTCTTGGCAGGATAGATCAATGAAATTAGCAGGGTGTAAGAACAATGGGTCTATGAAAGTAGGAGTAGAGGAAGATGAAGCTCAAGCCTATTTAGAAGATTGACCCCTCTTTCTAGGCATGGTGGATATGAAGATGGCTAATCAAGAAGATGACTAAGTTACTACCATAATGTCACAGCAACACCCAACAGGATCAAACCACCACAACACAACTTCACACACAATCCCACACTCCACAATGTTTAATCAATACAAAACAACTGCAATCCACAACAGCAATTAACCCAACCTCTTTTCAAAACCTGCAAGAACAACAATAGAATGCCACAATATAAACCATAACGTGGTTCCCAACCTAATTATAGCATAAAAAACATATCCATATCCCAAGTTAAGAGTAAAGGCTATGCACATTATCCAATCATCATGAATGGCTCAACAAAACAATTGCCATAGCCAAGAATATACCAACTATGATCATACTATGGATATGTAGTTGTAAAAATAATCCATGAATCATACTTTCATTCTATTCTAGTCATAGTAATGCCTTGAAGAGAATCCAATTCAACCATCGATTCTAATACCTGCAATTTTCGGCCAAAAGCATGCCCAAAAATAGGAAAATTCCAAGTGCAATAATTTAACCGAAGGAATAAAAGAAAAATCATACATTTGTGTTCTACAATGCATGGGCAAGCAAAAGATACAATCTTTTTGATAAAATCCTTACTTAACATGAGGGATTTAAAAGTGGATTTTTGAAGAAAAAGTCGAGATTTTTAGAATTTTGATTCGTAGATTCAACAAAAACAAGAGGATTTTGTGTTGGATTGATGTTTTTGAAGGTAAAAATGGAATTGGTGGTGTTTAGGAGTGTCGAAATGGTGCCAGGTTGAGAGAAAAATTGAGGAAAGTTGGTTGATTTGAAAACAAAGTGACCAAATCAGTCACTTAAATTCTTTTGCTCAACAGGAGCCTGCGCTGACAAATCCCACTGGTTCTTTTTTTGCCAGTGGTAAATAAGGTCCCGGCAATAGCACCGAAAACTTGATGCGTAAATTTTAGGTGTATAAAAATCATCAAATTTAAATCCATTGCTTAGTAAAGATTTTAATTAAAACATGAATTCCAAAATACACATAGAGTAAGTATACTCATCGCAAGCATAGCATAGGAAATTAACGAGTATCGATCCTCAAAGGAACAAGTACACACTAATCACTTTTCATTCATTATTTAATCGATCCAAATAAAGTGATAAAATCAAAAGAAGAAAAATAAATAAATATGTACAACTTAAGAATGTAGGAATATGTAATTTAGGGAACTATCCTAGAAAACATGATAATGGATCATTTAGTAATTATCTCAAGTAATCATCATCTTGGCATCATGAAGGAATATAAAGTAAAATTCAATCATTTCCCAAGTCATGAATTCACTTATATAAACTCTACTTCTTTCCCAATCCATGTAATCACTATCTCTTAATTAAATTAACAGATTTTCCAATCAAACCAACATAACCAAAATATACATTAAAGACAACTCCTCATAAACATGAAATTAGTCAACAACCTTATATTCTAGGGAGATTAACTAATCTTTGATTATTTAGATTCTTTGACTTAACTTCATTTCTTGAGTCTGTTAAGAAATAATAAATATTGAATCAATAAAATTAAATCAACTTCTAACATCGTTTCCCAAGTCAATTAGAAGCAAACTAAATTTTAATAATTCTTCTATGATCACAAGTAATCAAATACCAAGAATGATGAAAATTTGATGAAATAGCTAAATTGATTAAAAAAAAAAAAATCGTGAATCTCAAAATATTATCAAATTACAATGAAAACATTAATTGCACCATTATTCTAGAAAAAGAAAATAAAGGTAAAAAGAAAGAACTCATAGACAAGCCTCCTTCTTCTCTTTTGAAGACTTTCTTGAATAATGTCCCTTGATTTGATGAATTCCTCCTTCAATAAGTGATTTGCTTATTTAATCCTTGAATTTATATTTTTGTCTTGTGTTTTTCTTGCTTAAATAGGTTTCCAAGAGGCTAAAATTCATCCCCTAAGAGTCTTGGTCCAAGTAGAGATTAGAAAATATTAAAACTCGAGGAAATTACCAAATCCATGTAAGATTGGAAAAGTCCGCCGACTTTGGATAGAGTGGACCGGCGTCGGCTCTGTAGGTCACGGCCGGTGCTGACCATGCTCTGGTCAGCCTGGTTTGCTCTGTTTTTTCAACCAAAATTTCCCCTGTTTCTAGAATGAGGCTTGCGCCAGTTCTGTTGGTCACAACTGGTGCCAGTGGTGCTTTGACAGCGACGGTTTGATGTTTTTTTCATCTTTTTTGCAATAAAAGTCCAAAACACCTTTCTAAGGGTAAAATATCAAATATGAAAAAATATGTCTAGTTCTTACAACAAACGTATCGCAAAACACCCTCAAATAACTAGAAAAATATAGATGAATTTTGCCCCTATCACATTAGAGTTTAGTTTTGAAAGTGTTTTCCATATATTTTGTTCGCATTTTCAAAACTTTTTGTGGTTTCATTGCCTTAGCAAGGTTGTGATTATCTTTCTTCGTTGGATATTAGACTAGTTTCATTCAAATAGGATGTGTTAAGATTTGAGAATTTGGGTTAATCTTGTTTATGCATTAGTGTTTGGGTATTATTTCTAGTTTAAATATGGATAGTGTGAGGAATATGGGAAAGGTTGTTAGTTAACTCTTGTATTATAGGATTAAACTTTACTTGACTTTGAGCTATGATGAGGAATGTGAGGAGATAAAATCTTTGAGTGGAAAATTTGTGGAAAATTTTTGTGAAGTTGATAGTTGAGAAAAAAAAAAAAAAAGAGTTGATTATTGTTGTTGAGAAACATGTTTTTCCTTAATTACGGGGGCCAATACAGATAGTGAAGAGAAATCCACTTTCTTGAGGATATTAATTCCCAAAAGCAAAAGAAAGAAAGAAAGATTGTTAAAAAAAATGATGAGTGATGATTATAAAGAGGCCAATACGGTGTGTGAAGAGAAATCCATACACTTGAAACTATTAATTCCCTAAGTCATGATGAAAATTGAGAGAAAAAAGTTGGAGTGTTTTCCTCAAAACATGACTCACGTTATGCAATTTTTGGACTTATAATGCTTGAGTTGGTAGATAGCTTGACTTGTATGATTCATGTTATCCATGTTTTTACTTGAAGGGTAAAATAATGTTCTTAAACTAGTGCATAAACTTGTTTAATTCGACTTCAAGGACCTTAATATATCTTGTTTAGTACTGTGTTTTGTGAATGATTTCAAAAGGGTTGAAAGAATGACAAGAACATATCTAAAGTTTGAAAGGTAATTGTGATTTTGTTTTATGTAAACTTTCTAAAAGGATGTCTTATTTTTGTTTGTTTAAGGGCTTTGCTTGAGGACAAGCAAAGGTTCAAGTGTAGGGGAATGTGATAGGGCCAAAATTCATCTATATTTTCTTAATTATTTGAGAATTTTTTGTGATATATTTGTTGTAATAACTAGGTATATTCCTTCATATTTAATATTTTACCTTTCGAATGGTGTTTTGGACTTTTTTTTTTCTCGAAACGATGAAAAAAAAATCAAATTGTCACCATCAGAGCACGGTCGGCACCGGCCGTGACCAACAGAATCAACGCCGGCCCCATTCTAGAATCTAGGGAAATTTTGGTTGAAAAAATAGAGTAGACCAAGCTGACTAGAGTACAACTAGTGCCGGCCATAACCCACAGAGCCGGCATCGGCTCCACTCTTTCCAAAGTCAGCGGACTTTTCCAATCTTGCACGAATTTGGTAATTTAAAAGAGTTTAGGTATTTTTCAATTTCTACTCGGTTCAGAACTCTTAGGGGACAAATTTTAGCCTCTTGGAAGCCTATTTAAGCAAGAAAAACACAAGAAAAAAGTACAAATTCAAGGATCAAATCAACAAATCACTCATTGAAGGAGGAATTCATCAAATCAAAGGACATGATTCAAGAGAGTCTTCAAAGGAGAAGAAGGAGGCTTGTCTTTGAGTTCTTTCTTTTACCTTTGTCTTCTATTCTAGAATAATGATGTAATTAATATTTTCATTGTAATTTAACAATATTTTAGGATTCATGGTTTTTGTATTAATTTAGCTATTTGATCAAATTTCTATCATTCTTGGTGTTTGATTACTTGTGATCATAGAAGAATTGATGAAGTTAGGTTTGCTTCTAATTGACTTAGGAAACGATGTTAGGAGTTGATTTAATTTTATTGATTTCATATTTGTTATTTATTAACAGACTTAGGAAATGAAGTTAAGTCAAAGAACCTAAGTAATTAAAGATTAGTTAATCTCGCATAGAGTATAGGGTTGTTGACTAATTTCATGCTTATGGGAAATTGTGTTTAATGCATCTTTTGGTTATATTGGTCAGATTGGAAAATCTGCTAATTTAATCAAGAGATAGTGATTCTATGGATTGGTAAAGAAGTGGAGTCTATATAAGTGGATTCATAACTTAGGAAATGATTGAGTTTTACTTTATATTCCTTATGATGCCAAGATGATGATTACTTGAGATACTTGCTAAATGATCTATTACCATATTTTTTAGGATATTTGCCTAAATTACATATTCCTACATCCTTGAGTTGTACATATTTCTTTATTTTTCTTCTTATAGTTTTATCACTTTATTTGGATCAGTTAAACAATGAATGAAAAGTGATTAGTCTGTAATTGTTTCTTTGATGATCGATACTCATTAATTCCCAATCCTATGCTTGCAATGAGTATACTTACTCGTATGTGTATTATGAGATTAATGTTTTAATTAATACTTGACTAAGAGATGGATTTAAATTTGATGATTTTTATACACCTAACATTTAAGCATCAGCCGCCAAAGGCCCATGTCATTATTGCAGTAAGATGGGCCATTGGAGGTGCAATTGCAAGGTCTACTTGAAGACCGTCAAAGAGAAGAAAGAGAAGAAGAAGCTTGCAGGCACTTAGATTTCCACTCTTGGTATGTTTATAATTGCGATTAATACTCCTTTTAAGAATAAGATATGGATATTGGCTATTATACATGGATCTCATTTGTGTAATAATTTGCAGGGACTAAAAAATAGTAGAAGGCTTGAAAAAGGTGATGTGGACTTACATGCTGCAAATGGAGCAAAGGAAGTTGTATGTACTATAGGGGCTTATCATCTACACTTGCATTCTGGATTAATTCTAGAATTTACAAACTATTATTATGTACCTATTTTACTTAAGAACATTATCTCAGTTGCTTGTTTGGACATGAATGGTTTTCATTTAATTTTCAAAAATAAAAATTGTTCTTTTTTATTAAATGATGTATAATATGGTACTGCAACTTTGATAATTAGTTTGTATGTTCTAGACATGAATGATCTTATTCTCAATATAAACAATAAGAAACAAAGAAAAAATAGCTCAATCTTATTTTACTTATGACATTGTCGTTTAGGCCATATAAATGAGAATCGTATTTCTAAGTTACACAAGTTTAGTGACTTAGGGTCATTTGATTACGAATTATATGGAAAATACGAATCTTGCTTACTTGGAAACATGACTAAACACCCTTTTCTACAAAAGGGGAAAGGGCTAAAGAGTTATTAGAACTCATACATACTGATGTATGTGGCCCAATGTCAATATAAGCAAGAGGAGATTATCAATATTTCATTATTTTTATTAATGATTGTTCACGATATGGGTATTTATATTTAATGAAATACAAATTAGCAGCCTTTGATTGGTTTAAGAACTTCAGGAATGAAGTAGAGAAATAACTTAGTAAAAGTATTAAAACTCTAAAATCTGATTAAGGAGGTGAATACTTAAGCCAAGAGTTTCAAAGTTATACAAGAGATAGTGGGATATTATCTTAATAGATTCCACCATATACACCTTAACATAATAGTGTATTTGAGAGAAGGAATCGAACCCTTCTAGATATCGTACGGACCATGATGGCTTTTGCAGACTTATCAAAATTATTTTGTGCACAAGCACTAGAGACTACTATTTATATACTAAAAAGAGTTTCATAAAAAATGATTGATACTACTCTATTTGAGTTATTCTTTGGTTAGAAACCAAAGTTTTCTCACATAAGAATAAGGAGTTGCCTTACTTTTGTTAAAAAGCCTCAGTCAGATAAACTTGAAAGTAAGTTTGACAAATATTTATTTATAGGATATCTGAAAGAATTATTCGGATATTACCTCTATTTCCCTTTCGAAAACAAAGTGTTTGTTTCAAAGCATGTTACCTTCTTAGAGAAGGAGCACATGCTCAAAGGGGACATTGAGAGTAAAATTGAATTTAGTGAAGTTTAAAAAGAAAAAACAAATATGGATCAACTATCTGAACACACATCTATTGAGAGAATAGATGAACCTTTATCTACACAAGAACCTCGTAGATTGAGTAAGATGTGTGTGACACCTGAGAGATATGGATTTCTTATAAGTGGCCATAATAACGTATTACTCATAGATAAAGATAAACTTACTACTGACAAGGATATTCTGAATAGTTTAGAATTTGACAAATAGCTTGAGGCCATGAAATCAGAAATGGATTTCATATATGACAACCAAGTATGGACATTGGTTGATCCACCTGAAAGAATTAAACTTGTTGGGTGCAAATGGGTTTTTCAAAAAGAAAACTGACATAGATGGTAACATGGTTATCTATAAAGTACAACTAGTTGCTAAAGGTTATTGTCAACAACATGGTAATGACTATGACGAAATTTTCTCTCTATTTGCCATGCTAAAATCCATAAGGATACTCCTAGCACTTGCCCCCCATCATGATTATGAGGTTTGGAAAATGGATGTGAAAAAAAACTTTCCTAAATGGAAACTTAACTGAGGAGGTGTAGATGACATAATTTGAGGATTTCATATCCAAAGATAGCACAAAAGTGTGCAACGTGTAAAGGTCCATTTATAGACTTAGGCAAGCTTCTAGGAGTTAGAATATCCGTTTTGATGAAACAATTAAATAATTTGGTTTTATACAAAACATGGGCGAACCTTGTGTATACAAGAAGGTTAGTAGGTGTGTAGTTGTTTTCTTATTACTTTATATGGATGACATATTACTAATAGGAAATGATATCTCGGTTCTTCAGTTTGTGAAGAATTGGTTATCCATGAAGTGAAGAATTGGTTATCCGAGAAGTTCTCCATGAAAGACCTTGGAGAAACAACCTATATTTTGGGAATAAAGATCTATAGAGATAAAAAAAAAAAGGTTGCTCGGTCATTCCCAGTTAATAGACATAGACAAAGTGCTAAAAAGGTTTAGCGTAAGTCATAAGGGTATACTGATGCCAGTTTCCAATTTGATAATGATGACTACGTGTCACAATCAAGCTACATGTTTAATTTGAGCATTATCATTTGATTCATGAAATCATTGGTAGGAAAGATGTAAAGGATAGAAAGAGTTCGCGTGGATGAGAACATAGTAGACTCGGTTACTAAGGTATATCCCTAAAAGAAATATGATAGACATGTTGAATCATTCAATATTCGATACATGAATGATTGGTTCTAGCGTAAGCGCAAGTTTGTTAGTGTTATGTCCTAAAGATAATCACATATATATTGTATATGATACATTTATTAATAAAAGATATTCTTTATCTTTCTATTTAATTAATCATTCTGCATATATATGTATGATACTGTTAGATAAAGTCCCAAGCACATAGTATAGTATTAAGAAAATTATAATAGAGATCATAATGTGAGATTCCTACTGCACTACATAGTACGTGTGCTTAAATTATCCCTAGTCATAGTATTAGTGAGATAGGACATCATTAATGTGCAAAGACTAGCAAGTGTTATACTTCTTGATTTGATCAAGCGGTAGTTCTCATATCCGCGAGTATTGTAATACTCAAAGTTAACATGTGGATGCTTGTTACTTAAACAAGTTCATTGGATGACCTAACTATAAGATAATCACATGGATAACTATTTAGTACCAGTGATAGAATCTCATTATAGTAAATGCGCAAGCATTCTTAGACTTGAGATCTCCAAGGTACCTTGTTTATTGAGTGTTGTGCTTTGATTCCAATCTCTGGAGTCCTTACAAGATTGCCTATGGGATGGAATTGGGTACAATGTAAAGTAAACTAAAGTAGTTGAGAGAGTTAATAAAGGATTTATCACTCCTAATAGTAAGGAAGTATATCTCACAGCTACTTGTATGGAATCATTACTCGAGAAGTCCTTAGCTAAGGCGACAATGTAATGGAAATAGTTTCAATTGATACACATATTGAGTAATGGATTTTGAAACATGTACTAATAAATGCGGGCAAGAATTAATATATTCTAGTAGGAGTGGCACTAATTTCATACTCTAAAACCAAATCAGATATAGATGATGAAAAGAGTTTATTGCACTGATGTTTTACTATTGAAAGGTTCATATCAAACTACTTGACTTTTTGGACTTTTGTATGGTCATGATGTATTACTAGATGTCACTCTTGATTTTTTAAATATAAAATTTATTAATTACAGAATTAATAAATTAATCATAATTAGAATTAATAGGTTAATTCTAACTATTAAGAATTATTAATTCTATAGTGATTAGAATCAATACATATTTTGATATCAATAGACCAGAAAACCTAATAAATCACACAAAATAGAGGAATTGGTAGTGAAGATATTATATGATAATATTTGGAATTAATTAGTTAGAAGAAACAATAATTATGGACTAATTATAAAATGTTATAAGTAGTTGGGTAAAATTACAGTTATTTAAAAACCTTGTATTCTAGTTATAAATTTGTTATAACTGAAGGGCCAAATTGCAATTTCAAAATTCCAAAGTCCATAATGAAAAAGGAATTATTAATGTTTCTAAAAGTTTAAGAAACATACAGAAAAAGGTTTTTGTGATGATTTCATTGGTTTTCATAAAGGTGTTTAGGAAATAAGTAAAGGAAAATAATTGTTTCCTAACAGAATTAGGAAGCAACAGAGTATTCTGTGGCGGTGAATTAGCTTTAACCAAAGATAGAGAATAGTTCTCTATATGGAAACATGGAAGAATACATACGTGGATTCAGCTGTCTTTTTTTAGCGTGAAAAAAACACAAAAACTTTGTAGCATTGTTTTCACCTGTTTCATCTCTAAAAAAATTAAAACCCTATCTGCTATATTAATTTTCTAATAGAAAATTTTGGTGGTTTTTGAATACATCCTCGTGTGGATCAATATTAGCAAAATTTCTATCCTTAGAATTTAGTAGTTCGTACTTGTACAATCTTTCGAAAAGGTTTATTGCACGAAGGGAACATTTTAAAAGTTACATTTACGAGGTAACAATTTTTCTTCCCTCTTCTAACCCGTTTAATTACATACGAGTAATCTAGTTGCGTGGATTTCGTTTTATTTTCTGCTATGCATTATTTGATTTTGCATGATCGAAATCCAATAGGATAAACATATGAAATCCTTGAATTTATTTCCTTTTTAGGATTTAGAATTTTGGATTTGCTGAATAAAATTCCTTTTGAACTCGGGTATGCATAAAATGCATAATTTACGTAAATAGCCTTTCGGAATCATTTTATAATATGAAAAGGACTTTTTATCCTTCTATGCTATGGATTTGGGAATTGATTTCTCAATTTGGAATCGACATTTGAAAAACAATATTTTGGTCCCAAAAATGTTTTCTTGAAATTCCCTCAGGAATGTGATATCGGTATTGGTCTTGTGAACCAGTGAAGACATTAAGTACTTAGTGAGGGCTTTTACCATTGTACTAGCTTGCATTAGAGCTAGACAGCCTCAAGTAATCTTGTAACACCCTACAATAGACGTACCCAAAAAGGGCGGGGATGTTCCCTTGCTCTAAGGATCATGAGTCTTTATAACGAGATAAATAAGGAAATTCTAAATAAATAAAAGAAATCAAATAACTTATTACAATTGTCTCAAAACTTATACAAGTTCTACATCAACACAGGCAAACATGTCTATAAAGAAATACAAATAAATAACAATGAGAACCTTTAGTTGCATCCAACTAGCTCAAAGTGATTCACTTCTGAAAACATGATCAAAAGATGTGAAATTTACATCTCAGCAAGTCCTCTGTGTGTTCTTGTACAATTCGAAGCATTTTCATGTATGCACAGTTGATAAAAAATTATGAAAAAGCGTTTGCAAGTCACAACTGATTTTTTGAAAATAGAGAGTGGTATTTTTCTATTGTCACATATTGTACAAAACAAAAATAACCACTCCAAAAACGGTCATGGCACCACACATTGTGCACGATAACAAGAGAACGTTCAGGATGCCACACATTGTGCATGGTGATACAAGATGGGTGTATAACCTACCAGATGAAATACTCCTCCATCTCTTATCCCAAACTCATCGGTATGAAATGCACGGTTTTTATCAGCCTATCTACTATCACTCAAATAGTATCCTTTTGAGTCTTCTTCATTGGCAGTCTGGTGACAACATCCATAGTCACCTCTTCCCATTTCTACTTCGAAATTGGTAATGGTTGCCATAATCTAGCAGTTTTCTTATGTTCTACCTTAACTTTTTGACAAGTTAAATAGGCATAAACATATTGAGTGACATTTTTCTTTATCACTGACCACTAGAAAGCCTTTTTCAAATCACGGTACATTTTCTCCTCCCTAGAATGAATTACGTACTTACTCTTATGGGCCTTGTCCAATATTTTCTTCATTAACTTTGGATCCTTCTGTATATACATCCTATCTAAAAAATATAACACGCCAGCTTCATTTGGCCAAAAATCTTCTCCTCCTCTCTTGGCTTCCTTATCCTTGAAAATTTAGAACTCTACATTGTCATGTTGTGCTTTGATAATTTCCTGCTTTAGATCTTGTTTCAATCTTACGTTACTTTTTCAAATCTTTTTCTCTTGAGCTTCTGCCTCTTGACTTAGTTTTTTTTGCAAGCTTGCACTTCTTGCACTCTCAGATTAGCTATCTTAACTTTCCAGCTCAGTGTATCTGTCACCACGTTATCCTTGCTGGGATGGTAATTAATAGGATACTTGTACTCCTCTAAAAACTCCATCCACCTTCGTTTTATGAGATTTAGATCCTTCTGAGCGAATATGTATTTTAAACTCTTATAGTCGGTGAAAGCTTTATATTCTACGCCATACAAATACTGTCACTATTTTTTCAAGCCAAACATAATTGCCGCTAGCTCCAGATTGTGTGTTATGTAGTTGACATCATATAGCTTCAGCTTCTTTAATGCATAGGCTATAACCATCCTATCTTACATCAATCTAACACCTAATCCCTCATTTGATACATCAATGCATAATGCATAAGGCTTATTCTCTTTAGGCAAACCCAAAACTGGGACAATCATCAATCTCATCTTTAGTTCCTAGAAACTCTTTTCATTTCTCATTCCAGACAAAAGGAACATCTTTCCTTAGGAGTTGTGTTATTAGTGAGGCTAGAGTGGAGAATCTCTTAATAATCGCCGATAATATCGGTCTAATCCAAGGAAACTTCATATCTTAGTAATATTCTATGACTACTTCCAATTTTCATGGCTTCCACTTTGGTAGAGTCCACTTTAATACCATCCTTGGATACCACATACCTAAGGAAAGATACAGTGTCTAGCCAAAACTCACACTTTCTGAATTTAGCATAGAGCTTAGGCTTCCTCAACTTCACCAATACCAATCTCAGATGCTTAGCATACTCCTCTGGTCTCTTAAAATAAATCATGATATTATCAATAAAGACCACCATAAACTTGTCTAGATACTATTGAAAAACTCGGTGCATTAAATCCATAAAGGCCACAGGAGCATTAGTGACTCCAAATGGCGTCGCTACGAACTCGTAGTAATATATCTTATATTAAATGTAGTCTTAGGGATGTCTTCCTCCTTAAATCGTACTTGGTAACATCATTGCTGAAGATCTAACTTCGAATAACAACTTGAGCCTTGCAACTGATCAAATAACTCATCGATCAAGGGTGGAGGATATTTGTTCTTGATTGTTAGGTTGTTTAATCCCTGATAATCGATGCACAGTCTCAGAGTTCCATCCTTCTTCTTGACAAATAGTACTAGTGCTCCCCATGGGGATATGTTCAGTCTAATATAATCCTGCTTCACCAACTCTTTCAATTGCTTTTTTAACTCCTTCAGCTTCGCTGGGGCCATTTGGTAATATGTTCTTGATACAAGTTCCGCTCCAAGGATCAAGTCTACTGTGAAATCTACTTCTCGTGTTGGAGAAAGGGAAGTAAGTTCAGCAAGAAAACCATATGAAAACTTTTTCACCACCTCAATACTCTCCAAAGTACATTGATCCTTAGGTTTGTTCAACAGATAAGACAAATATCTAATACATCCTCTCTTCAATAGCTTCCGAGCCTTAGGACTAGCAATCATAAAATTTAATTTTTCACCCTCTTTTCGTTGAACTTAACTACATCATATCCATGTCTCACAAATTGCACCGTCTTAATTTTGTAATCAACCCGAGCTCTATGTTTTGCTAACCAAATTATATGCAAGTTTAAATCATAGCCATCAATAGGTAGGTGTTGTGTCTGGACTTGGGTATAAAAATCATACAAGAACTAAGCACATTCCCAATCAAGTTTAAATTAAAATGTTCAACCCAAATCACATATATGAGCAAGTGTACTCATCATTAACCGAGCATAGGGTTCAAACGAGTGTCGATCCTCAAGGAACAAGTAGACATTAATTACCTTTCTTTCATTCTTTAATCGACTCGATAAAATAAAATCGAAATAAAATAAAAAAAAAATAAAAATAAAAATATATACATGTCAATGATGTAGATTTATGTAATTCAAACCATTAATTAGACAACCATGATCATAAAGTACCCAACGTCTATCATAACTAATTATTCCTTTGGCATCATGAAGAATTAAAGTAGACTCACTTCTTTCTCAATCTATGAATCCCTATCTTCTAGGTAACTTAGTATCACATACTCTATCTCAACCAGTCTTACCCAAAAGATGCATTAAACACAATTCTTTAATCAAGTCTCATTCTCAAGCAAACTTAACTCATGAAATTAACCAATTGAATCCATATTCTGACAGACATCAATTAACTTTTAATTACTCCGTTCTTGCAATTAACCCCATTTTTAGGCAAGTTAAAAGGCAACAAATATGAAACCAATCAATTTAAACCATCAACCCTATTCTCAAGCAAGTTAACGGCACAATCAATTAATCTTGCAATCAACCCAAGTAATTAAATACCAAGAATAACAATCAGTTAATTAAAAGATCAAATAACCCTAAAAACCATGAGTATCTAACCAATGTCAAATTACAGTAAAACAATTAAAACATCAATGTCAAGAAAAAGAAAACAAAGTAAAAGAAAGCACTTCTAGACAAGCTTCTTTCTTCTTCCTTTGAAGACCTTCTTGTACAACTCTCCTTGAATTGAAGAATTCCTCCTTAGATTGAGTGATTTTCTATGATGATCAATGAATTCTTTGCTTTTCCCTTGTCTTTTTCATCATTTATAGGCTTAAGAAGTGCCTAAACTTGTAGGTACAAAGTTCTTGACCGAGTAGAAGTTGGAAGATACTAAAACTCCTCAGGTTTCCAAAAACATATAGAAAGACCGCAGCACCGCCTCAAGGACAGAACACAGCCGGCGCCGCCTTGGTCCTTCGGAGCCACTGCCGCCTGTGTTTTGCTTCTCCACTCGTTCATCGATTTTTCTCCTAATTGTACGCATAAGTTCTAGACTGCAGCCGGCTCCGGTTCCAACCTCACAGCCGGCGCTGCCTTTGCTCTGCTTCGCTCTGGTTTTGATCTGTTTTATCCAAAAATCTGAAATAATGAACAAAATACCTTTCCAAGGGTAAAATCTCAAATATGAAAGAATATGACTAGTTATTGCACAAAATGTCTTACAAAAGAGCCTCAAATAACTAAGCAAAGTGTGACTAATTTAGCCCCATCATATTCCCCCACACTTAGCTATTTGCTTGTCCTCAAGCAAAGTATCAAGAACAAGTAGGAAAAACACAAGGTTTTAATCAAGTCACTCAATCAATTCCAAAACCATATCTTCAATGCTTTCTTCATTTGTGAACATAAAACATATGATACTAAATATTTCATAATCAATGCAAGACTTGTGTAGTGATAAATGACTTAGTAGAACCATCTCAATATTTCATAATATTCTCAAACCATTGGAAAGAAGTCAATTTAAAAAGAATATGCATTGCATATGCTTACTTTTCATACACTCTCTCCACTAATCCGAGACATATCATGATTCTATTTAGATCAAGTAGGACTTTTAAGCTTGTAATGTAAGGCTGAAGGATTGTAATGTGGCTTAGCAAACGAAGGATATAGGAAAATCAAAAGTCAAAGAAAAACTAAGAGTTGGCAAGAAAAAGGTAACCAAAATAAATCTATAATTTCCAACTCTTCTTGCGCTCCAATTCCAAGAATCAATCAAACCATAACCTTATATAATAAACCTTATGCACTGCAAGCAAATCCTGCATTGTTCTCTTTTTCTTTCCCCTCTTTTTGTTATTAACTTTTTTTTCTCAATATCACTTAATTTTCCAGCAATGGTGTTAAGTGTTTTACATGCACTTAACTTTCACAGTTCAATCACCATCCCTTTTGTGATATTTTCTCTTTTTTTTCTTTTCAAAATTTTTTTCACAAACTTTTCTAGCAGCTTGTTGTTTTCTCTTTTTAATTCCTCTCATTTCTTTTCTTCTTTCTCATTTTTCAACTCAAAAAAATTTCTTTCTTCCTCGATTTTTTTGTTTTTAACTTCTTTCTTCCATTCTACTTTTCTTCTTTTCCAAGCTCTACTCATAATTGATCCATGACTGAAAGTAACAAGTCATGATCTTTATCCCTGCATTCTTTCTCATCATACATATACGTTCATCCTTCAAGAGCATAAAGATTTGGAAAATTATGCAAACTCTTAGCACAAGTAATGGACAAAATATTGTAACGGGTTTTAATGAAAGAAATCAACAATTTAGGCTCAATAAATAGGCACTAGGGATAATATGAAAATTGGTAGGCTTGAAAAGCTCAAACTATCCAAAGAAAGCCTATTACCGTCATGCCTAAGTTAAATCATGATTGCCTTTATTATTTCGCCTCGAGAAGTATTCAAGTAAGTTCTAGAATGCTCCATGAATTTTAGAAAAAAAACAGGTTTAAAAATAATGTAAAGCATTAGATCAAGAACTACTTTGTTCAAGTGAGTGCAAAAAGTCATGCATAAGCCATAAATGATCTAGAACATATGCTCTATAATCCATCATAAAGACATGCAAAATATATATATATATATATATATATATATATATATATATATATAGCTTGAAATCTCTAGAAAATCAGAAAAATTTTTGAAATTTTTTCGCTCAAAATTTTCTCCTAAGAAAGCTAAAGTATATGTATAGAAGAATTGTCAATCAAATCACTCTCCCACACTTAAACTGGACATTGTCCTCAATGGCCAAATAAATATAACAAAGAATAAACAATGCCAAGGGACCAAAAATATAAAAAGGAGAAGAGATATAAAAGTCAATACTACCATTACAAATTAGCTCCAAAAGTTCCCAACTTTTAACTCTTCAAATTTTCAAAACTTTTAAACTAAAATTTTCTAAAGTAACTAAATACTAAGAAAAATACTAAGAAAACACCAAGATAATTGATTAAAACTTGATCAAAAAATATCACTAAACCACTCCCCCATACTTAAATTGGACAATGTCCTCCTTGGCAAAAGATAAACACCAGAAAACATCTCCAAAGGGTCAAAAAATAATAAAGGGGTAGAAAGTTTAAGTAATACTTCCCAAGTGCAATAATGCTCCAATAGATAGCTAAGCTTGAGGTAAAGAGAAAGGCTTGTCCAAGAGGACTTTATTCTTGTAAAACAAAACACAAATAAAAGCACAAGGAAAATAATAATAAAAATAACTAAATAAAAGAAAACAAACTAAAGAAAAATAATAAAATAAAATAAAAATAAAAATAAAAAGACTAGAAAACTGTTGACACTCATCATACTTCTTCATCAATCCTTTTGGAAAAGAAATTAAGGCTCCAAGTAGGCATAATGAATGTAGAAAGGATGGAGGATTTTGAAAAATTAAGGGTTCATGAGAACGATTTGTCTCAACAAAGCAAAATGCATAAACCTCATTCTCTAACATTCCTTTAGACACATAAATATCTTTTTCAACATATGAGTGCACATGGAATCTAATGGATGCATCAACTTTGAAATCACCGATTAACCCTTCAAAAGAATTTTTACAATTTAAAATACCCCTTTAAACTTAGTACTTGCATTCTTAAAGATGGGATTGGGCAATCCTTACTTTTCAATGCTTCTACAAATACCAAGTTACCTCCCTGAAATTGGGGTGAAGGGTAGAATTCGCCAACATCCTCAAAGGGTTTCTTAGAATGAATAATAAATCCAACTTCTTGAGATATGTTGAACTCCATACATCATCATTGGGACCATTGTTCTCCAAGAAGTGAGAAGAGCCTAAGAAATCTTGTGACAAAGAAATATTAGAATTATAAGCACATAGAGTAGAATCAAATACCTCTCTTGCTATATCATGCAATCATCCCTCATAGCCTCTCTCTCTCTCTCTCTCTCTTATGGTCAATTGTATGGGCTAGAATGAACTCATGAGTCTGCTCAACAATCTTAACTAATTGTTTCCTTTGATCGCCCAATCGTTGGGAAGCTTCTTCATGCCACTGAACAGATGAATTTGTATTGGCAATAAAAGAATTCACTAATGCTTCTAATGACGTCTCACTAAAAACATTAATGTGAGCTTGTAATTTTACCAATCAATACACCAATGTTTTTTTTTTTTTTTTTTGAATGCAAGAAAAATGATGAACATGTAATAATGATTAATAATGCAATTTAATTCACGAAGACATGATAAAAAGAACAAAACAAAATGACCAAAATAAAAATTATTTCAAACAGCAAAAATGACTTCATTGCTTTCCATGACCTACACCTATAAACGACAAGAAGAAAGTTAGATAACAAAATGAAAAGAAGAACAAGTTAGTCAATAAAACAGGGTCAAGGTTAGTAAGTTAGGTTACATAGGTATACAGGAATACACGAAATACAAAAGATAGCACCGTTTTGTGGAAAGAACAAGTATACATATTTACATATTTACATGGTTAAATCAACAAAATCCAAGCTTTCATGCTATTGTTCCCCAGCAATGGCGCCAAAAACTTGATGTGTCCGGACTTGGGTATAAAAATCATACAAGAACTAAGCACATTTCCAATCAAGTTTAAATTAAAACGTTCAACCCAAATCACACATATGAGCAAGCGTACTCATCATTAACCGAGCATAGGGTTCAAACGAGTGTCGATCCTCAAGGAACAAGTAGACATTAATTACCTTTCTTTCATTGTTTAACCGACTTGATAAAACAAAACTGAAATAAAATAAAACTAAAGAAAATAAAAATAAAAATATATACATGTCAATGATGTAGATTTATGTAATTCAAACTATTGATTAGACAACCATGATCTTAAAGTACCCAACCTCTATCATAACTAATTATTCCCTTGGTATTATGAAGAATTAAAGTAGACTCACTTCTTTCTCAATCCATGAATCCTTATCTTCTAGGTAACTTAGTATCACATACTCTGTCTCAACCAGCCTTACCTAAAAGATGTATTAAACACAATTCTTGGATCAAGTCCCATTCTCAGGCAAAATTAACCCATGAAATTAACCAATTGAATCCATATTCTGGTAGACATCAATTAACCTTTAATTACTTCATTCTTGCAATTAACCCCATTTTCAGACAAGTTAAAAGGCAGCAAATATGAAACCAATCAATTCAAACCATCAACCCTATTCTCAAGCAAGTTAACGGCACAATCAATTAATCTTGCAATCAACCCAAGTAATTAAATACCAAGAATAACAATCAGTTAATCAAAAGATCAAATAACCCTAAAAACCAAGAGTATCTAACCAATGTCAAATTACAGTAAAACAATTAAAACATCATTGTCAAGAAAAAGAAAACAAAGTAAAAGAAAGCACTTATAGACAAGCTTCTTTCTTCTTCCTTTGAAGACCTTCTTTTACAACCCTCCTTGAATTGAAGAATTCCTCCTTGGATTGAGTGATTTTCTATGATGATCAATGAATTCCTCATTTTCGCTTGTGTTTTTCATCATTTATAGGCTTAAGAAGTGCCTAAACTCGTAGGTACAAAGTTCTTAGCTGAGTAGAAGTTGGAAGATACTAAAACTCCTCAGGTTTTCAAAAACGCGTAGAAAGATCGCAACACCGCCTCAAGGACAGAACACAGCCGGCGCCACTTTGGTGCTTCGGAGCCAGCGCCACCTGTGTTCTGCTTCTCCACTCGTTTGCCAATTTTTCTACGAATTTTGCGCAAAAGTTCAAGACTGCAGCTGGCGCTGGTTCCAACCTCAAACCCGGTGCCACCTTTGCTCTGCTTCACTTTGGTTTTAATCCATTTTACTCAAAAATTTGAAATAATAAACAAAATACCTTTCCATCTAACACCCCACTACCTAGGCCCGCCAGGGCCGGGGATATCGCCCCGTCCAAAGGACAAAGGGTCTTTATAACTAGGTTACACAAATAAAATAGCGGAATAAAAATAATACTTTAACTTAAAATTTTTAAAACCCAGAATGAATCCAAGAATTCCCAAAAGAAAAACAAATCCTTTAATAAAATCATCCACTCTCAACTCCCCAAAGCAATACATAAAAATAAAAGACAACATTCTCTTCCAAGGCAGATAACACTAGCTACTCATCCCTACAGCAGGATCGACCTGAAATTATGGTAAAAAGGTGATGAGACAGAAATCTCAGTAAGTTCGTGTGTGCTTTGGGTGTTCAATGAAAACAGTTCGTGGATGCAAAGTGTGAAATCTTTATAAGAGAAATATTGGCAAGCAATAAACATTAGTCAAAAGCAAGAGTGGTGTTTTCCTCTTTTTGAAACCATACAAGTGCACAATAAAATCAACCACTCATAAAGGTGGTCATGGGTTACCACACGTTGGGCCCCATAACCATACAACGGTCAGAATGCCACACTTTGTGCAAACAGACAAAAGAAATATTGGCAAGCAAAGAATGATGTTCAAAAACAAGAGTGGCATTTTGGCTTTCAAACCATACAGGTACAATAAAATCAATCACTCAAAAAGGGTGGTAATGGGTTACCACACGTTAGGCCCCATGTCCACATGGTCAGTATGCCACACTTTGTGCATACTGCCGGTCAAAATGCCACACTTTGTGCAGACTGACAAAAGGTAGGTGATCGGCCTACCGGGCAAGATACTTCTCCTTCTCTATACCCAAACAATAACCGGGTGTCCATTCCGGCAAAACACAGTCACTTGACTGAAAAGAACACTGCTAGCTCGGATCGGCATGACTAAGTAGTACTGACGTTTCTCTAAGTTGAGTTCATCTTCAGGAGGAGGCCTCCTGCCAGAAGACTCACTCTTGCTCTTCAAAACTAGTACTACCAGTCTGCCCCTGTTGAGTACTTAACGTAACGTCTCCCACTTGGAAAAAATGAACAAAACATAGTTCCACTTGAAAATGGCAATTATGGTTTTCCAAAGTTTGGGGCAAAACTGGTTTTAGAAAGAATTTTAGGTTTTGAGTAAAACCGCCCCTTGATTTACAAATAATTTATTTGTCTGAAACGAGAATAGAAATAATCCTCAACTGCCTTTACAAAAATGAGTGACCATGCACTCTACATTTCGTTTGCCATAAAAAAAATCATTTTTTTATCAAACAGGTTTTATGCAGGAGCTTACCTGATCCTTGCTCACAACAAAGGTCTCCAACAGCTGACCTAACCCCGCATGGGGTAAATACAAACCACAATCAAACTCAAGTCAAGATTCACTTTCACAAATAAAACTTACTCAACTTACTACAATCATGTCCTTAGTGCCCAATGCTTTAAGGCTCGATAATAAATAAAAGGGGTTTATAAAATAAATCTAGTTTGATATTAAAATAACTAGAGTTTGAAAAATAGGTACAATATGTTGAAGGTTTAAATCTAGCTAAAATAATTTAGAGTTTATTTGGTGAAAAGTCCTAGGTGGTACTAGATAAAATAAGAATTTATTAATAATTAATTGTTAGAAAATAATTGATAGTTATAATTAGTTGAAAATAAATTTTAATGATTCTTGCTTGAAAAATAATAAATAAATTTTAATAGGTTTGATTAAAAGATAATAATTAAATTTTAATAATAAATATTTTACCTATTATGATTATTTTCATAAAAGGCTTTATTTGATATTATAATATCTATATATTTTATTTTTCTAGCAAAAATTATTATTTATTTGATTAAAATATCATTTATATATATAATAATCCAAATCTACCCCTCTTAGGGTTTTTTTCGAAATTACTTAGCAAAATCATATTATTAAATATTTTATTCATGAAATAAAAATTAGCTTAGGGACAACTAGATCATGATCATATTTCTATGGCTAACCACAATCAATGACATATACAATCCTTCAATTCATTAAATCATCCAAATCATGTATATATGCATAGATCTAAATTTATCAAGACATGATCTAACCCCTACTAGCATAAATATGATCATGGCTTCAACAATCCAACATGAATATAAATCCTATTCACCAAAGGTGACATAATCTCTAGCATACTTCATCACAAATACTACCTATGACATGGAGACATGCATTAAACCTCAAATTATCATACAATCAACCAAGATAATCCATCCATGCATAAATCCCATCTCCTTCATATTCATACATACATTCATGCTTTAACCTCAACAATATGTACTCAAACCTTATCCGCAATCCATCTTCTATCAACATCATCCTAGAGACATGAATGTAGAATTTAAAAGAAATATGGAAGGCACTTACTTGGTTGATGAATGCCTTGAAGGAGTTTAGAATGGATCTCAACTCGTAGATGTCTAACTTTGTCTAAGGGAGATGGCGAAAACATGATCATGAGAGGAGAAGCCATCCGGCCAAGAGAAGGGAGGTTCGGCCGTGAGAGAGAGAGAGAGAGAGAGAGAGAGAGAGAGAGAGAGAGAGACCATTGGCATGCTGATTCACTTATGTTCTCACTAGAGATCAAGATTGGAGAAGATGAAGTTGTTAGCACAAACTTTACCTTGAAGGTGTTCTTGAACCTTCACAGAATTTTCTGGTTTTGATCCGAAGTAGCAAGTTGATTTGTGGTTTTTGATGTGAAGAATGGTGTTGATGGACTCACGGCAGTGAGCAGGTCAAATCTGGAGATTTTAGAGAAGGTTTGAAGTGGTTTGGAGGGGTATTAGGTGAAAGGAAGAAGTAGGTGTTCTTGGTGTAGTGTGTGTGTTCTTGAAGGTTGAAGGAATTTGAGAGAATTTGATTTGCAGCTGCCGAAATTCTGTGAGAACTAGGGCTGGCCGAATTTCTGTAGGGTTTAGGAGGTTGATTCTTTGATTTGGAAGGGAAAAGGAAAGGCTAGTTGTTACAATCCTTGAAGAATATTTTTGGGAAGCAAATTTGGAAACTAGATATCACAAGAATCTCTTTGATTATGGAAGAGCTTTTGGAAGTCTGCCATGGACGAATTTCTGGCAGTGTTTTGGCTGAATGAGAGCTGGTTGAAGGATGCTTAGGGTGGTCAAAATCATGGAGTATAATGGTGAAGAGAAGGTCTGGTTATTTGAGATATATTTTATGGAAAGTTGCTAAACTATGGTGGCTGGAATTTTAGTAATCAATCAAGCATAATTGTAGGGATTTGTTGGAGAGAATTTTGGACAGCCATGGCTGAGTTTCTCGCAGAAGCTTAAGGGGAACAATGGAGCTCTGTTACTGAAGGTTTAAGTAAGGTTTATGCAGAATAAGGTTGGTGTTTCAGCTGGAAGAGAAATAGGGAACAAAGCTGGAAAATTTTCCTGCACAGAATTTTCGCTGGGCAGAACTTTCTGGACAGATTTTCGGCTGCCATTTCCAGCCATCTTTTAGAGAGTTTGAAGGGGAATTTCAGGGGCTTTCAAGGCTGGTTTGCAGCCTTCTTCATGGAAGAAAAACATCGCTAATGTGCTGAACAAAATCTGGAAGAAAACAGCTTGGTTTTGGACTCTCATAGTGGCAATTTGTACAGGAATTTTTCCTGTTTTTGCTCCAGTTTTGAGCAGTTCGAAAATGGCCAAGAAATTCAAATTGCAAACTGATCCTAAAGACCATTTTTCTGGCAGCATTTGGGAGGGAATATTAGCTAAGAAACTCGACACTTTGAAGGCACAATAAGCTGAAAAATTTCAGCTCATTCCAAGAAGGAAGATGAACTAGCAAGAGTGAATTTTAGCAAGCTCACTAGAGGGATTTTTCCTCTTGGAATTTCCCACAACTCTTCCACATTTTCAGACCATGAGAAGTCTTTTACTACGACATTTTGATCCCACAAGACCACAGCACTTTTCTGAAATTTCTGGAAAGGAAATGGATAGAACAACTTGATCAAACTAATGAGTTGAGAAATAAGGAAAATCAAAGATCAAGGGAAAATGAATTCCCTTTAGGAAATTCGAGTAGGGTAAGGGAGTAGAATGAGGTTACTCTTAACATGTCTCTCTTAGGACATCATCACTACCTTACTCTAAGCTCATAAGGCCGAAACTATTTCTCCCTAAGCAAAAATAAAATTTAATCAAGCTAAAGCTTCTATGATGGAATTCGAACCCAAGACCTCAAGAATTGATTTCAAAGCTCTAACCACTAAACCACAACAACTCTTGTTGTTATTTTCCCCCTAAAAATATTTTCCTATTCAATCCTCAAGCTATCTCTCTTTTTCTACCTCAAGAAAAAATTACCATTTTGCCCTTCTCACTCAATAATCATAATCAAGCCCTCTAGACTATAAAACACAAATCCGAATTACATAAAATCATACAAAAATATATTTAAACATGCAAATAAATATGCTATGCATCCCAACTCCCTTACTCTATGGTTGGTTTTGACTGGGGTTTCACATCCTCCCCTTCTTAGAAGAATTTCGTCCCGAAATTCAGGCGTACTTCTATTTCAGATTGGGAAACTTCCGCTTAACCCACTCTTCTAATTCCCATGTGGCATATCACGTGCCATGATGCTACCACTGAACCCTTTGCATCGGTATTTGCTTGTTCCGGAGATTCTTGATACTGCGGTCTAATATTCGCACGGGCTTCTCCATATAGCTCAGATTGGGTTGCAACACCAACGGCTCATTATTTAGAACATGACCGAGATTGGCATTGTACTTCTTCAATTGTGGCACATGAAATACATCGTGAATTCCCATCAACCCATCTGGCAGGTCCAATCGGTAAGCTACCGGTCCAATTCTTTCCTTAATAAAAAACGGCCCCAAATACATCGTATTCAATTTTCCTCCCTTCGGATGCTTCAAGATTCCCCTACTCGGTGTCAATCTCAGAAATACACTGTCCCCGACTTGAAACTCCAATTCTCGCTGCCGGTTGTCCGCATAACTCTTCTGTCGGCTCTGAGCTGCCTTCAACCTCTCCCTGATCAATTTTACTTTATCTAACATCTCCTGGACATAGAATTCTCCTAGATGAATGGGTACTTGCTCCTGTGCGCCTCTTCCAAAATTCTGTCCATTAATTGCTGCTCCCCGGGTACACACAACCGATCTCTGAAATGCAAAACTCCCTCTTCGTCTTGACGGAAATCACTGCCTGGCCGCTTAAGCTCCTTGTCCTTGAAAAGCTGAAACTTGGCGTTGCTTTTCTGAGCTTCCACGATTTCCCGCTTCAAATCCGGTATTAACTTCAAATTGCTGATGACAATTCTTTCGTCTTGCACTTCCACCCTTTTGTCCAACACATTTTGAACCACTTGAATTTCTTGTACTCTCAGTCTGGCCATTCCAACTTTTCTGCTCAGTGTATCAGCAACTACGTTGGCCTTCCCGAGTCTTCCACTACTGGTTGGTAGGGCGTTTGTTGGATTGCTGCCTCTGGAAAGGTCCTTGCGGTTGCCTTGGCGGCTGGAAAGGCCTCGATGCCATTCTATTGCGGTCCTCATTTTCTGTCCGGGTAGTTGCATCTACGGCCCTGAATAGGTCGTTGGAGGAGAAGGTGCCAATGCCCTCCTCAACTCCGGCCTCAATTTTTTTTAACAAACTGCCTTGTCCTATTCTTCTTAGTGTCCACTAATCTCTTGCAATACTTCGACAGCTGGATGAACCGTGCTGCATACTGGGCCACTGACATGCCTCCCTGCTTCAAATTTTGAAATTCGTCCCCTCACTTTTTCACTATCCACTGAGGGATGTATTCAGCTCTGAAGGCTTCAAGGAAACTGGACCACGTCCATTCCTGCTCGACCATTTCCTAGTCATCTTGAACCCGTTGCCACCATGCCCGAGCTGGCCTCTCAAATGGAATGCCGCAAATTTAACCATCCACTCATCGGTGTATTGGAGCGTTGCAAATATATTCTCCATTTGCTCAATCCATTGCTGTACCTTCTAATCTTGCTCGACTTCGCCCAAGAAGACGGCGGCTGAAACTTCAAAACCACTCTAATGCCTCATATTCTCCCTTAGTGACCCTCCACTCCATCAGGGTTTGCAGAACCTCCACCATCTTACTGAATGCCTATCCCATCGACACATCATCCGGCGCTTCAGACCCCCATTCCGAATCTGGCTCATTCTCATCCCTCCGATTAGGTGATGGCATTTGAGTCATCTCAAACTCCAGTGCTACAGGCTCTGCTTCCAGAACTCTTCTGTTAATGTAGCTACATGGCGCTTGGGTGCCATTCTCAACCATGCCCAGATAATGAGTGTATGCATTCAAGTTTAAAACATTTTGAGCATGCATTCACATTCAGGTTTTAGTAAAATAGAATTAGATGCAAGTTTTTGTACATGATCAGATAATAATGATATCTACTCATTTTAAAAGAAAATTTGATGATGTTATTTAGGGAAAAACCAAGTAATAAATAAAACTCATGCTTTTCATAAAATCATGCTTTCATAATGAAAGGGTCATCACACGCGATACCCTTTTATTCAGCAAAATAATCGAACCCTACAAGCAACATGCTTTTTTGAAAAGAATAAATGAACAAAAGAATGCAAATCCCAAAAGAGAGAGAGAGAGAGAGAGAGAGAGAGAGAGAGCAAATGCTGCTAATCTTCTATACTTTACTCACCGCTAGAGTCAGTAGAAGCATCTGGATCGTCAGAGGCTGGTTCCATGAACCACCCCACAAAGCTATCGGGTTTCCCCACATAATCCCTCGCAAAACCTGCATTCTCACTTGGCTGACCTAAATCACCCTCATTGCCCCTCTTAGCTCTCATAGCTGCCTTATAAAACTTATCCAAAGCTAATCTAATCACACCCTTAGGTGCAGGCCTCTCGTCTCCGAGTCGTACAGGTCAAACAATCCCTCTCTCCTTAACTTAGCATCTACACCCAGTCCATATCGAAGTTCGCTCCTCTTAGGTCTCTTTTCTAGCTTCCCTTTCCCCTTATCTTCCATTTCTAAAGCGTGCTGCCTAAGCTCCCTTAATGCTGGGGTAACTCCATTCCTTAGCCTATAACCCTCATCACTGGACTCCTTGAGGTCATAGCAAGTAAAAGTCCTAACAAACTCACCTATCTTTGGGGTTCGAGAAGCCTCCATCGCATCCTCATCCTCCTCCTCTATCCCATCCATCTCTTCCTCACTCTCATCATCACTCTCATCCCTAAACTCATCTACCTCCCCTTCACTCAGCTTAGCCATCTCCTCATCTCCCTCACCCTCACTAACAAGCTCATCTACCTCACCCTCAACATCCCCATTGCACTTACCTATGCCGCCATCAACCTCCATCTCTACCTTAACAACCGGGTCATCTAGCATAGGCGGCTCATGCTCCATCTCGTCCTCACTCAAAAACCATCCTTTCTCAGGCTTTGTCTCCGAAGCAGACGAGGGTGGATCTGCTACAGGTAATGGGGTAGGTGGATTTCCGCAACCAGCGGGCCAATCTCTGACAGCCGATGCAACTCTCTTGACCATCCTATAAACAAAACGCAAGGATTGGCACCAAATCAAAATACTTAAGGAAATAAAAATCCAGAAAATCAACTGATTGCCTAAACCTAGACTCTGATACCACTTGTAACACCCTGCTACCTAGGCCCGCCAGGGCCGGGGATGTCACCCCATCCAAAGGACAAGGAGTCTTTATAACTAGGTTACACAAATAAAATAGCGGAATAAAAATAATACTTTAACATAAAATTTATTAAAACCCAGAATGAATCCAAGAATTCCCAAAAGAAAAATAAATCTATAAATAAAATCATCCACTCTCAACTCCCTAAAGCAATACATAAAAATAAAAGACAACATTCTCTTCCAAGGCAGATAACACTAGCTACTCATCCCCACAGCAGAATCGACCTGAAATCATGGTAAAAAGGTGATGAGACAGAAATCTCAGTAAGTCCGTGTGTGCTTTGGGTGTTCAGTGAAAACAGTTCGCGGATGCAAAGTGTGAAATCTTTATAAGAGAAATATTGGCAAGCAATAAACATTAGTCAAAAGTAAGAGTGGTGTTTTCCTCTTTTTGAAACCATACAAGTGCACAATAAAATCAACCACTCATAAAGGTGGTCATGGGTTACCACACGTTGGACCCATAACCATACAACGGTCAGAATGGTACACTTTGTGCAGTCTGACAAAAGAAATACTGGCAAGCAATGAATGATGTTCAAAAATAATAGTGGCGTTTTGGCATTCAAACCATACAGGTACAATAAAATCAACCACTCAAAAAGGGTGGTAATGGTTTACCACACGTTGGGCCCCATGTCCACATGGTCAGTATGCCACACTTTGTGCATACTACCGGTTAGAATGCCACACTTTGTGCAAACTGACAAAAGGTAGGTGATCGGCCTACCAGGCAAGATACTTCTCATTCTCTATACCCAAACAACAACCGGGTGTCCATTCCGGCAAAACACAGTCACTTAACTGAAAAGAACACTGCTAGCTCGGACTGGCATGATTAAGTAGTACTGACATTTCTCTAAGTTGAGTTCATCTTCTGGAGGAGGCCTCCAGCTAGAAGACTCACTCTTGCTCTTCCAAACTAGTACTACCAGTCTACCCTTGTTGAGTACTCATCGTAACGTATCCCACTTGGAAAAAATGAATAAAACATAGTTCCACTTGAAAATGGCAATTAAGGTTTTCCAAAGTTTGGAGCAAAATTGGTTTTAGAAAGAAATTTGGGTTTTGAGTAAAACCGACCCTTGATTTACAAATAATTTATTTGTCTGAAATGAGAATGTAAATAATCCTCAACTGCCTTTACAGAAATGAGTGACCATGCACTCTACATTTGGCTTGCCACAAAAAAAATCATTTTTCATCAAACAGGTTTTATGCCATAGCTTACCTGATCCTTGCTCACAACAAAGGTCTCCAACAACT
This sequence comes from Voacanga thouarsii, assembly GCA_026120185.1. Classification (NCBI taxonomy): domain Eukaryota; kingdom Viridiplantae; phylum Streptophyta; class Magnoliopsida; order Gentianales; family Apocynaceae; genus Voacanga; species Voacanga thouarsii. Next base: position 1,093,225 of record JANUWF010001142.1, read on the forward strand.
GACCTAACCCCGCATAGGGTAAATACAAACCACAATCAAACTCATGCCAAGATTCATTTTCACAAATAAAACTAACTCAACTTACTACAATCATGTCCCTAGTGTCCCAAGCTTTAAGGCTCGATAATAAATAAAAGGGGTTTATAAAATAAATCTAGTTTGATATTAAAATAACTAGAGTTTGGAAAATAGGTACAATATATTGAAGGTTTAAATCTTGCTAAAATAATTTAGAGTTTATTTGGTGAAAAGTCCTAGGTGGTACTAGATAAAATAAGAATTTATTAATAATTAATTGCTAGAAAATAATTGATAGTTATAATTAGTTGAAAATAAATTTTAATGAGTCTTGCTTGAAAAATAATAAATAAATTTTAATAGGTTTGATTAAAAGATAATAATTAAATTTTAATAATAAATATTTTACCTACTATGATTATTTTAATAAAAGGCTTTATTTGATATTATAATATCTATATATTTTATTTTTCTAACAAAAGCTATTATTTATTTGACTAAAATATCATTTAAATATATAATAATCCAAATCTACCCCTCTTAGGGTTTTTTCGAAATTACTTAGCAAAATCATATTATTAAATATTTTATTCATAAAATAAAAATTAGCTTAGGGACAATTAGATCATGATCATATTTCTATGGCTAACCACAATCGAGGACATATACAATCCTTCAATTCATCAAATCATCCAAATCATGCGCATATGCATAGATCTAAATTTATCAAGACATGATCTAACCCCTACTAGCATAAATATGATCATGGCTTCAACAATCCAACATGAATATAAATCCTATTCACCAAAGGTGACATAATCTCTAGCATACTTCATCACAAATACTACCTGTGACATGGAGACATGCATTAAACCGCAAATCATCATACAATCGACCAAGATAATCCATCCATGCATAAATCCCATCTCCTTCATATTCATACATACATTCATGTTTCAACCTCAACAATATGTACTCAAACCTTATCCGCAATCCATCTTCTATCAACATCATCCTAGAGACATGAATCTAGAATTTAAAAGAAATATGGAAGGCACTTACTTGGTTGATGAATGCCTTGAAGGAGTTTAGAATGGATCTCAACTCCTAGATGTCTAACTTTGTCCAAGGGAGATGGCAAAAACATGATCATGAGAGGAGAAGCCATCCGGCCAAGAGAAGGGAGGTTCGGCCATGAGAGAGAGAGAGAAAGAGACCATTAGCATGCTTATCCACTTATGTTCTCACTAGAGGTCCAGATTGGAGAAGATGAAGTTGTTAGAACAAACTTTACCTTGAAGGTGTTCTTGAACCTTCACAGAATTTTCTGGTTTTGATCCGAAGTAGCAAGTTGATTTGTGGAGTTTGATGTTAAGAATGGTGTTGATGGACTCACGGCAATGAGCAGGTCAAATATGGAGATTTTAGAGAAGGTTTGAAGTGGTTTGGAGGGGTATTAGGTGAAAGGAAGAAGTAGGTGTTCTTGAAGGTTGAAGGAATTTGAGAGAATTTGATATGCGGCTGCTGAAATTCTGTGAGAACTAGGGCTGGCCGAATTTCTGTAGGGTTTAGGAGGTTGATTCTCTGATTTGGAAGGGAGAAGGAAAGGCTAGTTGTTACAATCCTTGAAGAATATTTTTGGGAAGAAAATTTGGAAACTAGATATCACAAGAATCTCTTTGATTATGGAAGAGCTTTTGGAAGTCTGCTATGGACGAATTTCTGGCAGTGTTTTGGCTGAATGAGAGCTGGTTGAAGGAGGATTAGGGTGGCCAAAATCATGGAATATAATGGTGAAGAGAATGTCTGGTTGTTTGAGTTATATTTTACGGAAAGTTGCTAAACTATGGTGGCTGGAATTTTGGTAATCAATCAAGCATAATTGTATGGATTTGTTGGAGAGATTTTCGGACAGCCATGGCTGAGTTTCGTGCAGAAGCTTAAGAGGAACAATGGAGCTCTGTTACTGAAGGTTTAAGGAAGGTTTATGCAGAATAAGGTTGGTGTTTTGGCTGGAAGAGAAATAGGAAACAAAGCTGGAAAATTTTCCTGCACAGAATTTTCGCTGGGCAGAATTTTCTGGACAGATTTTCGGCTGCCATTTACAGCCATCTTTCAGAGAGTTTGAAGGGGAATTTCAGGGGTTTTCAAGGCTGGATTCTAGCCTTCTTCATGGAGGAAAAACATGGCTAAGGTGCTGAACAAAATCTAGAAGAAATCTAATTGGTTTTGGACTCTCAAAGTGGTGATTTGTACAGGAATTTTTCCTGTTTTTGCTCCAGCTTTGAGCAGTCCGAAAATGGCCAAGAAATTCAGATTGCAAACTGATCCTAAATACCATTTTTCTGGCAGCATTTGGGAGGGAATATTAGATAAGAAACTCGACACTTTGAAGGCACAATAAGCTGGAATAATAGCTAGAGTGAATTTTAGCAAACTCACTAGAGGGATTTTTCCTCTTGGAATTTCCAACAACTCTTCCACATTTTCAGACCATGAGAAGTCTTTTACTAAGACATTTTGATCCTACAAGACCATAGCACTTTTCTGAAATTTTTGGAAAGGAAATGGCTAGAACAACTTGATCAAACTAATGAGTTGAGAAATAAGGAAAATCAAAGATCAAGGGAAAATGAATTCCCCTTAGGAAATTCGAGTAGGGTAAGGGAGTAGAATGAGGTTACTCTTAACATGTCTCTCTTAGGACATCATCACTACCTTACTCTAAGCTCATAAGGCCGAAACTATTTCTTCCTAAGCAAAAATAAAATGTAATCAAGATAAAGCTTCTATGATGGAATTCGAACCCAAGACCTCAAGAATTGATTCCAAAGCTCTAACCACTAAACCACAACAACTTTTATTGTTATTTTCCCCCTAAAAATATTTTCCTATTCAATCCTCAAGCTATCTCCCTTTTTCCACCTCAAGCAAAAATTACCATTTTGCCCTTCTCACTCAATAATCATAATCAAGCCCTCTAGATTATAAAACATAAATCTAAATTACATAAAATCATACAAAAATATATTTAAACATGCAAATAAATATGCTATTTATCCCAACCCCCTTACTCTAAGGTTGGTTTTGACTGGAGTTTCACATTCCAAGGGTAAAATCTCAAATATGAAAGAAAATGACTAGTTATTGCAAAAAATGTCTTACAAAAGAGCCTCAAATAACTAAGCAAAGTATGACTAATTTAGCCCCTATCAGTAGGATTATAAGATCTACCCTCAAAATTTCCTTTCCCTACTTAATCTCATAGTTCTCCATCAACTTCCTAACTTTTTCCATTTTTCCAAAAGGTGTGCTCACTAGAAGGGTATAGGGTAATTTTGTTGGGTATCTCAGGCTCGTATCATATACGGTGCAACGGAAGAATAAAATGAGATACTATCCCAGGATCTGCATATGTGCAGAAAAAAAGATATAAAGATAACAAAGGTAACAACTTTTTACCTTTCTTTGATCATCCGAAGAACAAAAAATTTCTTCTTCAAGTCGAGGCGCGATCTAGCAATCCTCTTGAACAAACTCCACAAGAGTTGAACGTCCCACCATTATAATCACTGTGTGTGATTATCTCTAACAGTAATCCACACAGAGGAACCCTCAAGCATCAAAATTTCCTGAGCTAGCAGAAAAAGATGGTGGCTAGGGCTCTTCTCGTTTTCAGCAAAACGAGAGAGAGAGAGAGGAAAAAAGAGAAGAGAGTTTTTGGCGGCTGCTATTTTCGTGTGAATCACCCTCTTAGGGTTTCGATTATATCATCATATAAACCGAAAAATTCACTAAAAAATTTGAAATCCTAAAATAATTAGAATTCCCTAATTGTAATTGGAAACATCAAGTTCTCACAATTACAATTTGGACCACAAATTATAACTAATTATTATTTGTCCACAACAACTTCTCTTTCTCGCAATTAACCCTACTATGTTATCAAATAACATCTTGAGTTTATAATCCTCTATTGTATGTGACCTATTAGGTTTCCCAATCAATTGGTAGCAAACATGAATTAATCCAAACGTTTTTGAGATCAATAATTCATAATTAATTAAATTAATCATATTAATTCTAATCAGGATTAGTTTATTAATTCATCAATTAATAAACCCATATTCCCAGATCATGAGTGGTATCTAGCAACACATCATGACTACCCAAGAGTCCAGGAAATCAAGTGGCTTGACATGAACCCTTCAATAACAAACTACAGTGCAATTAACTCATTTTACCATACAATATATCATTCGATTTGGAGTACGGAATTAGTGCCAACTCCCTCTAGAATTAATTCTGGCTCGAATACAATAGTACTTATACCAGGAACCGAGTACTCTAGATGTGTATCAATTGGAACTGTTTACAATACACAGTTGCCTTGGCCAAGGACTTCTCGAGTTGTAATTCCTACAAATGGTTGTGAGATATTTGCCTCTACTATTAGGAGTGGTGAATCCTTTATTGACCCTCTCAACTACTTTCGTTTACCTCACAATGTACCTAATATCCATCCCATAGGCAACTCTCGATCGAGCTCCAGAGATTGGAATCAAAGTACAATGCTCAGCAAACAAAATACCTTAGAGATCTCAAGTCTAAGGATACTTGTACATTTGCTATATTGAAATTATATCACTGGCACTAAATAGTTATCCATGTGATTATCTCAAAGCTAGGTCATCCAATGAACTTATTCTATTAATAAGCATCCATTTGTTAACTTTGAGTATTTCAATACTCCCGGATTTGAGAACCATCGCCTGATCAAATTAGGAAGTCTAACACATGCTAGTCTTAACGCATTAATGATGTCCTGTCTCATTAATACTACGATTAGGGACTATTTAAGTACTAACACTATACAATGTAGTAGGAATCTCATATCATGATTTCCTTAACACAATGTTGTACTAGAGACTTTATCTAATAGTTATATTACTTAAAAGTAAATAAAAGAAACTGTAAGATAAATAATGCCTTTTATTAAAAGAAAATGTGTTATATACAATATACAAGTGATTGCCTTTAGGGTACAACACTCACAAAATTTTCCCTCTCATATCCTAAATGATATGTACAATCCTTATTCACATATGAATGAGTGGATCCAAGGTTAATAAGAACATTAATATGGCGTTATTGTACAGAATGCTTACCTTCCACTACTGCTGCATATGCTTCAACTTCCTCTCGATTTAGGAGGAAGACTTTGGCTTTGACTTGAAGCTTTTACCCTACTTGTCCAGTAGTTCCAATTGTAGCTCCTCGATTGGCATTAGTAGGTTGAGTCGGGGTTGCTTGTCCGATCCTCAAAGACTTATGATAGTGGTTCCTCAAGTGAGGAGGGCCTTTGTCTAACATTCTCTTTCTATGTGTCCTCCCATACCATAAAAGCGGCAGGTGGGGATGTTCGGCATAGGTCCTATAGTAGAGGTTCGAGACTACTTTCCTCTTTTTCTCTATTGCAGTCCAATAGGTCTTTTGTTGCTCTAGGGCCTTATCAACTAGCAAGTCTACTGGAATTCATCAGTCGGTGCTTATCTTCATTCTCTGTTAGAGTCAAAACATTGACCGCTACTGTGTAAGTTGCCGGTAGGGATGGTGCTAATATCTTCCTCAAATCCTGCCTTAACCCTTTCATGAATTATCGAGTCCACTTCTGTTCAATGTCAACCAGCCAGTTATAATATTTGGAAAGTTGGGTGAAGTGGGCCATATATTAGGGCCACCGTCAAGCTTCCTTACTTATAGGATTGAAATACATCCTCCTTCTCTACTATCCACTATAGAATCTACTCAACTCTGAAGTCCTCGACAAAATGGTCCCATGTCCACTCTTGGTTAATTCTCCCCCAGTCCTTCTGCACTCATTGCCCATATGCACGTGCGGGTCCTCTCAGCCTTAAGGCTGTGAACTTCACCATCTTTTTTTAGTATATTGTAAAATAGCAAAGATATTATCCATTTACTCAACCTACTGTTTGGCCATCTCATCCTGTTCCGGCTTACCATGGAACATAGGGGGCTAGAACTTGAAAAATCACTCTAGAGGCTTATCTTCTCTTTTGGTGACTTTTTCTCCACATTTTCCATCATTTCGGTCAGATTTTAAAGAATGGCAGCCATTTTGTCAAAAGCTTGCACCATCGTCACTTTCCTAGGCGTCCCAGGGGCTACCTCTTGTTCTTGCTCGTAGTCCTTCTCTACGTCAAGCATAGACTGTTGCATCTACCTAAAGTCTAGGTCAACAACTCGCTCCCCTGAATGGTCCTACTTTGCACTATGGTTCTGTGCCTTGGTGCTATCTTCTATTATGTTTTACCCATTAGGAGTGGATTACTAAAGGAAAAGATTATGCTTATGCAAATGAGTATCTAATATTTAATATTAGCATGCAATTTATTAAAAAATAGGTATTGCATTTAATACCCAAAATAAAGTAAGTAATCAAATGAAATCTTGTTTGTATTCATTAAATCATACTTTACAAATGACACAAGTGTGTTATGCCCTAGAGGCAATCACATGTATTCTATGTATCATACATTTATGGAATAAAACAACGCATTCTTTATCTTTTAGTTTGTTTTATTTATGCTTTTGTGTAAAATAATAGTTAGATAAAGTCCCAAGTGCAACACTGTGTTAAGAAAATCATGATAGAGATTAAGATGTGAGGTACCTACTACACTGTATAGTGCTCATGCTTAAATAATCCATAGTTATAGTATTAATGAGATAGGACATCATTAATGCGTCAAGACTAGCACGTGTTATGCTTCCTGATTTGATCAGGTAGTAGTTCTTACATCTGTAAGTATTGTGATACTCAAAATTAACACATAGATGCTTGTTACTAGAACAAGTACATTGGATGACCTATCTGTGAGATAATCACATGGATAACTATTTAGTACTAGTGAAAGAATCTCATCATAGTAAATGTGCAAGTATCCTTAGACTTGAGATCTCCAAGGTACTTTGTTTGCTAAGTATTAAACATTGATTCCAATCTCTAGAGTCTTGGCAAGACCGCCTATAGGATGGTGGTTGAGTACAATGTGAAGTAAACGAAAGTAATTAAGGGGATCAATAAATGAACACCACTCCTAATAGTAGGGGCGTATATCTCATGACCACTTATAGGAATCACTACTCTAGAAGTACTTGACTAAGGCGATTGTGTATTAGAAATGGTTCTAATTGACACACATGATGAGTAGTGGATTTCGAGAACAAGTACTAAAATATTCGGGCTAGAATTAATTAATATTTTGGTGGGAATTAACACTAATTCCATACTCCAAACTAAATGAGATATTGTATGGTAAAAGAAATTTATTGCGCTGATGTTTGCTATTAAAAGGTTCAAGACAAGCTACTTAACTTTCTGGATTTTTAGATGGTCAAGATGTGTTGCTAGATATTGCTCATGATATGTTGAATATAGATTTATTAATTAGAAAATTAATAAATCGATTTTAATTAGAATTAATAAGTTAATTCTAAATTATTAAGGATTATTAATCTTAAAGATGTTTGGATTAATTTATATTTTGCTACCAATAGACCAGGAAACCTAATAGGTCACACACAATAGATGATTAAGTACTCAAAATGTTATTTGATAACATTATAGGGTTAATTGTAAAAAGAAGAACTTGTTGTGGTTGAATTATAATTAGTAATAATTCATAGGCCATATTATAATTAATAAGATTATAATTTTAGTTGCTAATTACAGAATCCTTATTCTTTATGTATTATGGTTACCAAACACGGATGATATTTCGATATGCATGCCGTGTTTTTTTTTTTTTTATTCAATAGAGAGGAACAATGTTTTTCTCAGAGGGTCAATTTTTCTCTTCTTCTTCTTGTTCTCACACAAAACACTAGTGATGCATGTTTATTAGTGTAGAAAATATTACCAACAAATTATACAATTAATCAAGTTTTGATTAAAATATCAACCACTAAAATCACATATACGGGCAAGTATACCCATCGTATAGTATAGGAACTAGAAAGTATCGAATCCACGAGAACTTAGGCTCCCACTTTAATTTATCCAAATCTTTATTGTTTAGCCAATAGAACAGAGAAATATAAGTAAATAACCTACTAACCTATGATACTAGAGAAAATTAAGTCACACAAGAAAAATCACAAGAATAATCAAGGAATGAGAACAAGAAGAAAAAACATGTAAATAGATAGAAATCATTGAATAGACAATAATGATTGACTAGCTATTGTCTCAATTAATTATTATCTTAGCATCATGAATGATTAAATTAGACCCACTTCATTTGCAATACATGTAATCACAATCTTCTAGTTAAATTAGTGAACATATTCTATCTCAATCAATTTATCCAAAAGATGCATTAAAATCAATCCTTACACAAATCCCTATATTACAGGTGATTTAAGCATGAAATTAGTCAATGAATCCAAATTCTAGCAATCATCAACCAATCTTTGATTAGTTAGTCTTAACTTTTAACCTCTTTTTCAAGCAAGTTAAGAATAACTTGTATTGAATTAATTAGTTAGTATTCTCTCCTAACATCGTTTTGCAAGTTAATTAGAAGAGAACAAATCAATCCAACAAGATATTATGCTCAAGTAATCAAATATCAAGAATAGCAATAAATTGATCAAAGAACTAAAATTAATACAAAATCATAAATCCAAAAGAACATCATCTAAAGACAATTAAAACATTAATATCAAATTGTCAATAAATTACAAAAAAGAGAAAAATAAACCACTCATAGACAAGTAAGCCTTCTTCTTCTTTCTTGAAACCTTCTTGAGCCATCTCCTCTTCTTATCCAAGAATTCTCCTTGATCCTCTTAAATCTTGGTGTTTCTCTAGGGGTTTTTTTTAAAGATATTACATTGAAGAATTGAAAACTATGAAAACTCTCTTATACAATGTTATTCTCTTATATTTATAGGAGTTCTAATTGCCAAAAAATGTGTACAAGAGTCCTTTTCCGTGGTTGAAAGAGTTCCTAAAAGAATCAAATTAAAATTGCCAAAATCTGATTGGAAAAGAAAATCGCCAACACTGATTAGAATGGACCTGGCACCAGGTCCATTTGACCCATCTGGCACCGGGTCCAATCTTTTAATCCTCAAAATTGCTATTTTTCCAGAGCAAACCTGGTGCCTTGGCACCAGGTCTAATCTGGAATCTTTCACTTTTTACTCAAAATCTACTTAAATCTGAACAAATTTATCAAAAACACTTTTTACAAGCAAAATGTCAAATAGGAAAGAGTATGCCTAGTTATTACAACAATAGTACATCAAATTAATCTCAAATAACAAGAACAATAGTGATTATTTTAGCCCTATCACATACCCCAACACATGAACTTTTGCTTGTTCTCAAGCAAATAAGAATTAGACACTAAGCATTTATAACAAGACAAAATAATTAGTAAATCCATCCATAATGAAGACGTAACCTTCTTCCAACCTTAAACATAAATTCGTCATTCATTTATCCCTTCTTGTAAACCCATGGATTAAATTAAACAATCATAAAGCCATCAAAGTTAAGCTAAACAAGCATATATCTAGTATAAGAAAACTATTCTACTCCTCAAGCGAAAACATAGATAACATAAATCATACAATTCAAGTTATTTAACAAATTCAAGCATTAAAAACTCAAATTTACACAACTCAAGTTAATGAAATAAGGAAAACACTCAAATATCCTTCTTTTTTTTTTTTTCAATGACTTTAGGAATGGATAGCCTCAAGTGAATATATTTCTCATCACGCACTGTATTGGCCCCCTTATAGTCATTATACATTTCTTTCTAGCAATTTTGTTTTCCTTTCTTCTTTCTTTCCTTACTATCTTGCCTTCAGGATAGCCTCAAGAGTGTGTGATGCTTCTTTGTTTCTTCTCATCGACTCACCGTATTAGCCCCCTTTTCAGCAAAAAGGTCTTTGTTTTTTTTTTTTTTTCAATGAATGAAAGCAATTTTTTCAACTCACATTCTTTCCTTTTCACTCATTTTTCCCTCCAATTCCTCATATTCCTTTTTACAACTCAAAGTCAAGTAAACTTTAAATCTATAATACAAGAATTAGTCAACAACTCTTCCCATATTTCATCATCTCATCCATATTCAAACTTAAAGAATAAAACAAAACTAAAATACCAAATATAACCAAGGTTAACTTAAATTCTCAAGACTTAGCAAAATCCAACTTAATATATAAGTTTACCATTTAATAAAAATCAAACCATAATGAATGACAAATCTATACTCAAAAGTTAAAAAGAAAATCATAACTCCATTATAGACAAATAAGCTTAATTTAGCTCCAAAATCTCCGAACTTTCAAATTTTCAAAAGTTTCAAATTTTCCAAAAATTGTTCGATACCAAGAAAATGACAAAATAATTGATAAAAATTTGGACAAAGAATATTACTAAACCACTCACCCACAATTAAACTGGACAATGTCTTCATTAGCAAAAATTGAACACAAGAAAGCCTTTCCAAAAGGACCAAAAATGAAAAAAGAGGTAGAAAGTTAAGTAATACTCCCGAAGTGCAATAAGTTCCAAATAATATGACATTGGAAAAGAATAGAAGAGTTTGTTCAAAAAGACTTTATTCAAACTTACAAAAGAAAGCACAAGTAAAAACACAAAGAAAATTAAAATAAAATGAAACACATAAAATAAAAGAAAACATACTAAAGCAAAATACTAATAAAAATCTTAAGAAAGCTAATAAAGACACGACTCACTCCCCCACACTTATGATGGAAAATATTTTCCTTATTTGGGGAGGAAAAGCAAAACACTTAACAACTAAAAATAAAACTACATAAAACAAAATAATGACCGAAAGACCTAAAAAACCTAAATTCAAAACAAACCCAAACACATAAAAAAGACACTCGTTCCACTCATCATGCTTCCTCATTGAACCCATGTCTACGACGTTTAAGTTTAAAGTAGAAAATAGGAAAGACGAATATAGAAAGAAGGGATGCTTTTGAAAAAGGTCATGTTCATGAAAATAATTTTTCTCAGTAAAACAAAATACATAAGCCTAATTCTTTGACATTTCGTTAGTCACACAAATATTTTTGTCAACATATAAGTGCACATGGTCTCTGAAGAATGCATCAAACTTGAAATCACCATTTAACCCTTCAAAAGATTTGGCATAATGAAAATCCCCTTAAAACTTAGAAATTGAGTTCTTAAAGATGGGATCAAGAAATCCTTAATTTTTAATGCAAGGTTTACAAAAACTAAGTTACCTCCCTTTAGATGGGGTGAAGGGTAGAATTTGTTAGCATACTCCAAGGGCTTCTTATGATGTAGTGTTGAAAGATCTAACTCCTTGAGACATGCTAAGCTCAACATATTATCATTTGAACCATTGTTCTCCAAGAATTGAGAGGAACCTAAAAATTCATGTGACAAAGAGAAGTTAGAATTATTAGCACATTAGCACATAGAGTAGAATCGAATACCTTACTTGCCCCATTCTATAAGTGTTCCTCATATCCTCTCTCTTCTCCTTGGTGTTCCTCTTGTGCAAATGTATAAGCCTTTATGGCATCTTCAACCAACTTGGCTAGTTGTGTTCTTGCAAAGCTCATTTGTTGAGATGCTTCTTCGTACCCCCTAATGGACGTGTTTGTGTTGGTAACAAATGATTTGATTGAAGCTTCAAGTGACGTCTTAGTAGAAGCATTAATCCGAGCAAGCAACCTTGCCAACATATAATCATTATAACTTCTTTGATATTGTGCATATGATGATGTTTTGAATCTCACACTCAAAGAAAAACAAAAATCAAATTGAAATTAAAAATAAAAAAAACAAAATAACAGAAAAACAAAGAAAAGAAAAATAAACAAATTAGAAATGTTCACAAACTATAGGAATACAAAAGTTAGTGATATTTACAAATACGACAAAGGCTAACTCAACAAGATTTGAATGTTTTCGATAGTGCCCATCTGCAGCAACGATGCCAAAAATTTGATGCGTGTTTTTTAGTATAGAAAATATTACCAACAAATTGCACAATTAATCAAGTTTTAATTAAAATACTAACCGCTAAAACCACACATACAGGTAAGTATACTCATCGGATAGTATAGGGACTAGCAAGTATCAAATCCACGAGAACTTAGACTCCTACCTTACTTTACCCAAATCTTTATTGTTTAGCCAATATAGTAGAGTAATATAAGTAAATAACCTGCTAACCTAAAATACTAGAGAAAATTAAGCCACACAAGAAAAGTCACAAGGATAATAAAAAAAAATGAGAACAAGGAGAAAAGACATGTAAATAAATAGAAATCCTTGAATACACAATATTGATTGACTAGTTATTCTCTCAATTAATTATTATCTCGGTATTATGAAGGATTAAATTAGATCCACGTTGTTTGCAATCCATGGAATTACTATCTTCTAGTTAAATTAGTGAACATATTCTGTCTCAACTAATTTACCCAAAAGATGCATTAAAATCAATCCTCACATAAAATCCCTACATTCTAGGTGATTTAAGCATGAAATTAGTCAATGAATCCATATTCTAGCAATCATCAATCAATCTTTGATTACTTTATCTTAACCCTTAACCTCTTTCTCAACCAAGTTAAGAATAACTAGTATTAAATTAATTAGTTGTCCATTCTCTCCTAACATCATTTTGTAAGTTAATTAGAAGAGAACTAATCAATCCAACATGATATTATGCTCAAGTAATCAAGTACCAAGAATAACAATAAATTGATCAAAGTACTAAAATTAATACTAAATCATGAATCCAATAAATATAATTTAAAGACAATTAAAACAATAATCTCAAATTGTCAATAAATTACAAAGAAAAGAAAAATAAACCACTCATAGACAAGTAAGCCTTCTTCTTCTTCTTTGAAACCTTCTTGAGCAACCTCTTCTTCTTCTTCAAAAATTCTCCTTGATCCTCCTAAATCCTGGTGTTTCTTTAGGAGTTTTTTAAAGATATTACATTGAAGAATTAAAAACTATGAAAAATCTTTTGTACAATGTTATTCTCTTGTATTTAAAAAAGTTTTAATTGCCAAAAAGTGTGTACAAGAGTCATTTTCCATGGTTGAAAGAGTTCCCAAAAGAATTAAATTGAAATTACCGAAATCTGATTGGAAAAGAAAATTCACCGACACTGATCAAAATGGACCTGGCACCAGGTCCAATCTTTTTATCCTTAAAATTGCTACTTTTCTAGAGCAGACCTAGTGCCTGGTGCCTTAGTTGGATTTGGTGCCGAGTCCAATTTGGAATCTTTCACTTTTTGCTTAAAATCCATTTAAATCTACACAAATTTGTTAAAAACACTTTTTACAAGCAAAAATTCAAATAGGAAGGAGTATGTCTAGTTATTACAACAAAAGTATCTCAAATTAACCTTAAATAACTAGGAAAATAGTGATGATTTTAGCCCCTATCAACTAGCCGCCAGAGATTACATTCTGCTAGCACAGAATTTCGATGACTCTTGAGTGTAGTCCTCATGTGGACTATATTGGTGGCGATCCTATATTTGGGTTATAGTGCTTTGACGGAATAATATAGTAGACTTTCTCTTTGGTTGGTGATTGGTTATAAGAGAACAAAATGGTTTACTGGATCGCGCCTTCCACAGAGGAGAAAAATTTTGTTTCACAAAGGTGGCACCGCAAGGTATTTTCTTACCTTGTCTTGATCTATTTTAATGCATACAAGTGATTCTCTATGTCTGGAATTCCAGTTTTTCTTCCATTGCGTAAATCTGATTTGCATGGGGAATTCCTACAACAGTATCAAAGTTGCTTGTATGTGTTTTAATAGGTCTAACTTGTTGTGAAATTGTTTCATGTATGCGGCTGTGTTTTACTTTTTGTTTCAAAAATGGTTTCTATGCTTGGTTCTATGTGAAATCGTTTCATATTTTGTCTCTATTTCTGATGAAATCGTTTCATGAATTCACTGCTTTTGTAAAATTGTTCATGAACCTTCGTTTTGTATTTTGAATACATAATCAATGTTGAAAAAATGCTGAAATTTTGGTCTGTGAAAATTGTTTTCAAAATGGTTTTGAAATTGTTTCACGATATTCATGGATTGATGGAATTATATAATTGTAATGGTTACAGTGTTTATCCTAGAAAAACTACTTTCCAGAAGGTTTTGGGAAGAATAAAACCATTTTTGTTAATAAGCTTCGACGAAGAATTGTTCTTTGTTTTGTTTTGTTCTATTTTTTAGTGAATAGACAGTGAAGATATTATTTTTCTTGGCATTGAACAAAACAGTAGTCTTCTATAAATTGCCGGAGAAGACAACCAGAAAAACTTGCATGAAAAATAGAAAAAAATAAAAAATAATTTTCTGGCCTGAAGCCACGGACGGCTTGCTGAAGCCAAGCTGTGGCTTCAGGCACAAAACAACCCATGCCACAGCTGGCTTGGGTTGAATTCATGCCATCTGTGGCTGGCATGTTGGATGCTAGCCGCGGATGCTTTTTTTTTTTTTTAATTCCCTTTTTCTTATTTTTTGGTTCTTCACTAATAGCCCGTGATCTCTCTTTCTTTCATTTAACACCCAAACTTTCCCCAAAAATTATGTTTTGGGACTAACGGAGTTATTTTTTAAAAAATTTGATTTTGGAAAATAATATATTTTCTAAAATATTAATTTTAGATTATATATTATTTTAATTACTAAAATATAATTTTAACAATTAATTTATTTTCTAAAATGTTAATTTTAGAGTTTATTCTATTTTTCTAAAATAGTGATTTTTTGCTATGTTTAATTTTATTTTAAGTATAAAATTAGCATGGTGATTTGGTTATGGACTATGGACCTAATTAAATTGTTCGTGCATTTTATCGCTTTGGTTTTGAATTAAATAGGGCATGTGTCTCCCGCCTTCTCTACTTTTATTGTGTAATTTGTCTTCTCATCTAACTCCCCTTGAATGTAACTCGAGGTTTCTATATTTGAATTTTATGTAATTAGATTACATAGGTTAGATAGGATTATAATTTATTACAAGATAAGGAGAAGGTGATCAAGACCAAAAGGGGGATGGTGAACTTTCTTTCTAGATCATGCATGAATACTTAGGATTGACCAGATTAATTTCCTTTGTCGCTAAAGAAAATTAATATAGTAAAGTCTATAACCGAACCCCATTATTACTTTTGCAATGTATGAATATGTTGATATCATGGATGCAATGTATGAATCACTAAAACTTACAAATCCCTCAAATTAATATTAAACATAATGCCTTCTATTAATATAGCAAGAACGAGAGTCCTTTTTCGAGACCAAGTTGTTGGACTAGCCTAAGCCTACTTAACATCGGGCATGTTCAAGCTATGGAATTAAATTCTTGATTAATAGGTTGGGTTTAACTAATTTATTTATCCTAATTGGGCTAACTCAAGTATAAAGAAAATTAGAGGCAAGGTTGAGTTAGCTCAAAAGGCTTTAAGATTAAAAGATATTGATGCAATTGGCATTTGATACCTACCATTGAACTTAAGGGTGGCTTGTTGGGTAAACCCAAGGTCATTCTCGAGATATTTAGATACTAGTCCACTAGCAAAGCTTCCAGTGGGCTTTTCCAAATTAATAGTGGGGGCTGATAGTTTGAGTAAAATAGTGGAATAATAATGCACTTAATTAAAGACCTAATTCTTTATATTACATGTGCATATACAGTTAGCTAATTTCTCTACCTTTACATCTAGGTCATCTGCATTATGTTGACTAACCAAAACCTATATAGTATCTTGGAAACTACCAAACTTACCGAATCAAACTTTCTTGACTGGTATAGAAGCTTGTGAATTCTTTTCAAGTTGGAAAAGTTTCTCTACATGATAGATGCTCCTATTCTGCCATCACCAACTCAAGATGCCTATGCAGATGAGCATGTTGTCCACAAAAAGCATAAAGAGGATAGTGACATAATATCTTGTGTGATGTTGGCGTCAATAACCTCTGAACTACAAAAATAGCAAAAGCATATTGGTGCTTACTCGATCATTTTATATCTTCGAGAGTTGTTTGATGCTCAAGTTAGAACAGAGAGATATGAGATCTCAAAACAACTATTCCCTTCTAAGATGGTTGAGGGTACTTCTATAGCCACTCATGGGTTGACGATACTGGGCATAATTGAGAAGCTTGGGTCTCTTGGGTTTGTGATGGACAATGAATTAAGTATTGACTTAATTCTGTAATCTTTGCAAAGTAGTTTTTCATAATTTGTGATTAACTACTAGATGAACAAGATTAAGTCCACTATACCTGAGCTGATCAATCTTCTCAAGACTACAAAATCCTCTATGAAGAAGGAAACCAATGTAGTCATGTTGGTAGAATCTTTCTCTTCTAAGAAGAAAGTTTCTAAGAAGAAGAAGAAAGCTTCCACTAAAGGTGATGTGAAAAAGAAGGACGCAGTCACCAACGGTCTCATGCCATAAATGTGGAAAGATTGGCCATTGGAGGCTTAACTATAAAGCCTACCTGGAGACCGTTAAGGATAAGAAGGAAAAGGAGAAGCTCGCGGGCACTTCTACTTTCATTACTGGTATGTTTATGATTGAGATTAATACTACTTTTAGAAATAAGATATGGGTATTGGATACTGAATGTGGATTTCATTTATGCAATAACTTGCAGGGATTAAAGGATAGTAGAGGGTTTGAGAAGGACGATGCGGATTTACGTGCTGCAAATGGAGCAAAGGTTATTGCACTTACTATGGGTTCTTATGTCTTACACTTATCTTTGGGACTAGTTTTAGAACTCTAAAACTGTTATTGTGTACTAGTTTTATTAAAAAATATTATCTTAGTTGCTTGTTTAGACTTGTACAGGTTTGCATTTAATTTTTAAGAATAAATGTTATTTTTTTCATTGAATAATATCTATTATGGTTTTGCAACTTTGGTGAATTTTTTATAGTCCTACACATGGATAATCCAATTCTCAATATAAATAATAAGAAGCCAATGATAAATAACTCAAACTTATCTTACTTATGGTATTACAGTTTAGGCTATATAAATGAGAATTGCGTTTCTAAGTTACATAAACTTGTTGACTTAAGGTCATTTGATTATGAATCATATGGTACATGTGAATTTTGTTTACTTGGTAAATGTCTAAAACTCCTTTTTTCTGGAAAAAAAAGAGAAATAAAGGGTTATTAGAACTCATACATGTTGATATATGTGGCCCAATGTCCATACAAGCAAGAGGAGATTATTACTATTTCATAATCTTTATCGTTGATTATTCACGATATAGGTATTCATATTTATTGAAATACCAATCTGAAGAATTTGACTGTTGGGAAATATGCCCTCTTAGACTAGGTTTTTAATGTAAATATCGAATGTTTTAATAAAAGAATTTATTTTCAGAAATGGTTTGTGAATTTACAATTTTATTTGTGCACAATTACGTTTGGAAAAGATCCATTGTATTTAAGTAAGTAGTCCATGTGAATGGAGGTCTTTCACAGTAAGGGGTTACTTAACACATAAACATTCATTCTTAACCAATTGATGAGAATAGGAATCTCATCATGTCTAGGTTATTATGTTGTGAATTCCAAATGGGGAATGGCTTACCTTTTAGCCAGTGAGTAGTCCACTCACTTCATGACATAAGCGTATTTCGAAAATATAGAACAGGACATGTAGTAGTGGCTTCTAAAAGTACTATATGGTAGAAAACTAGACTACTACTGCTACAACATGAACTAGTACTCTACGACTTGAGTATGAGTTGGTGGTCTGACGAAGTTGGAAAAATGTACTTTGATATGCTATAGTTGAGGTTCTATCATAAGACCAATAAACTTGTATGTTGGGTATGTGCGACTAGTTAGTTAAGACAGACTTGTACAAGATAGTTTCTATACTATATCGCCCCTTGTTGTTGTCTGAATGATCTAAATATCCAGGGCCCTAGGAAACATGACTTGGATGTTTGCTTTATGGTAGCTCATTTGGAAAGCGGAAACAATCCAAGAAGTCATAGATCATTGGACTGGAAGCCTAAGGATGGTAGATGTCATTTAGAGAGGTGTTAGTATACTTCTTCCTCTCTAAATATACAGCGATGTATAGAGGAGTATTTTAGTCATTATACCTGTAGGTCGAAGACTTTGCTAACGTAGCATTGTCCTTGGGGTCAATACTTTCTTATGGTGATATTATGAAATATTTAAAATGCAAAATACAACTATTTATATAGCAAGGGTATTTTGGTCTTTTTAATAGCCAAGGCGGAGTGTCTTTTGGTCCCCAATATAGACCGTGAGTCCTAATTAAATACAGGCTAATGAGTTGGTCTTAAATTAAACTAAATATAATTTATTTTATTTAAGTAGTCTGATTTGATTATTGGGCTAGAATAAAATAAAGGTTCATGGAGAGAGAGAGAATTAATTAATTTAGTTTGGTAGGTTAATTAATTATTCAGGGCTTTGGCCTAGTTTGAATAATTAAAGATTAACCTGGAACTAAACTAATATAAGCTTATTTATTGCACTAGTTTATTTGGGTTGGGAAATTAATTATTTGCTGGGCCATTTATTTAGTTCTAATTAGAATGATTAATTTAGTCCAAAAGGCTAAACTAAGAGTCCAATGGGCCAGTCTAGTTTAGCCTAGGGTTTTATTTAGGTTAAATAGGAGAATAGACAACAAGGTTGTTTTTTCACTGCTCCTCATCTATGAAAAAATAGACGCCTCTTTCTCTCTCTCTCTCCAAAAAATATTCCTTAGTCCTGTAAGTTGTTCACCAAACGGAATTAGGCAGGCCATATACTGGAAGATCGAGAGATTGGTGTTCACCTACATGCAAAGATGGAGTAGGAGGCTTGTAGGAATCGCACAAGAGGTTTTCACCAGCACACCTACCCCAGTTCCACACATTCCGGTCCAACCAATTTTGAGAACAAGGAGAAAAGGTTAGAAATTTTTCCCCTCAAAATCTGGACAGAGCGCAACCGGTGCCGGCTAGGGCTACCGGAGCCGGCTTTGTTTGAGAGTTCCCTTGTTCTTCAATTTTTCAGTTTTTTGAGTTTTCGCTTCTGTTGCGTGTTTTGTGTTTTCCCTTTCAAGCCTTCAATTGGTATTAGAACATGAATGTTTTGTGAAAATATATGGAGCATGCATCTAGTTGAATAAAACTGGACACATGTGTGTGATTAAACTATGATTCTTCGTTGTTTTTGGTATGGATAGATTCTCTGTTAAACCTCTTTGATGGAGGTTGACGTGTTCAGACTTCGGCATAGAAATCATACAGAAACTAAGCACATTCTTAATCAAGTTTAAATTAAAACGTTCAACCCAAATCACATATATGAGCAAGCGTACTCATCATTAACCAAGCATAGGGTTCAAACAAGTGATGATCCTCAAGGAACAAATAGACATTAATAATATTTTTTTAATTGTTTAACTGACTCGATAAAAAAAAAAAAAGAAAAAGAAAATAAAAGAAAATCAAAATAAAAATATATACATGTCAAGGATGGAGAAGTATGCAATTCAAACCATTGTTTAGACAAACATGATCTTAAAGAACTCAATCATTATCATAACTAATTATTTTCTTGGCATCATGAATGATTAAGATAGACTCACTTCTTTTCCAATACATGAAATCACTATCTTCTAGATAAATTAGAATACTTGGTCTCATCTCAACTAATTCGCCTAAAAGATGCATTAAACACAATCATTGATTAAATTCCCTTGGTCTCGGCAAATTTATAACATGAAATTAACCAATGAATCCTTGGTCTCGCAAACATCAATTAACCTTTAATTACCCAATCCTCATCAACTAACCCCCTTGGTCTCGGCGGGTTACTTGACAACAAATATGAAATTAATCAATCGAAACTACCATCAACCCTCTTGGTCTCAGCGAGTTAATAGGAGGAACCAATTAACTAACCTCGTAATAAGCACAAGTAATTAAATATCAAGAAAAATTATCAATCACTCAAAAGATCAAATACCCTAAATATCATGAATATCTACAACAATGTCAAATTACACTAAAATAATTAACATATCATTGTTCAAGAAAAAGAAAAAAAAGTAAAAGAAAGCACTCATAGACAAGCCTCCTTCTTCTTCCTTTGAAGACCTTCTTGCACAACTCTCCTTGAACTTGAAGAATTTCTCCTTTGATTGAGTAATTTTCTATGATGATCAATGAATTCTCCACCTTTCCCTTGTGTTTTTCACCTATTTATAGGCTTAAGAAGTGCCTAAACTCGTAGGTACAAAGTTCTTGGCCGAGTAGAAGTTAGAAGATACTAATACTCCTTAGATTACCAAAAATCGTGTAGAAAAATCATAGCACTGCCTTAGCTTCAGGGCACAGCCGGTACCACCTTGACTCTTGGAGTCGGCACCGGTTGTGTTCTGTTCCTCCACTCATTCACCGATTTTTCTTTGAATTTTACACAATGTGTTCCAGAATGCAGCCGGCGCCGGTTCTAGCTTCACAGCCGGCACCGCCTTAGTTCTGTTCTTCTCTATTTCAACAAATTTTTTTGTCGCTTCGTAGTTCGTTTCAATAGTGCATGGCCGGCGCCAGTTCTAGGGTCCTAGCCGGCGCTGCCTCTTCTCTGTTTTGCTACATTTTTATTTCGTTTTACCCAAAAAATCTGAAATAAAGAACAAAATACCTTTCCAATGGTAAAATCTCAAATATGAAGGAATATGACTAGTTATTGAACAAAATGTATTACAAATGAACCTCAAATAACTAGGAAAAATATGACTAATTTAGCCCCTATCATATTCCCCTACACTTAGCTCTTTGCTTGTTCTCAAGCAAAGTATCAAGAACAAGTGGGAAAACACAAGGTTTAACAAATCACTCAATCAATTTCCAAACTATATCTTCAATGCTTTCTTCATTCAAGAATATAAAACACATGCTACTACATCTTTCACAACCAATGCAAGACTTGTGTTAGTGATAAATGACTAAATAGAACCATCACAATACTTCACACTATTCTCAAACCATTGGAAAGAAGTTAGCTCAAAAAGAATATGCCTTCCATAGGCTTACTTTTCATACACTCTCTCCACTAATCCGAGACATATCATGATTCTACTTAGATCAAGTAGGGCTTTTAAGCTTGTAATGTAAGGCTGAAGGCTTGTAATGTAGCTTATCAAATAAAGGATATAGGAGAATCAAACGTCAAAGAAAAACTGAGAGTTAGCAAGAAAAGGGTAAACAAAATGAATCAATAATTTCCAACTCTTCTTGCTCTCCTATTCCAAAAATCAATAATACCATAACCTTATTCAGCAAATCCTATGCACTTCAAGCAAATCCAGCATTTTTTCTCTCTTTCTTTCAACCCTTCTTTTCATCAACTCTTTTCTATTCGTTTCACAAGATCACTCAAATTTTCCAACAATGGTGTCAAATACTTTATATGAACTTTAACTTTTTTTTTTTCCAGCTCAATCACCATTCATTTTGTGATCTTTTTTTTTCTTCATTCCATTCAATAAGTCTTTTCTCTCATTATTGCTGTTTTTTTTTTTTTCACTTCTCTTCTTTCATACTTTCTAGCAGCTTTTTGCTTTCTTCCCTCACTTACTGCTACTCTTCTTTTCTTTTCTTGTTTTCACTCTCTCTTTTCTCTTTCTTCTCTTTCTTTTTCTTTTCAGCTTAACTTGTTATTGATACATGACTGAAAGTAACAAGATATGATCTTTATCCAACATTCTTCCTCAACATTCTCATACATATACTTTCATCCATCAAGAGTGTAAAGATTTGAAAAATTATTCAAACTCTCAGCTCCAAGCAATGGACAAAATATTGTGACGAGTTTTAATGAAAGAAACCAACAATTTAGGCTCAAAATAGGCACTAGGGATAATATGAAAATAGGTAGGCTTGAAAAGCTCAAACTATCCAAAGAAGGCCTATTACCGTCATCCCTAAGTTAAATCATGATTGTCTTTCTTATTTCGCCTCGAGAGGTATTCAAGTAGGTTCTAGAATGCTCTATGAATTTTAGTAGAAAAACAAGATTTAAGAACAATGTAAAGCATTAGATCAAGGACTACTTTGTCCAAATAAGTACAAAAAGTCATGCATAAGCCATAAATGATCTAGAACATATGTTCTATACTTCATCATAAAGACATGCATTAAAAATATAGCTTGAAATCACAAGAAAATCAGAAAAATTTGAAATTTTTTCGCTCAAAATTTTGCTCCCAAGAAGGTTAAAGTATATGTATAGAATACTTGTCAATCAAATCACTCCCATACACTTAAACTGGACATTATCCTCAATAGCTAAATAAATATAACAATAACAACAATACCATGGGACCAAAAATATAAATGAGAAGAGATAAGAGAAACAAACTTCTATTCATTTGGCATTATGTCGTACAAGATCTGAAATGCTTGAAGAATGAGGCATTGGCAAAGTACCTAAAAAAAATACAAAAGAAAACACACCAAAGCGTAAAAACTAGAAAGGAAAATAAAGCTAAAACAAAAGAAATAAAGAGTACACGAAGAAAAAAAAACCAAAACTAACTAAAGAAAACAATAAAAAAGAAAGGAAAAACAAGAATGCTCGGGAAAAATCATCAGTCCTCCTCCCCATCATCATCATCCTCATCATCCTCAACTGGTGTAGAGGTACCTGCACCACCATGTGGTCCAACAGAATGCTGCCTCAACTCGGCTAACTGCTACTCCATAATAGCTTGCCGTCTTGCCATGTCCTCCATAGTACCTTGCAAGAGTAGGAGTACTTCCATTTGCTGATCGAGTCGTCCCAGCACGGTAGTCTCAAAGTCAGTCCGGGAGTGGGACTGAGAATTGCTAGCCCGTGCACGTGCTGGTGGTGGTGGGTGTTCTTCCTCCACTGTGGGTGGCCTTACCTGCCCGGGATGTCTGACCTCAAAAGGAGTTAGCCACTTTTTCAACTCTTGGTTGTATTTGTACCCGCAACTCATAAGAGTCTGCTCAGTGATCATATCGCGCTCAGTGGTAGCCTCCATGAGTTCTGTAATACTCTGCCCAAAACCACCTTTAACCTATGGGGAAAAAGTCATGCATTGCATAGCATCTCGCATTTCATGTGATATCTTCAAATTATTTTTGCATGGGTGCATGTGATTTTCAAGGTTGTGCTTGCTTAAAATTATTTAAAAGTGTTGTTGCATTATTTGAGAGTTGCTTTAAGCGAAGTTTAGTAGAGGAGATGGAGGGATGAGAATTAGGGTGGAAAGAATTTCCTAGAGAAATATTATCATCGGAGTTGATTTGGAATAGCAGTTGGATTTGGTGATTTTCCTTGGTGACCCGAGTTCTAATCTTATCTCTTGCGAATCTTAGTTTTCCTTTTGAATTCTTTTCTGTAGATTTTTTCATGCTTTGGCCAAAAAACCCTAGCCATCCTAGTGAATTTTAGCGCCATCATCTAAGGAGATAAGTCTCCATATTTACCTCCTAAATTCAAGGTTTTTTTTTTTTTATATAAGGATAAAGTTTAATTTTATTTCTAGCTTTTATTCTTTGATTTTTGAAAATCCTAGTTAGAATAATTAGATTCTAGCTTGGTTTTAATGTATCAGATTTTGTAATTGATAGTAGAACTAAATTGTTATTTTTCTAGTAAGATACCTTGTTGATTTTAAACATAGAACCCTAGCTAAAAATCGGGAAAATTTTCCAGCTTAGTGCCGCCACCTTTGAAGGTGTTTTAGCTCAAAACAAACTCTTTCAATACTAGGAAAATCTTATCCTAAATCCTTTAGCAAATCAGATTTTGTTTCAATCCTAAATCAACTAGGTTTTACTCTCTCTTCTTCTTGCAGAATTTTGGCAGCCTTGTGCATGCACAAGTTGCACGAAATTCTTGCATTCCTAAGTGCAATCAAACTCTTCAAACCCTAGATCCAATCACCTAGAATACCCCTCACCAAATTAGATTACTTTAGCGACACAAAATCAGATTTTATCCACCAAAAATTCCAGAATTTCGGCCAACCTATGAACCAGAAATTTCGGCCAGCTTTGCTTAGTGCAATGCATGAAAATTATGCACTCCAAAACATACCAAAACTCCTTGTTGATTAAGCCAAATCATAGCACTTGAAACTCTTGTTTTTTTTCCTTCTAATTTGCGGGCAGAATAGAACCCGAAAATAGTCCAGAAATTCTGCTTTTTGCTCACAGATTTCATGCAGAATTTCTAGTTACCAAAGCTGTGCAAACTCTTCCTTGATTAGCTAAAAAGACCTGAACACACACAACCCTTTTCTTGAGCAATATTTCAGCCAGCATAAGAGAACAATTCTAGATTATTCTCTCCTCTTAAACCTTCCCAATTTCAACAGTAAAAAGGGGTACAACAAGCTACAATTCTCGCCCTTGCTGTCCAAGAAACCTAAAGCCATTAGGAGTCCTTCTTAGCACCATCATCTAACCCTAGATCACAGTAGCTGACCACTCCCACCTACC
This sequence comes from Voacanga thouarsii, assembly GCA_026120185.1. NCBI lineage: Eukaryota > Viridiplantae > Streptophyta > Magnoliopsida > Gentianales > Apocynaceae > Voacanga > Voacanga thouarsii. The sequence continues at coordinate 1,117,865 of JANUWF010001142.1, forward strand.
TACATGAAAATTCCAGCAAGAACTCTTCTGCAATTTTCAAAAATCCCAAGAACAATTCCTAGCAAAAAAACCGATCACACCCTAAGGTAAGCAAAAATCATCTCAACCTCTTGATTCCTTTCTTCCATTAATTCTTCTCTTTTCCTTCCCTTGAATCACACCACCTAAAGGCTGATTTCATCCTCTTTAGCTACCTTCGGACAAAAGGAAGGAAAGAAGGCAGCTTTTCTCTTCTTCTCAAACGAACTCGGGACGATCACTATAGGAACATCGAGATCTTGATAACCCGGTTGTTTCAAGGTAAGGGAATTCTTACCCTTGATGTAGAAGTTAAGGTCTAATGAGATTGATGAGGTCTATGGAAGTATGATAGCATGATATATGTGCTTGGTGGGGATAAATGAGTATTTTGAGTCGAGTAATTAATTAAGCATATTTGATGGATAGTAATGCCATGTTTTATTGTGGTAATGACGGATGTGATTTGTGATGGTCAAGTCAAGACCTTTTTGATATATTAATCATGTCTTTGATGGATGTAGGGTCATAGTGTATGAACTTTGAGAAGTAGATAATTTATTTGGAGGCAGATAAAGGATTGTGAATTGTTATGGGAATAAATGAGTTTAATGCATGTTTGAATCGATTGAGACCCTGATCATGATATTATGTGATTCTAGATCAGGAGGGTATTTGAAGGAAGCAAGCTGTGATTTTATCTTATTTATCTGAGGCATCAAGTAAGTCCCTGCATAAACTCTTTTGTTAAATGTTGTGATGTCAAGTCTATGTGGTAAAGCTTTGTGAAGCTATTGTTAAACTATGTTTGCTTGGGTTGTAAACGTGGATATTTACTCTTTTACCGGTTTTGTCAAACTAACGATTTTTTCAAGAACACTATTCTTTCCCCTAAATTTTTAGAAAACTCTTCTAAAGAAAATCACGTTTTACAAAGCCAAGATATGGAAATATTTTGAATCAGGAATTGACGAATATGTTCATTGAGTACTCAATAAGGATAGGCTAACAATACTAGTCTTGGAGGGCTTGAGTAAGTCTTCTGGCAGGAGGCCACCTCCAGAAGATAAGCTCGGCTTGAAAAGGCGACAATGTTGGTTGGTCAGGCCGGTCCGAGCTAGCATTTGTACCTGGTAAGGTATTATTTATTTTCCCGGCATGGACACCCGGATGGTTTTGTTGGGTGTAGAGAATGAGGAGTATCTCACCCAGTGAGCTATACATTTAGCTTGATCAGAACGCCCAACGTGTGGTAATCTGGTCCAGGCAAGGTGCACAAAGTATGGTACCTTGTCCTCATGGAGCCCAACGTGTGATGACATGATTATTTATTCGAGTGGATGATTTATTTTGTATAAAGTGTGACAATGAGAAAAACCCACTCATTGCAAAGAGAAAATTATTTATGACTTGCCGAATATTTCTGCAAATATTTTCCACTATGCATACACGAACTGTTCAAAGTACCATGTGCGCACACATGACTTACTGAGATTTAATCTCACACTATTTTATATCATGTTTTCAGGAGATAGATTATGCTGAGCGAGTAGGGCATGTGATAGTTGAAGCGTTTGTTATTTCTTTCCATTGTGTTCTAGGAGACAATTGTTGGTTTAAGTTTCTGATCGGATATTTGTTTTGTTTAGTTTTGCTCGTGTTTGAGCCGATGTAATAAGAGTTTTCTGTTATTTATCTAAGTTTGATTTCTTTGGTTGTCTTTACATTTTTATACCTCATTTTAAAGACCCATTCTCCTCCGGGACGGGGCGACATCCCCGCCCTTCTTGGGTACGTAGTAGTGGGGTGTTACAAGTTCTCCCTCAAGACTTACACTAAAGTCTTTTAGAATTTTCATTATAACAAAGAAAAAAACAAATGCTTTTGTGAAGAGCCGGTGATGAACAACCTCCCTAATAGATTGGATGATCAAGGGTGCAAGAGGGATAGGTAATGTGCTCATCATACGATACAAAATATAAGTGTCAATTAGTCTAGTCTCATTGAAACCACAGTATGGGGTACAACATTGAACCCAAACATGTAGACTAGAGCTCGAAAGTTGGCTGCCAAATCATTGTTGGAATTGAAACTATTAGCTTGGAAGGCATTATGCTTATGTAAGCCTAGGGTAGCTCTAGTCTCTCTAATATCCTAATTCGGGTCAGAAAGAATCTTTTGATTATTCACATCAATCTCTTGCCAAGTATCATCGTCAAAAACCCAGGGTACATACTAGGAGAAGTTAATATTTTTGCAATAGTTAATATTCATGGAATATTTTTGCATGAAAAATATTAGTAAGGGATTTTAGGATTAAACAAGACTATTAATTAATTAATTAATTAATGTGTTTAATTCTATTATCTGGGCACTTAGGTTTAAAAAAATAGAAAAGCATGAAAATGTGTATTATTTTCTAGCATGCTACTACTTTTTAAAGTACCTATGTGCACATTTTCTCAAAGACCAAAGTCTTTGGTAATATTTTTTACTAAGAAAATATTTTTTTACAAATTAAATGGTTATTTTAACTTGAACAAAAATTAATCCTTAGATATTTTCTCAAGGGATTTAATCTTTGACATAGAAAATATATTGGATTTAGAGATTTTTGTAAGTTAAAATGGAAAGCCATTTTGTTTTATTTTGGCACAAGAAAAATTGTTTTGTCAAATAAACTTGAGACCAAAGTCTCTAGAAAGTTTTAATTGGAAAATTTTTTAAATCAGTAAGTTTTTAAAGTTAGATAAAACAAGTCCAAGGAATAATCTCTCAAAGGATATAAACCTTAACATAGAGATTTTAATGGATTTAGATATTTTATTTTTGAGTTAAAAGGAAAACTTAATGGAAATTTTCAAAAGGATATTTTTCAGAAAACCCTTATTTTAAAAGATTAAGTGGGAGAGGGGTTCTAACGGCTCCACGGCTTCCATCACGATCCTCATTAGAGATCGTGGTTCCCCTCGCGTCACCTTGAGAGTGAACTCGTATAGGATGGGGATACCACAAGGATCTAAATCTAACGGAGGGATGTAATTAATAACCTGGGACACGTATTATGATCGGCCCACCCACGTTGGAGGTTATAGTGCGAGGTATGTCTATAGAAAATGAGAGGAAACGGCCATCCCCTCGATGGAGTTAACGTGTAGATCATTACCTAGAAGAGAAATTAATTGTGGTAGTTAATACACTTAGCTTAGGGAATTGTTACTCTTCCCAAGATATCAGTTTTCCTAAGAGCCAAATTAATATCAATTTTGACAAAGTGCACAAATTTGTTTTGTTTTCATAAACTAAATTCTTTTCTTTTATTTTCGATTTTTCAGAAATGGTATGAGGTTCTTTTAGTCCATTGGCCATTATTCTCAGAGAGAATAAGCTAATGAGACCAAGCTATGTGGACTGGAAGAGGAACCTGGACATAATACTCACAGCGGAAGAGTATAAGTATGTCCTTTTCGAAACCTGCCCTGTTGTGGAGGAAGTGCTTCAAATGTGGACTGAAGGGACACTGGAAAAAGGAGTGTCCAGATCTTCAAGCCAAGAAAAACCCCACAGTAATGTTTTCTATCTAGAGTCTATATTAATGGTTAGATCAACTTCCATTTAGATTGTTGATTCGCGAGCTACTGATCATATCTGTGACTCCTTGCAGGGGTTTAGAAAGATTAGAAGACTCTAGAAGGGCGAATATGGACTACGTGTGGGAAATGGGGCACAAGTTTGGGCCTTTGCAGTGGGAGAGCTGGATCATATATTTGATTGTAATAGAACAGTGGTTTGGAAATATATTTTATATGTACCTGGATTTCGACAGAATTTCATTTCAGTTGTGAAACTAATAAATCAAGGATATTCTATATCTTTTCATTCTGGTATTTCTATCAGTAGAGATGAAGAAATTTTATGTACTGGGCACATGTATGAGAATCTATTTTTCTTAAACCCTATTAACAATTAATTAAATAACGCTCAATCTGAACCTTTAACAAGGAAGAGAAAGACAAATATCAATGACTCTTATCTTTGGCATCTAAGATTGTGTTATATCAACTCAACCAATATTCAGAAGTTGATCCATGATAGGCCCTTAGACTCATTGAGATTGAAAAATTAGCCTCAGTGTGAATCCTGCCTAATGGGAAAGATGACAAAACGGTCATTTACTCTTAAGATGGATAGAGCCAAAAAGGTATTGAGTCTTGTTCATATTAATGTGTGTGGTCCCTTTTCTACACCAGCTAGAGGGGGTTTTGAGTACTTCATCACTTTCACGGATGATTGTACAAGGATTGGTTTTATTTACCTAATGAGACGCAAGTCTGGCTCTTTTGACAAGTTCAAAGAGTTTAAGGCTGAAGTGGAGCATCGGACAGGTAAATTGATCAAGACTTACCATTGGATTGTGGAGGAAGTACCTCCTAGGTGAATTCAAGGACTACATGGTATATCATAGGATAGTATCCCAACTCTCTGTGCCAAAGACACCCCAGCAGAACTGAGTAGCTGAAAGAAGGAACAGGACATTTATGAAAATGGTCCAAAGTATGATATCTCATGCTACTCTTCCAGTATCTTTTTGGGGATATGCCTTGAAAACAGTAGCATACATTCTAAACCTGGTGCTTTCCAGTCAATACGTAGGACTCCCTATGAGATGTGGACTGGGCGTAAGCCAAGTCTGAATCATCTCAGGATATGGGGTTGTCCAACTTATGTACTGGTCAAGGGAGATAAGTTGGAACCAAGATCAGAATTATGCTATTTTGTTAGGTATCCAAAAGGGACAAAAGGTGGTTACTTTTATCATCCTAAGAAGTAGAAAGTACTGGTTAGTACCAATGCTAGATACTTAGAGGATGATCAGAGTACTTTCACAAAAGGTTCAATTAGGTTAGAACTTGAGGAAAAGTTATCTTCAAAATCAACTTCTCCTGATCCGATTGTGGAACAAGAAGAGGCACAGTCTCAAGAGCCTATATAAATAGAGCCTCGTCGTAGTGGGAAAGTGTCTAGGGTTCTGGAGAAGCTTTTGAGCTTGTCTCCGACCATTAGGAACAAGACCTCACTAGATACGAGAAGGCTATTGTTGATGCCGATGCAAATCTATGGCATGAAGCAATGAAAGTTGAGATTCGGTCCATGTACTTCAATCAGGTTTGGGATCCTGTAGCTTCTTCTGAAGGGATAAAACCCATCGGGTATAAGTGGGTATACAAAAGGAAGAGAAGAGTTAATGGGAAGGTGGAAACCTTCAAAGCTAGGCTTGTGGCGAAAAGGTATACTTAGAAAGAGGGAATCGAGTATGAGGAGACCTTTTCCCCGGTAGCCATGCTTAAGTCCATCCGTATATTCCTTGTCATTGCATGTTATTATGACTACAAGATTTGGCAAATGGATGTCAAGACGGTATTTTTAAATGGCCATCTTAGTGAAGACATCTATATGTCCCAATCGGAAGGCTTTATTGCTGAAGGTCAAGAACGTATGGTTTGCAAGTTTAAGAAGTCCATATATGGACTTAAGCAGGCATCGAGAGCATGAAACATTTGTTTTGATGAGACTGTAAAGCCTTATGGTTTTATTCAAAACAAGAATGAACCATGTGTGTATAGGAAACTTGAAGGCATTAATGTGGTTTTTCTTGCCTTGTATGTGGATGACATTCTACTCATTAGAAATGATGTCGGGTGATTGTCATCTACAAAGGTTTGGTTGTCTAGTCAATTCAGTATGAAAGACTTAGGAGAAGCAGTTATATTCTTGGAATTAGGCTTCTTAGAAATAAGAAGCAGAGAATGTTAGGATTATTCCAAGCGGCATACATTGAAAAGATATTAGCTAGGTACAGCATGGACTCATGCAAGTGAGCTCTGATTCCTTGTAGATATGAGTTGTTATTTTCTTCAAGGGACTGTCCTAAGTCTCAAGAAGAAAATGATAGAATGAGTAGGATTCCCTACGCTTCGGCTGTGGGAGGTCTCATGTACGCCATGCTATGTACTAGGCCAGATATCTGCTTTGCCGTAGACTTGGTTAGCAGATATCAGTCAAACCTTGGGGAGGTTCATTGGCAAGTTGTAAAGTATATTCTCAATTACCTCAACGGAACGTGAGATTATATGCTGGTTTACAAGACTGATGACTTAGTTCCTACAAGATTCATAGACTTAAACTTCCAGACAGATAAGGATGAGAGAAAATCCACTAGTGGATACATCTTTACCTTGTCTGGAGGAGCCATTTCATGGAGGAGTATCAAGTAATCTTGCATTACTGGCTCATTCATAGAAGCTGAGTATGTGGCAACTTCGGAGGCATCTAAGGAAGCAGTCTGGCTCCGAAAGTTTCTTTTAGAACTTAGAGTCATGCCACATATGGATAGGCCGATTGTGATGTATTCTGACAGTACTAGAGCAATATCACATTCCAAAGAACCCAAGAACCACAAGAAGGGAAAGCACATGGAGAGGAAGTACCACCTAATTCGAGATTTCATCCAGAGACAGAAAGTCGTAGTGGAACAGATTGCCTCCAAGAACAATCTAGTTGATCCATTCACCAAGCCTTTGGCTGAGAAAGTTTTCAACAGACACTTAGACGCCATAGGGGTGGGTACCTACGGATTTACTTAGTCTTAGAGTGCAAGTGGGAGACTGTTGGGAAATATGCCCTCTTAGACTAGGTTTTTAATGTAAATATCGAATGTTTTAATAAAAGAATTTATTTTCAGAAATGGTTTGTGAATTTACAATTTTATTTGTGTACATTTACGTTTGGAAAAGATCCATTGTATTTAAGCAAGTAGTCCATGTGAATGGAGGTCTTTCACAATAAGGTATGGATCATGGGTTACTTAACACACAAACATTCATTCTTAACCAATTGATGAGAATAGAAATCTCATCATGTCTAGGTTATTATGTTGTGAATTCCAAATGGGGAATGTCTTACCTTTAGCCAGTGAGCAGTCCACTCACTTCATGACATAAGCGTATTTCGAATACGTAGAATAGGACCTGTAGTAGTGGCTTCTAAAAGTACTATATGGTAGAAACATAGACTACTACTACTACAGTATGGACTAGTACTCTATAACTTGATTATGAGTTGGGGCTCTGACGAAGCTGGAAGCATGTACTTTGATATGTTATAGTTGAGGTTATATTATAGGACCAATATATTTATATGTTGGGTATGTTCGACTAGTTAGTTAAGACAGACTTATACAAGATAGTTTTTATACAATATCATCCCTTGTGGTTGTCTGAATAATCTAAATATCCGGAGCCCTTGGAAACATGACTTGGATTTTACTTTAGGGTAGCTCCCTTGGAAAGCGGAAACAATCCAGGAAGTCATGGATCATTGGACTAGAAGCCAAATGATGGTATATGTCATTTAGAGAGGTGTTGGTACACTTCTTCCTCTCTAAATGTACGACGATGTATAGAAGGGTATTTTAGTCATTATACCTGTAAGTCGGAGACTTTGCTAACGTAGCATTGTCATGGGGGTCAATATTTTCTTATGGTGATATTAGGAAATATTTAAAATGCAAAATACAGCTATTTATATGGCAAGGATATTTTGGTCATTTTAGTAGCTAAGGCGGTATGTCTTTTAGTCTCCAGTATAGACCGTGAGTCCTAATTATATACAGGTTAAGGAGTTGGTCTTAAATTAAATTAAATAGAATTTATTTTATTTAAGTAATCTGATTTAATTATTGGGCTAAAATAAAATAAAGGTCTATGGAGAGAGAGAGAGAGAATTAATTAATTTAGTTTGGTGGGTTAATTAATTATTCAGGGCTTTAGCCCAGTTTGAATAATTAAAGATTAACTTGGGACTAAACTAATATAAATATAGGCTTATTTATTGGACTAGTTTATTTGGGCTGGAAAATTAATTATTTGTTGGGCCATGTATTTATTTCTAATTAGAATAATTAATTTAGTGCAAAAGGCTAAACTAAGAGCCCAATGGGCTAGTCCAGTTTAACCTAAGGTTTTATTTAGGTTAAACAGGAAAATAGACAACAAGGTTATTTTTTCACTGCTTCTCATCTATGAAAAAATAGACGCCTCTTTCTCTCTCTCTCTCTCCAGAAAATGTTCCTTAGCCTTATAAGTTGTTCACCAAATGGAATTAGGTAGGCCATATACTGGAAAAACGAGAAACTGGCGTTCACCTACATGTAAAGACGGAGTAGGAAGCTTGCAGAAATTACACCAGAGGTTTCCACCAGCACACCTACCCTGGTTCCATACATTCCGGTCTAGCCAACTTTGAGAACAAGGAGAAATAGTTAGAAAATTTTCCCCTCGAAATCTAGACAGAGTACAACCGGTGCCTGCTAGGGCTGCCGGAGCCGGCACCGGCTCAGTTCGGGAGTTCCCCTGTTCTTCCATTTTTCAGTTTTTTAAGTTTTCACTTTCGCTGTGTGCTCCGTGTTTTCCCCTTTCACGCATTCATTGATAAGTTCAAGGATTTCAAGAATGAAGTAAAAAACTAATTTGGGAAAAGTAGCAAGACACTAAGATCTGATCGAAGCGGTGAATACTTAAGCTAAGAGATTTAAGGCTATCTCAGAGATAATGGAATATTATCTCAGTAGACTCCACCATATATATCTTAACATAATGGTGCATCTAAAAAAAGGAATCGAACTCTTCAAGATATAGTATAGACCATGATTGCTTTTGCAGAATTACTAAAATTTTTTTGGGGGTACGTACTAGAGACTTCTGTTTATATTCTAAATAGAGTTTCGTCAAAAGTGGTTGACACTACCCTATTTGCGTTGTTCTTTGGTAAGAAGCCAAAGTTATCTTACTTCAAAATATGGGTTGTCTTCCCTTTATCAAAAGGCCATAATCAGACAAACTTAATAGCAAGTCTAACAATTGTTTATTTGTTGGATATTCGAAAGAGTCATTTAGATATTACTTCTACCTCCCTTCTGAGAACAAAGTGTTTGTTTCAAAGCATACAGTCTTCTTAGAGAAGGAGCACATGCTTAAAGGGGATACTGGGACTAAAATTAAACTTAGTGAAATTCATAAAGAACAAATAAACAAGGATCAATTGTTTGATCCCACATCTATTAAGAGAATAGATGAACCTTCGACTACATAAGAACCTCATAGGTCAAGTAGGATACGTATGACACATGAGAGATATGGATTTCCCATAAGTAACCACAATAACATATTGCTCATATTGGAAGATGAGCCTACTACTTACAAGAATGTCCTGAATAGTTCAGAATCTTACAAGTGGCTTGAGGCCATGATGTCAGAGATGGATTCCATGTATGATAACCAAGTATGGACTTTGGTTGAGCCACTTAAAGGAATCACAACCTATTGGGTGTAAATGGATTTTCAAGAAGAAAATTGACATGTATGGTAATTTAGTTACGTATAAGGCACGACTAGTTGCTAAAGGTTATTGTCAACAGCATAGTATTGACTATGACGAAACTTTCTCACTAGTTGCCGTAATAAAATCCATAAGGATACTCCTAGTATTTGCCGCTCAATATGACTATGAGGTTTGGAAAATGAATGTGAAAATAACTTTTCTAAGTAGAAATTTGAGCGAGGAAGTGTATACAACAAAACCTAATAGTTTCACATCTATCGATAGCACTAAAGTGTGCAAGTTGCAAAGGTCTATTTATGAACTTAAGTAAGATTCTAGGAGTTGGAATATCCGTTTTGATGAAACAATCAAAGATTTTGGATTCATTCAAAGCTTGGATGAAACTTATGTATACAAGAAACTTAGTAGGAGTGCAGTCATTTTGTTGTTGCTTTATGTAGATGACATATTGCTTATAGGAAACAATGTACCTGTCCTTCAATCAGTAAAAGTTTAGTTGTCTAAGAAATTCCCCATGAAAGACCTTGGAGAAGTAACCTATATTCTTAGAATTAGGATTTATAGAGATAAATAAAAAAAGTTACTAGGTTTTTCATAGTCTACATACATACATAAACTTCTAAAGAGGTTTAGCATGAATCAATCTAAAAAGGGATTCTTACCCATGTTCCATGGGATAAACCTTTTAATACTAATGTTGCTAAAGAGATAAGTTGAAAGGGATCACATGAGTAGAATTCATATGCCTCGGTAATTGGATCCCTCACGTATGGCATGATATGCACTAGGCCCGATGTCTCCTATTCTTTAAGTTTGATGAGTAGATACCACTCTGACCCTATTAAGGGTTATTGGACGGTTGTGAAGAATAACTTTACTGTTGGAAAGTATGCCCTCAAAGACTATGGATTCTATGTAAATATATTGTAATAAAATATTTATTCATTCAATTTAGTTTGTTTCTTATATTATTACACATTTAAAGTCCAAGGATAACGAGTAATGGTCTATGTGTTGGGTCGTTATTCACAGTGAGGTATAGACCATGGGTACTTGTCATACAAGTAAAATTAAGTTCTTAGTCATTTGATGGAATTAGGCATTCCATCAAGGTAAGACTATTATGTCATAAGTTCCAATAAGGAATGGTTTACCTTGAGTCAGTGAGTAGTTCACTCACTTCACTGGCATATGCACATTTCGAATACGTAGAACTAGACCTGTAGTAGTAGTCTCTTATAAAGTACAATGATTATAGAGACCGAACTATTACTGCTACAGCGTAGACAGATACCTTCATACTTGAGTATGAGTTGGAATATCTATTTTGATGAAACAATAAAAGATTTTTGTTTCATTTAAAGCTTGGATGAAACTTATGTATACAAGAATGTTAGTAGAAGGGCAGTCATTTTATTGTTACTTTATGTAGATGACTTATTGCTTACAGGAAACGATGTACCTGTCCTTCAATTGGTAAAAGTTTGGTTGTCCAAGAAATTCTCCATGAAAGACCTTAGAGAAGTAACCTATATTCTTAGAATTAGGATCTATAGAGATTACTAAAAAAAGTTACTAGTTTTTTCATAGTCTACATACATAAATAAAGTGCTTAAGAGGTTTAGCATGGATCAATCTAAAAAGGGATTCTTACCCATATTCCATGTGATAAACCTTTTAATACTAATGTCTCTAAAGAGATAAGTTGAAAGGGATCACATGAGTAGGATTCCATATGCCTTGATAATTAGATACATCATGTATGGTATGATATACACTAGGCCCCATGTCTTCTATGCTTTAAGTTTGATGAGCAGATACCACTCTTACCCTATTGAGGGTTATTGGATGGTTGTGAAGAATATCTTTAGTGTTGGAAAGTATGCCCTCAAAGACTATGTATTCTGTGTAAATATATTGTAATAAAATATTTATTCATTCAATTTAGTTTGTTTCTTATATTATTGCACATTTAAGGTCCAAGTATAACGAGTAATGGCCAATGTGTTGGGTCGTTATTTACAGTAAGGTATAGACCATGAGTACTTGTCATACAAGTAAAATTAAGTTCTTTGTCATTTGATGGAATTAGGCATTTCATCAAGGTAGGACTATTATGTCATAAGTTCCAATAAAGAATGGTTTACCTTGAGTCAGTGAGTAGTTCACTCACTTCACTGGTATATGCACATTTCGAATACCTAGAACTAGACCTATAGTAGTGGTCTCTTATAAAGTACAATGATTATAGAGACTAAACTATTACTGCTACAGCACAGATGGATACCTTCATACTTGAGTATGAGTTAGTGGCCTCGGTAATTGGATCCATCATGTATGGTATGTATGGTTCGTATGGTAATTGGATCTATCATGTTTGGAAATATAACCTTTTAGACTAGGTTTTTTATTATTGGGAAATATGACCTCTTGTAAAAGTTAAGTTCATATAAAGTTTTTGACACCATTGCTGAAAAATATGAGTGATTTTGTGAAAAATAGAGAAGAATTGATGAAGAAAGTAAAAAGATGAGAAGAAGAAAAAAAGAGAGAAAAAATGCAGGATTTGTTTGAGTGGAGTTGTAATTGCTAAATAAGGTTATGGGATGATTGATTTCTGGAATAGGAGAGCAAGAAGAGTTTGGAAATTATTGATTCATTTTGTTTATCATTTTCTTGTGAACTCTTAGATTTTTTTTATATTTGATTCTCCTATATCCTTCATTTGATAAGCTACATTACAAACCTTTAGCCTTACATTACATGCTTGAAAGTCCTATTTGACCTAAGTAGAATTATGATATGTCTCGGATTAGTAGAGAGAGTGTATGAAAAGGAAGCTTATGGAATGTATATTCTTTTTGAGCTAAATTCTTTCCAATAGTTTGAGAATATTGTGAACTTTTGAGATGGTTCTACTAAGTCATTTATCACTTACACAAGTCTTGCATTTGTTGTGAAAGATGTAGTAGCATGTGTTTTATGCGCTTGAATGAAGAAAGCATTGAAGATATTATTTTGAAATTAATTGAGTTAAACCTTGTGTTTTCCTACTTGTTCTTGATACTTTGCTTGAGGACAAGCAAAGAGCTAAATGTGGGGGGAATGTGATATGGGCTAAATTAGTCATGTTTTTCCTAGTTATTTGAGGTTCTTTTGTGATATATTTTATTCAATAACTAGCCATATTCCTTCATATTTGAGATTTTACCCTTGGAAAAGTATTTTGTTCATTATTTTAGATTTTTGAGGGAAAAACGAAGCAAAAACGTTGCAAAACAAAATAGAGGCGGCGCTGGCCAGGACAGAGGAACCGGCGCCAGCTCCAGTAGCCAAGGCGGCGTTGACTGTACTCTGGATTGCGTTGTGCTAAAATTAAGGAAAAAATCGGCGAACGATTGGAGAAACAGAACACAACTGGCGCCGGTTCCGGTAGCCTAGGTGGCGCCGGCTGAGTTAAGGCGGTGCTTTGATTTTTCTACGCGGTTTTTGGAAATTTGTGGAGTTTTAGTATTTTCTAACTTCTACTTAGCTCAGAACATTACTCCAACAAGTTTAGGCACTTCCCAAGCCTATAAATAGATGGAAAACACATAGGAAAGGGGGAGAATTCATTGATCATAACAGAAAATCACTTAAATAAAAGGAGGAATTCTTCAATTCAAGGAGGGTTGTGCAAGAAGGTCTTTAAAGGAAGAAGGAGGAGGCTTATCTACGAGTGCTTTCTTTTACTTTATTTTCTTTTTCTTGACAATGATATGTTAATTGCTTTATTGTAATTTGACATTGTTTTAGATATTCATGGTTTTTAGAGTTATTTGATCTCTTGATTAATTGATTATTTTTCTTGGTATTTAATTACTTGTACCTATTACGATATTGATTGGTTGTTTCTTTCTATTAACTTGCTTGGAAAAGGGGTTGATGATGGCTTCAATTCATTGATTTCATATTTTTTGTCCTTTAACTTGCTTAGAAAATGGGTTAATTGCTAAGAACAAGGTAATTAAAGGTTAATTAATGTCTGTCATGAATGGATTCATTAGTTAATTTCATGTTTTAAGTTTGCCAGGAATGGAAATTTAATCAAAGGATTGTGTTTAATGCATCTTTTAGGTAAGATTGGTTGAGACAAGAATGTAATGCTAAGTAATCTAGAAGATAGGGAGTCATGGATTGGAAAAGAAGTGAGTCTACTTTAATCTTTCATGATGCCAAGAGAATGATTAGTTATGATAATGATTAGATACTTTAAGATCATGTTTGTCGAAACAATAGTTTGAGTTACATACTTCTCCATCCTTGACATGTATATATTTTTATTCCTATTTTGTTTTGTTTTATTTTATTTCGTTTTTGCACTTTGGTGAGTCGGTTAAACAATGAAAGAAAAGTGATTAGTGTATACTTGTTCCTTGAGGATCGACACTCGTTTGTACCTTATGCTACGCTAATGATGAGTACGCTTGCTCATATGTGTAATTTGGGTTGAACGTTTTAATGTAAACTTGATTGGAAATGTACTTAGTTTTTATATGATTTTTATACGCAAATAAAATACACACCAAGTAGCTAGCGCTGGTTGTGTTATATTTCTCCAATTGTTCACCGATTTTTTCCTTGATTTCAGCACCACATAGCCCAAAGTACAGCTGGCGCCACCTTGGCTACTGGAGTTGGTGCCTGTTCGGTTCTGTTTCAGTCTGTTTTGATAATTTTTCATCGCTTTGAAGTTCGTGTAAACAGTGCATGGCCAGCGCCAATTCCTTTATCCTGGCTGATGGCGCCTCTATTCTGTTTTGTGACGTTTTTGCTTCGTTTTACCCCAAAAATCTGAAATAACGAACAAAATACCTTTCCAAGGGAAAACTCTCAAATATGAAGGAATATGGCTAGTTATTGAATAAAATGTATCACAAAAGAACCTCAAATAACTAGAAAAAATATGGCTAATTTAGCCCCTATCATTAGGGCCTTGGGAATGTGACTCTAGAATGTGTGCTTTTGGATAGCTTCCAATGATAAGTAAGTATATTCAAGTAAGTCATGTATTATTGGACTAGAGATCCACGGATGGTAGATGTCTTTGATATAGGTGTTAGGACATTTATCTTGTCTCACTAATGAGTTTTACACAGAGGAGTGTTTCTGTTATTTCACCTATAGGTCGAAGACATTACTTTATTAATAATATTCTTGCTGTCAATATTTTTATATGGTGATAAATGGAAATATTTAAAATGGTAAAATACAACTATTTAATAATAAAGGCATTTTGGTCATTTTAATAGCCATGAATAATATGTCTCTTGATCTCCGGAGTAGCTCAAGTTACTTTGGTGTTATTTAGACACAATCTGGGCTTGATGGATAATTATTTGGTAGAGATATAAAATTTATTTTAAGAGTCCAGTTAGAATTGATTAATTAGTCTTGGGTTTTAATAAGGCCCAAAAAATATAATTAATTAATTAATTAAGAGAATTGGACTGGATTAAATATAGTAAGAGTCTAATTAGAATTAAATAATTAGTCTTGAGTATTTAATGAAGCCCATAAAAGATACTTAATTAATTAAGAGGATTAGACCAGTCTTGGACTAATTTATGAGCACAACACCAAGCCTATTACAGCTTGATGATTTTTGGCCATTAGGGCCTGAGGAAGCCCTAAAGCTGGCCAAAAATAATAGGGAAAAGATGGAAAAAATTGCTAACATTATTTTGGGGTTCTTTTTTCTCTGGTGTGCCATCTCTTCCTCTCTATCTGTTCCATGTTCTTCTCTTTTTTGTCTCTTGGAAAGTATCTTGATTATCCAAAGAAGGAGCTTTCACCAAGCTAAGCCAAGAGTAAGGTAGAGTTATACTCCAAAAGATGAAAAGAGAAAGCATGAAGATGCTTGATGCGTGGGAATAGAAGATTGGCGGGAATACCGGTTGAACTGCATGCACCTTCTTCTCCCCTTCCAATGCATGTTCCAGTGTAACCTGACCTCTCGTTAGTTAATCCATGACCAATAAAAAAAAGTAAGTATTCTCTCCTAGACGTGGCTCGAAAAATTTAAAATTTTTCGCTGCATTTTCTTTAATGTTTTCCGTTTTGATCCTTCATATTGAGGAGATGATTTGAAAATAATCGGGTATACTGATGCTTCAATTTGATAAAGATGATTTCAAATCACAGTCTGGTTATGTATTTACATTGTGTTTAGGGGTAATAAGTTGGAAAAGCTTTAAACAAGACACTATTGCTGACTCAACGACTGAAGTTGAGTACATAGCTACTTCCAGAAGTAGTTTGGATCTAGAAGTTCGTGACAGAGCTTGGAGTGGTTCCAAGCATTGCTGAACCAATGTCTCTATATTGTGACAATAATGGAACTATTGTACAAGCAAAGGAGCCAAGGTCTCACCAGTGATCTAAGCATGTACTTAGACATTTTCATTCGATTAGGGAAAATAGAGATAGTTCCCACTAATAAGAACATAGCTAACCCACATAATAAGGCACTATACCAAAAGAAATATGATAGACCTGTTGAGTCATTTAGTATTAGATACATGAATGATTGGCTCTAGTGCAAGTAGGAGTTTGTTAGTGTTATGCTCTAGAAACAATCATAGGTATTTTGTATATTGTACATTTATTGAATAAAACAAGACATTCTTTATCTTTTAATTTGTTTTATTTATACTTTTGTGTAAAATAATAGTTAGATAAAGTTCTAAATGTAATAATGTGTTAAGGAAATCATGATAGAGATCGTGATGTGATATTTCTACTACACTATATAGTATTTGCACTTAAATAATCCCTAATCATAATATTAATGATATAGGACATCATTAATGCGTTAAGATTAGCATGTATTGTACTTCCTGATTTGATCAGGCGGTGGTTCTTACATTCGTAAGTATTATGATACTCAAAGTTAACACGTGGATGTTTGTTACTAGAACAAGTACATTAGATGACCTAACTATGAAATCATTACATGGATAACTATTTAGTGCCAGTAATAGTATCTCATCGTAGCAAGTATGCAAGTATATCCTTAGACTTGAGATCTCTAAGGTACTTTAGTTGCTAAGCATTATACCTTGATTCCAATCTTTGCAGTCCTGACAAGACCGCCTATATGATGAATATTGGGTACAATGTGAAGTAAACAAAAGTAGTTGAGAGGATGAAAGGATTCACCACTTCTAATAGTAGGGGCATATATCTCATGGCCACATGTAGAAATCACTACTCGAGAAGTCCTTGGCCAAGGCGATTGTGTATTGAAAATAGTTTCAATTTATACACATGATGAGTAGTGGATTCAAAGAACGAGTACTAAGATATTCGAGTCAGAATTAATTAATATTCTGGAGGGAGTTTGGACTAATTTCATTCTCCAAACCGAATGAGATATTTATGGTGAAAGGAGTCTATTGCATTGATGTTTGCTATTGAAATGCTCAAGTTGAGCCGCTTGACTTTTTGGATTTTTGAATGGTCATAATGTGTTGCTAGATACCTGATGCACAAATTTCGGGTGTAGAAAAATCATACTAATTTAAATCCATCCCTAGCTAAGTTTTAATTAAAACATTAATGCCTAAATTACACATATGAGCAAGTATATTCATCGCAAGCATAGTATAGAAAATTAACGAGTATCGATCCTTAAGGAACAACTACCATTAGTTACTTTTCACTCATTGTTTAACTGACTCAATAAAATGATACGAGAATAAAAAGAAAAATATATACAACTTAAGGATGAAATAATATGCAATTTAGATAAATATTCTTGAAGATATGATCATGAATTACTTGGCAAGTATCACAATCAATTATTATCTTGGTATCATAAAGGAATTAAAATACACCCACTTCGTTTGCAATCCATAGAATCACTATCTTCTAGTTAAATTAGTGAACATATCTTGTCTCAACCAATTTATCCAACAAATAAATAAAAATCAATCCTTACATAAATTCCTATATTCTAGGTGATTTAAACTATGAATTTAGCCAATGAATCTATATTCTAGCAATCATCAACTAAGCTTTAATTACCCAAGTTCTTAATAATTAACCCTTTTTTCAAGCAAGTTAGGAGATAACAAATGTAAAATTAATTAAATTGAGACCACTATCAATCCCTTTTACAAGTAAGTTAACAATAAAAATCAAATAATTAATTCCTCAATAAAAACACGTAATCAAATATCAAGAATAGTAATCAATTGATAAAAGAACTAAATTAATTCAAAATCATAAGTCTAAGAATAACATCCAAATACAATTAAATAATTAAACTCATCATTGTTCAAGAAAAATAAAACAAAAGAAAGAGATAGGTACTCATAGACAATGCATTCAACTTCCAATGAAATCTCTTTCCAAATCTATGCCCCCTGAGAAATTTATTTCTCTGAAGAAATTATATTGCACTCTCGGTATTTTTTTAAGTGTCCATGTAGTGCACACTATGCCTAACATAAACAGCCTCAATTTATAGGCATACAAGCTTCCTATAAAATCTTGAATAAAGAAGAAGTAATTTCCTAATCCAAAACAGCTTCAGAATAAATCCAGTGACTTGACTTTCAATTGAGCTGAAGACTTTTCTTTTATTTCTCCAAACTGGCTATTTTACTAAATTAAATGTGAAGCCACTGAAGATTGCTAAAGCTTTCCAAGTACAGACCATGTGTGAGCCATTTCGCTAAAGACCGAGCTGTGAAGCTGCTTTCTTTTCTTTTCTTTTTTTTTTTTTGCTTGTTGAGCCGATTGAGTCCCATTGAGCTGTCCTCAAGCCATAACTTTTCCTTGTTGAAGTTAGCTTGCCCAAGCCATCGACCTGCCCTCTGTCGTCTTGAAGTCGACTCACCCGAGCTGATGCAAGCTGAGCCTGAGCCTGAGCCGCCAAGCCATTTAGCGGAGTCCATTGACCTAATCTTTGTTCAAACTGAATTCCCATTTGCACAGACATTTCCTTTTTCTCTTCTTGCTAAAGTCACCGAATCCTACTCAATCCACTGAGGCGCCCTCTTTTTTCTTCCTTTGCTGAGTCGCAGCTAGTCGAGTCACGACTTCTCTTTGTTGAAACTGGCCGCGATCACTATGATCCTCCCGCGGCTTCCCTTATTTTTCCTATGTATTATGCCGTAGCTTGATGCAATCCTCCCATGGCTGTGATCTGTTTCAATCCAATTTCCTCTATTTTGCTATTGTTTTTCCAAATATGGACTGGCACCGGGTTAGTGTTCTTGGGCTAGCGTCGGGTCTCCATTGGAATTGCACAATTAAACTCCAAATTCATCTATTTTTGCATCAAATCACAGAAAAATATTTCTATATGTGAAATATCAAATAGGAAGGAATATAACTAATTATTATATCAAAAGTATCGTAAACTATCCTCAAATAATTAAGAAAATATATGTAAATTTATGCCCTATCACATTCCTCCACACTTGAATTTTTGCTTGTCCCCAAGTAAAGTACTTAAGATAAAGCACACAAAACAAATTATCTTCTCAAATTCATCTATAACAAATTCATAATTTTCCTTTCCAACTTTACATATAAACATCTCATTCATTCAACCCTTTAAAAATGTTCATAAACTCATGCATTAATACAAACATGTCAAGACCCTCAAATTTAAGTTAAACAAGTTTATACTTTAGTCCATGACATAGATAACACAAATTATATAAGTCAAGTTGTTTAAACAATTCAAAACTCATAGAATCAAATTTGCACAACCTTAAGTAGCAAAATAAGGAGACACTCATTTTTTTCAATATGACTTTATGAATTAGCCTAAAAAAAATAGATTTCTCTTCAATAACCATATTGGCCCTGTAACACCCCCCGAAGCCTAGGCCCGCTAGGGCCGAGGATGTCGCCCCGTCCAAAGGACAAGTGGTCTTTATAACTAGGTCACACAAACAAATTGCGGAATAAAAATAATATTTAACTTAAAAAGTTATTACAACCCAAAGAAATTTCAAGAATAAATCCATGAATTCCAAAAAAAAAACCATAAATAAAATTATTCACTCTCGCCTCCCCAAAGCAGTACATAAAATCAAAGACATATTCTCTTCCCAAGCAGATATTACTAGCCATTCAACTCCACAGCAGGATCATCCTGAAATCATGATAGAAAGGTGATGAGATAGAAATCTCAGTAAGTCCGTGTGTGCTTTGGGTGTTTTGTGAAATCAGTTCATGGATGCAGAGTGTGAAACTTTTATAAGAGAAAACATTGGCAAGCATCAAGCATTAGTCAAAAGTAAGAGTGGCGTTTTGGCTTATCTAGCCATACACAAGTAATGAAATCAACCACTCAAAAAAAAGGGATATGGGTTACCACACATTGGGCCCCATAACCGGTCAGAATGCCAACACTTTGTGCAGACTGACAAAAGTAGGTGATCGGCCTACTGGGCAAGATACTCCTCATTCTCTATACCCAAACGACAACCGGGTGTCCATTCCGGCAAAACACAGTCACTTGACTGAAACAAACTGCTAGCTCGGACCGGCACGACTCACTAGTCTGACGTCTTATCCAGGAAGGACTCACCCCTCAGAGGTGGCCACCTGCTGAGAGACTTACCCTAACCCTTCAAAGACTAGTCCTAGTAGTCCACCCTTATTGAGTACTCAACGACGTTTCCCACTTGGGATGAAATGAACAAAGCATTGCTCTTCATTAAGCAAGTAATTTGAGGGTTTCCAAAGTTTTGGGAACAATCAGTTTTAGGAAGAGTTTTAAGTTTGGAAAATCTGCTCAGTAACGTTTAAATAATTTAAGTGTTGGAAGTAAGAACAAATTCAACTCTCAATTGCCTTCAAATAAACGAGTGTCCATGCACTCCATATTTAGCTTGCCATAAGGAAAACATTTCACATCGATAGGTTTTATGTAGGAGCTTACCTGATTCTTGCTCACAACAACAAGGTCTTGAACAGCTGACCTAACCCCACATGGGTAAATACAAATCTTAATCAGATTCAAGCTACAATCAACTTCCTCAAATTTAAATCAACTCATTTCACTACTACCATGATCCTAGTGTCCCAAGCTTTAAGGCAAAATAATAAATAAGTAAGTTTATAAGCTAAGTTTAATTTTTTATTTAAAATAATTATTGGTTTGGGAAATAAATTCTAATAAGTTGAAAGTTTAAATCTTGTTAAGGAAAATTTAGAGTTTATTTGATCAAGAGTCATAGGTGGTACTAGGTAAAATAGTGATTTAATGATAGTCTAGTTGTTAGAAAATAGTTGATAGCTAGAAATAGTGAAGATTAAATTTAATGAGTCTTGTTTGGAAATAATAAGTAAATCCTTAAGGGGTTTTGATTTAATAATTATTTTACTAATTAAAAATATTTTTCATAAAGGCTTAAATTAATTTCTTTATTTTTAATAATATTTATTTATTTTGCTTTCTAGCAAAAATCATTATTTATTTGGGTAAAATATCATTTATATGTATAATAATTCCAAATCTACCCTTCCTAGGGTTTTTCGAAATTTACTAGCAAAATTAGTATTGGATACTTTATTCATGAACTAAAATTAGCTTAGGAACAACTAGATCATGATCAAGATTCTATGGCCAACTACAATCAATAACATACACAATCCTTCGATTCATCAAATCATCCAAATCTTGCATCTAGGCATAGATCCAAATTTATTAAGACATGATTTAACCATTACTAGCATAAACATGATCATGGCTTCAATAGTCTAATCATGCATATAACTCCTATTCACCAAAGGTGACATAATCTCTAGCATGCTTTGACACAAATACAACCTATGACATGCATCAACCCTCAAATCATCATACAATCATCCAAGATGAACCTTTCATGCATAAATCCCATCTCCTTCACAATCATACAATTGCTCATGCTTCAATCTCAACAATAAATATACATATACCCAAATCCTATCACCATCCACCTACTAACAACATCATCCTAAAGACATGATTCTAGAGTTTACAAGGAAGATTGAAGGTACTTACTTGATTGATGAATGCTTTGAAAGAGTTTAGAGTAGATCTCCACTCCTAGATGGCTAATCTTGTCCAAGAGAGGTGGCGAAAGCATGGTCATGGAAAAAGAGACCATTCGCCAAGGGAGGAAATTTCGGCCATGAGAGAGAGAGAGAGAGAGAGAGAGAGAGAGAGAGAGAGAGAAGAAGAAGAAGAAGAAGAAGAAGAAGAAGAAGAAGAAGAAGAAGAAGAAGAAGAAGAAGAAGAAGAAGAAGAAGAAGAAGAAGAAGAAGAAGAAGAAGAAGAAGAAGAAGAAGAAGAAGAAGAAGAAGAAGAAGAAGAAGAAGAAGAAGAAGAAGAAGAAGAAGAAGAAGAAGAAGAAGAAGAGAAGAAGAAGAAGAAGAAGAAGAAGAAGAAGAAGAAGAAGAAGAAGAAGAAGAAGAAGAAGAAGAAGAAGAAGAAGAAGAAGAAGAAGAAGAAGAAGAGATCATTAGTATGCTTATTCATATAGGTTTTCATTAGAGATCAAGTTTGGAGAAGATGAAGTTGTTAGAATAAGTTTACCTTAAAGATGTTCTTGACCTTCACAAAATTTCCTGGTTTTTGATCCAAAGTAGCAAGATGATTTGTGGAGTTTGATGTTAATAATGGTGTTGATGGATGCACAGCAAGGAGTAGATCAAATCTGGAGATTTTCGTGAGGGTTTGAAGTGATTTGGAGGTGTAAGAAGGTAGTAGGTGTTCTTGGTGTAGTGTGTCTGTTCTTGGTAGCTAGAGAAAATCGAGAGAGAGAGGGAGAGGAAGCTGCCGAATTTTCTGAGGAATTGGGGCTGCCGAAATTCTGTAGGGTTTAGGGAGTGATTTCTCTGATTTGGAAGGGAAAGGAAAGGTTAGTTGTTACAATCCTTGAAGAATATTTTTTGGAAGAGAATTTGGAAACTAGATATTCTAAGAATATCTTGATTTTCTGGACAGCTTTGAAGTCTCTTATGGCCGACTGCTGGAGTGATTTTTCTGAGGGATTAAAGCTGATTCAAGGTGGCTTACGGTGGCTGAAATTAAGGTGCACTATGGAGGAGAAGAAGTCTGGTCAATTGAGTAAGATTTTATGGAAAGTAGCTAAACAAGATGGCTGAAATTTTGGAAGGTAATCAAGCTAAATTGCAGGGATTTGTTGGAGAGATTTTCGGACAGCCATTGATGGAATTTTGTGCAGAAGCTCAAAGGAACAATGGAGCTCTGATAATGGTGGTTTAAGGAAGGTTTTTGCAGAAGTAGGTTGGTGTTTCGGTTGGAAGAAAAATAGGAAACAAGCTGGTCAATTTTCTGCACAGAAATTTCGCTGCACAGTGGTTTTTCTGGGCAGATTTTCGTCTGCCACTTCCAGCCATTTTGCAGCGAGCTGGGAGGGGGGTTTTAGGGGTATTCAAGGCTGGTTTCCAGCCATCTTCACGGAGGAAAAACATGGCTAAGGTGCTACACAAAATCTGGAAGAAAAACACCTTGGTTTGGACCCTTAAAGCAGCGATTTGCCCAGAATTTTTTTCTGGTTTTGCACTGCTTTTGTGCAGTCCGAAAATGGCAGAAATAATTCATATTTTGAGCTGATCTTAAGGCCATTTTTTTGGCAGAATTTGGAAGGGAATGTTAGCTAAGGAGTTCAATAATTTGGAAGTACAACAAGCTGGAAAGTTTCAGCTCATGCCATGAAGGAAGAGGAACTAATTTGAAGTGAAATTTTAGCAAGCTCACTAGAGATATTTTCCTCATGGAATTCCTCACAACTCTTCCATATTTTTTTCAAACCATAGGTAGTCTTTTACCAAGACATTTTGATCCTAAAAGGCCTCAACACTTTACTAAATTTTCTAGAAAGAAAAAGGCTAGAACACCTTGATCAAACTAATGAGTTGAGCATTGAGAAAAAATAAAGAACAAGGAAGAATGAATTTCCCTTCAAGAATTTCGAGTAGAGTAAAGAGTGAAATGAGAAATCTCCTAACATGTCTCTCCTAGGACATTATCACCACCTTGCTCTAGGCTCTTATGGCCAAAACCAACTCCCCCCAAGCAAAAATAAAATTTAATCTAGCTAAAGCTTCTATGCAAGAATTTGAACCCAAGACCTGAAGAATTAATTCCAAAGCTCAAACCACTAAACCACAATAACTCTTGTTGCTATTTCCACTAGAAAAAATATTTTCTATTCAATCCACAATCTATCTCCCTATTTTCACCTCGGGCAAAAATTACCATTTTGCCCCTCTCACACAATACTCACTAACAAAACTTCAAGACAATAAAAATCAAATCCCAAGCACATGGAAATCATATGAAAATATACTTAATTATGAAATAAAGTATGATATGCATCCCAACCCCCTTACTCTAAGGTTGGTTTTGTCCGAGGTTTCACAGGCCCCCTTTTGTCATCAACATTTTTTTTTTCTTTGCTTTCTGCCTTCGAGATAGCCTTAAGAGAGTGCACCAAACAATAATTGCTACTTCTCTCCGTATTCACCCCCTTTTCAGTAGGAATTTTTCTCTTTTTTCAATTATTTTTTAAGCAAGATAAGCATTTTTTTTTTCAAATAAAACAAGTATTTTCTTTTGAAAAATAAACAAATCTTTCCATTCATTTTCTTTTTCAGCTCACCAAACAAAAATTGCACTCCTTTTTCAATTCTTACCATCCTTATTTACAACTCCAAGTTAAACAAATTTAGAAAACTATGAATTAAGAATTAATCAACAAATTTTTTCATATTTCATCACATCATCCATATCCAAACAAGAAGAGTAAAATAAAATTCAAATACTAAAATATAACCAAGATTAACTTAAATTGCTAAGACTTACCATATTCAGCTTAATGCACAATTTTACCCAAATTAAAAAAATCCAACCAATTAGAATGACAAAATCATATCCAAAGACAAAATCATAACCTTATCATAGGTAAAACAATTTCATACCAATTTTAAAAAAATTTTCGCAGAGCCTTAAGAAAATCCATTGAATCTAAAAAAGATACACTTGAGAAAGTATTAAATCCCTCCCTCACACTTAAATTAGATATTGTCCTCAATGGCCTAAAATATCAAAAAAGTTGAAAAGAAAATAATATTTCCTAAAGTAGATTAGCTCCAAGAAAAGAGAAGTTCTCATTCAAAAAGTCGAAAGAGGCAGTGTCATCAGCATAAGAGTTAAGAACCTACAAAAAGAAAAACAAACACACCAAGTAAAAGCATAAAAAGGAATTGAAAGAAAACAAAATAAAAGCACACTAAAAATCAAAGAAAAGGAAAAAATATTAAAAATCAAAGCACTTAAGAATCCCCTGAAGTAGTGCCTCCAGACGAGCCTCCAAATTGTCCTCCAAATAGACCACCAAATGGGCTACCCCGACCTCCAAATAGATCATGAGGTCCTCCTCGTCTTTCCCAATAATGTCACCAATAATCCCCTCGAATATCTTGATTGAGCCCTAGATTGAGCAAAATATCATCTTAGCGTTGTTGAGTATGCTCAATCATATCAAACCTTTGATTATACCTTACCCTCATATAAGCTATGTCTAACCTTATTCTAGCTATTTCGTCCCTTAATTGCTCTAAGAATATATTCAAATTGGCTAGAAAATTTTCACTAACATTTGATGGTCGCCCAGAATGCCTTTGTGCTTGGGGAGGTTCCTCTTCGTGCTCAACTTAAAGCTCAAGAATGCTATTTTGGGGAACCTCCTTAGGCTGTAACCATATGGATGTTGTAGTATTAAACTCATTGCCACAATAAGTTAGTACTTGCTCAGTAACCACATTGAGTGAAGTAGTAGGTTCCACAAGTTCATTCTCTATAGAAACATCAAAAGTATTCAAAACCTATGAAATCACTAAGAGAAGATCAAAAGCTTTGGTAGCAAGGCCATCAGTCACCACCGCGTGCATAGAAGTTAGTAACAAAAGGGTAAGGGGAATGGATTCTCCACGAAGCATTTTAGAAATTATGTAAACATCAATCACCTTAAACTTATTTAATCTACTTGATTGAGGGCAAATATTGAAACATAAGAGATACAAAATAACCCTCAATTGAGGCGCAAGATTATTACTAGGGAGAAAAGAAGAGCCATGTGTAGATTCTTTTGGTTCCAAACCCAACTGGCGATAAGCAACATTAAAATTATAAGTTGGTTCAGAAAAGATCATCTTATTGTGGTGGTCAATTTCTCCAAGGGCCATTATCATTAACACTTAAAATGATAGCTAATTGAGCCATAGTAAAAATTATGGAGGTGCCCTTCACAGATGTTTCAATTTGTTGTAAATATCATTTCATTTTATTTTCATGTTTTCATAAAATTCTTTCACAAGAGCAGCACAAAAATCACCTCTCAATCCTAAAATTAGATCCGAACCAATCCTTCCAAACACCTCAGTTATATGCGAAGACCTATCAAGGGAAGGCTTGATTGTTTTTTCAATAATGATTCTATTCAAGGCCCTAGCATCATACCATTCCTCACATTTTTTATCAGTGAAATTTTTAGGATGGAAAGAAGGTAGCTCTAATGAAAGGTCAAAAGATGAGGATGGTCTAATGTGTTTGTGAGATTTGAAAAAAATTGTTTGTTTCAGGCATTTTGGCTCAAATAAAAACAAACATAATTTGCAAAAATGTGTTCTTCTTAGTTAAAAACTTTTCCCCAAGATTCTGTTTTTCAAATGCAATACCATTGACAATTTCCAACTCTAATAGCAAAAACACAATGTCAAACTACAATTCCACCAACTTTTATCAACACAGCAAAATATCACAAGTAAGCTCACCAATTATCCAAAATTACCATATTTGCAAAAATTTTAGAAAAATTCATAGATAACTTTAGAAGATTCTATGCATTTTTCTACCACTAAATAAACTCAACAAATATATTTCCATGTTTAGTAAATTTTTCCTCAAAAATAAACATAAAAAATGCCAAGAAATTCAAGAGGATAAAATCTACCGTAATGTGAAGAGAGTTTTGCACCAATGTGTTCCCCAACTTGTGAGCTTTAAAATTTTAAATTCTTGGGGGGTAATTCATAGAGGAATAAGAGCATTCACAAAAGAAGAAAGATGAAGAAAGGAATGGTGAAGAACATAGAAACGAAAGTAGTATTCTGGAGGAATAGGGAAAGGAAAATCAAAGAAGAAAGAGAAATAGAAGAGAAAAGACAAAAGAAGAAAGAAACAAGTAAAACAAAGCATAAGGGGAGGGGGGTCGATGCTTCACGGGAACAGAACAAGAAAATGAAAAAGAAAAAGGAATAAAAAGAATAAAAGGACAAAACAGAAATTTGGGAAGAATAAGGAAAAGAAGAAAAAGGAAAAAGTAAAAGAAAAAGAAAAAGGAAAGGTGAAGAAAAAGAAAGGAAAAGTAGGGCAGGGAATAGCTTCAGTCAAAGCTGTTTTTTTTTTTCTAAAGTAAAAAAGAATGCACGCAGATGCAAGAGAAATATTCAAAGACATATACATTACACTAAGAATTATCATAGTTATTATTATTTTTATTATTAGATGTAATAGTTAAAGAATCACAATTATAATACAACAGCACTAAGAAAACAATTACAACAATATATTCTGAGTACAAATTACAAGTATGCTAGCATTATTAATTTGAGATATTTAACAACTAATAAAAGTGCAACAACTATTATTATAGTTCAACAATATATGGTTTACTCACAAAATATTTTTTAAATAAATAAAGACATACAATACAACAACAAAATTATTTACATGGCACCAAAGAAAAGCAAATATTTATACTTACATGCCTAAATCAATAAATTCCATGTTTTCTTGATATTGTTACCCGGCAATGGCGCTAAAAACTTGATGTGTAAATTTCGGATGTAAGTATAAAATCGTACAAATTTAAATACATCCCTAGCCAAGTTTTAATTAAAACATCAATCCCCAAATTACAAATATGAACAGGTATACTTATTGCTAGCATAGTATAAGGAATTAACAAGTATCGATCCTCATGGAATAACTACTATTTGTTAATTTTCATCTATTATTTAACTGACCCAATAAAATGATATGAGAATAAAAAGAAAAATATATACAACTCAAGAATAAAATAATATACAATTTAGACAAATATTCTTGAAGGCAAGATCATGAATTACCTAGTAAGTATCACAATCAATTATTATCTTGGTATCATAAAGGAATTAAAATAGACCTACTTCGTTTGCAATCCATGGAATCACTATTTTTTAGTTAAATGAGTTAACATATTCTGTCTTAACCAATTTACCCAAAAGATGCACTAAAATCAATCCTTACATAAATCCCTATATTCTAGGTGATTTAAACCATGAAATTAGCCAATGAATATATATTCTAACAATCACCAACAAATTTTTTATTACCCAAGTTATTAACAATTAACCCATTTTCAAGCAAGTTAAGAGTTAACAAATGTGAGATTAATTAAATTGAGACCACTAACAATCCCTTTTGCAAGTAAGTTAACCAGAAAAATCAATTATTTAATTCCTTAATAAAAACACATAATCAAATAGCAAGAATAATAATCAATTGATCAAAGAACTAAATTTATTCAAAATCAGAAATCCAAGAATAACATCTAAATACATTTAAAGAATTAAACTCATCATTGTTTAAGAATAAAAAAAAGAAAAAAGAAAGAGATAGGTACTCATAGACAAGCTGATAAGGGCTAAATTAGTCGTATTTTTCCTAGTTATTTGAGGTTCTTTTGTGATACATTTTGTTCAATAACTAGTCATATTCCTTCATATTTGAGATTTTACCCTTCTTGTACAACCCTCCTTGAATTGAAGAATTCCTCATTTGATTTGAGTGAATATCCTTCATGATGCCAAGAGAATAATTAGTTAGGATAATGATTGGGTACTTTAAGATCATGTTTGTCTAAATAATGGTTGAACTACATAATTCTCTATCCTTGACATGTATATATTCTTTTATTTTATTTTATTTTCTTTTTCACTTTATTGAGTCGGTTAAACAATGAAAGAAAATGGATTAATGCATACTTGTTCCTTGAGAATCGACACTCGTTAAAACCCTATGCTATGTTAATGATAAGTGAGCTTGCTCATATGTGTAATTTGGTGTTAATATTTTAATGTAAACTTGATTGGGAATGTGCTGAGTTTTTATATGATTTTTATACCCAAATAAATATGCATCACAAGCCCTTCAACTTCCAATAAAGGCTCTTTCCAAATCAATGGCCCCTAAGTAATTTATTTCTCCAAAGAAAATATGGTGCACTCTCAATATTTTTCTAAGTCTCCACATAGTGCACACTTTGCCTAATGTGAATAGCTTCAATTTATAGGCATACAAGCTTCCTAAACAATCCTAAATAAAGAAGAAGTAATTTCCTAACCTAAAACAACTTTAGAATAAATCGACCGACTTAAATTTCAATTGAGCCAAAGACTTTCCTTTTGTTTCTCCAAACTAGCTGTTTTACTTAATTAAACGTGAAGCTAATGAAGATTGCTAAAGCTTTCCACATCCAAACCATGTGTGAGCCATTTCGCTAAAGACCGAGTCGCGAAGCAACTTTCTTTTTTTCCATGTGTTGGTTGAGCCGATTGAGTCCCACTGAGTCATCCTCAAGCCACTGCTTCTTTCTATTGAAACCGGTCGTGAGTCACTATGATCCTCCCACGGCTTCCCTTGTTTCTCCTATGCATCATGCTATGGCTTGATGCAATCCTCCCACGGTTGTGCTCTATTTTAATCCAATTTCCTCTGTTTTGTTGTTGTTTTTCAAGACTTAGACTGGCACTAGGCCTCCACTGGAATTGTACAATTGAACTCTAAATTCATCTTTTTTTGCATCAAATCACAAAAAAAATATATTTTTTTAAGTGAAATATCAAATAGGAAGGAATATAACTAGTTATTGTTAGTGTTATGCCCTAGAGGCAATCACTTGTATGTTGTATACGACACATGTTATTTTAATAAAAGACATTATTTATCTTATAGTTTCTTTTGTTTACTTTTGTGTAAAATAACTGTTCGATAAAGTCCCTAGTACAATACTGTGTTAAGAAAATCGTGATAGAGATCATGATATGAGATTCCTACTATACTGTATAATGCTAGTACTTAAATAGTCCCTAGTCGTAGTATTAATGAGACATGACATCATTAATGGTTTAGACTAGCATATGTTAGACTTCCTAATTTGATCAAGCGGTGGTTCTCATATCTGTGAGTATTGAAATACTCAAAGTTAACACATGGATGATTGTTAATGGAACAAGTTCATTGGATGACCTAGCTATGAGATAATCACATGGATAACTACTTAGTGCCACTGATATAATCTCAATATAGCAAACACGCAAGTTTCCTTAGACTTGAGATCTCCAAGGTACTTTGTTTGCTGAGCTTTGTGCTTTGATTCCAATCTTTGGAGCTCGATTAAAGGCCGCCTATGGGATGGATATTGGGTAAATTGTGAGGTAAATAAAAGTAGTTGAAAGGGTCAATAAAGGATTCATCACTCCAAATAGTATGGGCGAATATCTCATGTCTACTTGTAGGAATTACTACTCGAGAAGTCCTTGGCCAAGGCGATTGTGTATTGGAAATAGTTTCAATTGATACCCATCTAGAGTAGTGGGTTCTTGGTACAAGTACCATTGTATTCGGGCCAGAATTAATTCTGGAGGGTATTGGCACTAATTCCGTACTCCAAACCGAATGAGATATTGTATTGTGAAAGGAGTTAATTGTACTATAGTTTGTTATTGAAGGATTCATGTCAAGCCACTGGACTTCCTGGACTCTTGGGTTGTCATGATGTGTTGCTAGATACCGCTCATGATCTTGGAATATGTGTTTATTAATTGATGAATTAATAAACCAATCCTGATTAAAATTAATAGGATTAATTCTAATCAATTATAGATTATTAATCTAAAAAATGTTTGGATTAATTCATGTTCACTACCAATTGACTGGGAAACCTAATAGGTCACACACAATAGAGGATTGTACACTCAAGATGTTATTTGATAACATAGTGGGGTTAATTGCGAGAAAGAGAAGTTGTTGTGGCCAAATTATAATTAGTTATAATTTATGGTCTAAATTATAATTGTGAGAACTTGATGCTTCCAATTATAATTAGGGAATTCTAATTATTTTAGAATCCTAAGTTGGAGTATTTTTTTCATAGATTTTCGTGTAACATATAGATTCTTCACACAAAACCCTAGCTGTGTAAGACAGACGAAATTTACTCCAATCCTAGCACACACGATATTCTCTCTCTCTCTCTCTCTCTCTCTCTCTCTCTCTCTCTCTCTCTCTCTCTCTCTCATGGTTCTTGCAACCTAACCCTAGCCGCCACTTAGTTTTTCTGCTAGCATAGAAAACTTCGTGCTTGAGTGTATCCTATGTGTGAATTTCTATTAGAGATAATCACACATTGTGATTATAGTAGTTGGACGTTCAACTCTCATGGTGGTTGATCAAGAGGATTGTTGGATTGCACCTCGACTTGAAGAAGAAAAAAAATTTGTTCTTCAGATGATCAAAGAAAGGTAAAAAGTTGTTAGCTTTGATCTCTTTATGTCTTGTTTTCCACACATATGTAGATCCTGGGTTGGTATCTCGTTCTTATTTTTCCGCTACGTCACATATGATATACGTGAGATACCCAATAGTTATTATATCAAAAGTATCATAAAATATCCTCAAATAACTAAAAAAATATATGTAAATTTAGGACCTATCAATACAGTTTATGATCTACTAAATACGGGTTTATTAATTAGAGAATAAATAAATCAATTCTAATTAGAATTTATAAGTTAATTCTAAATTATTAATCTTAAAAATATTTGGATTAATTCATATTTTTCTACCAATATATCAGGAAACCTAATAGGTCACACACAATAGAGGATTAAGTACTCAAGATGTTATTCGATAACATTACAGGCTTAATTGTGAAAAGAAGAAGTTGTTGTGGTTGAATTATAATTAGTTATAATTTGTAGGCCTTATTGTAATTAACAATATTACAATTGTAAGCGGTAATTAAAGAATTCTTATTCTTTATAGATTCTGGTTTACCAAACACGGATGATATCTAACTATGCATTTCGTGTTTTTGCTTTTTGTTTCAATAGAGAGCAAAAACGTTTTTCTCAGAGGGTCAATTTTACTCTTCTTCTTCTTCTTCTTCTTCTCCTTGTTCTTGTTCTCACACAAAACCCTAACCGCTAGAGATTACATTCTGATAGCATAGAATTCTGGTGATGGTTGAGTGTAGTCCTCGTGTGGACTATATTGGAGATAATCCTATACTTGGGTTGTAGTGCTTTGATCGATCATATAGAGAAAATGTTCCCTTTGGTTGGTGGTACTGGCTGTAATAGAACAAAACGGTTTGTGGATCGCGCCTTCAATAGAGAGGAAATATTTTATTTCAGAGATGCAGCACCGTAAGGTATTTTCTTACCTTATCTTGATCTGTCTAAATGCATACAAGTGACTCTCCATCTGGAATTCCAGTTTTGTTCCACTGTGTAAATTTGATTTGCATGGGGAATTCTGACAAAAATGAGCATTATACAAGGTACTATTTTCTTTCAACAATTCAAAAATTAAAAACAAAGAATTTTTCATGGAATAAACAAATAAATAAAGGAATAACTTCTAAATCATAAAGTAAACACATCAAGTCTTTTATAAGCTCTAATCGTCACTAGAGTCTTCAGAAGCATCAGAGGCTAGCTCCTCAAGCCATCTTATAGTGTTATTGGGAGATCCTAGTACATAATCAATTGCAAAACTAAAAGAACTAAGCTTATTTTTAGGTCGGCCAAGACTCAACCAAGCATCTCTCTTACCTCTCAACTTAGCCCTCAAAGCCACATCACAAAGCTTCTTCATGTCTAACATTTATGCACTCATAGGTGCAGGCCTCTCAGCATTAGAATAGTATAAGTCACTCCCCAGAAGGGTTGGAATTCTCTCTTCTATGGATGGGGTTGTGGGTATATCAATCCTATGCTCATTTTCCTTATCGTCAAACACAACTATTCCCTCATCTTCTTTACCACCAAGCTTACCCATCTACATCTCCCTTATCATCACTGTCGAGCTCACCTATTCCCCCCCCCTTTCTTACTATAAGCAACCAAATTAATCACTACAATAGGGGGTGCTAAGTTCAGCATCTTCAGCTTCCCATTCTTAATCTCGGGTAACTCAAGTGGAGGAATCTCAATATTACCCTCCTTATAGGTAAGGTAAACCAACACAGGTGCCTCATACTCTACTTCGTTATCCCTCATGAACTAACCTATCTCCGGTTCTAACTCCATATCAGGCAAAGATAGGTTTTCTACGGGGATTGGGGCAAGTGAATTTCCACAACCCGAGGGTCAATCTCTCACAATTATGACAAATCTTCTACCCATCCTATAAACAAAACATGTGGGTTAGTACTTGATTAAAAATATTTAAGAAATAAAGACAAAAAGATCAAATATTAGCCTAAACCTGGCTCTGATACCACTTATAATACCCCACAACAGACTTACCTAAAAAGGACAGGAATGTCACCCAGTTCTAAGGATCGGGGCCTTCATAGTGAGGGAAAGAAGTACTAGTGTTATGCTCTAAAGGCAATCACATGTATCTATATATTATGTATTATTAAATAAAACAAAACATTCTTTATCTTTCATGTTTGTTTTATTTATACTTTCGTATAAAATAACTGTTAGATAAAGTTCCAAGTACAACAATCTATTAAGGAAATCATAATAGAGATCATGATGTGGGGTTCCTACTACACTAGATAGTGTTAGTACTTAAATTATACCTAGTCGTAGTATTACTGGGATAGGACATTATTAATATGTTAAGATTAGCACGTGTTATACTTCTTGATTTGATCAGGAGGTGATTCTCATATCCGTGAGTATTGTGATACTCAAAATTGACATGCGGATGCTTGTTACTTAAACAAGTACATTAGATGACCTAGCTATGAGATAATCACAAGGATAACTATTTAGTGCTAGTGATAGAATGTCATCATAGCAAATATACAAGTATCCTTAGACTTGAGATCTCCAAGGTACGTAATTTGCTAAGTGTTGGACTTTGATTCCAATCTCTGGAGCCCTGACAAGATCGACTATGGGATGGATATTGGGTACAACATGAAACAAATGAAAGTGGTTGAGAGGATCAATAAAAGATTCACCACTTCTAATAATAAGAGCGAATATCTCACTGTCACTTGTAGGAATCACTACTCGAGAAGTCCTTGCCCAAGACGTTTGTATATTGAAAATGATTCTGATTGATACACATGATGAGTAGTGGATTCTGAGAACAAGTACTAAAAGATTTGGACCAGAATTAATTTCTTATTTTGGAAGGAGTTAGTACTAATTTCGTACTCCAAACTAAATGAGATATTGTATGGTGAAAGGAGTTTATTGCACTATTATTTGTTGTTGAAAGGTTTATGTCAACCAACTTGACTTTCTGGACTTTTGGGTGGTCATGATGTGTTGTTAGATACTGCTCATGATCTACTGAATATGAATTTATTAATTAGAAAATTAATAAATCAATCATTATTAGAATTAATAAGTTAATTCAAAAAATATTAGGATTATTAATCTTAAAGATATTTAGATTAATTTATATTTTACTACCAATAGATCGGAAAACCTAATAGGTCACACACAATAAAGAATTGAGTGCTCAATATGTTATTCGAAAACATTACAGGGTTAATTGTGAAAATAAGAAATTATTGTGGTCAAATTATAGTTTGTTATAATTTGTGAGCTATATTGTAATTAACTATAATCACAATAATTATTAGTAATTAAGAATCCATATACATAATGGATTCTAATTATCAAATAGATACGGGAGATATATGATTATATATATTTTTGTGGGATTATGATTATGAATTACATATGCAGAGGTTTAATTTTTTGTGATAAACGGAGAACTCCTTCTGTATTATTCTTCTTCTTCTTCTGAAAACACTGAAAAACTAGCCGCCAGTTGAATTTTGCTAGCATAAATTTTCTAGTGATTCTTGAACACTATTCTCGTGTGGACTTTATTGGAGACAATCCTACACTTAGATTGTAGTGTTTTGATGGAACGAAAGAGAAGACTTTATCTTGGTTTATCTGGATCGCACCTTCAAATTGTAGTAAAAAATTTTGTTTCATAGAGGCACTCCAAATGTATGATTTCTCTACTGTTTTAATTCCTATTAATGCATAAACATGATCCTCGGTGTGGAATTCTTGTTTCTTCCACTG
This sequence comes from Voacanga thouarsii, assembly GCA_026120185.1. NCBI lineage: Eukaryota > Viridiplantae > Streptophyta > Magnoliopsida > Gentianales > Apocynaceae > Voacanga > Voacanga thouarsii. Next base: position 1,152,692 of record JANUWF010001142.1, read on the forward strand.
CTTAACTATGTTTTTGCATGGAAAATTCCTAACAAGATGAAAATTCTAAATAAATGAAAGACATCAAATAACTTATTGCAATTGTCTCAAAACTTATATTTTTTTGCATGGAGAATTCCTAACAAGAAGAAAATTCTATATAAATGAAAGAAATAAAATAACTTATTACAATTGTCTCAAAAAACTTATATAAGTTTTACATTGATATACAAATAAATAACAATGAGAACCTTCAGTCTCTAGTGGCGTTCGACTAGCTCAAAGTGATTCAGTCCTGAAAACAATATAATAGGGTGTGAGATTTACATCTCAGTAAGTCCTGTGTGTGCTCTTATACAATTCAAAGTGTTTTCATGTATGCGCAGTTGATAGACAACTATAGAAAAGCATTTGCAAGTCACAACTCAATTTCTCAAAGTAGGGAGTGGGGTTTTTTTGTTGTCATATATTGTACAAAACAAAAATAACCACTTTAAAAAATGGTCATGGCACCACACATTGTGCACCATAACGGAAGAACGATCAGGATGCCACGCATTGTGCATTCTGATACAAGGTAGGTGTACATCCCACTTGGTGAGATACTCTGCCATCTTTCATCCAAAATCCACCAATTATCAACTTTAAAATAATAGTCATTACAGAATAGTGCTATCTTTGACCAACTTAACTTATTAGTATTGTTGCTTTCTCATCCAGAGATCATCTTTCGGAGGTAGCCACCAACCAAAAAACTTGCCCTGACTAACAAAGGTCAGCACCAGTAGCCTGCCCTTATTGAGTACTCAAGGATGTATAATCAATCAAAAATGTGTTCAAATTAGCTTTTCCAAATACCTTGGCTTTGCAAGCATATTTCTACAAGTGAGTTTTAAAAGCATTTAAAAAGTGCAGGTAAGTGTGTATAAAAAGGAACATTTATATAAATTTCGTTTGTCAAAATTATTTAGCAAATAGTCTAGGTTTACAACCCAAGTAATCATATGCAACACTTTGTTAAAATATAACTGACTTGCAAACAAGAGCTTCATACAGAAAAATCATATATGCAAGGATTTGCTTGGATTAGCTTCTCAAATAAATAAACAGAATGGTCAACTTGCTTCCAAATCATCTTTTTCTGACAATCATACAATATTAACCAAAAAATTAGACACCAATTCCATTAATACCATCATACAATAATCTAATGCCATCAAAGCCCATAACTCTATCACAACACAATGACTTCCCGTATGGGTGTATGTAAGCAGTGACACCACCATAGTTGTAATCATGGTATTCAATCATCCATTGCCTATAGGATTATATCAAATAAAGATAATTCAAATATCAAGGCTACTTAGATAGATCACAAGATCAAGTAATAGCAACAATATCTCCAATTGCATCCTTATATCAAAAGATCATCCATCATCTCTCAATATCCTAAGATCAAAACTTCTAGGTATGTTCAGTCTCCTATTGTCATATAAATAATGTAATCATGCTCAAACCAATATAAAGATCATATCTTTCTTAAGTAATCGTCATAACATGTTTACACCAAATAAAGTAACATTGCTTAACTATCATAGAAGCATATACCTACCATTAAAAAATATCTATTCATATCATATATCCAACTCCATAAAAAAAAGGTGACTCGGGTTACCTCTTGTTTAAGTGACTTGAAGAAGAACGGAAAAGATGGCTTACTTGTGATCTCGTTTTGAACCTGATTGGGAGAAATAGAAAATCATGTCCTAGAAGTCAAGGGGCTTCATGCATTTGGAAGGAAAAGAATTGTCAAGAACCATGCTTTAGTCTATAAAGGAAAGAAAGGTAAGAAAGAGATTGATGGATCACTTACCTAGTATGTTTGTCGCGAGAAAGAGAGGAAAAAGGGTGCAAGGTTTCAAGTTATTTTGGTGTCAAGAATGATCAACAAAGACCAAATATTGATCCTTACTTTTGGATGTCATTTGAGTAACAAGAGAAGAAAAAGAAGAACAGGTAAAATTAGTATCTTCTCTAGTGCAATAAGAGAAAGGTCGAGAGAGAAATCTTTATGCAAGTTTTGTGTTTTGTTAAGGCAAATGAGATTGTGTGCTTGCTTGAAAATTTCCGCGCGTGTGTGTAGATGTAGCGACCAAAAGTTTGGTTTGGGGTTGGGATGGAATGGTGTTTGTTGAGTAGATGTTTAGATAGACTACAACTCTATCGTAAGAGATGAGATAAAGGCTTGAGTATTTGAAGGAGTGAAGATATCTTTCTTGGCTCCGGCTAGTTGAACAAAAGAAGAAAGAAAATATAGCTTTGCTTTTGCCATGGTTTGAACAAAAACGAGAGAAAATTGAGAGAGAGTGACTGAATTTGTGTAGGAAAAAGGAAGAAATGAAGTATAGTTCTTGTTTAATAAAATTCTGGCCATTCAAAGATAAAATGTATAATATCTTCAAAAGATTCTTCAACCATCACTAGTTTATCTATCTAATTATCATAATATCCTTAGAGTATTTTCAAAAACTTTTTTTTTTCTGAATAAATCCTTGATGTTGGCTAAGTTTAGAGAACATATCAAGTAGGTGGTTTAAAATGTAGTTTGGATAATTATCTTAAAAGATATATATATTTTATTTTAAATCACAAGGTAGAATTCTTCTAAAATTCAAATTATGAAACATAAGGCTAAATTACTCTAAATTTCAGTTATATGCATATGTATGTATGTATGTATGTATGTATGTATGTATGTATGTATGTATGTATGTATGTATGTATGCATATGTATGTATGTATGTATGTATGTATGTATGTATGTATGTATGTATGTATGTATGTATGTATGTATGTATGTATGTATGTATGTATGTATGTATGTATGTATGTATGTATGTATGTATGTATGTATGTATGTATGTATGTATGTATGTATGTATGTATGTATGTATGTATAAATTAGATTTCCAGAGGAATTACTAGAAATAAATCTTTTAGCAAAGATAAATAGTAATTTTTAGAAGATGAAAATCAGATTTTTATCTCAATGATTTTAAAACTTCAAAACAACTAATTCGAAAGGATTTATCCCTTAAGAATGATGGCTAGCAGTTGAGAAAATAGCGGGAATTATATATATAACCAAATATTTAAAGAATTTAAAAGAGGTAAATAGTATTTTTAGAGAAGCTAAATATCTCCAAAGCTAGATAATAAGGGAATAAAATTTATTTAATTTATAGATAAAACAAGAACTTATCTAAAAAGATAAAGATAACAAGAGATAGAGTTCTATATTATTAAAATAACAAGGGCCAGCTAGAATAGGGATTTTCGGCTAAGAGGATAAAAGGAATAAAAGGAAACAAATTTTGGTAGAGCTAGGATTCAAACTTAGCTCTCTAGGAATTAAAAACCAAGCCTTTTCGACTAAATCATACAAACTCTTGTTCAATTATGCCCAACAAACTCCTTCCATTTCATCTAACACTTCTTATTCCCTTCCACTAAATTCTACTCAACAAAACAAAAGCTCATCTAACTCAACCAAACATCCCTATAACTCAATAAATACACATAAATAAACACAAAGATTCCACATATTCATATAAATGTATTAAATTAATATATGCACAATCATTATGCCATGCAATGCACCTTCTCCTACAATGACTAAGGGTACCTACAGGTGGGGTATTACAAACCTAGCTAGTTTTAGGGATTATCTTACTCTAAATGGAGTAGCAGGACATTGAAATTAGCCATTCCTTGCTACTTGTGTGTTTCCTAGCAATTTCCTTAAGCCTAAATGCATATATAAGATGTAGGTTGTTTACAGTTGTTGGGTGGGGACACCTAATTTGTTCAAATAGTAGGTGATGTGCTTGTGTCACTCACCCTTCTAGCATGATTCGAATGCGTGCTAAAAGCCTAGTTCTTGGTACAATACAATCGTAAGGCCGAAGGCTGATAAGGGCTAAATTCCCTATTATTTTCGTAGTTATTTGAGGTTGTTTTGCAATACTTTTGTTATAATAACAGGGCATATTCCTTCCTATTTGACATTTTTCTTGTAAAAAGTGATTTTTGGCAAATTGTGCAAATTTGAGCAAAAAGTGAACAATTTCAGAATCCACCTGATGCCAGGCCCAGCCAAAGGACCAAGCACCAAATCCATTCTGGTCAAGCAGAGGAAAAATAAGCAACTTTCAGGAAGAAAATAGAACAGAACTGGTGCTAGGTCTAGCAAGTGGACCAGACACCAGGTCCATTCTGTCCGGCCAGTGAAAATAGAGCAATACCCTAAAGGAAGAATAGATTGTACTTGGCTCCGGGTGGGTCGAAGGTACCCGGTGCTAGGCCCGCTTTGGAAGGTGAAATTCCTATGCACGAATTTGGGAATTTTCCAAAGATTTCGGTAGTTTCTAATTCTTACTTGGTCAAGATTCCTTAAGAAATGAATTTAGCATCAAAGGAGCCCATAAAAGTAAGAGAAAACACAAGATAGAAAGATATAGGGAGATAGAGGTGGATCAAATAGCATAAATTCCAATCACTTATTAAAGGAGGAATTCACCCAATCAAGAAGGATTGTTCAAGAGAGTCTTCAAAGGTGAAGAAAGAGGCTTGCCTATGAGTGCTTTCTTTTATCTTTGTTTATTTTTCTTAAACAATAATGTATTCAATGTTTTTATCATAATTTAACATTATTTTGGGATTCATGATTTTGTGTTAATTTGGTTACTTGATCACTTCTTTATCATCTTTAGTGTTTGATTACTTGTTATCATTGGTTATTGATGCAAGTTCTTCAAATTGTCTCAACAAAATGATGTTAGGAATTTCGTTGCATTGATTTCATGTTTGTTAAATCTTAATGGACTTGAACAATGAAGTTAAGGTTATAGGACTAAGTGACAAAAAATTATGTTGATTTCGCCTTGACAAAGAGTTATTAGCTAATTTCATGCTTATAAGGAATTGAGCTTAATGTATGTTTTGGTTCTGTTAGCTTGATTCAAAAATCTATTAATATTAATCAAAAGATAGTAATTCCATGGATTAACAAACGAAGTGGAATTTATCTAAGTAGATTCATAACTTGGGAAACATTTGAAATTTACTTTATATTCCTTTTTTATGCCAAGACAATAATTAGTTGAGAGAATTGCTTGTTGGTTTATCATCTTGTTTTCTAGGATAATTATCTAAATTTCAATCCTTGAGTTGTATTTAATTCTTTAATTTTCTTTTTATTCTTTTCTCGCTTTATTCGGGTCGGTTAAACAAAAAATGAAAAGTGATTAGTGTGTACTTATTTTTTTGTGGATCGATACTCATTAATTCCTTATGTTATGCTTGCAATGAGTATACTTGCTCGTATGTATATTTTAAGATTGATGTTTTAATTAAAACTTAACTAAGGGATGGATTTAAATTTGATGAATTTTATACACCCAAAATTTACGCATCAAGTTTTTTGGAGTCATTGCCGGGGAACAATATCATGAAAGCTTGGATTTTGTTGATTTAACCATGTTTATATACTTATATGTCTATATATAAATATGTGAATATGTCTATATGTTCCTTGTATGAATTGGTGCCATATTTTGCTTCCTTGTATACTTGTAATTTAATATCTCTATACGTTGTAATTCCTTGTAACTTAATTTGTAAACATATCCTAACTGTGTAACTTGTAAATTCTATAATCTCACTATTTTATGCCTTGTTTAGACATTGCTCTTAGTTTATGACCCAATGATCCAAAGTCGACATATTATATCTTGATTCGAAAATCGAGAGAAGACTCACCAAGGTATGAAAGGTTATAAGCAAAAGTTAATTGAACCTACGAATTCACCAATTATGAGTTGGGAGCTTTAACTATTCAGCCATGGTGGTAGTGGTGGAGCTAACAAGAAGATTATGAATGACTTTGTAAAACCTGCAATCTCAGGTATGGGCTCTAGTATCACGAGGCCTAAGATAGAAACCAATAATTTTGAAATAAAACCTAACGTTATCCAAATAATCCAGAATATGGTCAAATTTGATAAGTTACCTGAGAAAGATTCTAATACCCACCTGTGAGTTTTCTAGAAATATGTGACACATTTAAGATGAATAGTATTTCTGAGGATGCCATTAAGCTAAGACTCTTCCCCTTTTCCTTGAGAAATTGAGGAAAACCATGGTTAAAATATTTGCCTACCGAATCCATAACTACTTGGAATATGTTAGCTGAAAACTTCTTAGCCAAATATTTTTCACCAGCTAGAACATCCAAACTTAGGATAGACATTTTTGCCTTCTAAAAATTAGTGGCCAAAAACCTTTATGAGTGTTGGGAGAGGTTTAAGGAAATACTGAGAAAATGTCCTCACCATAGATTTGAGATGGGAATGCAAATGCAAATCTTTCACAGTGGGTTGAGCTTTGCTACGAGGTAATTAGTTGATGCAACTGCAGGAGGTACCATAAATTCTAAAACCCTGAAAGAGGTATTCGATTTGATTAAAACTTTAGCTATGAATAAATATGCCTGGGGTAGTTCACGGTCTAGAACTCGTGTACATAGAGTACATAAGATGGATACAATGGGTACATTAGAGGCAAATGTGGAAGCACTCACGTAGAAAATGGATCAATTGGTAATACGTCCTTTCCAATGGCGGGTAATAAGTGTAAGTTGTAATTTTTGTAGGAAAGGGCGTCCAAACTATCAGCACAAGAACCATTAGAACAAGCTGCGTTTGTAGGTAATGGTTGGCAAGGTAATAATTTTTATAGCAATACTTACAACCGAGGTTGGAGGAACACCCTAACTTTTTATTGAATAATCAAAACTGACCTCGGCAAGCTTCTAATAGGTTTTGGACTCAATTGTCTCTACCTTACAAAGCTCCATTGGCTAAACCATCATTGGAGGAGTTGGTCAACCAACTGGTAAGTGGAACAGAGACACGGTTCCAAGGAGTCAATACGACTACGAGAAATTTAGAGGTGTCTATGCGCAACCTTGAAAGTCAAATTGGATTGCTAGCCAAACTCTGTGGTGATCATTAAACAGGATCACTTCCAGGCAACACAGAGACTAACCCACGTGACCTTAAAAGTAAAAAATGCCTTGAACTGCCTTAGTTTTTAGACAACTTTTTAATTCTTGTTTGTTTTCATTTATTTGGTTGTTTCTTTTTAATTGTTAGACTATATTCTTTTTGTGAGTTCATATCTTTTTTCTTTGATTCCACTGAACTCCATTAAAAAAAAGTGATTTTTTTTGCCAGAACTGACCTGGCACCGCACCATCACGGTGCGACAAGGAATGTGGGTATAGCAGACCCGGCGCCAGGCTTGTTCGGCCACGACATCAAAAACTGACCTTCTTGGCCATTTTGCTCAAGAAAACTCTCATCCCTCTCACATTTTCTCTCAACCCATTGTTGGGTTTAACTCCGAAATACCTCCGGGTCACTTTTTAAACCTCCAAAACACTTTCCAAACACAAAATCCTCACTTTATTTTTGAAATTTTGGATCAAAACAAAGAAAAATCCAATCTTTTCTTCCACAATCGATTTTCAATCCTTCCGTTTAGGGCACTATTCCTTCAATCTTTTTGCATAGAATCATTTCCCATACATTAGAGATTATTCTGGTATGATTTTTGTACATTTTCTACGGTTTAAATTTTTTCTTATGAACTTTTGGTATTTGTCTATGCATTTTTTTTGGCGAAAACTCTTGAATATATTTTTGGGTGAAGGATTTGATTGTTAATATTACTTTCTTTATGCTTTCATCAGCATAAGAATATAATTGATAATACTTTATTATTAATGCCATTGATATTTTACATCTTTTCGGAAGATATTGAGCATGCTTTTTGGTGATTAATTTTAGAGATATAGGATAATTGTTCATATTTAACTTAGCTTTATGCTTATGAGATTTATTTTATGATATAAATGACATGGCTAATTGAGCATTATGATTCTGAGTTGTATATTGCTTCAATGATAACTATTAGACATTATGGATTTGATCAAGAATGTTTATATTATATTTGGAATGGACAATGGCTATCTTTCTTCCAGGCTTGTTGGAGGAGGTTGAGTTGTGTTTTATTGACTATCTTGTGGTATTTTGTGTTGAGGTGGTGGTGGTGTTGAATGATGTTGTAATAGCGAGTGGTTGAGAGTTGAGCATTGATTGTGTTGTAAAGAGTGAGTTGAGAGAGTCCTATTTTTCTGTTCTACCACTTGTTTTCATCCTTCCATCATATCTAGGAGACCTAGGGGGTTAGTACTAGGGGCTAAGAGAGCTCAAGATGCATCTTCATCTACACCTTATTTCGAGCCTCTACCTACCTAACCTACCTAATTCTATGATCCTATGTGTCAAATCTGGTATGACAGGCACCAAAACAATAAGATTATAGTAGAAAAGCTATATAAGCCTTCTTTAGACAATTCCCTAGAGCTTTCTACTATGTTTAGATGCCTGGGTGGGAGTCCATCATTAGAATGGAAGGTGCATATTGTCCTCTGCGAGTGCAAGAGTTTTATGCCAAAATGAAGGATAAAAAGAAAAATAGCTTCCATGTCATCTCAACCATGGTAAAAGGGATTTCCATTAAGCTTGATAGGACTCGACTAGCAAGAATTTTAGAAGTCCCTGATAGGAGGCAGTTGATTGCTGTGGACCATAATAACCAAAAGGTCATTTCTGAGCCTACATGTGATGTGAGGGCTATAAGAGATAGTTTTCGCTTGTAGAGGAAAAGGGCAAATAGGGCAAAACCGTTACTACTCAAATAATGACCTTGAGGCTCAATGGCATGCCGTAGTCTATATCTTTGTTTTCAACGTTTACCCTAAGGCTAGTAGCTCCAATAAGTTTAGGGTTCTTGATCTTTACATTCTGGATAAGATGTGAAACAGTGGGCCTATTCTTCTTGCCCCAATTATCATTCAATCCATGAGAGAGGTGGTTTTCTCTAACATTATAGCCAAAGCCCTCAAATTCCCTTTGGTTATTATGCGTATTCTAAGAGACTTTGGAGTGCGTTTAGATGGAGAGTTGAGTGAGCCCACTACTGACTGAGACCTAGTAATGGAGCATACTTTAGTTCAGTGTGGGTATTGTAATGCTGAAAAAGCAAAGCGCTGGAAGAAGCCGTTTAAGGTGCAGCAACCCGCGAAGGAGGAGCTTACCCTATTGAGGAGGACGGAGAGGAGCCATCTACTAGACCTATCCCTTGTGCCACTGGCTTTTATTCGCATACTGATTTTGAGGCACGAGTGGAGGCTCAGTTGGAGAGCTAAATGACCATCCTTCTCCAGCTTCACGACTCCATTGTAGACATTCGTCACTGCCAGGATATTCAAGATCAACAATTAGCCACTTTGATCCAATAATCTACTAGAGCATCTTTGAGTGACGCCGTCACTTATTCTCATGATGACGACGATGATGAGGACTTTTAACTTCTCTTCTATCCATGTATTTTATTTTATTTCCTATTATTTTCGTTCTTTTGACTTTAATGACCTTTACTAGCTTTTAGGTATCTTTTATTTTATTTTAGTTTATTTTATTTTCTCTCTTTTTTTCTAGCTTTATATTTTTCTTTGGTTTGTTTCTGTTTAAGTAGGTACTCTTATAATGACTCATCCTTGTGGTGGATTCTAACCTAGTAGCACTACAATGTAATGGAAGTATCTTCTTTACTTTATTCTTCCTCTTTATTGCTTTTAGTCGTCTTGGCTGTACTTTTATTGTTATATCTTTGGCTATTAAGGACAATGTCCAGTTTAGTGTGGGGGGGAACATGGTTGAAGTGATATTTTTTCATATCAATTTTGTGGAAATTTTTCAAAATTTTAGTGGTTTTCATTATTAAGTAAGGTTGTAATTATTTTTCTTACTAGGATATGAGTTTTGTCATTCATTTGGTAGATTTTTTGTGCAATTAGTTTGTTGGATAGGATATTTTTCAAGACTTGAGAATTTTGATTTATCTTGTTTATGCGTTGGTGTTTGAATGTATTTGACTCATCCAGTTTGAATATGAAGAGTATAATGAATGTGGGAAAAGTTTATTGGCTAACTCTTGTATTATGAGTTTAAATTTTGCTTAGCTTTGAGCTGTGATGAGGAATGTTAGTTGATAAAAGGTCTTTGAGAGGAAAGATTGTGAAAAAAATTGTGAAAAATTCTTGAAGTGGAAAAAAAAAATGAGTTATTATGTCCTCTTTGAAGATCATTTTTTTTTTTTTTGGCTTGATTATGGGGGCCAATATGGATACTGAAAAGAAATTCACTTTGTTGAGGCTATGAATTCCCAAGAGCAAAAGAAAGGAATATTGTTGAAAAAATAATGAGTGATGACTAAAAGGAGGCCAATACGGTGTGTGAAGAGAAATTCATGCACTTGGGGCTATTAATTCCCTAAGTCATTCAAAAAAACTACAGAGAAAAAAAAATGGAGTGCTTTCCTTACATCATGACTTGAGTTGACCAATTTTTGGATTTATAATACTTGAGTTGGTAGATGGCTTAACTTATGTGGTTTATGTTATCTATATTTTAACTTGAAGAGTGAAATAATTTTCTTAGATTAAGGTATGCACTTGATTAATTTGACTTCAAGAGTTTTGTGATATCTTGTCAAATGTTTCAAAGTTTGAATAACAAGAGATGTATGTAAAGTTTGAAGGGATGTTATAATCCTTGGCAAGTTGTAAACAGATTTTTGGAAGAAGAAAGAACTTATGTTTTCTTAATGATTTTTCTTAACTATAGTATTTTGTTTGACGATGAGTAAAAGTTCAAGTGTGGGGGGGTATGTGATAGGGGTTAAAATTCCCATTATTTTCCTAGTTATTTGAGACTGTTTTGAGATACTTTTGTTATAATAACTAGGCATATTCCTTTCCATTTGACATTTTGATTGTAAAAAGTGATTTTGCAAATTTGGGCAGATTTGAGTTAAATTTGAGGAAAAAATGAACAATTCCAGAATGCATCTGGTGCCAGGCCCAACCAAGGGACTAGACACCAAGTCCATTCTGGTCAAGTAGGGGAAAAATGAGCAACTTTTAGGAAGAAAATAAAACAGAACTGGTGCTAGGTTTGGCAAGTGGACCAGACGCTAGGTCCATTCTCTTTGGCCAATGAAAAAAGAGCAAAACCCCAAAAGGAAGAACTGATTGTACCTGGCGCCAGGTGGGTCAAAGGTACCCGTTGCTAGGCCCGCTCTGAAAGGCGAAAATCCTATGCACAAATTTGAGAATTTTCCAAGATTTCGGTAGTTTCTAATTCCTACTATTTCAATATTCCTCAACTAACGAATTTAGCATCAAAGGGGCCTATAAAAGTAAGAGAAAACACAAGATAGAAAAATATAGGAAGATAGAGGTGGATCAAAGAGCATAAATTCCAATCACTCATTAATGGAGGAATTCACCCAATCAATGAAGATTGTTCAAAAGAGTCTTCAAGGGTGAATAAAAAGGCTTGTCTATTATTGTTTTCTTTTATCTTTGTTTTCTTTTCCTTAAACAATGATGTATTCAATATTTTTATCATAATTCAATATTATTTTGGGGTTCATTATTTTGTATTAATTTAGTTATTTGATCAATTCTTTATCATCTTTGGTTTTTGATTACTTGTTATTATTGGTTATTGATGTGAGTTATTCTAATTAACTCTACAAAATGACATTAGGAGTTTGTTGCATTAATTCCATATTTGTTAAATCTTAGTGGACTTGAACGACGAATTTAAAATTATAGGACTAAATGATCAAAGATTAAGTTGATTTTGCCTTGACAAAGGGTTATTAGCTAATTTTATGCTTATAAAGAATTTAGCTTAATGCATGTTTTGGTTATGTTAGCTTGATTAACAAATCTATTAATATTAATCAAAAGATACTAATTCCAAGATTGACAAATGAAGTGGAATTTATCTAAGTAGATTCATGACTTGGGAAACGATTGAATTTTACTTTATATTCCTTCATGATGCCAAGATGTTAATTAGTTGAGAGAATTGTTGTTGGTTCATTATCATGTTTTTTAAGATAATTGTCTAAATTGCATATTCCTACATTCTTGAGTTGTATATATTTCTTTATTTTTTTTAATATTCTCACGTTATTTGGGTTGGTTAAAAAATGAATGAAAAGTGATTAGTGTGTACTTATTCTTCTGAGGATTAATACTCATTAATTCACTATGCTATGCTTGCGATCAGTATACTTGCTCATATGTATATTTTGGGACTAATATTTTAATTAAAACGTGACTAAGGAATGGATTTAAATTTGATGATTTTTATACACAAAAAATTTACACATCAAAAGCGAAGCCTTGTAAGCTTTGCATGCAAGTTGACCTTCTTTGAGAAGGAAATGCCTATTTTTTTTTCTAGAAATGAGGGGCAATAATGTTGATAACACTTGGGTTTTTCCAATTATGCATGGAATGTGGGGCAACGGTGTTGATAAAACTCGATTTTTCAAACGTGCCTGAAATCTTAAATAATTCTTGAATAAAGTTTACTATACTCAGTTGTAGAGTTGTTTTCAGTGGAAAATGAGATGAAACTTGATAGGGGCTAAAATTATCACTATTTTTCTAGTTATTTGAGGTTTTTTTGAGATACTTTTGTTGTAAAAACTAGACATATTCCTTCCTATTTGACATTTTGCTTGTAAAAAGTGTTTTTGATGAATTTGTGCAGATTAGAGTTAATTTTAAGCAAAATTGGAGAATTTCGATAACACACCTGGCGCCAGATCTGGCAAGTGGACTGGGTGCCAGGTCCATTTTGGTCAGCCAGAGGAAAACGGGGCAAAATTGAGGGAGAAAACAGAACACGCCTAGTGGCAGTTGGGTTGACTGGACCTAGTACTAGGTCTGCTTTGAAGCACAAAAATTCTGTGTAGGAATTTGGGAATTTTCTAAAGATTTTTGTATTTTCTAATTCTTACTCGGCCAAGACTCCTCAGGCAACGAATTTGGCATCAAAGAAGCTTGTAAAAACAAGAGAAAAAAAAAATAAGAAAAAGAGAGTGAATCCAAGAACATAAATTCCAATCTCTTAAAGAAGGAGGAATTCACCAAATCGGGGGTTGTTCAAGAGAGTCTTCAAAGGAGAAGACGGAGGCTTGTCTATGAGTGCTTTCTTTTACATTTGTTTTTTTTTTCTTAAACAATTATGTACTTAATGTTTCCCTTGTAATTTGGCATTGTTTTTTAGGATTCATGATTTCTTGAATTAAATTAGTCTTTTGATCAATTCATTATTTATCTTGAGATTTGATTACTTAGTTTATGTACGGAGATAGTTAATTGGTTTTTGTTATTAACTTGCTTGAAAAATGGGTTAATTTCTAAGAATATTGATAATCAAAGGTTGGTTGATGATTGGTAGAATATAGATTTATTGACTAATTTCATATTTTAAATCACCTAGAATATAGGGGTTACATGTGGATTGATTTTAATGCATCTTTGGGATAAATTAGTTGAGACAGAATATGTTCACTACTTTAACTAGAAGATAGTGATTCCATGGATTGCAAATGAAGTGAGTCTATATTAAATCATTCATGAGACCAAGATAATAATTGGTTGTGATACTGGCTAAGTGATTCATTACCATGTTTTCAAAAGCTTTTGTCTAAATTGCATATTTTCACATCCTTGAGTTATATATATTCCTTTATTTTTCATTTTCTTATTTTCTCACTTTATTTGGGTTGGTTAAACAACAAATGAAAAGTGATTAGTGTGTACTTGTTCCTTTAAGGATTGATACTCGTTAATTCCCTATACTATGCTTGCGATGAGTATACTTGCTCGTATGTATATTTTGGGATTAATGTTTTAATTAAAACTTGACTAAGGGATGGATTTCAATTTGATGAATTTTATACACCCAAAATTTACGCATAAAGTTTTTGGCTATGTTGCCAAGGAGTAATATCATGAAAGTTTGGATTTTGTTGATTTAACCATGTTTGTATGTTTATATATCTATATGTGAATATATATACATATATATATATATATATATATATATGTTCCTTGCATGAATATGTGCCAAATTTTATTTTGTTATATATTTGTAATTTAATATCCATATATGTTGTAATTGCTTCTAACTTAATTTGTGAATATGTACCTTAACTGACTAACTTAGTTTAGTATTGTAGTGTGTATTTAATATACTAACAAATTACTTTATACAGGTAAGATGGCCAATTAGAATTTGGGACGGTACCCTAACATGTCTCAAGGAATGACATCTTGACCATCTGATTCCACCACCTTAGAAGGGGTGTTAGGAAAATTTGGCACCCATGTAACTGAACATTTTCATGATATAGATGACACACTAGCAAAATTTAAGGACATGATTAGAAATATGGAAAGGCAAATTTGGTTTTTAATGGATTTAGTGATAAAGTCACCATTAGGGGTAGAAACACAACATGATTCAGCTGTCATTACATTACGAAATCATAAGGAGCTACCCGACCCTAGCACGAAGTCGATACCATCTAAAGAAGATGGGTTAGAACTAAACCCTCTTGATGAGCCTTTTGGAAAAAAAAAACTAAAAAAGCCAGATTTTCAGCCACAGGTACCTTACCCCATTCGCATACACAAAGTGTGAAAAGATGCACAATTTGATAAGTTTTTGAAAGTAATTAAACAACTACATATAAACATCCCACTTAGTAAGGCCTTGATACACTTGCCCAAATATGCAAAATTCCTCAAAAGTATGCTTGTTAACAAAAAGAGGTTGGAGGAATTATACATTGTGGTTTTAAATGAAGAATACTCGGCTATCTTGCAGGACCAACGAACTTTGCCATGAAAAGAAAGTGTTCCAAGGAGTTTTTTTTATTTCTTGTCTTGTTGGTACTCTTATATTTTGTAATGCATCAGTGAACTTAGGTGCTAACATTAACCTTTTGCCATATAAAACTTTCAAAAAGCTAGTCCTAGGTGAGCCCAAGCCTACTAGGATGAGTATTCAACTTGCAGATAGCTCTATTAAATATCCTAAGGGAATAGTGGAAGATGTATTGGTTAAAGTGGATAGATTTATATTTTTAATGTGGATTTTGTTATTCTTGATATTGATGAAGATTCTAAAGTCCTTTTAATCTTAGGTCGATAGTTTCTAGCAATGACCAAAGCATTAATTGATGTTCATGGAGAAAAAGTTGATACTTAGGGTTGGGGATGAAGAAATCATTATCAAAATCCATAAAAGCATGCAACATCCTATTTCTTGTGATGATTCTTGTTTAAGGATTGATATTCTTGATGAACCTATCGTTGATTTTGTGCAAGAATTATTTGTCAAAAGCGATATAGACTTAATGGAAAAATCTCTTGCATATTTGGAGGATTCAAATGAGGGCCGTGAGTTGGGAGAATTTGAGGAAATTGAAAAAAACAATTTGGGAAGGATGAAATTATCCATTGAGGAACCACTGGAATTAGATCTTAAAGACCTCCTCGAGCACTTGGAAAATGCATTTTTGGCAAATGGAGAGAAATTGCTAGTGATCATAGCAAAAGACGTTACTTGTGATCAAAAAACCAAATTGGTAAGTCTATTGGGAAAATATAAGGGAGTCATTGCATGGAAAATGACGGATATTAAAGGAATTAGCCATTTCTTTTGTACTCACAAAATTTTGTTGGAAGAATAAGCCAAACCTATAGTAAAACCCCAACGTAGGTTGAATCCAAATATGAGTGATATGGTAAAAGGTGAAGTGATTAAACTCCTAGATTCCGGCATCATTTACCCTATTTTCAATAGTATTTGGGTAAGTCTAACATAAGTGGTACCAAAGAATAGAGGAATGACTGTGAGCCCAAATGAAAAAAAAATGAGTTGATCTCGATAAGATTGGTAACCAGTTGGAGGGTTTGCATTGATTATAGGAAATTGAATGAGGCAACTAGGAAGGACCAGTTTCCTCTCTCTTTCATTGACCAAATTTTAGAAAGGTTAGCCATACGTGAATTTTACTATTTTTTAGATGGTTTTTTCGAATACTTCTTAGCATTGGAGAATCAAGAGAAGACCTGCCCTTTTGGTACTTTTGCATATCGACGTAAACATTTTGGTCTTTGCAATATTTCCGGAACTTTCCAAATATGTATGATGGTTATTTTCGAAGGGCTTGTGGGAGACATAATGGAGGTATTTATGGATGATTTTTCTTTTTTTGGTGATTCTTTTGACTTGTGTTTGGCCAATTTAGAAAAGGTACTTCAAATGTGTGAAGAGACCAACCTTATGCTTAATTGGAAAAAATGCCACTTCATGGTGCATGAAGTGGGACACAAAATTTTAAGAAACTCCCTCCTCCTACTTCCACGAAGGCTATTCAAAGCTTTCTGGGTCACGCCGGTTTCTATAGTAGGTTTATCTTGGATTTCTAAAAAATTTCTAAAGCTCTTACCTCTTTACTTGAGAAAGATGCTATTTTTTATTTTGATGAAAAATGTCTCAATATCTTCAATGTGCTTAAAAAGAAATTGATTAATTCTCCTATTTTAATTACACTGGATTGGTCTCTTCCTTTTGAATTAATTTGTGATGCAAGTGATTATGCAGTAGGCGCGGTGCTTGGACAAATGAGGAACAAGCATTTTCAACCAATTTACTATGCAAGCAAAACTCTTACGGCGGCACAAGAGAACTACACCTAAACGGAGAAAGATTTACTTGCAATATTGTTTGCTTTTGATAAATTTTATTCTTATCTTATTTTGTCCAAAGTCATTATGTATATGGATTATTCCACCCTTAAGTACCTACTAACTAAGCATGATTCTAAACCAAGATTGATAAGATGGGTTTTGTTATTGCATAAATTTGACTTGGAAATTAGGGACAAAAAGGAGCTAAAAATTTAGTTGCGGATCACTTATCTAGGTTGGAAAGTCCCAACCTAAATTTTTTAGCCAAAAAAGACATCAATGACACCTTCTTGGATGAACAACTTCTACTTGTTGATTGTGAGATTTCTCAAACACCGTCGTATTTAGATTTTATTAATTACTTGGTTGCAGGAATTATTCTAGAAGATTTCAATGTACAACAAATGAAGAAATTCCTCTCCGAAGTAAAGCATTACTTTTGGAAAGATCCTTATTTGTTTCGGTGTTGTGCAGATAAACTCATTTGAAGATGTGTGGATTCCGTGGAAAGTGTTAACATCTTGAAACAATGACATGAAGGACTTGCAGGAGGCCACTACCAAGCTAACAACACGACAAGGAATATGCTTAAGTCTTGATTTTATTGGCTAACACTCTTCAAGGACTCTCATAGGTTTGTCCAAAATTGTGATAGGTGTTAACATACCAGTAACATTTCTAAATCTAATAAGATGCCATTGTAAATTTTTCATGCTTGTGAAATTTTTGATTGTTGGGGAATTGATTTCATAGACCCTTTTCCTAGTTCTTTAGGTAATAAGTACATCTTAGTTGAGGTTGAGTATGTATCTAACTGGGTTGAGGCACAAGCCTTGCCTACCAATGATGCTCGGGTTGTAGTAAAATTCCTTTAAAAACTTTTTATCTGGTTTGAAGTGCCTAAGGTACTTATTAGTGATAGGGGACCCGCGTTTGTAATACCCAATTGGATAATGTTCTCAAACATTTAGGGGTTACTCATAAGTTTACTTCCCCCTATCACCCCCAAACAAGTGGCCAAGTTAAGGTGGTTAATAAAGAATTAAAAAGAATTTTAAAAAAAGTGGTTAATCATATGAGAAAGGATTGGAATTTGAAACTAGATAATACGCACTAGGCTTATAGTACTGCTTTCAAAACTCCTCTTGGTACTACCCCTTATCGATTGGTATATGGGAAATCTTGTCATTTACTTGTAGAAATTTAACACAATGCTTATTGGACTATCAAACTTGTGAACTTTGATCTTGAGTTTGTTGGACAATCTAGGTTACTTCATTTGAATGCCTTGGACGAATTGTGCATGGCTACATATGATAATTCTCTACTCTGCAAAGAAAAGGTAAAAAGGTGGCATGACAAACATATTGCTCAATCCCAAGAGTTTAAAAAAAGTGATCAAGTGTTGTTGTTTAATTCTTGCTTGCGACTCTTTTTGGGTAAATTGAAATCAAGGTGGTTGGGGTCGTATGTGGTAACTAGGGTTTTTCCTTTTGCTACTTTTGAAGTCGCTCACCCGGTTAATGGTACTTTCAAAGTCAATGAAAATAGGGTGAAGCATTATTTTGGTGAAACTGTTGACACCGTGAATCATTTGGATATTTTTCTCTATGATCCATGATTCTTCTTCCATTTTTTTTTCACTACTTTCCATTTTATTTATGTTCTTTTTGTTTTCCTAGATTTATATTTTCTTTTCTTTTTTTGTTTCTTTTGAAGTTAGGTACTCTTGTGACTTTTCTAATGACTACTCCTGCTAGTGGATTCCCACATGTAAGGCCTAATCTATAATGGAATTATTTTCTTCTCTTCATTCTTCTTCTTTATTTATTTTGGTCTTCTTAGCTTTACTTTTATTGCTATATCTTTGGCCATTAAGAACAATGTCCAGTTTAAGTGTGGAGGGAGAATGATGTTGAAAAAATATTTTCCATATCATTGTTGTGAAAGTTTTCAAAATATTTGTGGTTTTCATTGTTTAAGCAAGGTTGTATTTCTTTTTCTTACTTGGATATGAATTTTTGTCATTCATTAGGTGAATTTTTATGAAAATTAGTTTATTGGATAGGATATTGTTTAGACCTAAGAATTTTGATTAATCTTGTTTATGCATTAGTATTTGAATGTTATTTAACTTATCCAGTTTGAATATGGAGAATATGATGAATATGGGGAAAGTTTATTGACTAACTCTTGTATTATGGGTTGAAATTTTGCTTAGCTTTTAGTTATGATGAGGAATGTGAGGAGACAAAAGATCTTTGAGTGGAAAGATTGTGGGAATTGTGGAAAATTTTTGTGAGTTGAAAGATTGAAAATATGAGTTGGTGTTTTCTCTTTGAAGATGAGAAAAAATTGTTGTTGCTTTCATGATGAGGGCTAACACGGATAGTGAAGAGAAATCCACTTTCTTGAAGCTATGAAGTCCCAAAAGTTAAAAAAAAAAAAAAAAGGAAAGATGTTGAAAAAATGATGAGTGATGACTAAAAAAAGGCTAATATGGCGTGTGAAGAGAAATGCATACACTTGAGGCTATCAATTCCCTAAATCATTGAAAAAAAGTAGAGAGGAAAAAATAAGAGTGCTTTCCTTACATCATGACTTAAGTTCTGTAATTTTTGAATTTATAATGCTTGAGTTGGTAGATAGCTTGAGTTGGGTGATTCATATTATTTATATTTTCTATAGGGGATAAAATCACTATTATTTTCCTAGTTATTTGAAGATGTTTTGAGATACTTTTGTTATAATTTGTTATAATAACTAGGCATAATCCTAACTATTTGACATTTTGCTTGTAAAAAAGTTTTTGACAAATTTTTGTAGATTTGAGTCGATTTCGTGAAAAAAAAAAATGAAATTTCCATAACAGACCTAGCACCAGGCCTAGCTAAGGGCCTAAGCACTGGGTCCATTCTGGTCATACAGCAAAAATAGAGCAAAACTTAGAGGAAGAATAGAACAAACTTGGCGCCAGGAGAGTCGACTGGACTCGGCACCAGGTCTACAATACCCAAAGGCAGTTCTGCACGAATTTGGTATTTTCCAAAGGATTTAGGTATTTTTCAAATTCTACTCGGATTAGACTTCTCAAGCAATGAATTTTGATATAAAAAGGGCTTATAAATACAAGAAAAACATAAGAGAAAGGTGTTATTTGAAGGATACAAGCTAGTTACTCAATCACTACTCAAATGAGCATTCTTCAAAGGGGGTTTTCAAGAGAAGAAGAAGGACTTCTCTACGAGTTTTATCTTTTATCCTTTATTTAGTTTTCTAGAACAATGATGTGCTTAATGTTTTGACTGTAATTGGATATTATTTTGGAGATTATGATTATGAGTTAATTGGAATATTTTATCAATCTATTGTTATCTTTGGTGTTTGATTACTTGTTATCATTAGTTATTGATGTGAGTTCTTTTAATTGACCTGAAAAAACGATGTCAGAAGTTTCATTGCATTGATTTCGTATTTGTTAAATATTAATAGAGTTGAAAATTGAAGTTAAGATTATAGGACTAAGTAATCAAAGGTTAGTTGATTTCACCTCGAACAAAAGGTCATTAGCTAATTTCATGGTTAGGAGGAATTGTGTTTAATGCATGTTTTGATTATGTTGGCTTGATTGACAAATCTATTAATTTAATCAAAAGACAATAATTCCATGGATTGAAAAAAGAAGTGGAATTTATCTAAGTAGATTTATGACTTAGGAAACGATTGAATTTTACTTTATATTTCTTCATGATGCCAAGATGACAATTGATTATGATGAATGCTAAGTGATTCAATATTGTGTTTCCAAGATAATTGTGAAGTTACATGAAATTGCATCCTTGAGTTATATCTATTTTTATCTTTATTTATTTTTCTTTTTATTCTCTTCTTGTTTTATTGTCTAAATAATAAAGATTTGGGTAAAGTAAGGTGAGATCCTAAGTTCTCGTGGATTCGATACTTGCTATTCTCTATACTATATGATGGGTATACTTGCTCGTATATGTTGTTTTAGTAGTTAGCATCTTAATTAAAACTTGAGTAATTGTGTTATTTGTTGATAATATTTTCTATACAAAAAACGTGCATCAAGTTTTTGGCGCCATTACTGGGGATGGGCACTATCGGAAACACTTGAGTCTTGTTGATTTAGCCTTTGTTGTATTTGTATATATCACTAACTTTTGTGTTTAGGTAGTTTTTGAATATTTCTAATTTGTATTTTTTCTTTAATTTATTTTTCTATTTATTTGTCGATTTTTATTTTTATTTTCAATATGATTTTTGTTTTTCTTGAGTACGAGATTCAATACATCATTATAGACAATTATTTTTGGGCACAATGTCAATGGAGCTATAATGATACGTTGGCAAGTTTGCAAGCTCAGATTAATGCTTTTAGTGAGACGTCACTTGAAGCTTCAATCAAATCCTTTATTGCTAACACAAACACGTCCATTAGGTGGCATGAAGAAGTATCCCAACGAATGAGCCATCAAAGAACACAACTAGCCAAGTTGATTGAAGATGCCATAAAGACCCATACACGTGCACAAGAGGACCCCCAAAAAGAGAAGAGAGGATATGAGGAACAATTGTCCAATCTGATGGGGAAATATTCTGATTCTATTCTATGCTATCATATTTCTAATTTTCCTTTATCATATGAATTTTTAGGTACCTCTCCATTCACAGGGCCTAATGATGCAAATGATGATGTATGGAATTTAACATGTGTTAAGGAGTTGGATCTTTCACTGATACATTATACGAAAACCTTGGAGGATGTTGACAAAATCTACCATTCACCCCAATTTTAGTGAGGTAACTTGGTATTTGTAGAAGCATTGAAAAGCAAGAATTTCTTGATCCCATTGAGTTTCCAATACATAGATGTAAATTATGTCTAAAAAGTGTTTAAACATAAGAATCACCACTGAACCCTTCAAAAGATTTGTCACAATTGATATTCTCCAAGAACCCTTTATTTTTCAAAAACCTCTCTTATTTCTACTTTTATCATCCTTACCTTTTTCAATAAGCATTAATTTCTTTTTCAAAGGTTTGATGAGGAAGCATGATGAGTAGAAAGAGTTTGTATCTTTGTTTTATGTTTGGAGTTGTTAGGCATTATTTCCCCTAGTAATAAGGAAAATATTTTCCATCTTAAGTATGGGGGAGTGAGTCGTATCTTTATTTGCTTTCTTAGGATTTTTAGTTTGTTTTCCTTTTTTAATTGTGTCTTTCTTTTCGTATTATTTTCTTTGTGCTTTTCTTTGTGTTTTCTTTGTAGGTCATTGTAAAGTCCTATTGGACAAGCTCTTTTCTCTATTCCATGTTTAAGATTTATTGGAGCTTTATTCCGCTTGGGGAGTATTGCTTAACTCTGTCCCACTGTTATCCTTTTTTGGTCCCTTTGGAGATGCTTTCTTATGTTAATTTTTTGCCAATGAGGACATTATCCAGTTTAAATGTAGGAGAGTGGTTTAGTAATATTTTTTGTCCAAATTTTTACCAATGGTCTTGGTTTTTTCTTGATATGATCTTGGTTTTTTCTTGGTATCAAACAATTTTGTTGAAAAATTGAAATTGAAAATTTGAAAGTTTGGAGATTTTGGAGATAAGTTGAGCTTATTTGTCTGTAATGGAGTGATGATTTTCTTACTAATTTTGGATATAGATTTGTTATTATTATGGTTGGATTTTTATTTAAAAAATTAAACTTATGTATTCAGTTGGATTTTGCTAAGTCTTGAGAATTTAAGTAACCTTGGTTATATTTGGTGTTTGAGTTTTATTTTATTCTTTAAGTTTGAATGAGGATGATATGATGAAATATGGAAAGAGTTGTTGATTAATTCTTGTATTATAGATTTAAAATTTGCTTGACTTTGAGTTGTGAATAAGGAATGTGAGGAAATAAAAAAAATGTGAGTGAAAAGAAAAAAATGTGAGATGAAAAAAAATTGAGTTGAAAAAATGCTTTTATATTTGAAAAGAAAAGAAAGAGACCTTTTGTTGAAAAGGGGGACAATATGGTGAGTAGAAGAGAAGAAACAACGAAGCATCATGTAACACACCTGCTAAAGATAACAACGGAAGCATATCAATATCGGGTGTTGCCCCGTCCAGTTTTCCAGATAAGGGGTCTTTATAATGAAAACAACAAAGTATACAAGGTCTAGATCTATAGAACAACCCATACTAATGGTCACATACACATACATAACAGAAAATCTCATACGTCAAAATTTCTGCTTCACGTTAGTAATAAGGCACATTACCAAAGGGGAAACATTTAGACCTAAGTTGCTATCATTGTGGTATTGTTCTTCTATCTGTAAGTCTGCTCAATTCCAGATCCATTAAAAGGGTAAGATAAATGACACGTGTGAGTAAAAAATCACCCAATGAGTCTCGTGTGTGCTAGTACTTTATGACAAAACAGAGTACATAAAACTTTTGTAGAGAAAGCATTTTATTTTCCATACATTTTCCTGTTGGAAACAATTCCAAAACTCTTTACAGAAGAGTTTATTCAGAACTTAATTATTTTTGGAAAATGGTGTTTTAATTTCAAAACATTACCCCAATTTTTAAATCACAGGCACTTCTCTAATAAAAGGTCGGCCTGTATGCAAGTCTTGCAGTCCTTGCCATCGGCACCGCGTATCATTGTACCGAGACCGCAACCTATAGTACTGAATTCGTGCATCGCCGAAATAAGTACACCACAGCATATTTCTACTCAGGTGTACTATAGCATACCTAGTGTACCACAATACACTACTAACCTTACTCACCATAAACCAGGAGTCCCCATACCAACCTTACTTACCATAAGCCCAGGATCTCCATACCAGCCTTACTCACCAGGGGTCCCCTACCAACCTTACTCACCATAAGCTATGACAACTTATCTCAATGTCCTGTCACCCCGTTCAGAGTAAGACAATCCCTAGAACTAGGCCGGGTTGCTAGGGTCGTCTAACTCTAACTTAGGCTATTTCAAAGATTAAAGTCCTTACTAAGTACTCAACGTTACCAATACCAATCCCTTTTGACTGATCAGGCTTGAGGGCTAACTAATCCCATAGGATTTTCAAAACAAACATTTTGGGGCAAAATAACATTTTCCAGAATTTGATCCTACTGACTCACAAGTCATATCATAATTCACATAGGCACTTCAAGCCAATCAATTCATTCCATAGGTACTTCAGGCCAATAAACAATTTCCAGGATCAAAATATTATTTTTTAGAAGTCAATCTCATTACGAAGAATCATTTTTCAAAACCGTGTCAAAATAGGGTAAATAGTTCTTTTCATGCATCAAAATAAGTTTCCAGAAGTATTTGGGTCATTTTGCTCGTACTCGATCACAAAAGTCATTTCTAAGGGGATTCGGGTCATTTTACCCATGCCTGGTTCCAAAAGACTTTTGAGGATATTTGGGTCATTTTACCTTTACCCGATTTGAAAAAAGTATACAAGAGTTCCAATAAGGATATTTCAGTCATTACCGAATACTCGATTCTAAAGGTTTTCATAAAACATTCCAATAAAGATATTTGGATCATTTTGCAAATACCCGATTCCAAAAGGAACTCATTTCAAGAAATCCAGAATTCTAATCCCAAAAGAGGATTAAATTCAAACTTTCCTAACACATTTCCATAAAAATGTTGCAATAAGGGCATTCCAGACAATTTATGAACACCCAATTCCAAAATTCGTCATTTTCCAAAAATCCTAATTATATAATCCAAAAAGGACTAAATTCACAAAATTCATGCTTTAATTAACCATTATGGTTTCCAAGCCAATTATGAAGTTTATTCAAGCCTAAAATGACACATCTGATAAACCTTAAATATATTCAGGGATCTCCAAAATGGTATAAAACATAGCATTTCATGAAAAAAAATGAAGCACACTGGCTTTCAAAAGGTTTTAGAAGTCAAAAGGACTCACCCCGTATCCTAACTAAACTTTTCCATTCACGGCCATTCGACCACCGTTTCTACCATTTTCAACATTCCGTTGGCTATTTACTGATAAAGCTATACCAAACATCGTTTTCAAGTCAAATCATGTTTCGTTGAAGAATAGCCAACGTGCCCGATGGGTAGCCGACGGCCAACCGACGGTTAGCCGACAGGGCCAATGGTTAGCCGACGGTTAAGCAAAATGTTCAACTTTCGTTCACATTGTTTTTTCTTCATTTGTTCTATTCTTTCATTTTTTTCCCACATCCTTTCTCCCTTCATATACAATGGATTCACTTTGTATTTTGCATTGATTTCGTCGAAAGTCACACAATTAATCATCTTTAAGTTCATTCATGTTCGAACTCAATTTTCGGGAATTTCACTGCTTGACACACGATTTTGTTTATCACATAAATTTTAATCCACAACTTTGATTTAGCTCCATGATATACCAAAAAGACCACAATCTTAAATTTAATTCTATATAAGCCCTTTTCAGAGTTCTGGTTCCCGTGACACGGTACTGTGCAAAAACAAGCCCATTAGTTTTGTTTCAATTCCACTCTTCTTGCTTTCCTTTGTCTTCCTCTTACCTTTAACACCTTTGAGCCATTAATTCATTCAATTTTCCTTCAAATCGTCTTTAATTCTTTGATTTCCAAATTCTAATAGCTCATAAAAGTCATGCTTATTTAACACAAATTCACTTCTTTTAATCAAAAGCTAGTATAACTCATTTTCCAACCAAGTAACTTCCATTATCATTCTACTTTGGTCATTATCTCATCAACCAAAAGCAATTCTTAAAACTACCATGCATATTCAGTTCTTCCTCACACAAAATTTTATCCACAAACCTCCTAGGTAGCTGGCATACATAAGCATACACAAGGTTCATACATAAAGTTCACAAACCCTAGTTTTTGATCTAAAATCAAGACATGAAAATCATGTTTTCATGTTAAAACTCAAACCAAAATAATCACCATAATGAGATCTATGACTTTAATTCTTGAAGCATAGACTTTTTCCTTGTTGTGGGATCTCTTGGTTTGATTTTGCTCCAAAAACACCAAGAACACTCACACTTCTTTCTTTCTCTCTCCCTTTTCTTTTTCTCCCTTTTTTTCTCTAGCTTTTCTTTCCTTTACTTTCTCTCTTCTTTCTTTATTCCTTTTGGACAAATTTCCTGCTGAAATTCAACTTCTCAACCACTATTCATGGTCAAATATTGGCCATTCATTTCTCATTTTCATTAATTGTATGGTGGTTAAAGCATAGGTATGTTCCAATGAAAAATTTACATACCATTTCACTTATTATTTTCTTCCTCAAAATTTCCTTTTCTTTTCTCTTGCATGGCTGCCATTTTTTTGGCTGTTTTTTAGCCACTCAATTACTTCTTCATAGTCAAAATATTGGCCAATAACATTGCATAAGACCTTAAGTAATTGGCCCCACAAATGATGTGTTCTAATCACAAAAATACACATCATTCTTCTTTTTTTTTTTTGAAATTCCTTAATTCCCTGCATCTGGCTTGAATTCTCCATGAAACCTCTCTTAAATTGACACATGTCCATGGGTTACCAATCACAAAATGCCACACATACCATTTTTAACCGCGATTTTCTTTTTTCTTCAAAAATGACCAAAATCGGGTCCGAAATAAAAAAATATTTTATTCCACCATTCAACTCCAAAAGTTCTATTGAATCCATTGCTAATACTTAAATTCTTCAATTCCTCCTCTATTTGGCCAAATTCCCAATCAAAGTCACGGGCACAATCAAAATGATAAAAATGCCCCCGATACCTCGAATAGCATAATTCACACCAAATGTGCATTTTATTGCACTGATCAATTTCTCTTCTTAGCATTCCCTTAAATTATTATTTTATTAACAATAGTAGCCTTGCAAAGATTTAGGGTATGGGTAGAAAAAAATCCAATAATTACATCTATGTCCTAACAAAATATTATTATTCTGAAATATTCGTCTTATTACACCGATCATCTTTTGTTTTGGCCATTGATACAAATTCTCATCCTATTACAAATAGCGGCTGATCGAAGATTAAAAGGTGGGGCATTATAGTTTCCCCTCCTTACAAAAAAGGTGGGGCATTATAGTTTCCCCTCCTTACAAAAAATTCCATTCTCGAAATTAACATATACCTGGAATAGTTCCAGATACTTTTTCAATATCTTCGCTTCCGTTTCCCAAGTTGCATCCTACATTGGATGATGATTCTACAACACCCTTAGAAGTGGAATTTTCTTATTTCGCAATTCCCTTTCCGCATTCTGCAAGGTCTTAATAGGCTTTCATACTTCAAGCTTGGAGTCATTTCAATGGGCTCTTCATTCAAAATATAGGTAGGACCAGCTACATACTTCTGAAGTTGGGATACATGAAACATGTTGTGAATACCTTGAAGTTCTACTGGTAACTCTAATCGATAAGCCATTTTCCCAATTCTCGCGACAATAGGGAAAGGTCCAACGTATCTAGGTGTAAACTTCTTCTCTTATCCTTTAATTCCAAATTGTTGATGCGGAGTCAACTTCAAGAATACACGATCTCATTTAGCAAATTCCAAATCTCTCCTATGTCTATCCGCATAACTTTTTTTGTCTACTCTGCGCTACCTCCAACTTGGTTTTGATCGTCTTTATAGCTTGTCAAGCCTTTTCAAGATCAAAAGCATCCTACTCACTTGTTCTTTGTTCTAAAATTTCCCAATATAACGGGGACTAACATTCCCTTCCATATAAAGCTTCAAACGGGCCATTTCAATGGTGGATTGATAACTATTATTGCATGCAAATTCTGCATACGCTAAATTATCAATCCACTTAGTTCCAAAATCAAGAGTGCAAGCCCACAACATGTCTTCCAAAACCTTATTCATTCGTTCAGTCTGTCCATCTGTTTGTGGGTGCACTACTATGCTAAACTTTAAGGTTATCCTATACTTTTAGTGCAGTTTAGTCCAAAACTTTGAAGTAAGTCTTGGATCTCGATCCGACACAATACTAGAGGGTACTCCATGAAGTATGATCAGTTTCTCCATATAGGTTTTACTTAACTTCTCTAAAGAATCCCATTGGTTGATGGGGATGAAATGTGCAGACTTAGTCAGTAGATCCACTATCACCCATATAGTATCTCGTTATCCTACTACCGTGGGTAATCTTATAATGAAATATATTGTAATTTCATCCCATTTTCTTGATGGAATAGGCAATGGTTGTAGTAACCCTCTAGGCTGCTGCTGATTGGCTTTCACTTGCTAACAAGTTAAGCATCGAGCTACAAAGTCTGAATTATCCCTTTTTTTTTTCTCATACCAATCCACCAATAATGTCGTTTTAAGTCCTGCTACATCTTTGCGGCTCCTGGATGGATGGTATACTTACTTCAATGTGCTTCTATTAAAATATCTTGCCTCATCGCTGACTAATTTGGGATACAATACCGATCTCGGTAATAAATAATTCCACTATTGTCCTTTCGAAACTCATCTCCTCCTTTACTTGCATCCATTTGCACTAACATTTACAACTCTTCATCCTTATATTGTTCTTCCTTTAATTATTGAAGGAAAACAGGTTGAATGAAAGTATTACTCAGCCTTATTTCTCCATCTACTACAAATGTTTTCCAATTCTGGAATTCGTATCATCTGATGAGCTGATAATCTCGCCTCCCTACTAAGGGCATCCGCTACTATGTTTGCTTTTCCAAGATGATACTTAATTGGAAACTAAAATTTTTTCAAAAATTCCATACACCGATACTGTCTCGTATTCAAATTCTTCTGCATAACATACCTCAAGCTTTTGTGGTCGGTGAAGACTTTAAACTCAGTCCCATACAAATAATGTCTCCACGTCTTAAGGACAGACACAATAGCGGCTAACTCCAAACTATGTATAGGGTAATTCTCCTCATAGGGTTTTAATTTCCTAGAGATATAAGTTATTACCTTCCTTTCCTGCATCAATACTCCTCCCAATCCTTCATTCAACACATTTGTATACACTTCATAAGATTTGTTCATCATTGGTAATACCAAAATAGAAGCAAAACTTAACCTTTTCTTCAGCTGTTGGAAATTTCACTCACATTTCTCGGTCCAAACATAGGAACTTTCTTTTGGTTTGGTCAAGTCAAAGGTGAAGCTATCTAAAAAAAATCTCTCAACAAACCTCCGATAATATCCTGCTAATCCCAGAAAATTTCGTATTTTAGTTGGAGTCTCGGGATGTTTCCAATTTGTCACCGCTTCAACTTTTGCAGGTTCTACTGTAATCCCATCTTTGAATATAACATGTCCCCAGAATGCTATTTCTTGTAGCCAAAGTTCTCACTGACTGAACTTTGTATACAATTTGGCCTCTCTTAACTTCCCTAAGACTTTCTGAAGGTGTTGTTCATACTCTTGAGGATTTTTGGAGTACACCAAGATACTATCTATGAATATAACTACAAAATTATCTAAGTAAGGCCGAAATGTTCAGTGCATCAAGTCCATGAAACCAGCAGGCACATTAGTAACATAAAGTGCATTAATACAAACTCAAAATGCCTGTATCGGGTGTTAAATGCAATTTTCGGTATGTCTTCTTCTCGAATACGAACTTGGTAATATCCTTGCCTCATGTCTAATTTCGAAAAACATCCTACTCCCTACAACTGATCAAATAGTTCATCAACCATGGACAATGGATATTTATTTTTTATTTTTACCGTCATTGCATTCAACCCTCGATAATCTATACACATCCGTAATGACCCATCTTTCTTCTTAGCAAACAATACAAGTACTCCTTGCGGTGAAGTACTTGGTCGAATGAACCCTTACTCCATTAATTCCTGTACTTGTTTTTTAAGCTCTTGTAATTTGAAAGGTGCTATTTTATAAGAAGTTCTTTAAATTGATTCTGCCGATGGCACCAAATCAATAGAAACTTCTACGTCTCTCTCCAGTGGTAACTCCTTCAATTCTGTTGGTAAAACATCTAAATACTCATTCACAACAGGAACATCTTCAGATTTCTTAACCTCTCATGGCTTATTAATTACCTTAGCTAAGTATCCAGTACACCCTTTCTTGACCATCTTCCAAGCCTTGAGTCCAAATATAAAAGCATTACTTTTCCTTCCAGCCTCACCTACAAATTCCAATATAACTTTTTCAGGCCAATAGAAATGTACTACCTTATGTCTACAGTCAACTTGAGCATGGTACTGAGATAGCCAGTCCATGCCCAAGATAGCATCATAATCCTTTATGGGCAAACATATAAAATCTCCTCCCAATATTTCATCTCCTATCAAGATCTTACAATTCTTATGTATTTTTTCACTATTTATTTGCTTTTCGAATAGAGTACTAATAATCATTTTATAAGATGTTTCTTTCCCTTTTGTCCCCATAGCATCAATGAATGAATTTGCAACAAAGGAATGCATAGAACTGGGATCTACCAATATTTTAGCATCTTAATTCAAAATAAGGAGTGTACTTTCTACTACTGTGACATGATTATCTGTTTTTACCAATGCAACCACTCAAACATTCACTTATGGTTTAGCAAGTCCAGGTCTAGGGATAGAAGCTTATCCTAGGTTCTTTCTTTCTATTCCTGACCTTTGTCCCTGATTATTTCTTTTCTGGCTGACACCATTCTCTTATCCTTTGAATGTGAGGGTAATTGGATCTCTTATGCCATATCTTTCCACAATTAGAGCATCTAAAAGAGGGTTGTCCTCTAGTCGGGCCTCCCTCCTCTGCCTCTTTTCTTTTCTTTTGCCATCGAGGTCTCCAAATCTTTTCTGACTCATACACCGAAATCCACTTCAATTTCTCCTACTCATATTCTCTTTTATTCTAGCATTCTCATTGACTCTAGTGATAGTCTCAGTTAACTATTGAAGGGTACTAACCATTTTCTAAAAGGTTTGGAACATAGGATTGTCCAAAGTTACAAGGTGGGGATGTTCCACATGTGGTTCATCTATCGTTGGCTTAGTATTATTTCGAGTAGTTCGAGATGATCATCAAAAGTTTATTTAGGAGACATCAATACAATTCATACGATTTGCTTGTAAAATGATATAATATAACTCAAGAGCGGGCACAAAATCGAATATAGTGTACATGGCTTGATCATAATATTTACTCATTCTCATCAAACACAAAGCCAGTACAAAATTTGTGTACCGAGCATACTGGTCGAGCTGCACATATCCTACTACATATATCCACATCTCTTCCTCCTACTAATCATTATCACTGTCTGAGACGGGAGGTCCTAAATTAGTAGAAACTGTATAAGACTCCGCTGCATCAACCTCCTCATCTCCACCCCCATCTAGGTGCAACCAAGTCAATAGTTCTAGGTCTATCTCTAAATCCTCCTCAGGGTCCTCAACCACAAGTACCTCCACCTCGGGTACCTCTTGATCCTTTCCCCTCTCCGCAGTCTCCAAACCCTGTATCTCCTCCTCAAGTACTTCCAGTACATCTCCAACAAACACCTCCCCATTACCCTCAGATAACACTGCACCATCAGGAATACTATCCTCCTTATCATCATCCTAATGGTATGGTTCAATATTGCCATCAACCTTATTAGAATCGCCACCATCATTTTCTATCTGACTACATTGTGACGATGTCCTCTCGAGAGTAAGTGTCCTCTCTAGACCAAGGTCTCGCATAAATTGAGTAATGACAGGTACCACCGATCAAACAACCTCCCAGTGAGACGAGGTGCATGACGGTAGCCAGGGTCAGGTCCTGTCAAGATAAAATGTCCCGGAATGCTTGATCAGTAGATCATCCTAATCTTCCCATCATAGTTACACTCATCTATTGGGCACCTGCCCTCATCACTCCTATCCGTCGTACCTCCACAATGAACAATTTCTATCAATCCTTATGACGATACCACAGTTCTATAATACTAGACTCTGATACCAATTGTAACACCCCTACTAAAGATAACAGCGGAAGCATATCAATACCGGGTGTCGCACCGTCCAGTTTCCCAGATAATGGGTCTTTATAATGAAAACAACAGAGTATACAAGGTTCAAATCCATATAACAACCCATACTAATGGTCACATACACATACATAATAGAAAATCAAATACGTGAAAACTTCCACTTCACATCAATAATAAGGCACATTATCAAAAGGGAAACATTCGGTCCAAAACTGCTATCACTGTGGTATCATCCTTCTATCCCTAAGTTTGCTCAATTCCAGATCCTAGAAAAGGGTAAGATAAAAGACACGTGTGAGTGAAAAATCACCCAGTGAGTCTCGTGTGTGCTAGTGCTTTATGAAAGAATAGAGTACATAAAACTTTCGTGGAGAAAGCATTTCATTTTCCATACACTTTCCAACTGGAAACAATTCCAAAAACTCTTTAAAGAAGAGTATATTCAAAACTCAATCATTTTTGGAAAACGGTGTTTCAATTTCAAAACATTGCCCCGATTTTCAAATCACAGGCACTTTTCCAATAGAAGGTCAGCCTGTATGCAAGTCCCCCAGTCCTTGCCTTCTGCATCACGTGTCATTATACCAAGACAACAACCTACATTACTTACTAAGTGCGTCACTGGAATAAGTACACCATAGTATACTTCTGCTCAGGTATACTACAGCATACCTAGTGTACCGCAGTACATTCCAACCTTACTCATTATATGGTAGGGGTCCCCATACCAACCTTACTCACCATACGCCCGGGATCCCTATACCAGCCTTACTCACCAGGGGTCCCTATACCAACCTTACACACCATAAGCCAGGACGACACATCTCAGTGTCTTGTCACCCCGCTCGGAGTAAGCCAATCCCTAGAACTAGGCCAAGTTACTAGGGCCGTCTAACTCTAACGTGGGCTAGTACAAAGATCAAAGTCTTTACTAAGTACTCAACGTTACCAATACCAACCCCTTCTGACTAATCAGGCCAGAGGGCTAACTGATCCCATAGGATTTTCAAAACAAACATTTTGGGGGTAAAATAACATTTTCTAGAATTTGGTATCACTAACTCACAAGTCAAATCATAACTCACATAGGCTCCGTAGAGCCGATCAATTCATTCCATAAGCACTTCAGGGCAATAAACAATTTCCACAATCAAAATATCATTTTTCAAAAGTCAGTTACCAGAGATCATTTTTCAAAACCATGTCAAAACAGGATAAAGAGTTCTTTTCACACATCAAAATAAGTTTCCTGGAATATTTGGGTCATTTTGCCCGTTCTTGATCACAAAAGTCATTTCCAAGGGCATTCAGGTCATTTTACCCATGCTCAATTCCAAAAGACTTTCTAAGGATATTCGGGTCATTTTACCCTTACCCGTTCTGAAAAGGGTTCACAAGAGTTCCAACAAGGATATTTCGGTTATTTACCGAGTACCCGATTCCAAATCTTTTCATAAAACATTCCAATAAGAACGTTCGGATTATTTTCCAAATATCCAATTCCAAAAGGAACTCATTTTAAGAAATCCAGAATTCTAATCCCAAAAAAGGATTAAATTCAAAGTTTTCAAATACATTTCCATAAAATGTTGCAATAAGGGCATTTTAGTCAATTTATGAACACCCGATTCCAAAATTTGTCATTTTTCAAAAATCCTAAGTATTTAATACAAAAAAGGACTAAATTCACAAAATTCATGCTATAATCATTCATTAAGGTTTCCAAGCCAATTATGAAGTTTATTCAAGCTCAAAATGGCGCAAAACTATTCTTGCTCAGATAACCCTTAAATATATTTAGGGATTTCAAAAACGGTATAAAACATAGCATTTCATAGAAAAATGAAGCACACTAGCTTTCAAAAGATTTTAGAAATCAAACGGACTCACCTTATGTCCTAACTAAACTTTTCTGTTTACGGCCGTTCGACCACCGTTTCAACTGTTTTCAATGTTCTGTTGGCCGTTTACCGATGAACCTACACTAAACATCTTTTTCGGGTCAAATCGTGTTTGGCCGAAGAATTGTTGACGGCTAGCCGACATCCAGCCGATGTCCAACCAATGTTTAGCCGATAGTTAGCCGACAGGGCCGACGGTTCACTGACGGGGCCAATGGTTAAGCCGACGGTTAAGGAAAACATTTAACTTTCGTTCATGTCATTTGTTTGATTCTTTTGTTTTCCTTTTTCCAAATCCTTTCTCCCTTCATATACAAGGGATTCACTTTGTATTTTGCATTCATTTCATCCAAAATCACACAATTAATCATCATTAAGTTCATCCATTTTCGGACTCATTTTTTTGAAATTTCACTGCGGGACACATGATTTTGTTTGACACGTAACTTTCAATCCACAACTCCGATTTGGCTCCATCATATACCAAAATTTAAGCATGATGCTGAGATAACCAATCCATGCCCAAGATAGCATCATAATCCTCTATAGGCTAACATATCAAATCTCCTTCTAATATTTCATCTCCTATCAAGATCTTACTATTCCTATGTATGTTCTCACCATTTATTTTATTTCCCAATAGGTGTACTGCCAATCATTGCATATGAAGTTTCTTTCCCTTTTGTCCCCATAGCATCGAGAAATGAATTGGCAATAAAGGATTGCATAGAATTAGGATCTACCAATATTTTAGCATTATGATTCAAAATAAGGGGTGTACTTTCCACTGCTGTGGCATGATTATCCATCTTTGCCAATACAAGCACTCGAACATTCACTTATGGTTTGGCAGGTCTAGAGATAGAAGCTTATCCTAGGTTCTCTCTTTCTAGTTCTGACCTCTGCCCCTAATTATTTCTTTCCCAGTCAACTCCATCCTCTTATCCTTCGAGGTAAGGGTAATTGAATCTCTTATACCCTATCTTCCCACAATTAGAGCATCTTAAAGAGGGTTGTCCTCTAGTCGGGCCTCCCCTCCTCTGCCTCTTTTCCTTTCTTTTGCCATCGGGGTCTCCAAGTCTTTTTTGACTTATACCCTGAAGTCCACTTCAATTTCTTCTACTTATATTCTCATTTATTCTAGCATTCTTATTGACTCTAGTGATAGTCTCATTCAACCGTTGAATGGTTCCAGCCATTTTCTAGACGATTTGGAACATAGAATTGTCTAAAGTTACATGGTGGGGACCTTCCACATGCGGTTCCTCCACCATTGGCTTAGTGTTATTTCAAGTAGTTTGTGATGATCGTCAAAAAGTTCATTTAGGTGACATCTGTACATTTCAAACGATTTTGCTGGTAAAATGAAATAACCTAACTCAAAAGCAGGCACAAAAGTGGATATAGTGTACATGGCAGGATCATAACATATATTTATTCTCATAAAAAACCAAGCCAGTACAAAATTTGTGTGTCGAGCACACAGTCATATACACTAGCTGAACTGCATATTTCCTACTGCATATATCCCTATCTCATGCTTGGAAAATTTATTCAAGCCAATTACGAAGTTTATTCAAGTCCAAAATGGTGCACAACAATTCTTACTCAGATAAACATCAAATATATTCAGGGATTTTCAAGACGGTATAAAACATAGCATTTCATGAAAAAATGAAGCACACTAGCTTTCAAAAGGTTTTAGAAATCAAAGGGAATCACCTTATGTCTTAACTAAACTTTTCCATTTACGGTCGTTCGACTACCGTTTCAACCGTTTTCAACGTTCCGTTGATTGTTTACTGATAAACCTACACCAAACATCATTTTCGGGTCAAATCCTATTTGGCCAAAGGATAGCCGACGGGTAGCCGACATCCAACGACGTTTAGCCGACGGTTCACCTACGGGGCCAATGGTTAGCCGACATTTAAGAAAAACATTCAACTTTCATTCACGTTGTTTTTTTCATTGTTTGTTAAATTCTTTCATTTTCCTTTTCCACATCCTTTCTCCCTTCATATACAAGGGATTTAGTTCATATTTTGCATTCATTTCATCCAAAATTACACAATTAATCATCTTTAAGTTCATCCATTTTCGGACTCATTTTTCTGGAATTTCATTGCTTGACACGTGATTTTATTTTTCACATAACTTTCAATCCACAACTCTGATTTGGATCCATGATATACCAAAATGACCGTAAGACTCTTTATGAGCTCCATTCAGAGTTCTGGTTCCCATAACACGCTACTGGGCAAAAATAGCCCAGTAGTTTTGCTTCAAATCCACTATTCATGATTTTCCTTTGTTTTCCTCTAGCCTTTAACACCTTGGAACCGTTAATTCATTCAATTTTCTTTCAAATAATTTTTAATTATATGATTTCCATATTCCAATAGCTCACAAGAGTCATGCTTATTCAACATAAATTCACTTCTTCTAATCAAAAGCTAGTGTATAATTCATTTTCCAACAAAGTAACTTCTATTTTCATTCTACTTTAGTTATCATCTCATCAACCAAAAGTAATCCTTCAAACTACTATACATATTTAGCTCTTTCTCACAAAAAACATTATCCATAAACCTCCTATGCAGCCAACACACATAAGCATCCACAAGGTTCATACACAAAGTTCATAAACACTAGCTTTTGATCTAAAATCAAGACATGAAAATCATATTTTCATGTTAAAACTCATACCAATAATCATCGTAATGAGATCTATGACTTTAATTCTTGAAGCATAGACTTTTACTGTGTATGTGGGATCTCTTGGCTTGATTTTGCTTCAAGAACAAAACAAGAATACACACACTTCTTTCTTTCTCTCTCCTTTTTCTTTTTCTCTCTATTTTTCTCTAGCTTTTCTTTTCTTTTCTTTCACTCTTCTTTCTCTATTCCTTATGGACAAATTTCTTGTTGAAATTTAGCTCCTCAACCACCATTCTTCATCAAATATTGTCCATTCATTTCTCATTTTCATTAATTGTATGGTGGTTAAAGCATAGGTGTATTCCAATGAAAAATTTACACACCATTTCACTTATTTTTTTCTTCCTCAAAATTTCCTCTTCTTTTCTCTTGCATGTCTGCCATTTTTCTGGCAATTTTTCAGCCACTCAATCACTTCTTCATAGTTAAAAATATTGGCCAATTACATTGCACAAGACCTTAAGTACTTGCCCTCACAAATGATGTGTTCCAATCACAAAAATACACATCATTCTTTATTATTATTATTTTTTTGAAATCCTTTTATCCCATGCATCTTGCATGAATTCACCATGCAACCTCTCTTAAATTGACACATTTCCATGGGTTACCAATTACAAAATTCCCCACATTCCATTTTTAACTGTGATCTCCTTTTATTATTATTATTTTTTTAGAAATGACCAAAATCGGATCCGAAACGGAAAAATATTTTATTCCACCATTCAACTCCAAATCTACTGAATCCATTGGTAATACTTAAATTCTTCAATTCCTCCTCTATTTGGTCAAATTCGCGGTCAAAGTTGCAGGTGCGGTTAAAATGATAAAAATGCCCCTGATAACCCGGATAGCATAATTCACACCAAAACGTGCATTTTATCGCACTAATCAATTTCTCTTCTCAGTGTACCCTCAAATTCTTATTTTATTAATAATAGTAGCCTTCTGAAGATTTATGGTATGGATAGAATAAATTCAATAATTACATCTAAGTCCTAACAAAATATTATTATAACAAAATATTTGTCTCATTATACCGATCATCTTTTGTTCTAGCCATTGATAGAAATTCTTATCCTATTACAAATAGCGGCTACTCAAAGGTAAAAAGGCGGGGCATTACATATCACACTCTCTTAAGGCTATCCCGAAGACTAGAAGTTAAGGAAAGAAAGAAGAAAGAAAAAGAAAATTGTTGAAAAAAGATTATGACTAAAAAGGGGTCAATATGGTGTTTGAGGAGAAATTTATGCACTTGAGGCTATCAAGTCCCTAAGTCATTGAAAAAAAAAAAAAAAAAAAAGGAGTGGAGTGTTTTCCTTATTTCATTAACTTGAGTTGTATAAATTTAAGTTTATAATGCTAGAATTGGTTAAATTGCTTGACTTATATGATTTATGTTATCAATGTTTTTGCTTGAGGAGCAATATGATTTTT
Organism: Voacanga thouarsii; assembly: GCA_026120185.1. Classification (NCBI taxonomy): domain Eukaryota; kingdom Viridiplantae; phylum Streptophyta; class Magnoliopsida; order Gentianales; family Apocynaceae; genus Voacanga; species Voacanga thouarsii. The sequence continues at coordinate 1,190,509 of JANUWF010001142.1, forward strand.
TTTGGGTACTAGATATAAGCTTATTTAACTTAACTTTGATGGACTTGGGATTATTTGATTTAATACATGAGTTTGAAAGGTTTTAAAAGGGTTAAATGAATGACAAAGTTTGTATTTGAGGTTGGAAGAAGATTATTCCTTTATTATGGATGAATCTGCTAAGGATAAGTTGAAACTAGATATAGGCTTAGTGTTTTAACTCTTGTTTGCTTGAGGACAAGCAAAAGTTTAAGTGTGAGGGTATGTGATATGGGCTAAAATCACCATTATTTTTCTAGTTATTTGAGGATGTTTTGAGATACTTTTGTTATAATAACTAGGCATATTCCTTCTTATTTGACATTTTACTTGTAAAAAGTATTTTAGACAAATTTGTGCTGATTTAAGTTGATTTCGAGCAAAAATATGAAATTTTTAGAATAGACCTGGTGCTAGGCCCAGCCACAGGACTAGGCACCAGGTCCATTCTGGTCAAACAGTAAACACGGAGCAAAACATAGGGGAAGAATACAACAGACCTAGCGCCATGAAAGCCGATTGGACCCGGCGCTAGGTCCACTCTGCCCAGAGACAGTTGTGCATGAATTTAGTATCTTCCAAAGAATTTTTGGTATTTTCTGAATTCTACTTGGACTAGACTTCTCAAGCAATGAACGTTGGCATCAAAGAGGCTTATAAGTACAAGAAAAACATAAGAGAAATGTGTGATTTGAAGGATCCAAGCTAGCTACTCAATCAGCGCTCAAAGGAACATTGTACAAATGAGGTTTTTCAAGAGAAGAAGAAGGGCTTGTCTATGAGTTTTATCTTTTATCCTTTTTTTACTTTTCTAGAACAATGATGTGATTAATGTTTTGAATGTAATTGGATATTATTTTGGAGATTATAATTTTGAGTTAATTGAAATTTTTGATCAATTTATTATTATCTTTGGTATTTGATTACTTGTTATCGTTGGTTATTGATGTGAGTTCTTCTAATTAACTTGAAAAAACGTTGTTAGGAGTTTCATTGCATTGATTTTGTATTTATTAAATCTTAATGGATTTGAACGATGAAATTAAGATTATAGGAATAAGTAATCTAAGATTAGTTGATTTCACCTCAAAAGAAGGGTCATTAGCCGATTTCATGGTTAGCAGGAATTGTGTTTAATGCATGTTTTGATTATGTTAGCTTGATTGACAAATATATTAATTTAATCAAAAGATAGTAATTCTATGGATTTAAAAAAGAAGTGGAATTTATCTAAGTAGATTCATAACTTGGAAAATGATTGAATTTTACTTTATATTCCTTCATGATTCCAAGATGATAATTGATTGTGATGAATGCTAAGTAATTCAATATTATGTTTTCAAGATAATTATCAAGTTACATAAAATTGTATTATTGAGTTATATCTATTTTTATCTTTATTTAATTTTCTTTTATTCTCTTCTTATTTTATTGGCTAAACAATAAAGATTTGGATGAAGTAAGTTGGGAGCCTATGCTCTTGTGGATTCGTTACTTGCTATTCCTTATACTATACAATGGGTATACTTGCCCGTATTTGTGGTTTTAGTAGTACAATGAGTACTTGTGTTATTTGTTGGTAATATTTTCTACACTAAAAAACATGCATCAATTTTTCACTTGAAGGGTGAAATAATTTTCTTAGACTAAGGTATACACTTGATTAATTTGACTTCATGAGTTTTGTGATGTCTTGTCAAATGTTTCAAAGTTTGAATTATTTTCAAAGGGTGTGAATGACAAGAGTTTTATCTAAAGTTTGAAGGGAAGTAATAATCTATGCTATGTTAAAAAAAATTTGTTTGAATAAGTAAAAGCTTATGTATTCTTGATAAATTTCTTAGTTAAAGTGTTTTGCTTGAAAACAAGCAAAAGTTCAAGTGTGGGGGAATTGATAGGGGCTAAAACCATCACTATTTTCCTGGTTATTTGAGATTATTTTGAGATACTTTTGTTGTAATAACTAGGCATATTTCTTCTTATTTGACATTTTTCTTGTTGAAAGTTTTTTTGGCAAATTTGTATAGATTTGAGTTAACTTCGAACAAAACTGGAGAACTTTCATAACACACTTAGTGCCAGGTCTAGCAAGTAGACCAGGCGCCAGGTCTATTCTGGTTGGCCTGAGGAAAATAGGGCAAAATTGAGGGAGAAAACAAAACACACCTAGCACTAGGTGAGTCGACTGGACTTAGCAGCAGGTCCGCTCTAGAGCATGAAAATTTTGTGTACAAATTTGGAAATTTTCCAAAGATTTTTGATATTTTCTAATTCCTGCTTGGCCATGACTCCTCAAGAAACGAATTTGGTATCAAAGAAGCTTACAAAAGCAAGAAAAAACACTAGAAAAGAGAGTGAATCCAGGAACATAAATTCCAATCACTTAAAGAATGAGGAATTCAACAAATCAAGGAAGGTTGATCAAGAGAGTCTTAAAGGAGAAGAGGGAGGCTTGTCTATGAGTGCTTTCTTTTATCTTTGTTTTCTTTTCCTTAAAAAAATGTGTACTTAATGTTTCCATTGTAATTTTGACATTATTGTTAAGATTCATGACTTCTTGAATTAATATAGTCTTTTGACCAATTCATTTTTATCTTGGGATTTGATTACTTATTTTGCCTACATATTTGGTTGATTGGTTTTTGTTATTAACTTTCTTGAAAAAAGGGGTTGATAATGACTTCAATTAATTAATTTTATATTTCTTATCTCTTAACTTGCCTAAAAAAAGAGTTAATTGTTAAGAACATTAGTAATCAAAGATTAGTTGATGATTGCTAGAATATGGATTTATTAACTAATTTCATGTTTTAAATCACCTAGAATATAGGGGTTTATATGTAGATTGATTTTAATGCATCTTTTGGATAAATTAATTGAGACAGACTATGTTCAATAATTTAACTAAAAGATAGTGATTTCATGAATTGCAAACGAAGTGGGTCTATATTAAATCCTTCACGAGACCAAGATAATAATTGGTTATGACACTAGCTAAGTGATTCATTATCCTGTTTTCCAAAGCTTTTGTCTAAATTGCATATCTTCATATCCTAGAGTTGTATATGTTCCTTTATTTTTCTTTTTCTTATTTTCTCACTTTATTTAGGTCGGTTAAATAATGAATGAAAAGTGATTAGTGTGTACTTATTCCTTTAAGGATCGATACTCATTAATTCCCTATACTATGCATGCGATGAGTATACTTGCTCATATGTGTATTTTGAGATTAATTTTTTTAATTAAAACTTGATTAAGATATGGATTTAAATTTGATGATTTCTATACACCCAAAATTTATGCTAAAATTATGAGGGGTGTTAAAATTTGTATCAGAGCTAAAATTATGGAGTAATCATAGAATATTGATAGAAATTGATAGATTTTTTTTTTTTTTTTTTGTAGATATAACTGCTAGGAGCGATAAAAACAAAAGTAAATGACTCATAGAATAGTATAACAAGGATGAAAATAAGTGGGAAAATGGTGAAGGCTCCTAGCCTAAAAAACCGAAGAAGATTAGGAAGACGGGGATAGGGCTCGGACCTAGTAGTTTCCACGTCGAGACAGGGAAAGACCTTAGCAAACGACCTCGATCACACATCACTCAGTCTAGCCTCTTTTTATGACCATCTCAATACACATTACCATCCTGAGACCTACCGCCCAAGAGGAATTTGATGGATGTCACTAGCAATGAGGATACTTGTAGTAATATTGACAAGATTGACTGTGACATTTATGGACTTAGTGATTGGGATGAGGTGGGTATTTTCTTTGAGATGATGGCTACAGCTATGTTGGTTGAGGCTTAGTGAGAGCCTCAGATGATACTTTTTAACCCACCATTTAACGGGGATGTTGTGGTGGCAGAGGCAATAGATGGTACAGATGCATTTGAGATTGAGGAGGAGGAGGTTAGGATTGTGGAGGTTGGGCATGACTCGAATACAGACATTGAGATAAAGTCTGCAAAGGACACGGAGGATGGCATAGACCTTGAGAATGTTGATACCAAGGATGAGATTGAGTCAGTAGACTCCGACAGCCATAGATTTGATACCCCCGAGTATTATTTTATTTTGTCAGATTTAATGCCCATAGTATTTGACAACAGTGACGAGGAGTAGATGAAAGGGGAGGGGGTATGTTTATCGCATGGTGTACATAGTCTGAAGCATATATAGTAGGCATATATCGGTAAGTTCAGATGTGCTATAGTACACGACTTTATATATACATAGCATATTTTGGTGGAGTATGAGTATATATTATCTTTTATTGATTATGCTGTGATTGTTGACATGTGACTTTATATTTGTGATAGTACTTCACTTAGGATATATAGTAGAATTTGTATTGAGAATAGTATAAAACGTGCACATACCGCCTAGACGTGTCACACGATGCCTTCCAAACTCATCATTTGAAAACTACTCTGTTAGAGGAACACAATCTATATCATTGGACAATGTAATGATGTAAAATTTTCAAATGATGGTTGACACATTACAACGGGTAACGAGAACCAATGATCGGGTAGAACAGAGAGGAGAGATGGAGGCTGATCAAGCTTTTAGAGCATTTTTTAAAATTATATCCTCCCTAATTCTATGAAAAACGTCACTAGGAACAAGAGGCAGAGCTATGGATTAAACAGATAGAGAACATTTTTGCTGCTCTAAATTATTCAAAATAGAGGAAAGTATAATTTGCCACTTTTTGACTCCAAGGCCCAGCTAGAGATTGGTGGAATTGAGAAAAGGAGAAAAAAAAAAGTGGGTCTGGACAGACTTCAAGGAAAGTTTTAAGAAGGATTTCATACCTTATTCGGTGGTAAATCGAAAGGAGGATGAATTCCATAATTTTAGGTAAGGAGGTAGAACGGATGGACAGTATGTAGCGGAGTTTACTTGACTTTCTAAGTACTATCTCCTAATGGTACAAGCTAAGTCTAACAGGATTAGACATTTCATGAAAGGGCTGCGTCCAGAATTGCGAAGAGTATTACTGAGTATAGCTCTACCCGATTATAGTGCTGCAGTAGAGATTGCCTCTAGAATTAAGGGAGAGGACATGGAATAAGCTAAATAGAGAAATAAGGCTAGATTTTGACCTGCTAATCACAAGAGTATAGGAAAATCAAATTGGCAGCGGAAAGGAAAATTTCAGAAGAAAGGGAATTCAATTGAAGGAAATTTGATGATATGATATTTTAACCTTTCGAAAGAAGGTCACAAGGTTATGAACTGCCCGCACCCTAGGCAGTTAGTTGGATGGGTTAATCCAAGAAAAGGCTATGCCAGACAAGGCCTGAAATAGTGAAGAGAAATCACAGGTAAATGCTTGAGTGGTTGCTCTGGACAAGGTGGATTCTGATGTAACTGTTGTCGTAGAAGGTAAGATCTCTATTTTTTTTTTTTTTTATAAAGAAGCTAAAATTTTGATAGATCCCAATTCCACACATTTATTTATTGAAATCACTTTTCTTTAAAATGTGAGGGCTAAAAGTGAGAAAACTCCATATAAAATGGCTGTTAGTACTCTATTGGAAAAACATATGTGTAGCGATAAAATCTACTTGGGGTGTAAAATTATGGTGAGCGGTATAGAAAGAGACTCAATATGTATGCCTATAGAAGACTAGGATGCCATTATAAGAATGGATTGGTTATCTTAAAACCTTGCACAACTTAATTGTAAAAATAAGATGGTGCATTTCTGTAGAACTGGGAAGGCAATATTAGAATTCATAGGAAATACGATAAAGAAGAATAATTTTTTGATATTAGGAGTTAAAGTACGAAAATTGATTTGGAAAGGATGTGCTAGATATTTAGCTTATCTTATGAATAACCCAAGTGAGGCAAAGAAGCCTAAGGATATTTAAGTGGTTTGTGAATACTTAGACATTTTCCTAACAAAATTAAAAGATTTGCCCCCAAAGAAAGAAGTGGAATTTGCAATTGATTTTGGACTAGTGGCTAAATTGATTTTGAGGATCCCTTATATAATGGCACCAACAGAATTGCAAGAATTTAAGAAACAACTGCAAGAATTGTTGGAATAAGGATTTATCCTACTTGGTACGTCTTCTTGGGGAGCATCTGTGTTGTTTGTTAAAAAGAAGGATAGTTCATTGAGAATATGTATGGATTATTGTGGCTTTAATGTGGTGATGGTGAAAAATAAATACCCTCTACCCATAATCGATGAATTGTTTGATCAACTATAAGGAGCGGGATGTTTCTCCAAATTGGATTTCAGACAAGGGTATTATCAAGTTAGGATTTGAGAAGAAGATATCCCCAACATTGCATGTAATACGTGATATGGGCATTATGAATTTATGGTTATGCCTTTTGGTGTTACTAATGTGCCTATTATATTCATAGATTTAATGTGCATTGAGTATTCCACCCATACCTAGATAATTTGTTGTTATCTTTATTGATGATGTCTTCATATACTTTCCAAACCCTCAGGAGCATGAGATACATATTCAAAAAGTACTAGGGAAGCTGTGGAAGGCTAAGCTATATGCTAAGTTAAGAAAATGTGAATTTTGGTTGAATGAAGTAGTATTTTTGGAGCATTTGATATCTAAGGTAGGAATTACCGTAGACCATGTAAAAGTAGAAGTAGTAGTTGATGTGTCTAGACTTGGGTATAAAAATCATACAAAAACTAAGCATATTCCCAATCAAGTTTAAATTAAAATGTTCAACCTAAATCATACATATGAGCAAGCGTACTCATCATTAATCGAGCATAGGGTTCAAACGAGTGTCGATCCTCCAGGAACAAATAGACACTAATCACATTTATTTTATTGTTTAACTGACTCAATAAAGTTAAAACAAATACAACAAAAGAAAAGAAAAGAAAAATAAAAATATACACATGTCAAGGATGGAAAAGTATGTAACTCAAACCATTGTTTAGACCAACATGATCTCAAAGGACCTAACCATTGTCATAACTAATCATTCTATTTGCACCATGAAGGATAAAGGTAAATTAGCATCACTTGGTCTATCTCAACTAATTACTACCTTCTAGATAAATTAGCATCACTTGGTCTATCTCAACTAATTTATCCACAAGATGCATTAAACACAATCCTTGATTATATTTCCTTGGTCTGGCAAATTTAAAATATGAAATTAATCAATGAATCCTTGGTTTTGGCAAACATCAATTAACCTTCAATTAATCAATCCTTAGCTATTAACCTCTTTGGTCTAGCAAGTTAACATCTAATAAATATGAAATTAATCAATTGCAACTACCATCAACCTCTTTGGTCTAGCAAGTTAATGAAAAGAAACAACCAATTAATCTCGTAATACGCCCAAGTAATTAAATACTAAGAAGAACAATCAATTAATCAAAAGATCAAATAACTCTAAAAATCACAAATATCTAAAACAATGTCAAATTACAATGAAATAATTAACATATCATTGTTCAAGAAAAAGAAAACAAAGTAAAAAAAAGCACTCATAGACAAGCCTTATTCTTCTTCCTTTGAAGACCTTCTTGCACAACCCTCCATGAATTGAAGAATTCCTCCTTTGGTTGAGTAATGTTCTATGATGATCAATGAATTCTCCCTTTTTCCCTTGTGTTTTTCATCGATTTATAGGCTTAGGAAGTGCCTAAACTCGTAGGTACCGAGTTCTTGGCCAAGTAGAAGTTGGAAGATATTAAAACTCCGCAGATTACCAAAAATCGTGTAGAAAAAATCAAGCACTGCCTTATCTTCAAGGCACAGTTGGTGCCGCCTTGGCTTTCGGAGCCGGCGCCGGTTGTGTTCTGCTTCTCTACTCATTCGCCGATTTTTCTCTAACTTTTAGGCAATGAAGACCAAAATGCAGTTGGCGCCGCCTTGACTCTTGGAACAGGCACTGGTTCCCCTCTGTTTTGCTCTATTTTGACAGTTTTTATTGCTTCGAAGTTCGTGTAATCCAGTGCATGTCCAGCGCCGATTCTAGAACCCTAGCCGGTGCCACCTCTCCTCTGTTCTACAACGTTTTTATTTCGTTTTACCTTTAAAATCTGAAATAATGAACAAAACACCTTTCCAAGGGTAAAATCTCATATATAAATAAATATGACTAGTTATTAAACAAAATATATCACAAAAGAACCTCAAATAACTTGGAAAACATGACTAATTTTGCCCCTATCAGTAGTAAATTGGAAATGCCTAGATAATTCAATGGATGTGTGAAGTTTCTTAGGGTTGGCGGGATATTATAGAAGATTTATTGAAGGATTTTCTAAGATCACTTCACCTCTAACCTGGCTAACTCAAAAGAAAGTACCTTATATTTGGTCAGAGATGTAACATCCCATTTTTTCACTTCAACTGATGACTACTTTACACCAAAAGAGAATTTGTATGTACAGTTAGAACAAGAAGTTATTAGTTTCATAAGATGAAGGATTGGTACAATAAAATTCTTTCGGAATATTGTTGGAATTTTGATAGCAATTTACGGAAAACTGAGTGAGAATTTAGATATTCTGAGATACACCATAATGCTTAGTCTAACGCGTAGATTGCGTTGATCAAATAAAAGTTTTTCCCATTTGGACCTGATCATATGTGTTTCTGATGGAATACAAATTTTTCCTGAAGAATTAAAGCTATTTTGGTCAAATGAAACAAGTGTCGCATTTTTATTGGTTTTGAAAAACCAGGTGTCATTTGGTTATTGGTGGAAAAGCTAAGTGTTGAAATATCATTGGTTGCTAGAAAGCTTAGTCAGCCTTCTAAAGCCTTCTAAAGGATACCTAAGCATGCCACCTAATGCATACCTGGACCAATAGGACTGCACCAAGTTGCTTGGGCAATTAATGCATCAAATAGCTATGATGGAAGTATCTTTTAGGATGAAAAATGAAGAATGGTGGTGGTGCCATTTTATAGTCGGAAATCAACAAGAAAAAGAAGAGTAAAAGAAGAGAAAGGAAGGAAGAGAAAATTGGAGAAAAATAGAAAAAGAGAGAAGGATTTTCTGTGTGAAAATAAAGAAAAAGGGAAAATACAAGCTTAGGCAAATTTGGATAAGCAAACATGTGTTATGTTGTGATTGGATGAAGAAGACAAGTATCACTCATTTATTGGTGTAGGAAGAATTCATGCAAAGTTCTAAGGAATTCTAGATACTACCTAAATGCATAGTGTGGACCAATGAAAATTCACCAAGCAAGCTTGTGAAACCTCAGTCAAAACTAACCTTAGAGTAAGAGGATTGGGATGCATAGCATATTTATTTGCATGTTTAAATATATTTTTATATGATTTTATGTGCATTGAATTTGTGTTTTATAGTCTAGGGGGCTTGATTATGATTATTAAGTGAGAATGGCAAAATGGTAATTTTTGCTTGAGGTGGAAAAAGGGAGATAGCTTGAGGATTGAATAGGAAAATATTTTTAGGGGGAAAATAAGAACAAGAATTGTTGTGGTATAGTGGTTAGAACTTTGGAATTAATTCTTGAGGTCTTGAGTTCAAATTCCATCATAGGAGCTTTAGCTTGGTTAAATTTTATTTTTGCTTGGGAAGTATCATTTTCGGCCTTATGTGTTGGGAGTAGGGTAGAGATGTTGTCCTAACAGAGACATGATAGGAATATCTAAATCCTACTCCTTTGCTATACACAAAATTCCTAAGGGGAATTCATTTCCTCTTGATCCTTAATTTTTCCTATTTCTCAATTCATTAGTTTGTTCATTTTGTTCAAGCCAATTTAATTCAAGAAAAATTCCAGCAATGTGCTGTGGCTTTGAAGGTTTGAAATGTCTTAATAAAGGACATCATACGGACCAAAACAATGGAAGAGGGAGAAAGATTTCAAGTGAATTAAATTCCTTAGTGAACTTTCTAAAAATTCACTCTAGTTAGGTTCATTTCCCTTCCTACATAGAACTGAAATTTTTCCAGCTTTGTGTGCCTTCAAGGTGTCAAAATTCTTAACCATTATTCCCTCCCAAATGCTGCCAGAAAATGGCCCTTTTGATCAGCTTAGAATCTTGATTTTTCTGGATATTTTCGGACTGCACAAAGGTGGTGGAAAACCAGAAAAATCCCTGGGCAAATTGCAGCTTTGGAGGTCCGAAACCAAGCTGTTTTCTTCCAATTTTTGTTCAGCACCTTAGCCATGTTTTTCCTCCATGGAGAAGGCTGGAAACTAGCCTTGAAAGCCCCTGAAATTTCCCTTCAAACTCCCTGCAAACTGTCAGGAAAAGGGCAGCCGAAAATTGCCCAAAAAATTCCAGCAAGTAATGAATCTGTGCAGTAGTTTTTCCAGCTTTATTTCCTAATTCTCTCCTAGCCGAAACGCCATCCTTTTTCTGCACAAACCACCCTTAAACCTCCATTAACTGAACTCCATTATCCTCCCTAAGTTCTGCACGAAAAATCCAATCATGGCTGCCTAAAAGATTTCCAAAAAAATTCTGCAATCATGCCTTGATTTGGATACCAAAAATTCCAGCCACCATATTTAGCAACCTTCCATAAAATATCCCTCAAACAACAAAACCTTCCCTTCACTATTATACTCCTTAATTTTAGCCACCCTTAGCCTCCTTCAACCAGCTTTCATTCAGCCGAAATACTGCTCCAAAATTCGTCCATGGCAGATTCCCAAAAGCCCTCCAATAATCAAAGATATTCTTGTTATATCTAGTTTCCAAATTTGCTTCCCAAAAATATTCTTTAAGGATTTCAACAACTAGCCTTTCCGTTTTCCTTCCAAACTAGAAAATCATCTTCCTAAACCCTACAAAAAATTCGGCAGCCCTAATGTCTTCAGAATTTCGGCAGCCTCCCATCCAAAAGCTCTCTACTCTCTTCAACCTTCAAGAACACATAGTACACCAAGAACACCTACTCCTTCCTTTCACCTAATACCTCTCCAAATCACTTCAAACTACCTCTAAAAATTCCAGATTTCATCTATTCATTACTGTGAGTCCATCCGTACCATTTTTAACATCAAACTCCAAAATCCAACTTGCACTTTTGGATCAAAAACAAGAAATTTTGTAAAGGCTCAAGAACACCTTCAAGGTAGGATTATTCAATCAACTTCATCTTCGCTAATCTTTGATCTCTAATGAACATATATGTGTTTAAGCATGCTAATGAACTTTCTTCTTCTCTTCTCTCTCTCTCTCTCTCTCTCTCTCTCTCTCTCTCTCTCTCTCTCTCTCTCTCTCTCGACCGAACACTCCCTCACTCTCTTGGCCGAATGGTTTCTATTCCATGGCCATGCTTCCTTCATCTCCTTTGGACGGATTTAGGCATCTAGGGGTTGAGATTCATTCGAAACTTCTTCAAGGTATTCATCAATCAAGTAAGCCTTGTTAACCCTTCTTTTAAATTCTAGATTCATGTCTCTAGGATGATGTTGATAGAAGATGAATAATGAATAGGGATGAGTATATATATTGTTGTGATGAGTTGAGATTGAAGCATGAATATGTTGGAGATGGGATTTATGCATGGATGGGTTATCTTGGTTGATTGTGTGATGATTTGAGGTTTAATGCATGTCTCCATGTCATAGGTAGTATTGGTGATGAAGTATGCTAGAGATTATGTCACCTTTAGTGAATAGGACTTATATTCATATTGGATTATTGAAGACATGATCATATTTATGCTAGTAGGGGTTTATATCATGTCTTGATAAATTGAGATCTATGCTTGTATGCATGATTTGGATGATTTGATGAATTGAAGGATTGTATATGTTCATGATTGTGGTTAGCCATATAAATATGATCATGATCTAGTTGTCCCTAAACTAATTTTTATTTCATGAATAAAATATTTAATAATATGATTTTGCTAGTAATTTCGAAAAAAAACCCTAAGAAGGGTAGATTTGGATTATTATATATATAAAGGATATTTTAGTCAAATAAATAATAGTTTTTGCTAGAAAAATAAAATATATAGATACTATATAAAATAATGAAATCAACTAAAGCCTTTTGTGGAAATAATCATATTTAGTAAAATACTTATTATTATAAATTTAATTATTATCTTTTAATCAAAACCTATTAAAACTTATTTATTATTTTTCAAGTAAGACTCATTAAAAATTCATTTTCAACTAACTTTAGTTATCAATTATTTTTTTAACAACTAAATTATTAATAAATCATTATTTTACCTAAAACCACCTAGGACTCTTCATCAAATAAACTCTAAATTTTTCTTAGCAAGATTTAAACCTTCAACTTATTAGTACTTATTTCCCAAAACACTAATTATTTTATATATCAAAATTAGCCTTGGCTTATAAACCTTTTTATATATTATTTGGCCTTAAAGCTTGGGACACTAGGATCATGGTTGTAGTAGTGAGTTGAGTTAGTTTATTTGTGAAAGTGGATTTTGGCTTGAGTTTGATTGTGGTTTGTATTTACCCCATGCGGGGTTAGGTCAGCTGTTGGAGACCTTTGTTGTGAGCAAGGATCAGGTAAGCTCCTGCATAAAACATGTTTGATAAAAAATGATTTTTTTATGGCAAGCCAAAAGTAGAGTGCATGGTCACTCATTTCTGTAAAGGCAATTGAGGATTATTTCCATTCTCATTTCAGACAAATAAATTATTTACAAATCAAGGGGCGGTTTTACTGAAAACTTAAAACTCTTTCTAAAACCAGTTTTGCCCCAAACTTTGGAAAACCTTAATTGCCATTTTCAAGTGGAACTATGTTTTGTTCATTTTTCCCAAGTGGGATATGTTATGTTGAGTACTCAATAAGGGTAGGCTAGTAGTACTAATTTTGAAGAGCAAGAGTGAGTCTTCTAGTAGAAGGCCACCTCCAGAAGATAAGCTTAACTTAGAGAAACGTCAGTACTACTTAGTCATGCCGGTCCGAGCTAGCAATTTTTATTTCAGTCAAGTGACTGTGTTTTTCCAGAATGGACACCCGGTTGTTGTTTGGGTATAGAGAAGAATGAGTATCTTACTCGGTAGGCCGATTACCTACCTTTTGTCAGTCTACACAAAGTGTGGCATTTTGATCGGTAGTATGCACAAAGTGTGGCATACTGGCCATGTGGACATCGGGCCCAACGTGTGGTAACCCATGACCACCCCTTTTTAAGTGGTTGATTTTATTGTGCACTTGTATGGTTTCAAAAAGAGGAAAACACCAATCTTGCTTTTGACTAATGTCTATTACTTGCCAATATTTCTTTTATAAAGATTTCACACTTTGCATCCACGAACTGTTTTCAATAAACACCCAAAGCACACACGGACTTACTGAGATTTCTGTCTCATCACCTTTTACCATGATTTCAGGTCGATCCTGCTGTGGGAATGAGTAGCTAGTGTTATCTGCCTTAGAAGAGAATGTTGTCATTTATTTTTATGTATTGCTTTGGGGAGTTGAGAGTGAAAAAATTTATTTATGGATTAGTTTTTCTTTTGGTATTCTTGGATTTATTCTTGGAGTATTTTTGGGATGTAATAAATTTTTAAGTTAAAATACTATTTTTATTCTGCTATTTTATTTGTGTGACCTAGTTATAAAAACCCCTTGTCCTTTGGACGGGGCGACATCCCTTGTGGCGGGCCTAAGTAGCGGGGTGTTACAAAGCTTGTAGCATTTAATGCTATTTGGACTTGGACATGAAAATCTCTATATATAGGAGGGAGGATGGCTGATCAAGGCTATTTTGGCCACCATATTTCAGCTACAAACAAGTAAGAGTAAGGAGAAAACAAAAGAAAACCAAAGGAGAGAGAGTGCTTGCCCGAAAGCAAAGAAAACAAAAGAAGGAGCAAGAAAGCCTGGAGGTTTTCAGCCTAGAAATCAGCAAAGATAAGGTAAATCATTTACCTTCATGAATTAAAGTTGATAAGTGAGTTATGAGGATTATTTTGGTATATATATTCCATGATGTCATACTTGAACTATCAAGATTACTTGTGAGAAATCTTGTACAAAGTTGGTTTTGATATATGCCATGTGGCGGATGGGCTTGCTGTTGATTGATTATGTTTGTGTGGTAATTAAATGAAGTTTGAATATGTTTTACTGGATAATATGTGAAACCCCATTCAAAACCAAACTTAGAGTAAGGGGGTTGGGGTGCATATCATATTTCATTGCATATTTAAATATATTTTTATATGATTTTATGTGCATTGATTTTGTGTTTTATAGTCTAGAGGGCTTAATTATGACTATTGAGTGAGAAGGGCAAAATTAGTCGTACTTTTCCTAGTTATTTGAAGTTCTTTTGTGAAACATTTCGCTCAATAACTAGTCATATTCCTTCATATTTGAGATTTTACCATTGAAAAGGTATTTTGTTCATTCTTACAGGCTTTTGGAGTAAACGAAGTAAAAACGTCGCAAAACAAAGGAGAGGTGGTGCCGGCTATTTGGACTTGGACATGAAAATCTCTATATATAGGAGGGAGGATGGCTGATCAAGGCTATTTTGGCCACCATATTTCAGCTACAAACAAGTAAGAGTAAGGAGAAAACAAAAGAAAACCAAAGGAGAGAGAGTGCTTGCCCGAAAGCAAAGAAAACAAAAGAAGGAGCAAGAAAGCCTGGAGGTTTTCAGCCTAGAAATCAGCAAAGATAAGGTAAATCATTTACCTTCATGAATTAAAGTTGATAAGTGAGTTATGAGGATTATTTTGGTATATATATTCCATGATGTCATACTTGAACTATCAAGAATACTTGTGAGAAATCTTGTACAAAGTTGGTTTTGATATATGCCATGTGGCGGATGGGCTTGCTGTTGATTGGTTATGTTTGTGTGGTAATTAAATGAAGTTTGAATATGTTTTACTGGATAATATGTGAAACCCCATTCAAAACCAAACTTAGAGTAAGGGGGTTGGGGTGCATATCATATTTCATTGCATATTTAAATATATTTTTATATGATTTTATGTGCATTGATTTTGTGTTTTATAGTCTAGAGGGCTTAATTATGACTATTGAGTGAGAAGGGCAAAATTAGTCGTACTTTTCCTAGTTATTTGAAGTTCTTTTGTGAAACATTTCGCTCAATAACTAGTCATATTCCTTCATATTTGAGATTTTACCATTGAAAAGGTATTTTGTTCATTCTTACAGGCTTTTGGAGTAAACGAAGTAAAAACGTCGCAAAACAAAGGAGAGGTGGTGCCGGCTATTTGGACTTGGACATGAAAATCTCTATATATAGGAGGGAGGATGGCTGATCAAGGCTATTTTGGCCACCATATTTCAGCTACAAACAAGTAAGAGTAAGGAGAAAACAAAAGAAAACCAAAGGAGAGAGAGTGCTTGCCCGAAAGCAAAGAAAACAAAAGAAGGAGAAAGAAAGCCTGGAGGTTTTCAGCCTAGAAATCAGCAAAGATAAGGTAAATCATTTACCTTCATGAATTAAAGTTGATAAGTGAGTTATGAGGATTATTTTGGTATATATATTCCATGATGTCATACTTGAACTATCAAGAATACTTGTGAGAAATCTTGTACAAAGTTGGTTTTGATATATGCCACGTGGCGGATGGGCTTGCTGTTGATTGGTTATGTTTGTGTGGTAATTAAATGAAGTTTGAATATGTTTTACTGGATAATATGTGAAACCCCATTCAAAACCAAACTTAGAG